>CAMZMU010000058.1:27281140-27881140 GCA_947311845.1 Poa pratensis | reverse complement strand
CCGCGGCGGATGGGAGGCTCCACCTCCTCCTCTTCCTCCTCCGGCACGGGCTCGGCGCCTCCCTCTGTCACGCTGCCCTGCCTGAACTCCAGGCGGCGTGTTCCAATGCGCAGCGGCACGCTGCGCATCAACGAGCGCCGCCCCGCATCCTCTTCCACCGCCTCGTCAAGTCCCAAGACGGAGGACAAGAAGAAGGCGCTGGAGTGGCAGGCGCCGCCGAAGTGGTTCAGGGCCGCAGCGGCGATGGGGGAGCCGGAAAGAGGAGTTTCCCGGTAACAGGGCGGCCATGGAAGCCTCCTTCAACACCATCCAGCTGGCGCCAGACGACGTCGCCGATGAATGGTCGACGAAGGGGTACGTGGAGGAGTAGGTGGAGCGCCAGCACCAGATCTTCGAGGAGCTGGAACGCCAGCAAGCAGCGGCGCAACGCGCGGCCAACACTGACCGTCGCATGCCCGCTCCCCCATCGCGCCGCGATACATCATCCTCGACCCAAGCGACGAGGAAGACGCCCCCTACGCGCCTGGGCCAAGCAGGTGGCACGGCGACGATGACGACGCAGGCCCGAGCAGGGCCCCCGGCGACGGCTCTGACGAGGACGGCGGCGACTACATCCAGACTATCTACAGCCAGCTGGGCATCATGTAGATCGGCGTGTAGATTGCCTAAATAATGTATTTTCATTTTTTTAGTTTAAATTTTGAGTCTGTACTATGTAATCTCTGAATTTCCGCTAGTTTGATGTATTCTCGCCGCGATCACAATTTTAGAATTTTTGGGCCGCAGTCTTGGGTTTGGTCACGGCTGGAAATCGTCCCCCAGGACCAGAATAGCGCAGCCCCCCCCCCCCCCCCCCCCCCCCCCCCTAGCCCGGCCAAAATAGCGCATTATTTTTGGCCTGGGGGGCACAGCACAATGACCGGAGATGCCCTCACATATGTTACCACCCAATAGCATCCCAATCAATTTGGCATAAAATAGCTTTTTTTGTAGTAATTTTGAACAACATATATTACAAAATTCCTGATAAGTGATAACTTACAACGGAGTGGTGTACATTTAACTCAACTAGATCGATCGATCTAGTACTACTACTACTGCTGTGCAACAAGCTAGCTTGCTGGCAAGACGACGACTAGGGTCTAGGGGCCAGGCGCAGGCGTGGAAGCCGCCAAGCCGGCAAGGCGGGAGGAGGGAGAGGGGAGGAAGAAGAAAAGAAAATAAAGAAAAAGAAAAGAAAAAGCTGACTCGTGGGTCTTTGTGTGTTATAGGGACTTTTTTACGACATCTTTTCCGGGATGGCAATATTTCGTACTGTTACTATTTTTGGTGCAAACCGGAAATGGTTATATTGTTAGCGTTTTTGGGTATCTACCAGACATGCTGTCATAACCGAGGCATTTGCGTCCCAAAATGACATACACGCTTGTGATGTAAGGTGTAGTAGTACGGAATAACGTTCGCGCAGTCTACGCGCCAGCGACCACTTCAGGCGCTGAGGTCGGTTGAAGCAGCCATGGGGTAGTTCGCTGTCCACTTGGTAGAACACCATTATAAGAGGTCCAACTCACTCTTCACTTACAATGTGAGATTAAACTTAGATCCATCACCAACCATCCATGAGTTAGCCACCTTTTCCGATAATTCCAAGACGAAATACATGCAACTTCAAAAAGGAAATACAACTTGTCAATAGCACAAACAACTCGAATCTATCTCCTCCTCAACCTTATCTGCTCGCTACAGTAGAAGAGAGGCGGAGAAGGAGGCGACCGCGCGTGCTCTGCTCCCGCCGGCGAATCCGCCGCTCCCCTCTGCCTCCGGCCGCCGTTCGGGCGCTGGGAGGTAGGGGGAGCTCCGGAGGCTGCCGTGCGTGTATAGTCTAGGTGTTAGTGTAGGTGTGAGTGTGGCTCGCGTCGGCATCGAGACGGCGGTGATGGCGGCGGTGGTTGAGCTTTTGTCCTCCCCCTCTGTTCCCCGTTCCGGTGTTCTCGCCGGAGAGGCCGTGGAGGTGGTTCGTCAGGTCGGTTCTTCCTGCTTTGTTCCTCTGGCCGTCCGTGGTGGAGAGGGGAGGAGTGGGTGGGCGGTGCTGATCTGCTTTTGTTGCTGCTGGTTGTGGTGGTCCTCTGGGTGGTTGCTCTGGCCGGCCGTGGAGGCGTGGGGAGCGGTGCCTGGTGGTGGTGCGGGGGTGGTGCTGGTGGACCTAGGTGGCGCGGCGCCGGCTGGAAGCTTGGTGGAAGCGGGGAGTGAAGGCCGTGGTCGTACTCGTTCAACGAGCTTCGGTTCCGTTGCTGCGCGGCGGACGGCTTCTGCGACCTTCTACATGCTGGAGCGGCTTCCTCTTCCCGGCGGTTGGAGGTACGGCGGCGGCGCCGTCGCCTAGGTGCTTGGGGATCGCCGTGGATCCGTCTGTCTCTTCCTCGATAGCTCAGGGTGCTCTCTGCACTTTTCTGGGGTCCTCCTTGTAATTTCTCTTTTCTTTTGGACCTTTTTGTAAAGTGTTTTGAGCTGTCTGAATATATGTGGCGTGGCCCAGTGGTAGGAGTGAGCGGTGGCTTCTCCACCCGCCAGAGTTCGATCCCTGCGGGACGAATTTCTGGTGTCTCACTGTAGCGGCACTGTTCACTAGGAACAGTGTCCGCGGTACTGTTCACTAGGAACAGTATTCCGCATCGTCAATAAGTGTCTCTGGTCTCGCCTGTGAGCTCCATGAGGGAAAAAATCCTGTACCGGGCAGACAAAGTCGGTTCTAGTTGTAGGTCTAGATTAGCTTCACAGCTAGTGGTGTGTGTGTGTGGTGTGAGTGTGGTGTGCGTGTGTGTGGCTGTGTATCTGATCAGATTCTACAACTTGTATCCACTTAAGTGAGACGCAAAAAAGAAATACAACTTGTCATGGAGTTCAGGTTGCACGTCAATTGTACTGTTAATTTCCCCATGAGATAAAAAAAGGACAAAGGACACACGGAGCCGCCGAAGGGCACGAGAGGTTATGGGCTGTGACACCGGGCTAGGGCTCACACGCGTGACTCTCTGCAGCTGGGCCGGCGGCTACGGGCTGTCCCTTCGGCACTGCCACAAGGCCACGACAGCTTGTGTGTCAGCGCGGAGGAGAATGAGGCGATGCAGCCGGCGGCGGCGTCCGAGTGGAGGATCTGCCGTCGGGCGGCCGGCGGCCGGCGAAGACGAGTAGGATCAGCCTCTTCACAGCTCAGGTGCCCATTCTCTCATTCGCTACTCCATCTCGTATAATTTCGTGATTGTCCATGAGCTCGGGAAATGCTGAGAGGGTTTGGTAGAAGGAACACGTTTTTTTAATTCCACGGCATTGCGTGAGATGTAAGGTATAAATAGGCGGAATTTTTAATCAGCAATGCTTGAGCAGACCATTTGTTTTCGATTGTCCTGGGACTAAATGCGTGGGAACCAAATTACTGAATCCTAGTAATATAGCCAAGTTCTCACATAAGGAAGATGCTTCCTGTTTCAAAATTACTCCAACCAAATAGCAGAGTTCGCACAAACCACAGACTTGCCTGAAGACATAAAATCACTGAACTGCAATTTATGAACAACAAATACACATTACATTTGAGCAGATTGCCAAACTTTGGCTAACCAGATGCAGCAATTACTAATTAAGAGTTTCCCTTTCACCGTCCAGATAAAGGGATTAATTCAGACATCCCACCAGTATAACCAGAGTGAAAGGAGTTCTCCTGGTTGCTTACTCCAGAAATCGTCATTTGAAATTGCCTTCGAATTTCAGCATCCATGGAGTTCATCTGACGAGTTGAGCCAGAAACAGACTGCTTTTTGCTTGAAACTGCTGGCAACCACTCTTTGAGTCTTGAAACAACCTCGGTCATGGTTGGTCTATCGATGGCTGCACTCTCAACGCAGTTCATGGCAAGGTCTACCACACTGTGCAGGGAACTAGCGTCGTATTGATCCAACAGCCTCTTGTCCACGATGTCATGAATACTGCCCATGGCAATCTTATGGCGTACCCAGTTTGGTAGATGAAAGGTTTGAGGCTCCATCAGTACTGGGGGCTGGCCAGTGATGATCTCCAAGAGTACGATGCCGAAGCTGTAAACATCTGTCTTGACCGTGAGTTGGAAAGTTGCATGATATTCGGGGTCGAGGTAGCCAAGAGTGCCAGCAGCAACTGTAGATATGTGTGTGTGAGCATCATTAAAAGCCCGCGAAAGCCCAAAATCAGATATTATCCCCACCAGATTCTTGTCCAGAAGGATGTTGGGGTCTTCACATCTCTGTGAACTATTGATGGGGTGCATGACTCGTGCAGATACTCTAGCCCTATAGTTTATTGAAATTCATATTCGTCAAAACATACATACATACATACAATACATAAAGGTCAGTATGTAACTGAAATATGGACCTTGTGCAGCATCAAGTGCGATATGAAGTCGTTGCTCCCAATTCAAACTATAGTCATCTCCTGCATCAAGACATACCATATTAATATACGTGCCTTGATAAGTGTATAGCAAACTGCAGACTACTTCTGACACCACTAGTACTATTATTATTGTTATCATTTTGGCACATATTTAAGCTAACAAATTATGCACAATGCCTTAATAGTTGAGCATAGCACCAACTGATGAATTAAGATATAAAACCATCATAAACATGCACTTTGATATTCAAGCGGAGATTGCTGTTTTTCCTTCTCTTTACCAGCCGGTTATATCCAAACTA
Organism: Poa pratensis; assembly: GCA_947311845.1. NCBI lineage: Eukaryota > Viridiplantae > Streptophyta > Magnoliopsida > Poales > Poaceae > Poa > Poa pratensis. The sequence goes on along the minus strand of CAMZMU010000058.1, from coordinate 27,876,410 downwards.
TTAAAGAGTTAGCCTTTAAATTCTCGTTTCAAGGCAATTTCTTTCTTATTGTCCTTGAAAGATGCTTAGAATTCCATCATTTTATGGTTATGACTAGGAATTTAACTATGCTCTCCGTAGTTTGTTATCCACATATGTATGAACAAATGCACATTCCATGGTTTTAACTTCAAGAATGTCATAAACTCAAATGCATTTACTCAGAGCAACAATGACGGTCTAAGCAACCAATTGCACCTATAAGGCTGTAACTAGGGAATCCTACTTACAGTAGGATGTGAATCGCACCTGTAAGGCTAGTTTGATATTAGTTTTACTTTTTGTACTTATGAATATGTCCTGCGACTTTATATTACATATAACAGTCGCTGTACAAAGTCAACTACAACTTAGCAAATCAACAATGCTTGATATAATCATTAATAAAAGGATAAACATTAATAGATTAACCTCCTCTTAAAAGTTGTTGAAGATTCCCTCTCGACATGAAGTCATAAATGAGTGCGAGACACTTCCTGTTTTGGCAATATCCTTTCAAACTCACAAGATTTTTATGATGAACTTTGGACAAGGTTTGTACCTGCGGAAACACATATAGTTACCAAACATCCGAGAGCTCAAGCAATTGCATTTATTGAATATGACCGCATAAAGGGTTTATTTATCTTGCAGACTTATTGTATACTTTATATTGAAGAAACTATGAGTTGGCCTTGTTGGTTTCATGTTATACCTCGGGGAGGAAGTCTGTTGACTCTGCTATTGATGTTTCGATCAGCACCTTAACAGCTACTTCATCACCATTTTCCAGCATGCCATGATAAACAATACCAAAACCTCCTTTTCCAATTATCGATTGGAAATCGTTTGTTATGAGCTTCAGCTCTGCGTACGTGAACCGTCTGATGTCAACATGTAGGGAATTTTCCTCTTCATACATAGCATAATCCTCATGGTCTCCTGACTTCCCTGCATAGTCAGAAAGTTGTGTTTTACATGAAAGTTTAGGTAGTAAGTTGTGGTCTAATGTCCACCTCAGCGTAATAGTTATATTTTACCTTTCCAGCATAATTTCCAAATTATGCACATCAATACTAGGAGGGATACCAGTACCACAGGAATTGTCACTGCGATGAGCATGGTATTTATGGTGCTCTTCTTCTTATTTGAACAGTACGTATCTTTGACTTTTGAGCATATGGGGTTGCCTTCTAATCTAGTGAAACAAATTCACAACATATCTATAGATCAGCTCAGATGATATTAGCTACAACAACTCTAGAAAATTATGACTGTAACATACCTAGATTTTCTATCACGACTAACCAGCTAATAGTTATTATAAAGACCTCTATCCTCTAAATGAATAGATTGCATAGTTTTTAAGCCACATCATGCCATGAATAGGTTCTTATCCGCCTCTCATTTTGAAGGCCCACAAATGATAAATCATTTATAGTTACAAGATGATAGTATACGTACCCAAGGGCATATTTTGATCAATACAGTGCACCGCAAAAGTGTGGCTATTTGTGGTGCCCTAATTGGCTGCCACAACTTAGCTTTATTTGAGAAAAGTTTATGTGTACGGCTGGTTCAATATAGAAGTGTGGTACGGCGCAAGTAGAAATTCAACTTGCGTAACTCTTGTTTGTTAAATACAAGGCCACTTCGTTTTGCGTGTCAATCTTTGACTTCTAATTTTGGTCAATTAAATATGACTTATATTTTATAAAACATATATCATTAGAAAGTTCATTGAAATGTGCATCCAGTGGTATTGTTTTTGTGGCATATAACTCATATTTTGTTGGTAAAATTAATGGTCAAAGTTGGTCCTAAAAGTATGAAGTGGCCTTGTATTCAAAGACGGAGGGAGTATGTATAATATTTGCAATTATTGTTGCTAAAGGTCCAATTATTTGTGTGATAATGAACCTTGAGTTGGGCCTATTGGTGTGTGTTCTTAGTTTGACCGGAAATAGAAATATATCCAGGAATTGTGCAATAGAGTATGCCAAACCTTAAATCAAGCAAACCAGCCTGAAACCTTTGGAGAATAGAATTAGGGATTGGCCCAACGAGCTGGTTGTTTGACAAGTTGCTGAAAAATAATAGTTAAATTACTCATCTGAAATCTGAATTATCAACCAAAGTTGTAATCTTACTTACAGAATTTTGAGTGACTTTACTTGGTAGTCTGGAATAGATCCCGTCAGATTGTTGTGTGATAAATCCCTATATATGTTTTGTGCAAGGTCAAAATTTATATCAACAAAATCTGAATAAGTCTCTAGCATATTAATACAATGTGGTAGGCACCGCTTACAGGTTTTCCAGTGATACCATGTTTAGGAATGATACGGATAATGCACCTTTCAATCCGCTCTTAGACAGATTTCTGCGAAAGAAACTCATGTTACTATAAGTCTTATTAGATTTCACATGTGTTGTATTTTGAACTAAGTTATAGGTGTTCAAGATCTTAGCGTGTAAGACACATGACTGAGTGTCTCTATGGTGTAATATCTATAAATAACAGTACATATTTGAAGCATTACTTAAATCAAGAGGCAGTTTCAATTTGTGGATCAGCAATGGAATTAATCAGTTCAAACATTAAAAGTGAATTTCAATGCTTAGATTTCAAATGAATATTGTATTATGTTCTTACACTGAAACAATCCTTGGAATTTTGGTGCTCTTTGTGTAGTCGCAAGTCAAACCTTCCCACGAGTATTCCCTTGGGGAGCATGGATCTCCATTCCAGTTTATTCGTGTCAAGTTGTAGTGCTTCTTGACTTCTTTCATGTAATTGACTATAGGAAAAATACAACACAGGAAATATGAACCGGAATCAAAAAATTGTATATGCTGGTTATGGGGCGTATGTATTAAAGAGAAAAAAACATTAACATATGTAGTTGTGTTATATGGGGGGATCATTTCCGAGTTCCTTATTGATTTCTAAAGATAGAATTTTATTCATTAAGGTCAGATTGGCTTGGAGTGTCTCCATATATACAAGGAGACACAGCTATTGAATAAAGTAGGCTAGAAGGTATCCCTAGCCGAAGCATCTCCAACACCCTAAGCCACGGGTCATACACAACAAGTTGCAAAGGTATTTCGGATGCAAGTATTTATCTTTTCATATAACTGAATATATTGTAGGAAATCATTGCTGTACTATGGACTACGGTCTTAGCCATGTCTCATTGGCAATTGACCTTTATAATCTGGCTTACTCAGGAGTTGAGTATACTAGCTTGTGAGCCAGCCAGCTGATGAACTTGTTTGTACTATTTTAATGAGGATCGTGATGATGCCAATGGAGTTGAGAATCTTCAGGGGTCTACACAATGATATCTCGGTTATTCACATTTCCTTATAGAAGCATGTGAAGCTGTCATATACCCTCTCCTCTCTAAATAATTGAATGTCTAGGCTTGTCCGCAATTTTACCAAGTCTATAGAAATAGATAGTACATGAAGAAAGTGTAATGCACGTGCAGTATATACATCGATCTTACCATCGTCTGAGTCAGTAGTGAGGTTATCCATCCGAACGAGCAAGTACATCTCAACCGCGTTTATGAGCGGCGGGAGTGTAGAGTTGTGCGTTTTGATCAGGTTGAAGGCTCTGGGGTTGTACAAGAACCGTCCATTCTGGTGCATGCTGTCCACCTGGAATCGTGATGGGGAGAAGTCCGAGAACAGTAATTCTTTGGCGCTGGAAATGTTGAACCTCCTGTCTGGGTTGCTCCCGTTGATCTCGGCAAAGTGGAAGATTGGGAGAAGCGGTTCAGGACGTGGTCTCACGGTGATGCTAAAGCCTGAATAGTTTGTGTCACGCGTCAAGGCACTCTGCATTACAGCCGATGGTATATTGAAGAGGTTGTTGCCAGGGAGGCTCTCCACTTTATTTGTAGTTTCCAGGGTTATCCAGGGGTAGGATTTGTTGGTCCATGTGAACCAGTAGCGGTCATAATTATCCGTAGGATATCTTCATCGCACACAAAAGACAAAGGAAAACAGATTAATAGCAACCCCCACTTTATCTCCTTGAGATTTACTACTAATAGTTTCTGTTATAAGCAATTGCAAGATTCAGGAAACAAAGAAGCAAACACTTTAAGTGCATTAAGCTAGCAAACTGAATATAAAACCATTGACAGGCACAACTGAGATCTAATCTAAAACTATTATGGATGGCATCCTCGTCTCACCTTGTCAGAACGCCAGGGACGTTGCTAAATCTGTTCCGTTGAGCGAGGCTGATTGAGACAGAAGTATTGACAAAAGGGTACATTGTATCTTCCAGTGGCCTCAACTCCAATGAAGATATGAAGGGAATCCCTGAACCGAAGTTTATCAGGCAGACGGACAAGGAGCTGCTGGTAGCAACGGTGAGCACCTCCTTCCATCGCATTACTGATGGATTCCTATCTGTCAGGTTCACCGCCTCCCAGAAATTGACGCCGATATGGAGCCCAAACAGGAATACGGACCCGTCCCCGTCTTGTTCAACCCATCATAGTTGCCGTATGTAAACGTGGTCCTCAACAGATACTTCTTACCGATGGTGGATGGCAGTGTATAACAGTTCCTTGAGCCGTCAGGGAAGCTCCTCAGGGTTTTTTGTTGCTCATTTGTGGCATTAGCCATAAACTCCTGAGAAATCTGCTTTCTCATACCCCCCTCGACAAATCCACCATCAGGATCAAACCGTAGTCCTGTGGTGTTGTCGTTGTAGGAACTGCTGTTTCCCAATCCACAGTCGATGCTTATGAACCCTATACAATTGAGAATAGTATAAATTTCATGTCTTCAAACTTCAAGCAGTTAGATTTATGGAAATATCGTTAATTGTGTGACTGGATATTCAGTAGCCGATAATGCATGAATGCTAAGATGTCAGTAAGTAAAGTGAGATTGCATGCTGAAGTAAACAGAATTGTGTATGCAGATGGAGCGCATATAGTTCAAATAAGTGTAGGATCAACAAGGGAAAAAGCTAGGAGGATATGGCCAGTATTAATTACCAGGAGGAGACTCGCCGTGGACTTGAATCACCATGATCAGGTTGAGCAGCAGCGCCATGATCCATGCCAGTTTTGTACTTGGCGAGCAAATGAAGTTGGTCACCATTGTTCTATTGGTTCACGAACGTTTGCAAGCAAGAAATGGCGTATCTGCTACAAGTGACTTGTGGAGTTATATAGCAGAGGATATTAATTAGCACGTTCTAGTGCTTGCTTCCCAGTGCATGCGGTTAACACGGTAGGTGACCTCTTCTCTTTAAAAAAACCTGCAACTTGCATTGATCTAAATAATAGAGATACACGCAATTTGCTGTGGAATTTTGTTTAACTATCCCTGTAATTGCCCGTCAGGGTGTAGGAGCTCGTGCGTTTGGACCAACCATCCAACTCGGTCATATAAAGCTATAGCGAAAGCACAGGTTGATATTTCGCTGAACCAGTCTGCTATGCTAGGTTAAAGGACAGTTAACAGAAGTCTAAATAAAAGAAAAACGTGCAAAATCAAAGCCCACGATGCTAGTCTTAGAGCATCTCCACTGGGGGCTCCAAATTCGTATCCGGCACCCCCAATATAGCCTCCATTGGGGGTACCGGACATGTGTCCGCCCAACATTTGGAGGCCGCCCACAGCGGTACCCGCAAAGGCCCACCCCAAACGGACCAAAAAAATCGGCACACAAGATAGAAAATGTAAATAGATATTACAACACCATATTCGAATACAAAGTTTAAATACGAATTCAAATTTAAACCATGACATATCAAACATCTGCCGACTGAGTCTCTTTGATAGCCCACTGGTGCGTCACGATGTCATTGTGCAGCTGCAGATGCCAAGTTTCATCACAAATTTCCCGATATATGACAAGAAATTCTGCATACTGCGTCGACACGCTTGGCTGTGGATTGGCCATAGGCCCCTGGAATTCAAATAGTTCGCTGACCTGTTGCCTCCTTATATCACGCTTGTCCTCAATGATCATGTTGTGTAGATGATACAAGCATTCATGATATCAATCATTCCATCTAGCGAACATGAAAGACAAGGGTAGCGGACAACAGCCCACACTACAAGAAATATGCTATCCTATGACCTTTTGACTGACCATTTTGTACCATTTGGTCATCGATGTTTTGGAGGGTGTAAACCCAAAAATATAGCGACCAAATCTGTCGAAAAGGCATAGTCTCTTACATGAATTGGTCACAATGCAAATAACACTAATTTAATATATTTTTCTAGCCGATTACAACCAATTTAAATGGTCATTCGCATGAGTTGTCAGCCAACTCAGCGTGGTCTCACCTACGTGTCACTGCTTATGTCATTTTTGCTTAGTTGTCACTCTGATTAGACAGCCAACTCAGCAATCTCGACTACATGACGTGTCATCTTCGCTTATGTGTCAATATGACATGTAGAATCCACTCATGCCCCACCCTACCTGACATGTGGGTCCCACCCCAACCACTTAACATATGGTTCTGGACCCACCGGACCTGACATGTGGGACCCACTCATGCCCCACACTACCTGACATGTGGGGCTCGCTCCACCGCATGAATTGTGGGACCCACATATGGATCTGGCCCCACTGGACCTAACATGTGGACCCACTGCCCCACACAACCTGACATGTACGTGGGACCCGCTCCACCATGCATGACTTGTGGGACCCACATAAGGGTCTGGCCCGACTGGACCTGTCATGTGGGACCACTCATGCCCCACACTACCTGACATGTGGGACCCACGGATGGGTCTGGCTTCACTGGACTGACTTGTGGGACCCACTGCCCGACACAACCTGACATGTGGGACCCGCTCCACCATTCATAACTTTTGAGACCCACGCATGCCCCACACTACCTGACATGTGGGACCCGCATGACTCGCGCTCTGCATTTGGCTGGTATGCTTATGCGTGTATCCCTGTCTCTTTGATGTTCTGCTAAATCGTAAATCCTGATGTATAATGATGATCATGTACTGGTTTGGTATATCTGTTATGGTGCTTAAATTTTACATGCACTTGCCAGGATTCCTATTGTCTAGTTTTCTTGTATGCATGAGTATCTCAGCTTAACTAGCCGGAGAATAAAAAGGCTGGAACTAGCTAAATATGTGTTATGATGAACTATTTCCTTTTTTTGAATGGTCTGTTCACAATATGTTGGCTCTAGTTTTTTTTTCATTTTTCTCTGCTGATTCATTTATCAGGAAGGCGAGAAAGGCATGTGGTTCATATGACAGGAGCGGGTGCCCAGTTTCTGATGTTAAGGATCTCTATGCTGAAGAAGATGTCACTTGTAGATCTTATAAAGAACCTAGTTATTACCCAGAATGAATTTGTATGTTGTTATTTGAAGTATCACATGTATTTTGTTGTTGTGCCAATTTAAATACTGACAAATTTAAATTAAGAATTTAAATTATGGCCAAAATAGTTCTTCCACCTGGTACCCCTGAAAAGAAAATGACAACTGGGACCCACATATAGAAACCCGACCACCGGGACCCATTTGAACATAACAACTAGGACCCACTGCTAAAATCTGGCAACTGGGACCCAATAGTCACGAATTGTTGGACCGAAAAGGCCACGTCGCAGAAATTAAATGGGTCGAATTGATGGGCTTGGCCCATATAGTTGTCCTAATAATATAGAAAAAACAAATTAAATTGGCTAAATTTGGAGCCCTCTCGAGGGTGCTGGACACAAAATCGCTCGGGGCGAGTCTTTGGGGGTGCCGCTGGTGGCGGTTTTGGGTGTCCGGACCCCAATGAGCCTTTAAGGGTCGTTTGGAGGGCCCATGTGGAGATGCTCCTATCACAGATGCAACTGCTCCTGATCGTTGTGGCGTGGTGCTACTTGATGTTGCGGTGAATTTATGCGAGAGCCGTGTTAAGGCCAGAATCGACTTTTAATCAGCAAATGACAGCGAAGTACTCAAGTTGAACCCACGTGGTTAAGAAGATGGCCCCCGGTGCAACCTGATACAAAACACTTATGCAAGTTGTCCAGGCTTGCACAGGTGAACAATCTTGGTGGGACGCATCAGCGGCTATTTTTGCGGACTGTATGGAATTGACGACGAGTATAGGTTCTGTTATATTTTGCCATTGTGCTAGGGAAGCAAATCAGGTTGCTCATGAGCTAGCTAAGGATAGTTTTATGAATAAGAATTGATATAGTTTGATGTCCGAGGGCCTAAATTTATTGTAAGCAATCTGATCGATGATGTAACAATTGTGGATACTTTAAATAGCAAGTTTTAGACGCACCCTTTTCCTTAATAGGGTAGCTAAATGGACTGAAAGGTTTTTAATGAAACAACTTGCTAGTTTAATTTATTGGTTACGTTCAGAAAAAAGATACAAAACACACTTGGTTGGATTAAGATCCCCTCCAACGTTGAACGATGTCACAAACCGAACGAAAACAACGTGCTAGCTAATTGATTAAGCTTTTATTAAGCCTAAGAAAATTGATTAAGCTTTCGAATCCGTCGGATTGATCGTCCTATATAGGAGTGGTACGGAGTTGGTAGTAGTATATGTTTCTCATTCAAAGCAGGCCACGCGAGCTTGACCAAGACCTGCGAATCGGTCTCTATGCATGATTGCAGGCGACGCGTGCACCCTGGAATACCGTCAAGAGCACATCTAGCGGGTAGGCTTTGTTTTGGTTCGCATGAATTGCCAAAAGTATCCTAATACTACTAGCAAGCGTACCCGTGCGTTGCAACGGGATAGAAAAAACTATGTCATTGTTATACGTGCTTTCATTGCCTCCTATGCTTGTAGTTTCAGCAAAGCCACCCGCTACACGTGATCTAGCACCAAAAAGAGTTTTGCTTCGCCATCGCCCTATCACCCCCACTTGCGAGGCTTTTGCCTCCTCGGGCAAGGAGTATAGGATGCATAGGAAGATTGTTAAATATTTGTGGAGGATTCGGGATGCGGATGTGCAATGCGTGTTTGATCATTTTGTCCCTCCAATAACTATGACGCCTATGCACTTGACAACCTTTGATAAAATGTATAATGAGATTAATCGAACTATGCATGTTCCAAGTCTTCCCATAAAATAGTATAATTCCGTTTTTTAATTAAACTCCTTTCATGTAGAAGATTTAGTTTTGTATAAAAAATTGTACCAAAAAAGTGTTGCGAATATTTATTATGATGTGAACTTGATCAGGAACCCTCTAGAATTCCGCCCTTATATGTTTAATTTTGAAGATCGGATTAATTAAGATGCATTTTTTGAATCAAAAGAATTCAGATACATGATGCGCTGATTTGAATGAAAAATATATAAAATAAAATAAAAGAAAAGGAGACCTGTCACCCGCCTTATATTACCTATTTGGCCCAAAAGTAGTTGGGTCAACTCCCTTTGTTTCCTCGAGTGCAGCCCAACCAACCAGGCTGCAACCGAGCCCAGCACACACCCCATCCAGCTCCATCTCTCCTTTCTTCTTCCCGGAAGCAGCTCCTTGTCGAGCGTAGTACAGCGACACCAACAGAACATCGCTCCTGCCTTTTTCAGTAGACTCCTGCTCGAAAATTGATCCATATAAAGTTGTTGGCCAAGGCGCGAGGGCTCAAACAAACCAATCTGTTTGCCATCTGTGCACCGTGTGCACCAAATTCATCCTCCTAAATCGCCCTTGCCGTTCGCTGGTTCCGCCAAATTCGGACGTCTCTATAAAACCACCCTGTCGAGATCGCCTCTTCCCCGATTTTCGAATTCTGTCATGTCCTGTAGCTCCGTCGCCGTGCTCATCTTCACATAGAACCTTCATAAATCGTAACCACTCATCGCTCGTCGCCGTCCTATACTTGTCAGGAACTATGAAACCTTCGTAACCACTCCTCGCTCTTCGCCGTGCTGAGCCGAGTTGCTCCAGATGCCTTGCTCCACCTGAAAGCGGAATATTTTTCACGTCTTGATGATTGCATTGATAGCCATAGGGATATATAGTACAGAGACTGTCAATTTGCTAACTCGGATCAAATTACAATTCCTAACAGCACAAGAAATCAAGAATGGCAAGTATCTCCGATGCCTGCACCTGTTCGACTCTTGGACGTGGCCGCCTCCTGGATGCAACCGAGGCAGATTCCGCATGAGACGTGGACGGTGCTTCCGATCGGGACGACGAAGAGAGAAACCTTTCTCTCGGTTTTTTCCTGATCGGATCGTGCGTGAGCCAGACAGGGTTTTTTAGCGATTGCTTTTTACCAAGCAGGTGATGCGATGTACGACGAACGACGTAGACCGCCACGGTTAGCTATATTATATAGGCAATAATATCATTTCATTTTCTTATTGTTGTAGCGATACACGAGCATTTTAGCTAGTTCATATAATATACGAGCAGATCCTCCAAAAACAAACGTGGACATGTCCGATTTATGTATACAATGACAAACTGGACACACATAAATACACTCTTATCTTTCTAATCTCAAATCAGTATGCATGAACAATTGTAACCAAAGAGCGCACTTATCCAATTCAACTTTGCATTGTTGTACTCCTACAGCTACTACTTCGTATAGCACGACAAGCTCCAAAGAACGATTGAGCATAACCCAAAGCTAGCTAATTTTGCACATGATGCATAATTGCATGTAAACTTTAGCTGGCTGCTCCATGGAGGCGGGGCAGCAAGACACGCCCGGAGACACAGCAGCGTCGAATTCTGGCCGTGCTCTCCCAGGACGCGTCCAGAGACGCAGCAGCCAAGCTGCCGGATTGAACGGCATGCATCAAGGGCGGCGTGAGGTACAAGACTACTTTGAAGAACAATTGCTGCTGCTCGCCTGTACTGCATCGCGCTCTGCACCTTGTGCCCCTCCTACGACCATTGATAGACGCCGGCGTGGTCCTCGCGGAGGGCGTCGGCGCGGAGCTCGCAGGGAAGCCACGGCGCGGGGCGGCGCGGACTCAGAGGACGGCGACACGGGGCGTCGTGGACGCGGAAGACGTCGATGTGGGGAGGCCGACGACGAAGGATGCCGGCGCGGGCCTCACGGGGAGGCCGACGGTGCAGATGTGGAGGACTTCAGCACGCGGAGGCCGACAAGGATGAGGGCGGCAGCGGCGTGGCTCCGGGCTCGTGGGCGCGGCGTGCTCCTGGGTACGATCAAACGAAGAGGTACAATGGCAGATGTGTATTATGTAATTTTGTGGAAGGGTAGAACGGTCAAAAGTCAGGACGGACCAACCATCACCTGAAGCCGTATTATATATTATAAGAGATAATATACTCCTACGCATTCCCCCTATATATAAATAAGTACGTGGGATTCATTCCCATTTCGCTATCCACGTCACCTCTAAACAGGAGCTGTTCGATCGCGCCCACGGACGACCCAGATCCTTCCTAAACCCGCAAAACATTGTACTGCTCATTTATACTGTAGCTGCTCGTCCCGTCTCGCCGTCCTCCGACGCCGGCGTGGTCGGCGCCGCCGCGGGAGACTCCGGCCAGATCCAGCCCCTATGACGTCATCACGACGTCACAGTGGGGCCCACATGTCATTTTTTTTTTTGGTTTTTCCCAAAAAAAAAAATCACAGGTTGCTAAATGCTTTTTTTTACAAATTGCTAAATGCCGGAAAATTAATAATTTGACATATATCCCACATGAAAGTACAGTAAATATATCAAAGTGTCCAAATAAAAATACATACTCGCTATTTATGTCATATGATCGAAATTCAAATTTGAATATTTCAAATTTTCAAGTGCCTGTGAAATTTGTTCATTTTGTAAACATTAAAGAATTCAAATCTGGATAACTTTCCAATTTGAACAATTTTCAAAATCTTTGCATTTCAATAATTTCTGACTCTGCGCAATTTTTAAATATAGACATTTCCAAAATTAAATTTAGTGGGTGAGCACAATATGAGTAACATATCAACATGGATACAAACATAACCGCCACCTATTTATGGCATACGATCAAATTCCACATGTGAATATTTTAAATTTTCAGATACATTTCAAATGTGAGTATTTAATAAATGCAAAAAAAATCAAATACAACAACCATACCAATACGAACACACGAAAAAACGCTGGCTGTTTACGCCGTCTGATTAATTTCCGTATTTGAGTGTTCCAAAATTTTGAATTCCCTTCTGAAATGAGCATTTTAAAAACATACACATAATTAAAATGTGAAAAACTTCCCGATTTTACCAATTTTTAAAATTTGAACAACTTATAAATACAAGCTTTTTCCCTCGCCCAACGAAATTTAAATCCGAACAACATTTGAACGCGGGCATTTCCAAATATGAATTCTTCACACCGCGGTAATTACAAATCCGACAAAAAAAAGCGTGACTATAAAATTAAACGCTGACTATTTATCGCGTATGATCAAAATTCAAACTTAAATATTTCAAAAAACCAGCTGCTTTTGAAATCTAAGCATTCAACAAACGTCAGAAAATTCAATTATGAACAGCTTCCCAACCTTTCAAACTTAAACAACTTATAAGTGTAAATCCTTTTTTAGTTCCAACAAATTTAAATCTACATAACTTTGAACGCGGACATTTACAAATTCGATTTTTAGGTATTTTTCTTCAGACGTGCGGCATGCGCCGCGCTAAGTTGACTAGTTTTAAAATAGATTATCGCACCGCACTCCACTTGATAGAGATGAGTACGAAGGTCACGCGAAATATTGTACGCAGGTCTCTGAACTTAGCAAAGCTGCAGAGATAAGTAAACATGTCACAATCGTGAAATGACAAGTTAACTAAACAGTTGACCAAAGACTGTGCCCTACATTTTTTGCAAAGACAAACATGTAGAAGTAAAGAATTTAGTATGCTTTTATCTCTCACCGACGGGTGGGTCCCACTCGTCAGGAGGTCCTTCATGACAAGCACGTCACGGTCGTCAATATTTCGGTGAGCAAAGCTCGGGTTGAGCGGAGGGACAGCCTCACCTGGAAGCAGGGAGGAAGGAAGTGAGGTGGTGCGTGGTGGTCGTCGGGGGGAGGGTGGCGCGCTGAGGCGTTGGATTTCGGGGGTGGGCGGACAACGGCGAGGTTGGAGAACGGGGATGGACCGGCGGAGCTGGAGGTCGAGGGTGGGCGACGTGTGGGGTCGCCGACGGGCAGCACGTGGGGGTCGCCGACGGGAGCGGCGCGCGGAGGAGCTGGATTTCAGGGATGGGCGGAGCGCAGCAGCGCTGGAGGACAGTGACGGACGACGCGCGCTGGAGCTGAGGCTGTCAGGTGTGAGCAGCGAGCAGGTAGCTGCTCGTGCACACAACGCGACACTACTCATGCACACATCGCCAAAGGTTGAAGACAACCTGATAGGTGGGGCCCACTCGTAAGCGAGACAAACATAAAAAGAAAGAGATCAATTTGATTTTGTGATTCCACGGTGTTGTTTTGCAAACAAAAATGTAGGCGGTCAACTGATCTGTCAACGTGCCATTTTCAGGATTGTGACTTGTTTTCTCATTTGTGTCAAGTTCAGAGACCTGCAGACAACATTTCGCGAGTTCAGTGACCTTTATACTCATCTCTATCAACTTGAGTGACTAATGCTGCGTTAATCTCATTTCAGAATGGCTAGAGATACCCTCATAGAAACAGAGTTGCCAAAACTATCAAGGCTAGCTAAGCGACGCGTGTACTTCTCGTCATGGTGATTGTGGCGGAAGGCATGTCCTTCTATTGGAGTGGCGGTATAGTAGACTTCCCACCGAGCCATGTCGAGCAAGTACGAACCGGGGTTGCGCCACGGCGCGCCGCCACCCGCCACCTTCGAGAGGTTGGAGTGGAGGAAGGAGGACACACGTCTCAAATAGTTTTAGCAATTTTGTTTGAAGGGTGTACGTATTTTTAGTTATTCTGAAACATGATATAGAAAGGTTTAAAAAGAAAAGGTGGCTCCCTGGCTTCATGGGCTCAAGCGGCTTGAAATATCGTGCCCGGTATATTGGCTCTCTCAAAGAAGATCAATTTTCACAAGGCTTCGCCGTCGAGCTACTCCACAAATTTGCGCTCTTTGGGCAAACTATAACTTGCTCATATTGATGAAGACAATCCATATTTGATCTCTTGGAACCTCGTGGCCTCCCTACAATACTCGACGTCCCCGACATACAAGTTCCAACATGAGAAGGATGATTTGGAATAATTGAGCACCTCCCAAGTGCAAGTTTTTCGCATGGCCCGTCAACAAAATAGGATTTGGACTGGGGATCGGGCCAATCAAAGGGGAGGACCCAATAGCGAAGCTTGTTGACTTTGTAAAAGAGAGCAAGAAACCATGCCTCACCTTCTATTCAAATATCGTTACTCCTTTAGAATATGGAGCATTCTTAAGGCGTGGATGACGCTGCCCGAGTTGGTTTTGCACTAGTAGGAAATGCCTCATGCTTTTCAATTGTTTAAGAAACTAAGAATTAGCTAAAGAGAAGTCCAAAAAAAAATAGTGGAAGAGGTGATTTGTCTCTTGTTTTTCTTTGGTGGTTAGTATGGTGGTGTCAAGAAAGAGGGATACGTGTTGATTTGCCACATAGCTTGATCTTACCTTCCCAGATCTGTAATATATGTACTTTGTATCTCGTCTTTTATTTATCAATGAGAATCGTATTAGCATGAAAAAAAATAGCGCAAGAGTGTACTGACTAGTGATGTCGATTTGGGCACCTTTTGTTTTTGCTTCCCTTCTATGTGGATTGAGTTAAATTGGATTAACAGTTGCTCAAATAATTGGATGCGTCATACAGTATCTCTTTTAATCGATCAAATATTCAAGGACCCGGCTAATTCTTGGTTGACCAAGAATTAACTTAATTTACTGTATTACATATGCAATCCACCCAATTGCACATGCAATCTGTGTACAGCTCTTAGTTGCATGAATCCCAATGCAAATCCGACCGTCAAAGAGTCGATCGAGCTCTAACTTAATTTCAGACTGGTCGAGAATTAGCAAAATTCAAATCAAACTTGTTCAGCCGGCGGTATCACGGCTTCCTTATCGTACTGCTTCCTCTCCCCTTTCTCTTGGTTGCTCCTCTCATCCTTCTCCCCCTCTGCAGATCTCTTCTTGGTGCCATCGTTCACATTCATCTCACCACACGGTACGATCCGATTCTCCTTGCTTTTACCCCACAGCACGCTATACAGACCTCCAACGAGAAGAACTCCACCCAAGATACTGCAAAAAGGAAAGGCAAATGAATTCAAAGTTTCGTCTTGCTGCAACGAGTTGTGAAGTTGGATCGAAGCTGGTCGACCAGCTACCTGCCGAGGTGAACAATCTCTCCGAGGAAGAAGGAGCAGAAAATGGTGAAGACGAAGCAGAGCGGGTTCCACACGGCGAGGAAGACGGGCCCTTTCATGTCCGCGCACCATGCTTGCAGGTAGTAGGACACTCCCGTCACCACAAATCCCTGAGCCATGGATACATCCAGATCCAGTCCATCATTCACCTGAGTGTAGGAAGAGGTAGATAGGACAAGATGGTGGTGAAGTTGCTCACGGTGTAAAGGACGGCGACCAAGGTGACGTCTAAGTGGAGCTGCCACCGTGAGAAGTCCCTCTCGGCGACCGCGGCGACGACGAAGCACTGGACCGCGCTGAAGACGCACTGCGTCGCCGTGACGAGCAGCTTGTTGGGGTACTCCTTTAGGAGCGCCGCCTGCAGGACGATCCACAGTGACCACGTCACGTTGGCGAGCACCATGAGGAACGTGCCCTTGATCCACGTCCCCCTCGTCGCGTCTCCTCCGTCTGCGTGATGGGCGTCGGCCAAGGCGCGGTGATGGTTCACCGGGTTCAGGGAGGGGCCGATGTAGAAGGCGATGAGGAGAACCCCGCCGAGGCAGAGCGCCACGCCGGTGAGCTTGGCCACGCCTGAATGGCTCCTCAGCTTCACCACTTCCATCCTGCCAAGTACATGTAGTCATGTACTTCATGTTAGTGTTAGTTTTGTTAATTTGGTACAGGCAACAATCATATATTACCCCTATATATTATGGGGGAAGGAAATGGAGGCCTCTCCGCGCTCGCGATCTGGACCGTTGGATCGAGATCCGACGGTCCGGATCTGCCGGCTACTGTTCCATGAACAGTAATGAACAGTGACGCTCGCGATCCGGGCCGTCCGTTCGTCGATCCGACGGTCTCAGCAACACCTCTGGGACAGATTTGCAAAAATCTCCCTAGCAATCAAAGAAATAGCTCCGCTACCCACCGTTTTACGTGCGGAACGACTAACTCGCAATTACACAAAAGCACGGGGACTTTTCTACAAAATCATCCGCACAACTCGGTTGCTCTCTTTCCCTTCTCCCCCAACCGCGCCGTCGCCGCCGCCACCGACCCCTCGCGCCGCCGCCCCGCGCCTCCCCGGACAAATCGGAGGCCTCGGAGGGCTCCGCCGTCGCCGCCTCTCCCTCCTCCAGCAGCGCCGCCTGCCGGCACGGTGCACGCTCGACGGAACCTCCGCCGCCGCGCGCGCTGGCCTCCGCCGCCATGCGTCCATTCCGCCTTGCCGCCCCAGCCGCGCGGTTGTTGCGCCGCTCCGAGCTGCGGACTCCTCGCCGCCTACAGCACCCGCGTCGTCGTCCGGAGCGGCCGGCGACAATCCCGTCGTGCCCGACGACGAGTTCACCCTCGCCAAGGTGAGGGGCTCAGGCAGGCGATTTCCTGGTTCTTGCGACGTAGCAGCCCACGAACAAGCCAAAGCAGAAGAGGAGATCCGCGGCCGCCTACTCCGTGAAGTACTGAATCTGCATCGCCGCCTGGAAAATCAGGAAGCTTCCGTCGATGCAATGCAAGGTAACATCAGCAAGCTTACTGAGATGGTTGCACATATTAGCATGGCAGTCCAGCCGCAGCAGCAATCTAGCACATCGCCGATGGCATCGGGGATTACTCATCTCAGCCGCAAGCAACAAACACACCACCACCCCAACCTGTTCGATTTGCAAACTTCAGCCCAAATCAACTACCCCATCCACAAATCCCAACAAGTACGCAAAACCCTGTGTATAGGAGCGATTTTGGGTCCCCCATGGATAGCAGCGCATGCATGGGGTATCAAGACAACATCAGACCTCAAGCTGTGTCTGCGTTCTGTTGGAATAATCCTGTGCATCAGGATGGCATCACCCTCTGCATCATGTGCATGTCAGCACAGTTCTAGAAATATCTACCAGAGTAAAAGAGAACTTGGTGTTTGCTACCGTTTCTTGGGAGTTAAGCTAGGAGCTAGCTATAGCAGTAGCAAACTTCTCTTCGTCATCTTAGTTGGAGCTAGTTGTAGGAGAGCTGGCTTGTGCAGCTCACAAGTCCTATTTGCTTAGTAGCTAAGGTAGTAGAGTTCAAAGCAAACTTGAACTCCATCTCTAGGATAGGTCGGTTTGTAAGTCCTATATAAGGACATGACTATCACTTGTAACGAAAGAGCACAAAACAAGGAGAAGAAGCTTGTAAGCCAAGATGTAGCCTCAAGCATATCCATAAAATATAGAGCATATATGTGTGTCATATATGCATATGTGTTGTTGTGCGTGAAGCACAACCTTGTTAGAAGGGAGCTAAGTGATTTAGCTTCCAACAACTGGTACCAAGAGAGAGCAAGAAAATATAGCACGAGTTGTGTGTGTGCTGAAAGCCTCTGTGAGCTCCTCTTGTGTCCGTGTGTGTGCGTAAGTCTTCTCCTACCTTGGGCCAAAGCCAACAATTGGTATCAGAGCCATGGCGCTGGTTCCGCAAGGCGCTGGTGTTGGGGGGAGCACGGTGTCGCTCTCCTGTCCGATGCTCACGAAAACGAACTACACCGTCTGGGCTATCAAGGTGGAGGCGAACATGGTGCGCATGAGATGTTTGATCAAAGTCAAGTACCAGGCTACGCACACCAAGTGTTTGGTGAAATGACGACACCAAGTTCTTGGCATGAAACACATATATCTATGGTCTCCACACTTGCCATCCGTGTTGCAGTGCTGCTCTTTCACCTGCATTAGGTATTTTTCATCCATGCTATTTTCTTGCTGCTGTTTTAATTTCTCTGTTCTTTGGTTGCTCATCTTAGATTTTCTTCTCTGGTCAGACCCAACTCATGGCTGCCGGCCATTCTGGGCATTGTCCTGGTGCGTCTTGCTTGACAAATTTAGGATCTCCAAGTAGAGTCTGGTCACTTAATGGAAGTACAAGGTGTACTATCTATTGACCATCGTCGTACTCACGTATTCCATAGCCCAGGCCCCTGGTAAGTTCTTGCGGTGCTAGATGAGTGCACCATGGATGGTAATTTGTAATCATGGACTCATGGTGAAATCGCCCCTTGATCGAAGTCTTACCTCAAGAATGCAGACATGATAATATTGTGCATGAGATTCATATGTTTTTGGTAAATCGTAAAAGGAAAATAAAAACTGCCTGGAAGCTATATAATCTCATGATCGCCGTATTGAGATTAATTTTTTTTATATAACCATCCTCAGTTAATTATGTTGGAGGCAATAACAGATGCCTGCAAAAAAAATTCTGGTTTTAGATGTCCGAAGCTATTACAGTATGATCAAGAACACTGATTCTATGACTCTACTGAAGGTATTTCATTGTCACTCAGCATTGTCATTTGGACTTCCTACTGTATTTATTTGATGAATATGCTTCGAAAGGAAACTTTGTTCCCTTGGTATATACTGAAATAAAATAATTAGCTTACATTGCAGAACATGGCATGGCTAATTATTCTCTCAATTTCTTCAGTTGCTTGCTTTTCCCTCTTGGTTCATGAATTTCTTTGTTGCTTGCATTTGCTTTTGTTGTTTTTCTTATTGTTGGGACTTCCATTCATTTAGTTTATAGGCTTTCTGAAACACTTGGAAGGTATTATTAATGATTGAGTAGGTGTTTACATGGTATATATTGTACTCAGCACCCTAGACTTCGTCAAGGGAGCTCACATTCAGTTAGCTATTACTGCTGATTCATGTTCTTTTTTCTCTTACGCATATATTCTGTCTTATACAACTTAATAGGTCTCTCTTATAAGGTATTCTAGAGTATTTTTTGCATATGCAACATGATTATTGCATATGCCTTGCTAGAGTAAATCCCCTTCTTCGCTCCCTATTACTTGATTTGTTATACACATTGGATTTTTTATTATGATCCTACATTGCATAGATGGACTGATAGTGTTTCTTATCCATATTTGTTCCTTCAAAGAAATATATAGTGCATTTCACATTCTATTCCCCTGATTATTTGTGCAGATAAAGCAAGCCACCGAGGAATTAATCTAATCTGCTTGCGCCACCCCTCCCGGCGCCGCTCCACGCAACAATCAGATCATTGTTATCTCATCTAACGATGACAGCAACAGTTGTTTCGTTTGGTAGAGCAAACCAATGGAGCTACAGAAGAAACCACCTAGATCTGAGAACTTGCCCTGTATCTTTTATTATATTTGAACTATGACAACATATACTGAAGGTCCAGGGTACTATCATCTGAAGAACAAACCTTAGTTCACCCCTCTGTAGCCACCCATCCCATCTTCTTCACAAGTTATTTACCCTCAACAACCATGTAACCCACTCAGTCAAATACTGTCGCTACTACTATATAAAATCGTATGTCCTTTTCTTTGCACGATTTATTCCTAAATTGGAAACCTTAAACATTTTTAGTAAATACTATGATACATAGCAACTTTTTGTCGCAACCACAGGCAAAAACTTCTGATACCTCGCGGCGTGACAGAGCCGGCCATGGCCGCCGACGGTTGACGTCAAGCCGTGACGTCACCGCGGGCCCCATCTGTCAGTTCTCTAACATAAATAATTTCGTAAATACTAAAACCCTGACATGTGGGTTCCGGTTGTCAGATGTTTATTAGTTTACGCAAATTCCAGAAAAATGAATAAAATTTGTAGAATTCATATCTTCCAATCTGTATTTCAGAACAATGAAAATAATACATCGAATTTTGCAGAAAAATGAAACCTTCACAAATATTGCATTTTCTATGCATAATTGAACAACTTTGAAATTCCAGAAAAATGAATAAAAGTTGTAGAATTCATATCTTCCAATATGTATTTCAAAATAATGAAAATAATACATGAAAATTAGCAGAAAAATGAAACCTTTACAAATATTGCATTTTCCATGCATAA
Organism: Poa pratensis; assembly: GCA_947311845.1. Classification (NCBI taxonomy): domain Eukaryota; kingdom Viridiplantae; phylum Streptophyta; class Magnoliopsida; order Poales; family Poaceae; genus Poa; species Poa pratensis. The sequence goes on along the minus strand of CAMZMU010000058.1, from coordinate 27,856,165 downwards.
TTGAACAACTTTGAACAATTTTTTTGTAGAAGAACTAAATAACCTCTCATGTCAAATATGGAGTATATGGAAATGACATCCTTTAGTCATACCAACTCCATTTAAATTGATTTATGTTCTAGGGTGCACTTCAATATGTTTTCCCATTTCGTACAATTTTTAAAATATATTTGGCCATTTCAAGTCAAAAATTTAAATACATTATAACATTGACAATTTTTAAATTCACAACATTCTTTAAGCGCACATTTTTGTAGTTCCAAAAAATTTCGGTTTGAAAAAAGCTTCTGACTATAGACATTTTCCAAACTTGAAATTTACCAAACCAGGTCCATATCAATTCAGACCAGTTTAAATTTTTTTTGTGAAAATCAAAATAGCCATTTTGCATACTTTGTGATCTTTTCCAAACTACTTCAAACCTTAATATTTTAAAATAATACGTGGAAGCTCATCTGATACCTTTACGTCATTCCCCCACCTTTATATTTGTTTTCCTTCTGTTTTTTGCTTTCCTTTTGCTTTACATTAAAACAACATTAGAATAACCATCATCACGAAAAATAATAATTGCACGACATTTTAACTTACAGAACAACTGCAATTTCCTTTTTCCAATCTTCCTATTTGTTTTCTTTCGGCTATTGCTTTTCTTGTGCTTTGCAGTAAAACAACATTGCCATAATGACTTTGCTTTGCACTCAAAGAACGTTGCAATAATGATCACCATGAACAAAAATAATTGCACGACATTTTAACTGACAAAATAACTGTAATTTCCTTTTTTCAATCTTTGTATTTGTTCTCTTGCCTTTCTTCCACTTTGCAACAACACAACATTGCCATAAGGATCACAAAGAAGAAGAATGAATGCAAGACATTTCACTACACAAAACAATTATAAATATGTCTTCACATTAACTTAATAAGTTGTGATATTTATGCAAACATAAATGCATTATATAAACAACGCCACAATTTCTATTACGTAAACAGAACAAAAAATAAATTATATTCACAAAAATATGCAACAAGGGCGCGGCGTGCCGACGCGCCGATTCAACTAGTACTAGCCATAGCTAGTGGTATTACTGTATTATTACCTCAGAAGAAGCGCTATGAAGAAGGTGATCACAGGCATGGAGTTACTGGTTGCAGATCCCACAGTTGCAGACGTGAACTTGAGGCTCATGTTGTACAGATTCAAGCTAAATGTAGTCCTGGACGCAAAACCATTCATTATTAATTAGTCATCTATCTTCAAATTTCATCGCTCCTACGTACAGGTGTGCGTGATCAAGAAGCTAGCGTCCAGTGCTTACCCGATCAAGGCATACAAGAACAGCTTCAGGAGCAACCGGGACGACAACGACCGTGCATTTTTCCTGCGAATTAATCAGTTTGAAACTCGTACACGATTCGCTTATTTCTAGCTAGCTTGAAGTAGTACACCAGTTGTTGGCTTTTACCTTTCAAAGACAATGGCCAGAGGCAGCAAGAGAAGATGAAGACGTAGGTGTTCATCCCCCGGTTGAAGGCCGCCTTGGAGACGACGAACATGCCGGTGTAGATGACCTGTATGATCTCACCGCGATCACGTAGGGCTTCTTCCCGTCCACCCCCATCTCACCACACCACGGCTCCGTCAGGAGCAACAAAGATCGCCACTATGAACCGACCGATGGCCCCTCTGCTCTGTGTTGGACTCTGAAAGAATCTGCAACTAGCTACTTATACAGATGGAGTGGTAGTATTTCAAGCTGATATGGTTTTATCTAGGCCTAGGAAACGACCAGGCTATGACCTCAGCTCCTACCCTGCTGCCTTCGATTCAGCAGATTACAGAGACTAGTACGTCTAGGCAACGTTAACAATAGCTATCTTCATATGGATTCAATTCAACACGACGAGACGACGGTGGCGTTAAATACAACAATACATGCTCCATGATTTGTGGGGCGAAAGCAAAATCAAGAGCGAATTTAAATTTTGGACCAGCTTCTTGAAGACTTCCTTCTTTTCTTATTATTACTGCATTCAACACTACAGACATACGCAACAACAAGAAATGTAGTACTCCCATGATACCGTGATTTTCACTGATTTGGTTCACATTGTAATCCTAACGTATTATTCTCCCATGATTCGGTCCTCTGTGTCTTCTGCCGGCCTGGCAGAAAACAAAGGCGACCTTGTTAGCAGCCAGTCAGGTCTAGGGAAGTCAAATTAACAAGTCCTTGTGCACATGTTTGCAACCCGTCGTGTGATTGATACGTCTTATCATTCTTTTTTGAGGAAGGATCTGATCATATATTAAGGAGGCCTGACACTTTTACAGCTAGGTCCAGAAGAAACACAAAATTACAAAAGAACCCAGGAAAAGTGCACAAAGCACCCTCAGCCGCCGGAAAGGAACGCAATCAGATCCAAAGCTTGCCCCAAGCTTCCTAGACGCCGGCGAGGTCGCCGTACCGCAAGCCACCGGAGAGCAGACGCCGCCACAGCTTGTAGATGACCGCAGGAGCCGTCCGCCGCCGCGCGACGGAGCTGAAACGCGCTGAACGAGCACGGTCACAGCGCCAGCACCCCGACACCGCCCAACCTCCAGCCGAGCCGCCGTCGTCCAGGACCACCACCGCCAACCCCCGACCACCTCCAGCCTCCACTCCCCTCGCCACCGAGGCCGGCCAGAGCAGAAACACCGAAGAAGAAGCCCTCCACCACCAGGACCACCAAAAGCGGAACACGAGCATCCACCGGCTCCTCCCCTCGCCGCCTCGGCAGGCCGGAGAAGCGCAGCAGGAAGAACGCGCCCGACGGAGCACCTTCACGACCTCCCCGGCGCAACGGCCGGAACAGCGGAAGGAGGGGAAGGACCAGAACCAGCTCTCCGACGGCATCGCCGCCGTCTTCGACGTCGCCGGGGAGCACGCACACCTAACTAACCCTATCTACACGCACAACGATTACCGGAGCTCCCCCCGCCTCCCGGTGCCCGGACGGCGACCGGAGGCGGAGGGGAGCGGCGAAATCGCCGGCGAGACCGAGAACTCTCTGGACGCCCTCCGAGTCGCCTGCTCTCTACTGTAGCAAGGGACACGGGAGCTACGTCTTATCATTCTGAGCATAATTGGTCTCTTGCCGACTATCTACCTTTACTTAATCAGTAAGACTAGTTTCAAACTTGCACGTTCTCAGTCACAAAGTAATCGTCAGAGGAGATCTACGATGCATCATGCTCTCGATGTACAAGTCGCCAATTCTTGTGTTTTTCATGGTATTTTATTGGAAGTTTGCCACCACAGCCAACCATTATGTATGCCAGTGAATAATGACTGGACAACCAGGCAATAGCCTAGTGGCAAGGGGTGGCGCATCCCTGTGACCTGAGTTTGATCCCCATTGGGGCAGAATTGCAGAAATTCTCACCAATATGGATTTCTATTGTATCAGTGCCACCGAGAGCTAGTTACCCCTATATATTATGGGGGAAGGAAATGGAGGACTCTCCGCGCTCGCGATCTGGACCGTTGGATCGAGATCCGACGGTCCGGATCTGCTGGCACTGTTCCATGAACAGTAATGAACAGTGACGCTCGCGATCCGGGCCGTCCGTTCGTCGATCCGACGGTCACAGCAACACCTCTGGGACAGATTTGTAAAAATCTCCCTAGCAATCCCAGAAATAGCTCCGCTGCCCACCGTTTTACGTGTGGAAGGACTAACTCGCAATTACACAAAAGCACGGGGACTTTTCTACAAAATCATCCGCAACCGCGCCGTCGCCGCTGCCACCGACCCCTCGCACCGCCGCCCCGCGCCTCCCCGGACAAATCGGATGCCTCGGAGGGCTTCGCCGTCGCCGCCTCTCCCTCCTCCAGCAGCGCCGCCTGCCGGCACGGTGCACGCTCGATGGAACCTCCGCCGCCGCGCGCGCTGGCCTCCGCCGCCATGCGTCCATTCCGCCTTGCCGCCCCAGCCGCGCGGTTGTTACGCCGCTCCGAGCTGCGGACTCCTCGCCGCCTGCAGCACCCGCGTCGTCGTCCGGAGCGGCCGACGACAATCCCGTCGTGCCCGACGACGAGTTCACCCTCGCCAAGGTGAGGGGCTCAGGCAGGCGATTTCCTGGTTCTTGCGACGTAGCAGCCCACGAACAAGCCAAAGCAGAAGAGGAGATCCGCGGCCGCCTACTCCGTGAAGTACTGAATCTGCATCGCCGCCTGGAAAATCAGGAAGCTTCCGTCGATGCAATGCAAGGTAACATCAGCAAGCTTACTGAGATGGTTGCACATATTAGCATGGCAGTCCAGCCGCAGCAGCAATCTAGCACATCGCCGATGGCATCGGGGATTACTCATCTCAGCCGCAAGCAACAAACACACCACCACCCCAACCTGTTCGATTTGCAAACTTCAGCCCAAATCAACTACCCCATCCACAAATCCCAACCAGTACGCAAATCCCTGTGTATAGGAGCGATTTTGGGTCCCCCATGGATAGCAGCGCATGGATGGGGTATCAAGACAACATCAGACCTCAAGCTGTGTCTGCGTTCACGGTAGCTGAACATGGTGCGCATGAGATGTTTGATCAAAGTCAAGTACCAGGCTACGCACACCAAGTGTTTGGTGAAATGACGACACCAAGTTCTTGGCATGAAACACATATATCTATGGTCTCCACACTTGCCATCCGTGTTGCAGTGCTGCTCTTTCACCTGCATTAGGTATTTTTCATCCATGCTGCTTTCTTGCTGCTGTTTTAATTTCTCTGTTCTTTGGTTGCTCATCTTAGATTTTCTTCTCTGGTCAGACCCAACTCATGGCTGCCGGCCATTCTGGGCATTGTCCTGGTGCGTCTTGCTTGACAAATTTAGGATCTCCAAGTAGAGTCTGGTCACTTAATGGAAGTACAAGGTGTACTATCTATTGACCATCGTCGTACTCACGTATTCCATAGCCCTGGCCCCTGGTAAGTTCTTGCGGTGCTAGATGAGTGCACCATGGATGGTAATTTGTAATCATGGACTCATGGTGAAATCGCCCCTTGATCGAAGTCTTACCTCAAGAATGCAGGCATGATAATATTGTGCATGAGATTCATATGTTTTTGGTAAATCGTAAAAGGAAAATAAAAACTGCCTGGAAGCTATATAATCTCATGATCGCCGTATTGAGATTAATTTTTTATATATAACCATCCTCAGTTAATTATGTTGGAGGCAATAACAGATGCCTGCAAAAAAAAAATCTGGTTTTAGATGTCCGAAGCTATTACAGTATGATCAAGAACACTGATTCTATGACTCTACTGAAGGTATTTCATTGTCACTCAGCATTGTCATTTGGACTTCCTACTGTATTTATTTGATGAATATGCTTCGAAAGGATACTTTGTTCCCTTGGTATATACTGAAATAAAATAATTTGCTTACATTGCAGAACATGGCATGGCTAATTATTCTCTCAATTTCTTCAGTTGCTTGCTTTTCCCTCTTGGTTCATGAATTTCTTTGTTGCTTGCATTTGCTTTTGTTGTTTTTCTTATTGTTGGGACTTCCATTCATTTAGTTTATAGGCTTTCTGAAACACTTGGAAGGTATTATTAATGATTGAGTAGGTGTTTACATGGTATATATTGTACTCAGCACCCTAGACTTCGTCAAGGGATCTCACATTCAGTTAGCTATTACTGCTGATTCATGTTCTTTTTTCTCTTACGCATATATTCTGTCTTATACAACTTAATAGGTCTCTCTTATAAGGTATTCTAGAGTATTTTTTGCATATGCAACATGATTATTGCATATGCCTTGCTAGAGTAAATCCCCTTCTTCGCTCCCTATTACTTGATTTGTTATACACATTGGATTTTTTATTATGATCCTACATTGCATAGATGGACTGATAGTGTTTCTTATCCATATTTGTTCCTTCAAAGAAATATATAGTGCATTTCACATTCTATTCCCCTGATTATTTGTGCAGATAAAGCAAGCCACCGAGGAATTAATCTAATCTGCTTGCGCCACCCCTCCCGGCGCCGCTCCACGCAACAATCAGATCATTGTTATCTCATCTAACGATGACAGCAACAGTTGTTTCGTTTGGTAGAGCAAACCAATGGAGCTACAGAAGAAACCACCTAGATCTGAGAACTTGCCCTGTATCTTTTATTATATTTGAACTATGACAACATATACTGAAGGTCCAGGGTACTATCATCTGAAGAACAAACCTTAGTTCACCCCTCTGTAGCCACCCATCCCATCTTCTTCACAAGTTATTTACCCTCAACAACCATGTAACCCACTCAGTCAAATACTGTCGCTACTACTATATAAAATCGTATGTCCTTTTCTTTGCACGATTTATTCCTAAATTGGAAACCTTAAACATTTTTAGTAAATACTATGATACATAGCAACTTTTTGTCGCAACCACAGGCAAAAACTTCTGATACCTCGCGGCGTGACAGAGCCGGCCATGGCCGCCGACGGTTGACGTCAAGCCGTGACGTCACCGCGGGCCCCATCTGTCAGTTCTCTAACATAAATAATTTCGTAAATACTAAAACCCTGACATGTGGGTTCCGGTTGTCAGATGTTTATTAGTTTACGCAAATTCCAGAAAAATGAATAAAATTTGTAGAATTCATGTCTTCCAATCTGTATTTCAGAACAATGAAAATAATACATCGAATTTTGCAGAAAAATGAAACCTTCACAAATATTGCATTTTCTATGCATAATTGAACAACTTTGAAATTCCAGAAAAATGAATAAAAGTTGTAGAATTCATATCTTCCAATATGTATTTCAAAATAATGAAAATAATACATCAAAATTAGCAGAAAAGTGAAACCTTTACAAATATTGCATTTTCCATGCATAATTGAACAACTTTGAACAATTTTTTTGTAGAAGAACTAAATAACCTCTCATGTCAAATATGGAGTATATGGAAATGACATCCTTTGGTCATACCAACTCCATTTAAATTGATGTATGTTCTAGGGTGCACTTCAATATGTTTTCCCACTTCGTACAATTTTTAAAATATATTTGGCCATTTCAAGTCAAAAATTTAAATACATTATAACATTGACAATTTTTAAATTCACAACATTCTTTAAGCGCACATTTTTGTAGTTCCAAAAAATTTCGGTTTGAAAAAAGCTTCTGACTATAGACATTTTCCAAACTTGAAATTTACCAAACCAGGTCCATATCAATCCAGACCAGTTTAAAAAAATTGTGAAAATCAAAATAGCCATTTTGCATACTTTGTGATCTTTTCCGAACTACTTCAAACCTTAATATTTTAAAATAATACGTGGAAGCTCATCTGATACCTTTACGTCATTCCCCCACCTTTATATTTGTTTTCCTTCTGTTTTTTGCTTTCCTTTTGCTTTGCATTAAAACAACATTAGAATAACCATCATCACGAAAAATAATAATTGCACGACATTTTAACTTACAGAACAACTGCAATTTCCTTTTTCCAATCTTCCTATTTGTTTTCTTTCGTCTATTGCTTTTCTTCTGCTTTGCAGTAAAACAACATTGCCATAATGACTTTGCTTTGCACTCAAAGAACGTTGCAATAATGATCACCATGAACAAAAATAATTGCACGACATTTTAACTGACAAAACAACTGTAATTTCCTTTTTTCAATCTTTGTATTTGTTCTCTTGCCTTTCTTCCACTTTGCAACAACACAACATTGCCATAAGGATCACAAAGAAGAAGAATGAATGCAAGACATTTCACTACACAAAACAATTATAAATATGTCTTCACATTAACTCAATAAGTTGTGATATTTATGCAAACATAAATGCATTATATAAACAACGCCACCATTTTGTATTACGTAAACAGAACAAAAAATAAATTATATTTACAAAAATATGCAACAAGGGCGCGGCGTCATGGACTCATGGTAGGCTTTCATTCATGAATAATGACTGAGAGGCCAGATAGTAACGGTCATGTCAAAACACCAGTCACTCATGGAATCCAGTCGAATGACGCGTGCTAAACGGCAAATGCTTAACAATTCTTCATTTTTTTAATTGTTTACACCCGATGTTATCAAAGCCACATTTACCGCGTGTGGTACTCGGCAAAGATTTTTGTACTCGGTTTAGAAAAAAAACGCAGCTGTGTGATTTATGTTTACTAAGTGCCATGATTGAGGCACTCAGCAAGCACTCGAGTGGTAACAACCACAAAAACATTGTCATTACTGCCCGACATCCCGCTTGGTGAGGAGGAGCTTCATGGTCGATGCTCTACCGAGTGTCTCTTTGTTGATCATCGAGCTAGAGGAGGAGGCCACCGTCCTTGGAAAGGAGGAGGAGGAGGAGCGGATGGACTGGTGATGTATGGCAGCGCGAAAGAGTGTGTTGGAGCCGCCCACATCCGTGACCTCCTTCGTGGCCAAGGCGCCACCTCTGTGGTCACGATTGAGAGAGAGCGGGAGAAAAGAGAGGGAGGGAGATCCCTACGATCTACAACAACAGTTCAACTTTGATCTAAGCCAAGCCATCGATCTGTGCCTCTCTAACAGAACCAACCAGAACGCTTAATGCGGAATGTGTGTTTTTCTATTTGCCGTTTTTTTTTCATAAAATCCAAAAAACAGACTTTTCCTTTTTTTCCCTTTCTTTTCCTTTTTAAATGTCAAATTACAAGTTTCGAATATTTTCACAAATAGTATAAATAAAAAAACTTCATGCAGAAGAATTCCTTTTTTTAATACTCTTCACTTTGTTTATTTTTTCAAAAATGGTGTCAACATTGCACGCAAGGCTATTCATACTAAGGGGTTGAAATTGTAAAAACTTGTGGGTTTTAAGAATCAAGCTATAATAGACTTGCAGTTCAAATTTAAATTACTTTCTAAAATTTGGCATGAAGTCATTTTAATGGGAGAAAGTTGCTAGAAAGATAGTTGGGAATTGTACATCAAATATGATCTACTTTGTGTGAAAATTAGAGTGTTATCATTTTGCACCATGTTTTGTGTACTTGCTTTATAAGAGGCCCAGTTTGCAGTTAGAAAATGGGAATGATATTTTCATATGAAAGAATAGGAACCACTATTTTCAATGTTGATTGGAATAGTCAGATACAACTATGTGCCACGTTCGGGAACATTATAATAAAGTAAGTTATAATTGTGGCAACGGCCTTAATCATTTGGTTTGAAAGACCTAAATGTTTGTAAAATATAGCCCATTTTATGAAGCTTTTTTAATGCATATGGAAATTTTGTTATTTTTTCTTACAACTAATACACGTCAAATAACTTTAATTGGGAATGGTTTTACTTTTATTTTTTAGTTTTACAATATTGGGTCAAAACGGTAGGGGCTAAATCTCTCAAAACTATGGGTGATCCTTATACGTAATGACTACTTCTTTAACAAAAATGTTTGTTTTATTTCTAAGATCAAGCCATAACTCACTTGTAGCTCAAATTTGAATGGTTTTCGAAAAATCAGCATAAAGCCATTTAAATGAGCAAAAAATATTAGAAAGATTAAAAAACCATGAAAATTGTAAGTTGTCCGTAAAATATGGTACCATTTTACACCATATTGTTTTATACTTGCTTCAAAGAATACCCTATTTTTCACATAGAAAATGAAAAAATCTCTTTAAATAAAAGTTGATAACTATATTTGAAAATATTGCTCAAAATCTATGTGCCAAATTTGGACATGTTATAATAAACTATGGCATATATATCATCATGAGCTGATCATTTTGCTTGAGAGTCAATAATGACCTATTTTATGAAAGGTTAGTTTAAAAGTTTCGGTATTATGATGAATTATGCCGACTTTTTTGTTGCACTGATTAGCATTATGGTGATTTTACAATACGTTTTGGTAAGTTTTTCTTTTTAGGTTACATTTTGGTAAGTTTAATTGGCTTGAGAATTCGGTAACAACCTGAGACGTACGAATAGGCTATTCATTTTTCTTGTTTTTTGTGAAACACTGTACAACACAGACGCTCACATACACGTGCACATACTCAACCCTATGAACACACACACGCACATCCTACCATGTGAGTACCTTCGTAATACCGGGTCGGCGGGTCGAGTTTTGAGAATGACGAAGTCACCACGGACGTCTCGCTGTCGACGAGAATGTCGCTTCCACTGAAAAATATTTCGCCTAATGAGAAACACCAACTCAAACCTGAGTTTGAACTCTGATGTGCTGAGAGTACAACTATCCTCCTAAGTCCTAACCATTTTGCAACAAGTTCTCACGAATAGGCTATTCCTGGTCGTGTGGAACTCTATTCTTGGACCCGGTAAAAACAAGACAAGAGCAGGCGGCCAACCCCAGGGAAGGAAGGTACTTCCTCGTTCCGTCGTTCGTGTGCGTTCTCCAAAGGTGGAAGGAATCAAACCGAAGGTGCCAACGCGAACCAGCTGGAGCAAGTCCAACCAACGCACCCACCCAAACGCGTCGACACGCCAAACCAAACCGAACAAAGGCTAGTCGCCGACGCGGCCGTAACCACCAACGGACCTTTTCTCCACCGCCGCCGCATCCCCCTCCCCTTCCCCGAAAAAGGCTAGGCCGGCCGCCGGGTGGACGCCGGCGACGCTGCCGCCATGTCGCCTGCCGCCCCGCCCGCCCGCTTCCTCCTCTCCCTCGCGGCCCTCGCGCTCCTCCTCCTCTCCTCCCCAACCCTAGCCGCCTCCGACGCCGACGCCGAGCCCTGCGCGGCGCCCATCGCCGCCGCCGCCGAGTCGGACGAGGTCGCGCTCTGCCCGGTGCGCTGCTTCCGCCCCGACCCGGTCTGCGGCGCCGACGGGGTCACCTACTGGTGCGGCTGCCCCGAGGCCGCGTGCGCCGGCGCCACCGTGGCGCGCCGCGGCTACTGCGAGGTCGGGGCCGGCTCCGCGCCCGTCTCGGGACAGGCGCTGCTGCTCGTCCACATCGTCTGGCTCTTCGTCCTCGGCGCAGGGCTCCTCCTCGGCTTCCTCTGACCGACGCGCCTCCCCTTTCCCGAATCTGACTCCATTTGTAAAATTGCTTCACGTTTCGCGATTCTTTTATCGATGTCTCGGTGCCCTGCCGAGGTCTGAGGATGGTTTCGTTGCAGATGATTCGGTTGAGAGATGTCACGCAATTCTTTCTTAGATGAGTTTGATTGGCCCGTGATTCCCTTAGATTTTTTTAGCTGATCTGTCCAGATTGCTCCTGAGATTCAGGTTGAGATCGTGTAAACAGGTTGTAAATTTCGGCTAACATTTTGCAGTGATATGTTTGTTCATGTCTATAAATTTCAGCTTCGTCATTTACTATTTGTGATTCTGTGGCTGTCTATAAATTTGAGCTTCGTACCCAATTGGACATTCAAGCTCACTTGAGCAAATGGATTTTCATTGAAATTAGTTCCATCATATAGTTTGCAATTGAGCCAACTCGTATTTTTTTTTTCTTTGACAAATAGAAGAGCAGCTTGCAATTAGTATGCGCTAGAATATGAGCTGACGAAATGGATGTTCATGCAGCTATAAGTATAATGCCAATAATATGGATTAGTCTCTCTTTGATCTATGATAGGACGCGTCAACTCCTTTTCGTTTTATGTACATGAGACAAGGGCGTCTGAGGAGGAGTGAAAACAGAAAATTTGTCTATGTGTGTGTATAGGGGTGAAAGCAGAAAAAAAATATGTTATGAATTACAGTGTACTCAAGGAATGGCAGTGCATCCTACAATGTTCTTCAATGGAAGCCTCTACCTTGAGTATAGATGAGGGTATGCTGAAATTGTTATCGACTCTGATGTCGATGCTTCTGTTGGTGTTGAACGGTACAACCTCAGTTGCCCTGAAGGACAGCTACCTCCTCTGTTTCACCAGGAAGGCAGTATCAGGTTTCTTATGTCGCCTGTTTAGTCTGGTGAGTTGCACTGCCCTTCTGTTTTACCATTGTTTCCTTACTCTGAGAAATTTGGTGATTTGCGTCACTGTTATCCAATAACTATCATACTTATCAAAGTCAAAGCATGCCTCTTTTATAATAGATGGATTTCAAAAGATCAGAAATATAGGATTGACCTGAAAGAATAACTAACTGTAGTCATAGCAAACATGTCAGGTTACCACCTATCTTTTTTTCGAGAAAACAGGTTACCACCTATCTTATGCTCAGAGTTTTTATTTTCTGGTTCTTGCTTTTACTCGGGCTATATGTTTTGTATCCTTTCGTACCGATTTTCCTGTATGTAGCTCTATAATTAAGAGAGACGTTAGAGTTTTTGTTGTCAGAGTTGTTGATAACACAAATTTAGACATAAAAGACTGAAAATCAATTTGTGGTGTAGGCACAGTTATTCGTTGATACTCAACAACATCGTGTGTGCCATCTTCTAGAAATGCCATCCAAAGTCATCTGCCAAATGGGATGTGGTTTTTGTTGCTCGCAATGGTATCATGGTAAATTATGAGATATATCCATTTGCAGAAACAATCTTAATATTACTGTATAGCATTATAACTAGTTACACAGGCAAAACTACAGAACTAGAGGCACACTTTTTCACAGTGAACTGTTGAAAGCACGTTATAAAGTTTTGGGGGAATGAAATGTGCCTAAAGAATTGAACAGCACCTTTCAAACAAAAACATTGCCTCCACATGATGTTTTACACATACTTTTTGATGGTTACCTGTGTGGCTATGTCATAACTTGTAACATTTGCTAACATCCTTATTAGATATCTAGTAGGGGTAAGTTCTTGGTTGTCTTTTTTTCTAGCAAGTCTCTTCTGGTGGTCAAATGCATTACTGTTGGCCTCCTAAATAGGAAACAGAACCTCAAAGTGATTGTATTTTCTATTCTATCGTATTAAAATTGTGTCATGACATAGTTACTTACATGTTTTGCAAACTGACAATTTACTAGTTCTGCAAATTCAACTATTTCAGTATGAATTAGTTGAAATGTGTTTAAATTTCAGCAGTGAATTGTTTATGAGGGAAAACATACCTGCATTAGCAATTTGATATTAAAATGAGAACGTCGTATTGACCAATCATTCCAGTGCGAGGTTAAATTTTGAACAACTTGTTTTTTCTGTTTTATGAAGAAACTAAAGCAGACATTAGCTCAGCTTGCATTAACATTTGAATCAAGGCATCAAAGTAACGGGTATTAACTAGCTGTTTCTAAGATTTTAGACAAATCTACGCAGTTCAATTTTAACTCGATAAATCAAATGTAGCTCAATGTTAAATCGAATGCGTGTTGCACATAAGTCAGATGTTAAAAATGACTATCAGAGGTAGTACCAGCTCCCAAGAAAAACTGTAGATTTTTTTTTATCTTCTCCTTGCAGATTTCCTTAAGCCAAGTTGTTGCAGAGATCATGAACTTGGTTTCCTTAAGCCAAGTTGTTGCAGAGTGTCCACGCTTTCCTGGTTAGCTGATTTTGTGCAAGCAAGCTTGCCCGTTTTAGGAGTCAGTCGGCCGAATTTCTATGTGGCCAAATATCATATTTCCTCCTTCATTTATTTTGTAATTTGCATGTAATCAAGAATTTATCTGTTTGGTTTGGTCAAATGATCTTTCGTGTTTAGTCATCCAGAGTAAATGATTAATTGGTGTTGCTTGAAGTTTGTTATACTATTTTGGCTCAAAACCTGGTCTATTTTGATCATTCACTGTTGTATAGATCATTCATGCAGAAGGAATTATATCTAGATGTTTGTACATCCTTCTGATATTTTTGTAATAACAGACCTGAATTTTAGTATTTTACCTTCCTTTAGTCGGTACCTGTTCTTCCATTCTGATCCATAGCATCATTCTGATGTTGTAACTTGTAACAAACTTAGTTATTCAGTTCATACCAATTGAAATTCTCAGTGGGTTTCATATTCAAATCATCCCCTTTGCGTCAAGTTTATAATTTGAAGGCATTTGCATTTGTGAAAAAAATATGAAGGCATTTGGTGTGACAACATGATAAATGTCTCTATGTTCATGGACAAACAAAATCCAATTTTGACCAAGTGATTTCTCTCTTTCAGCAAACCTTCCATTTTACTGTACAATTTCCTCTAAAGTTTGTTTATGTCGCACATAATTCATGTTTAAGGTTTTGCATCGTCGTGCGGCAACATAAATTGTTCAAGTTCTGCCTTTGATACAACATATAATTTGTATTATTAAACAAGTGCTTAAGTATGTTCTGCATTTGTGTTAGGCCTTGTTTATCATAAGGATGGCGATCCATGGTACTTTTTTCTTATGAAAACCCTCGGATCAGAACACATATCGATCAATTTACTGCACCGGAATTCTGCATCGTTCTTACGGCAACGTTTTTGTGATTGTACAGCATCCAAAAAACAGATTTAGTAAAATCATTTGTTTCTGGTTTTCTGCAGGATTTAGCAAGGGCATGGGTCCTCAAATTCTGCATGCTACAAGGAGGTCCTAATTTGTCCTTGGAAACTGGTAATTCGAGCCTCAGCTGATGAACGCTCATCACTATGGATACACACAACCGTGTCTCGACAATACTTAGCTTGCAAAATTTAAAAGGATCTCATCCAGTTGCTTGACTATGTGCCCTCAGACGGCTTAAAAGGATCTTCATTTTATGTGGCAACTTACTAGAGGCTGGCTACCTTCGAGGGAACAAATTGCGAAGAGACAGTGCCCTGTGTGGGCAACTGGGCATGTTGAGTCGGTCAACCACATTTTCTTTGAGTGTGTTTTAGCTCAGTTTGTGTGGAGTGGGGTTCGATCCATGCTGGGGTTTGAGTGGCATCCCCTAGCTTTTGGTGATGTCGTGGCGATTTTAACGCTTTCACTGGAAAAAACAGAAAATCTCTCTGGATTCTCTTTGATGTGCTTTTCTGGGCGTTGTGGACTACACGCAACAAATTTTTCATTGAAGCGATCTTCCCGCGCCAACCTGCTGACCTTCTTTTCAAGTCTCTACTTTGTTTGCAGCAGTAGCGCCCCCTAATCAAGCCTAAGCTCCTCCCGCTGGTCGACGAGTTGGTGAAGCTCCTTCAAGCAACCTATGCTGCTACGCACTCCCCAGCCAACCCTGCTACCTAGTGTCTTGCTTATCCTTAGCGGTGGTGCTTATATTTTGTGCCCTGAAACTGTTCATTCGAGCCATGTTTGGCCCTATAAGTTACTCCCTTAAGCTAGTAACTCCAGCAGTTATGGGCATGTTTGGTAGCCTGAAGGTCCTCTCGCGCCGCGTCAGACCAGGCTGTGGAGGGTCTGGGCTGGCTTATGCAGGCTCTAGACCATGTTATGCATGCCGTTTGGTTGCTCAATGGTCCATTTCTTGCACGACGAGTAAAACAAGAGCCCTGTTGTTTGGTTGTATGCAAAAATCCATTTGGGCTATACACGGTGCAAGTACTCGTTGTTTGGTTTCGTGCAATGATATGATGTGGTTACCTCTTACCATTAGTGGTGAGGTTACCCATCACGAAATGAACAAGGAATAGACAAAATCTAACTAAACATAGCAAACACAAATTCAGAATGACATACTAGAGCAGGGGTTAACATGAGTGAAGCACGACCTCGTCGTGCTTCATCTCAAGTTCATCAGTGCAGGGGTTAAGATAAACCACCTCCCAAAATATTACAAACCAGAAACGATATATAATCATGTTCTAAGGGGCAATGGTCACTAGTACAGAACGACACATCAGAAACGGGCCAAAAACCCCATCGAAAACGGAAAAAGGGTCCGTGTCCCCGCCCCGTGGCTGATGTGAAGGCCCTCATCGGTAACGGAGGCGAAAAACCGTTGTCGATGAGGTCTCCATTTGGCAACGGTTGCGCGCAGACCTCCGTTTCTTTAGTTTTCCTTCATCAGATACGGAGTTTGCCATCCACCCGTTTGCACTGAGTTTTTCTCATATTTCAGTTATATGCCATAGTACATGAAAGGCTGACTGCACAATGCACTAAAACGTTATTCAATTCATAACATAGAACAAATGTCATCATTACACTGGTATACAATAATATCACCGTTTACAATTTGACTACAATCATATCTATCACACATTGGCATAATGTAATATCACCTATTACACTTTGACTACAATCATGAACTCTAAACCTATAAGCAACTAACCTAACAAGATGGAAGGCTGGCTTAATTAATCCAGCCTTCCATCTTTGACTTGGAGCTCACCTACAATGAGCTCTCGGTCGTCGCTGTACCCGCTCCAAGACCAGCATCCCTGACGTTTCCGTGCCTCAAGATTTCTGGTTCTCAGAATGGTATGTTGGTACTTTTATGCAGTGTTGACGAAATAAACTCCTGCGTGAAAGAAAAAAAAGATTAGCGAAATATACAAAATACATCTGGATATAAATGAACATCGGTGGCTATTTTCAGCAACTGCTCTGTTCGGTTGCCATTTTCAAGCAACTGCTAAGATCGGCAGCAAATATCCAGAAACTGCTCTGTTCGGTTGCCATTGTCTCTAATTTGTGGCAGACAGTTCGCACTCCTTCTGTCTCTTCTTCCTCGTTCCACCCCAATCCCCCACCAGCCATGGGCGACCGCAACAGAACAACAGAGACAACTACCGTCCATGCCCGCGGCACCACCGTTCTGGAGGTGGTGTACATGAACGAGGAGCATACAGTGGAGCGGATCCTCGACAAGTACGAGGAATGGCTAGAAGAGGAGAAGCATCGGTTCGTCGGCCTTGACATCGAGTACACCCGTAATCATCGGGACATGGCTGTCCTGCAACTCGCCTTGCACCAGCATGTCCTCGTGTTCCACTGGTGCAGGTCCAAGAAGAATTGTCCAGCGTTGGGCAAATTCTTTGAACGCAAGAATATCACCTTCGCAAGCGTGGACATAACCAACGACCGCAACATGCTTTCTCGTGTCGGTTCCACATTCCAGCGGAGTACTACGTGGACATCCAACTAGTATACAAAATCAAGGGTGGAGACGAGAGGGACGGAATGGGCGATCTAGCGGCGGACCTCGTCGACAGATCATACTCCAACATGAAAAAGGAGTTCCCATCAGAGCAGCACAAGTTTTGGGAGTGCAAGCCTCTGCAGAAAGTAAACCTTGACTATGCAGCAATAGATGGGTACGTGACCTACGAGTTGTATCGCAAGATCCTAACCTTGAAGGACAGGTTACGTCCAACATGGCAGGAAATGCTCTGCCCTAGGTGCAAGAATGCCCTAGGTGAATTGCATTAGGCCTTGGATGTCGGTGTTTAACTCGGCCTTGGATGTCGGTGTTTAACTAGTTTGTATAGTTGGTACTTTAACAATAAGTGTTTGTAATTATCAGAACATGTGTGTGTGAATTTGCACTAGGCATTGGATGTCTATGTTTATATACTTGTAATAATATGTACACATATTTGTGAGTGAATTTGTTTATGTGATGAAATGCTCATACGTAGAACCTAGATCATCGGTATCACAGCCGGTCACAGAAAGATTTATACCTTTCACCCGGCGGGAGAGGAGGTGCAGGCCTCTACCAGATGCGCTGCGATGCTACCAGCGCGCTGTGACGCAACCACCTCCTCCTTCTCCTTCGTCAACATCCACCACCTCCTCCTTCTCCAGATCAGACACCACCTACAGATCGACCACCTCCTCCTCCAGATCGGTCACTTCCTCCTCCAGATGGGTTTCTGCTAGTAGATCCGTCGGAGGTGCTGCAACACCACCTCATGAATGACCTCCTCCACATCGGCCTGGCTCAGAAGACGCCGGGCATCACCGGAGGAGGAGGGCGCCAGATGGTGGCGCTGCCGCATCACTAGCAGATGCATGGCCGCCTCCAGATCGACCTTCCCCTCATGAAGGGATGCCGCTAGAACGGTGCTGCCGCGGCGGCTAGAGCCGCGGCCGTGATAGCCGGATCTAGAAGCGCCGACAGAGGAAGCCATTAGAGAGAGTGAGGAGAGTTAAAAGCCACAGTGTGCGGCGGCTAGGGTTGGAAGAGAGACAGTGAGAGAGTGATAATGAGAGACAGTGCGACGGCTAGGGCCGGCAGTACATTTATAAGCATCACATTGGCAAAGGACATTTTATATAACTGTTTCCATTGCTTTTATACCAGCGAAAGAGTAGACTTACTAACAGGTACTCTAAATTACATATGAACACAGAGACCACTTAGGAAACTATAATGAACCACATAGGATACATATATTAATTATAAAGATGACTAAACTACATACGGACTTCATACTAGTAATGAAGTAAACGATTACATATATGCTACTACTAGCTGCTGCTGATGATGACTCGGGCTCGTCGTCGCTGTACACCAGGGGCCAGGTCTTCAGCGGGCGGTGAGGTCGACACGGACGGTGAGGGCGACACCGACGGCGTGGCATTGCCTCTGCGCCCCCTACCACGGCCGCGCCCTCGTCCACGGCAGCGCCCTCGTCCACGGCCGCGACCGCTGCTGGTACCTCTCGCCATGGATTTGGATGGAGGGGATCTGGAGAAGATTGGAAAATGGGAGGCGATGGACTGGGGCTTCAAAGAGACCGCTGCTGGTACCTCTCGCCATTTATATACGCGGGTCTTCCCCTTCGTTAGCCTCCACGTGTCAACATTTTCAACGGTTAGAAAAATCTATCTGTTACCATAGAGGCAACTATTGGAAACGGGTCATTTAAAAGACCGTTGCCAATATAATGAGTGACGGATAACGAAAAAGGTCTGTTGCCAATGTTGGCGGGCCAGCCGCGGCCCAGGTCAGGCTTGTACGCACCAGCCACGCGGAAAGCGCGATTTTCCGTCGCCTAACTCGTGCCGTTGCCATAGAGGGGTATCTGATGTGTCGTTCTGTACTAGTGGGCGGACTGCTGCTGGCAGTAGGCACGCAACCAGGACCTCCTCTCCGTGTCTTTCATGTCCACGTAGAGGCAGTGCTCTTCTTCGTAATCGGCAAGGTAGTTCAAAGCCTGGATCACAATCGCCGGGCTGTAGACAATAGGAGCTGGCATGTTCGTCATTGAGTAGATAGTCCTTCGGGTGAACCTAAAATTGAGGAGTCACAATGTTAGTTCGTGAAGATGGTTGAATAGACGAAATAAAAATGAAGAGTTCGAGATGATCTACCATGGTGTGCGCAATCAACTTATCGTCCTCCATCTTCAAGGTCGTGGAATGCTCACACCAAATCACGCCCTCAACTTTGGCCAGACGTGTGATCCTAATCCACCTCACTACTAGGAAAAGGGTTATAGGGAGGTTGGCATTCTGTGGCGCACCAACCATTAATTGGTGCGCCACAGAATTATTTCTGTGGCGCATGGATGCTGGTGCGGCACAGAAATTTTCGACTTTCTGTGGCGCATCTTTTGCCCATGCGCCACAGAAAGTCAAAATTCTGTGGCGCATGCCCACCCATGCGCCACAGAAAGCCAGACTTCTGTGGCGCATGAGACACCATGCGCCACAGAAGTTCTGTGGGTCCCACGTGCAATCATTGGGCCAAGGTCCATCTGGGGACATTCTGTGGCGCACCAGAAACTCAACTTTCTGTGGCACAGACAAGTTCTGTGGCGCAAATCCCCCCCCCCCCCGTGGATCGCCTTTTTAGTCTTGCAGGAAGTAAAAGAAAATGATAAAAATTTCAATAAATAAAATACTTTGACATGTAGTTAGGTTTGAGTGTCTAGCAGGTATAGAAAATTTGAAATATGAATTTTGACCTTTTCTGCAACAAACAGGAAAAAAACTTGTAACGTCCATAACTTTTGCATACGACGTCGAAAAAACGCGTTTAATATGTCAAAAAAAACTAGAGAAAAATCCGAGTTCGATTCCACCCGGGTTTACCCGGTCAGCAATTCACAGATTCCTCAAATTCCAAAAGAAAAAAAGTTATTTCAAACAGACGATTTTTCGCAGCAAAATCAAAAAGAAAGAAAAAAAATAAAAAAATTCAAAAATTCAAAAGGTCCAAAAAAAGACACAGAAATGTATAACAAAGAAGATTGTTGAAATTTTTTGGTTTTTTTGAATTTTTTTGGATTTTTTGCCTTTTTTGATTTTTTTTTGGATTTTTTGTGATTTTTTGTTTACTTTTTTGAATTTTTGGGATTTTTTTGGATTTTTTGAATTTTTTGAGGTTTTTGGATCTTTTGAAACTTTTGAATCTCCTTTTGAAACTTTAAAAGTTTTTGAAAAATCTGAAATTTAAAAACACACATTTATAACACATACCACACATATACACATACAAGACTTAAGAGGGTTCATATGATATATATATCAATAAGAACTATATCAATAACAACTTGAGTAGCACAAGGGTAGGTGGACTGGGTGGAACTTAGAAGTTAATCGTGCTAGGGTTGGAGCAATTTCATGATGGGTGACCTAGCGGGAAGGTATCAGTTCAAAAAATTCAAAAAATCTGAAAATAATTCCGATAATTAAAATTTTCCATATTATTTCATATTTTGATTTTTCTGATTTTTTTTGAAACTTTTTAAATTTTTTTGAATTTTTTTAGAATTCTGTGGCGCACCAGGCCAGGTGCGCCACAGAAATGTGAGAATTCTGTGGCGCACCAAGCCAGGTGCGCCACATAAATTATTTTTGTGGCGAGAATTCTGTGGCGCACCCAGCAAACCTGGGGGTGCGCCACAGAATTGCAATTTGGTGCGCCACAGATAGCCCTTTCTGTGGTAGTGCCTCTGTCTCCACTTACGCAGATGGTTGTAATCTGCGAAATGCTTACAGTAATCCCAGTGAACTCAAGAACATCAATGCTCACTCTGTTAATGTAGCGCTCTTTGAACCCTCTGTCAAAACGGATCCCCTTGCGGACGAGCTCACAAACCCTATTCAGAACGAAGAGGGACAGTAAAGCTGACCACACCATTTGAGGTCGGGGAACAAAACGAAGAGGGACTCCACTGTCATAGGAGTCAGGCATTGGCTTGGCAATTTCATCTGCTGGAAGAGCATAACTAATAGGGACTGCGTTCATGTCCGGTAGAGTAGCATGGCGAACTGACGGAGTATACAGATCAAGATCCGGAGAGCAAAGACGAAAGATGTCCTACAATGTTGACAAACACGACGATATCATACAACTAGCAACTATGTCGAAAAAGAAGATGATACTAGGCCGGACTCGGGCAAAGAACTAACCCAAAAAACAGAGTACTATTCAATCTACCGCAAATCTCATACAAGAACAACGCGTAGAGGGTCTTACAGTCTTAGTCGTAGGAGTAGAGTTGCCGCCGACGAGATCCAGCACCATCTTCTTGGCGGCACCGTTGTTGCCGACGAGATCCATCACCTCCTTGGGCCCACCATCCTTGCCGCCGTCGACATCTGACGCCGTCTTGCAAGGAGAAGAGTTGCTGAGGACAAGCTCCAGCGAAGGGATTTCTCCCGCCTTCGAAGAAGACCCCGCCTTCGCCGTCACCATGGATCTCGAAAGGGGGGAAATGGTGTTTTCGATTTCGTTCCCCGACGCGGTGGCACTAAATAGGAAGGCGAAATAGTGAATTTTTCCCGCCGCAATTTTCGCCCGCGCGCCATCTCCACCGCTCCGGCGCCTACAGCAGCTCCCACGCGGCGTTCCTCGAGGTCGCACCTCGGGAGCCTTGCTCCACGGGCACGCTCGATCTGAGCGTGCCTCTCGGGTCTAGCCCGAGGCTGCTTTGATGGCCCGACAGCTCGTGCAGGCATCGAAACGCCACGAAATTGCAGCTGGCGGGCCTGGCCTGCCTCTCTGCAGGCCACCAAACGCGCCCTATGTATACGGTGCCGTTCATGGCTTTATTAAGTTAAATTTGGGTACGTGGTGCCTTATGTTTAAAAGTTGCTTACTATATCCAAAATGAAGATCCAAGATTGTCTCCACTAACAAAACAGTAGAGCTGAATGACACTGGTTTTCTGTTTTCTTTTCAGAAGGGGCTGGCCTAACGCCCTGCTTCATTAAACAGTGCAAGTGGTAATTGTACAGGGATGATATGGTTGCGAAACTATCTTAGGTGCTTTTTTTAATCCTGATTAATGTGAAACTTTTATGTCATCTGTGTCTCTTTTTAGTTGACATGGAAAGTTCTTATACCTATTTCTTTGAATTAGACAGACATATTCTTGTCCCCACGGAACAGCTTGTTCTTTCTTCATTTGCAGTGCTGCTCCAGAACACACAGTTTTCGCTGCCATAGTTGCTCCAAGCTAGAAATTAGGTGGTTTAAACTGTTCCTTCGCAGGGCACTTTTTATACTCAACTGAGCAGGCCCCTTCCGGGGGGCGAGGAAGCCTTTTCTGTAATTTTGATCATGGTTTTCCTATTGCTGTTTTCAAAGTCACAGCATGGTTACAGTTCCCTGGTTGGTCTCAGACAAAAACAGTTAGGAAGCAGAATGGAAAAGCCTGACTTACTGATTCAGAAGGTGTGCTCTGTTTTTCAAACTACATTAGAACCTGCCTCACGCACAGTTAGCGCTGTGTATTATATGAAACAGCTGAAATAGATTACAGCTGAAATAGATTATCGATGCGAGAATCATATTCGCCAGAATTCTCTTCTTTGGTTGTCTAACCTGTTTCTCTTCCAGGTATGCAAGTCGTTGAGGCCTCAATAAAGATCAGCGGAGTGAACAAACGTGGCTAGAAGTACATGATCATTACTTATGCACATGTGCGTGAGAATAAAATTGAAAACTGTTATATGAAGATATCCTCGTGAAAAATCGAAAACTGTTATATGAAGATATCTCTTCCAGGTGTGCAAGTCGCTGAGGCCCCGGTCAAAAGAAACCAAGAAGCATTACATCCAGTGACAATCGAAAGTTGGCAGAAACTCATCAGCCAAGTAGCTAATCTAGCACTAATGGGTCCTTGTACTGCAGTTCTAGCAGGCGTACGGTATGCAGCTTATTATTCCCTAATGTTTACAAAGCTCAACCTGAACATTTCTATTGTTTACAATTGGATATATACTATTGCTACTATATATCCTGCTACTTTTACTCTCTTTTTCTGCAAACCAACCAGAGGAAGAATTAAATAAGTACAACACACGAGACAAGAAGGCAACTTAGCATATTTCCGGTCCTGAGGCGCAATTTCAACATAACAGATTTATCCATGTATATTACTTAAAAGAAGAAAAAAAGTTTTTCCATGTCAACACAAGAAATTGAATAGTGTATACGAATTTCCCTCTGCTTTAGAGCACCATAGTTTGTATCCAGATGCTGACCCTTTTAACTAAACTTCAATTCTCATATCAAAGAATTAATACTGTGGTGGGGCAAGTTGAGGCCACGGTTCTTGTGCAGCGCTCTCCACCTCAATTCTCATATCACAAGTGTGAGTTAATGGATATGATGAAGGTGGATATCATGCACTGCAATTTAGGTTAGCCGTAGATGGTTAAAATGACAGTTCGGCAAAAACACTCCAAGGTCCCAAATATAGGATGTGCAATCTGACCTCAAATTATTGCAGCTAGTCAGCTTGTGAACTAGAATACGGAAGTTTTCATATATGATGCATATACCTCTCTGCTCTAGCCCACGTTTCTGTGTTGATTTCTATGTATTGCTGCGGAAAGGTACGCAACTTTTATCAATTGCAGCGACAGCTGAGAAATGATAATTTTATGATGTGCTAGCGAAAAACACCAAAAATGTTGAAATGAACCACCGTTTAAAATTGGAAAAGAAAACATTCCTAATGCAGCGAAGAACCACCAAGTTCATGACACGCCCGATCTCACAATTTTCTTCATTCCAACATGTGTGTCAACATGACAACAGGATGAACAAGCTCATAATCATGCCACGCTTTCTTCTCTACTTAGTAATGACATGGTCATATCAGGATCAAGGAATGAAAGTAACAGTTTCATAAGGAGTTACCAATGACCAAACCAGCATGTAACATACCAAACCACCATTGAGGCAAGCAAAGAACACCAAATCCAGAACTACCAGCTTGATACACAGAGTGGAATTTGTTGTGCCATACGCACTTACCAAAACTCATGCACATTCTTGGTTCATAAAAAATCTGAATCTAGTCAGCACTTCACCTCCGCAAGCTCTTGCGTTGTTTTCAACAAGGTAGGGTGCAGCTGCAGGAAGCTATTGCATAAGCTGTTGCAGGAAGAACGAAGATTTTCAGATTAGATGAACTAGAGCAAGCAACCAACAAAGTAGAACAAAACTGCATGCTCAGCAGTGACAGTGAACATAACACTGTGGCCATCACCAAATCCAAAATTGTTCACCGTGAAAGAAGGAATTCAAACTTCTCATCCAAAGGGAAATTTTGAGACCATATCATGCTTATGGCCTAAATGAGATTTCTTCATGGATGATAGAATGGAGGGACGCACTGAAAACTGCCATTGCTGAACATAATTATATAGTGTGGAGATATTATACTCGCTGATACTTCAAAACATTTGCAGGATGACTGACCTCATATTCTCTTAGTTCCAATAAGTGTGCCAACATGACATGAGGATGGACAAGTTCAGAACAGTGCAATCCTTTCTGCTCTACTGAATGGTGAAATGGACATAGCTGGACTAACAAAATCATATATCAGTTTCACATGGGATTAGCAACACCCAAATCAACATGTAACATACACATGCTATAGCAGAGAACCAACATCCAGTTAGGCAAAGGAACACCAAAACAGGAATTAGTAGCTTACTACTCAGATTGAAAACCTTGTTGTGCCAGTCACCTGCTACCAGCTTCGACGGCCATTTATTGGTTCATGTAAATATGAAATTAGTCGGCACTTTCCCTCTGCAAGCGGCCGCATAGTCTTCAGCGAGGTGCGGCGCAGCTTCCTCGTGAGCGCTTATGTACTTCTCCACAAATACCTTGTTGGTCACCACGACTGCTGTATAGTAGCTCCCCTCTCGCTCTATTAATCCATTCTCCTTAAGAAACTTTAGAACATAATGCCGGGGTCTGAGCCGGCCCTCCAAGCTATAAGAGAGTATTGCCGGACGATGAGCAACGTACTTGGGTTCCAACCCCACCTCGGAGATCAGGAAATCAGACCTGCCCTGCAGCATGTCCTTGGACTTTGTCAGCACAGATGGAGCCCTAGACACGGCAATGCCCACCTCAGCATCTGACCACCTAAACGTCTTCTTCAAGTATTCTAGTTTGGCGGCGATCGTCTCCTTACTGTCATATGCAACAGCCTGCAGGGCGTGCCTGAACATCCGAGAGCCACGGGGCACACCTAAACCTTCGGCACAAGCAACAATCGCCTGGACATGCTCCGGGTTGTTGGTGAGGAACCTCGGCACAGTTATGCCTAGCTTGGCAATATCGCAATCACCAAGCCCGCACTCCCGCAGTATCGCGACATTGGGCTTCACGACCCTCTCGAGGCTGGATGTGAGGAGACTACCATTCGACGCTCGAAGGACATTTTGGTAGGAGCCGAAGATGGGCAGGCAGTAGTGCAGGTTGGAGACGATGGATGCAACGCGGAATCGGTACGGGGCATCCGAGACGAGGCTGGCGACCTCAGAGCTCGACAGGCCGAGGCCGGTGAGCCCCGAGACGTTGGGGGCCAGGGTTGTATCCACTTTGGCGCAGAGGAACAGCGGGTCCTTGGCGACGACGGCAGCGACATCGGCGCCGGAGAGGCCGAGGCCGGCGAGGAAGGCGAGGACGGCGTCGGGCTTGTTGGGGGATTTGAGGTGGGAGAGCTTGGTTGAGGCCTTGAGTGCCTGGGCTGGAGTGAGGCCGCAGGTATTGACGAGGTACTCCTCGACGGTGAAGCTAGGGTTGGGGGAAACGGCGGCCGCGGCCGCGGAGAGTTGGCGGTGGAGAGAGGAGACGAGATACTTGGCAGGATAGGTGGCGGGAGACGAGAGGAGGTGAGTGAGGACGCAGCTTCGGAGGCGGAGCATGGCGGCGCCGCCGGCGACGGGACAGGCGCCGGCTATTGGTGCGAGGACTTATTTTTAGAGAATGGTGCGAGACTACTTACTCACCTCGTTATCACAGCGCAGCATAAAAAGAGGCCCAGGAGCCCAACGAGTGGGCCTCGAAACCTTGCTCCATGGGCTGCAAAAAGCCCATGCTTCTGGCGCCAAATAAAAACATCACGTGGTTGGGAAAAAACAGAGTTAGCCCCCGTGAAATTTCGGTTAATTAACAGAAAAAACCGCGAAAACCATCACAAACCTTTAAGTGGCACACAATAAATATCCCACACACACCTCTCGAAAGAGGCCCTCGTGGAGACAGCACGCATGTGTCACCTTCATCACTAATCCCCTAAAAGGCAACATCGCCAACCTTTGAGAAAACGACTCTGACTTTGCCATAGACGCTCGCCGAACCACCCACACTCAAGAGCCCGTGCGGAGCCAAATGAAGATCCGCGCCAGAACCCAGCCACCCGCGACAAGATAGCGCAACTCTGACTCAAACGTGGAACTATGAATGAGAACCAGACATGGCTGGTGCCACAAAAGATCACCAAACAGACCACCTGTCCCCATTCATCAGGTTTGACTTCATAGGAACAAAATACTGAGGCAATTCCACAGACACGTCGGAGGAGAGCTGATTATCTCAACCAAAACCGTGTCTCCGACATCGCTCACCCTCGTCATCGTTGCCACAGAATTTTTAACACGAACATCTTAGCCTTCCACTAGTCTCCCTTGCCAATATCCCGCTCCAGAGACAAATCCCTCAAGAGGAATACGACGCCAAGGCGCCGCCATCGTCCGATCACACAAGATAGAGTTTTCCCCCAAGCTGCACCGTCACACCGATCACTTAGACATTCAGAGTTAACTCCCAGCTCTTGTTCAAATTCAGAGTTCAGAGTACAAAATTTATAGCACACTAATCGTTTGTTTACATACAGTACATGCACGACACGTTCAAGTACTTTCATCCACGTGAAGATCCAAAGAGATTGCTAATTTTAACCATTTAACGAGAACACACTAGTTGTCCATTGTATACATTCTTTTGACCTAAACTTGTTATATACAGTAGCCTGATTGATGATAAGGCCTTGAATACATTATACAATAAATCAAGCATTCATACTATAGCCCAGCCGTCCAGGTTCTTCACATCCAACCATTTTGCAGGCTGGCAACTTGCGACCAGTTGTTGATCTCCTTCAGACCATCCTTTGACAACCATCCAGGAGATGAACTGAGCATTGAATTCCTCAATTTTGGTATGATTCATACCAAGAGTCACTTCCAACTGGCAATTCAATAGGGAGTATCTAGTGTTAACAGGGAGGCACTGTGAGTTGGGCGATGCAGGGGTAGCTGTTAGAAAGACACTAATCTGTAACGTAGAGGTGCCTCTGCAACTCCTATTGCCTACATATAAAAAATTTGCACCATTGTACTAAGTTCGACACTGTTATGTTGAGGATGAGACATAACATAGGTGGAAAAAATAATCTTCTGGACAAAAAATACTTACACACAGTTAAAGCCCCTTTCTGGAACCCTTATGTTTCTTCGGAATAGGACAAAAAAGAGAGGAGTACAGGAGGCCGCTGAATGGTCCAATCCCTAACTGTCAAATCAACTGAAATCCCTAACAGGGAAATAAGTTGCCATGCAAGTATCAGGTTCAGTGTTGGTACTTGCAGCAGAAACTAACACCATTTGCGCTAGCCATTAAAAAAGATCTCACGTGGAATTTGCCTTATCCTAGCTAAGGTATCAATCCAAGATAAGTACAAAAACATAGCAACTTGACTGCAACATAACCGTGGGACAGTGCAACTTTGGTTTAGAAACAAATGGAAGTACATGCAGCTATGAGATTTGGTTTCACTTAAATACCAATCTTTTATGCCAGATAATCTGTGATACAAAAGGATGCAGTAGCACAGACAATGAAATGGACCTACGGCGTGTACAGATCAGTTTGGTGAGCTACTATTGTCATGCTAGTACTATATATCTTCCTAAGTGAAAATAAATGTAGAAACAGCTAATTCTCCCCATTGGAACAAAAAAATGTGGTGAAAATTAAACCAAGCTCGCTGTATCACCACAAAAGCTTAACTTAATTTCAGTAGAAACAAAACGATATCAAGGAAGTATGAGAAGGGATGATGGCATTGGGAGATAGCATAGCAATAGGCTATTGTCAAATCCTGGAAGCATCAACCAAACCGTAGGTAGATAGATATTTTACTGAACTACACTAACAAAAAATGTGAACATCTATATTGTTGCAATTCACCTGGATCAATGGTTTAGCAAGTAGTGTCAAATATTGCATTCGGCCTGGATCTATGTCTCGATAAATAGTGTAAAATGCTAAAGCATACAATTTGTAAAGACATTAGATTCTCACTAAATGCTGAGCCTCTTCTTGATGCAATGTCCTAATAGAAGTTACTTCTGAAAGCATTGTCAAAAAGAAACATGAGCAAGCAAGCGTTTATTGTAATCTCAGGTCAGCTACGGTGTTACAATATCTTTAGTTGCACTTAGTTGTTAGATGATGATTTTTTCTCAAAAACAGTTTGTCGACATGAACTTATTTTTCCTATTCCTGTTTGTCCTATGTACCACAGAAATATTCATACCTGCAGGCAAGTATTTGTTGTGATACCTGATATTCTGAAAAGACAAGAAGCTAACTCATTTGAAAAACTCAGGTTAGTTTATTTAAGCTAGTTACATAATACAAGCATGCATGTGGACAGGGCGACATGGGCATTCTTTGTGCATGCAAGAAATTGGTGTACATGTGAGTTAGTTGCAAAAAGATCACATGCTTCCTCAAGCGAATGACATTGTTTTCTAGATGAGCTTGAGGCAATTCAGAAGTGGTAAGGGGAAAAGGTTCCTATTTACTAACTTACTGATGTTGTTGGATGGACCTAATAATGTTTTATTTGCTTCTCATAGCCATTGGTTACATATCAAAGACACATCTTTAATTAGTTTAGTTAATTAATTTAAGCAAAAGTGGGTCACTCTGAATCTGCATCTGAGCAAATGAAAATGATTTTGTATATTTATAAAAATGTATTAAGCCAAATCCAGGTTAATAAATCCTAGGGCCCTAAATAGGAATAGCTAAATTTGGGACATGCATCAGAAAAATCTTACAATTATCAACCATGAATTGCAAAAACCTTAATAGAACATCAGGATTTGTTACCCACAACGAACAAGACATCATGCTTACCTTGGCTTTATGGTCTCAACAATGTGTTGGAGAACGGCCTGGTCTCATACTTTTTAGTTCCAATATGTGTGTTTACAACATGCAAGAGGACAAACAAGTTCATAACCAAGGCTCTACTAAATAATGGCATTTACATATCTGTTTCATAGCCCGTCCTCGGTTCATGGAAATCTGAAATTAGTTGGCAATTGCCATCTGCAAGCTGCTGCATAGTCTTCAGTGAGGCGTGGTGCAGTTTCCTTGTAAGGGTATATGTACTTCTCCATGAATACCTTCTCGGGTAGCATGACTGTGGAATAGTAGTCCCGGCCACGATCTAGCAATCCATTTTTCTGAAGAAACTGTAAAACGTAGTACCGGGATTTGATCCGGCCCTGGCTGTAATTGAGCATTGCCGGTCGATGAGCAATGTATGCCGGTTCTAACCCCACCTCAGAGATGAGGAACTTTGACCTGCTCTGCAGCATCTCCTTAGACCTACTCAAGACCGCCGGAAACTTGGACACGGCTATGCTGACCTCGGCATCTGACCACCTGAACATGCTTTTCAAATACTCCACTTTGGCTGGAAACTTCTCCTCACCGAGGTATGCGACAGCCTGCAACGCAAGCCTGAACATCACAGAGCCACGGGGTACACCAATACCTTTAGCACACGTCACCATCGCCGGGAGGCGCTCCGGGTTGGCGCTGAGCACCCGTGACGCAGAGAGGCACAGCTTGGAAATATCGCAATCACCTAGGCCGCACTTGCGCAGGAACGCGACATTGGGCTTGATCACCTTCTCGAGGCTAAATCCAAGGAGACTGGAGCCCTTGTTGAGAAACTGGATGCGGTTCTCGATGGAGCCCAAGAGCGACATGTAGTATGGTAGATTGGAAAAGACGGACCTACAGCGGAAGATGGAGCGGCCGAGCGAGACGAGACGCGCGATCTCAGCATGCAAGAGTCCATTGTCAGTGAGCCCGACAACGACGGGGGCCAGGGTTCTCTCTACGCTGGCGCAGAGGAACTTGGGGTCCTTGGCGACGAGGGCAGCGACATCGACGGTGGAGAGGCCGAGGCCGGCGAGGAAGGCGAGGACATCATCGGGATTGGAGGGGGAATCAAGATGGGAGAGCTTTGCGAAGGCCTTGAGTGCTTGGGCTGGCGTGAGGCCGCAGGTGCCGACGAGATAGTCCTCCACGGGGAAGCTAGGGTTTGGGGAAGCTGAGAGGAGGCGGTGGAGAGATACTATGGGAGGGTCGGAGGGAGAAGCGAGGAGGCGGGTGAGGATGCTGCTGCGTCGGAGCATGGCGGCGCCGGCGAGGGAATGGGGAACCTAGACGACGACCAAGTGGACCCTAGCGTCAGTCTGCGTGCCACACGACGGGATGGAGAAAATGACAAGGAACCACCACAATTGCGCACGAGTGGTCAAAAAACCACCACCGGTCGTCGTTTTGACACATAAATACCTCTATTGGGGCTACCTTGTGACGCGGAGCACTGATCACCCGTTGTTAGCGTTTTAACAGGATTTCTGACACTACGGACCCACCCGTCAGGTCTATGTGGCAAAAAAGAAAAGAAAAAAGGCAGGTCAACCCTATCTCTAACCGCTTAGCAGCCAGGGAATAACGTCGAACACGTTGTGTGCATGACCACGAGCACCCGACGCTCGCGGAAAGGTGCAGCGCCGTGGTGCCGTGCCTCTGCACGCGTCGGCGCGGTCGCGACCTCCGGCGACCACCGGCCAGGGCCATGCTCGGGCGCGGGCCGAGCGGCGGCCAGGGCCATGCGCGGGCACAGGCACGAGTGAGCGCCGACCACAGCCATGCGCTGGCGCGGGAGAGCGCCGGCCACGACCATATGCGCAGGCCACGACCGATGGGGCCGCGTACTGGTCGCGCACGGCCAGAGAGCGTGCGCGCCAGCGAGCGTCGCAGACGGCAGGCTGATGACGTGAAACACACGTTCGTTGGGAGACCCCAAGAGGAAGGTATGATGTAGTCAGCAGCAAGTTTTCCCTCAGAAAGAAACCAAGGTTATCGAACCAGTAGGAGCAGCAACTCTTCAGAAGGTTGTCAACGGCGCCAGAAAAATAGCTGTCGCAGGGAGTCTGGACTGTTGACGTGGAATCTGCACACAACACAATCAAACTACTTTGCCCCAACGAAACAGTGAGGTTGTCAATCTCACTGGCTTGCTGAAAACAAAGGATTAAACGTATGGTGTGGAAAATGAGTATTAAATTGCAGAGAATGAAAAAGGAACAGTTTGCAGTTTGTGGTTGTTTAATCAGTGTAAAAGAATGGACCGGGGTCCACAGTTCACTAGTGGTGTCTCTCCATAAAAGATAACTAACATGTTGGGTGAACAAATTACAGCTGGGCAATTGACGAATAGTGAGCGCATGACAATGCATATACATGACATGTTGACTACTATGATATTTAATTGGGCATTACGACATAATACATAGACGTTATCCAACAGCATCTATGACTAATAATCCACCGCCGGGTTGTCATCCGAGTCCCCCGTTGGTATTAAGTTGCAAGCAACGGATAATTGCATTAAGTAAAGTGCGTAATGTAAACAAACACATATGCCCGTGGACATAGCATCGTTAGGTTATCCCTAGTGGCAACAGCACATCCACAACCTTAGAACTTTCTGTCACTGTCCCAGGTTAAACGGAGACATGAACCCACTATCTAGCATAAATACTCTCTCTTGGAGTTACAAGCATCTACTTGGCCAAAGCATCTACGAGTAACGGAAAGCATGCAAGATCTTAAATAACATATAAGATAGATTGATAATCAACTTGACATAATATTCAATATTCATCGGATCCCAGCAAACACAACATGTAGCATTACAATAATATGATCTTGATCATGTAGGGCAGCTCACAAGATCTAAACATGATGGCACAAAGTGGAGAGACAACCATCTAGCTACTGCTATGGACCCGTAGTCCAAGGATGAACTACTCACGCATCACTCCGGAGGCAGGCATGGCGATGTAGAAGCCTCCGGTGACGATTCCCCTCTCCGGCAGGGTGCCGGGAAGAGGTTCTGAACCCTCCCGAGCTAGGGTTGACGACGGCGGCGTCTCTGGATCTTTTCGTGGATATTTGCTCAGGTACTTAGGGTTTTCGCGTCGGGGGGAATAAGTAGGCGAAAGGGCGGCGGCTGCGGACCCCCGAGGGGCCCACACCACCCAGGGCGCGGCAGAGGGGGGCCCGCGCCCTGGTGCGTGTGGCCTCCTGGTGGCCCTCCTCTGCTGCTCCTTCGCTCCGTCAGGCGTGTTCTGGAAAAATAGGCACCCCCGTGTAGTTTCGTCCAATTCCGAGAATATTTCCAGACTAGCTTTTCTGGAATACAAAAACAGCAGAAAACAGGAACTGGCACTTCGGCATCTTGTTAATAGGTTAGTCCCAAAAAATGTATAAAAGTGATATAAAGTAGATGCAAAACATGTAGCAATTGGTATAAAACAAGCATGGAACATCAAAAATTATAGATACGTTTGAGACGTATCAGCATCCCCAAGCTTAGTTCCTACTCGTCCTCGAGTAGGTAAACGATAAAAACAAAATAATTTTTGAGGTGACATGCTACTATCATAATCTTGATCATATAATATTGCAAGGCACATGTAAATGAATGAAGTGATCCAAGTCAATGGTCTATAATTTGCTACCAAATAGATAATGAGTAAACAATGAATCACACAAGCTAAACGTTTTCATGAATAGTACTTTCGAGACAAGCATCAAACAGTTTTGCATAAGTGTTAACTCATAAAGCAATAGTTTCTAACAAAAGGTATTTAATCAACACAAAGGAAGAATTTAGTTTCAGCATTTGCTTCAACTTTCAACATATTTATCTCATGGATATTGTCAACACAAAGTAGTATAACAAGTCCAATACATTGCATATAACGCATGTTGTAACAAAGTTGACACTAGTGTTTGCTTGTGGAAGACAGAAAGAATAGGAAAACTGACTCAACATAAAAGTAAAAGAAAGGCCCTTCGCAGAGGGAAGCAGGGATTAAATCATGTGCTAGAGCTTTTAGGTTTTTGAAAGCATATAGAGATTGCATAAAATATTTGATACTCCTCCCAACCTTGCTAACACAAGCCATGGCTAACCGAATCCTCGGGTGCCTTCCATCAATCACATACCATGGAGGAGTATCTATTTTTGAGAGGTGTTTGTTAATTGTCAACGAATGGTAGCGGGTGAGAACAGTATTCTACCTGTCGAACGGACTTTTAAGAGCGGCTCCCATGAAGGACGTTATTTCTACCAGCAAGGCAGATCATCCCTCTTTCTCTTTGGTTTACACACATTCAGGTATTTCACTGTTTGTCATTGCTTACTGATGAATCAGGGCAAAAGTGTGAAGAGAATTAATTGGTTAAAGTTGTAATTAATTGGGACTGGGCACCCCGTTGCCAGCTCTTTTTGCAAGTTATTGGATAAGCGGATGTATATGCCACTAGTCCAGGTGTAAAAGTCCACTCGACAAATAGAATAAAGAATAACCACACTAATTCCTCATGAGCTAGTAAACATTGACACAAAAAGGGAATAATAACATTTTGAATAATTTAAAGGTAGCACATGAAAAATTTACTTGGAGTGGCAAGGAAATACCACATATAGGTAGTTATGGTGGACACAAATGGCATGGATTTTGGCTCAAGGATTTGGATGCACGAGAAGCATTCCCTCTCAGTACAGAGTTTAGGCTAGCAAGGTTATGTAAGCAAACAAGAATATCAACCCGTACACCAAGTTTTATATGACAAACATATTGCAAACGTTATAAGACTTCATACCGTCTTCCTTGTTAACCAAACCCTGTTATTAGAAAATATCTAGACCTTAGAGGTACCACCGATGCAAACCAAATTTTCAACAAGCTTTACGGTAGTTCTTCACTAATAGGCTTAACTCATGTGATGCACAATTTAATCATGATCTACTTGTTAACTCAAAACAATTGACAAGCATCAAGTTATCCATTTTAGTGATCTACAAGATTAAGCAAGTTTTTCCTTATACCAATTACCACATGCAACATTTTCTGAACCAACCAAACACCAATCAATTTATTTCATCAACTCTCCAAACAAATATAAGTGAAGCAAGAGAGTACTTTCTACAAAAGAAAGCTAATAGCTCTGACAAGAGATACATGAAAACAAGAGCTAAAAGCTGAACAGCGCTAGATATGAATACTCAACAAATATAAGTGAAGAATAGGAGTATTCTCATGAAAAAGCGGAGCGTGTCTCTCTCCCAATCAAGAATGCTAGGGTCCAGTCAAGCTTTATTGAAAATAAAAGTGCAATACTGAAAATAAAAAGCACACAGACGCTCCAAGAAAAGCACATATGATGTGAAAGAATTAAAATATAGTTTCACTAGAGATGACCTGATAATTTTGACGATGAAGAAGGGGATGCCTTGGGCATCCCCAAGCTTAGACGCTTGAGTCTTCTTGAAATATGCTGGGGAGATCCATGGGAGCCTCCCCAAGCTTAAGCTCTTCACTCTTCTTGATCCTATTATATCATCCTTCTCTCTTGACCCTTGAAAACTTCCGTCACACCAAACTCAAAGTAGATCTCATTAGAGGGTTAGTGCATAATCAAAAATTCACATGTTCTATAAAGACGCAATATGATTTGTTACTTTAAACATTAGCTACAGCCACTGATGTTATGTGAAGCTCTTCCACCCAAAAAAGAATTTCACTCAACACTAGTAAAAGAGAGAATGCAAAAATAAAAAGGCATAATCTGTCTAAAACAGAACAGTCCGCAAAGACGAATTTTTTCGAGGCACTTACGACGCTCAGATCGAGAAACTCTGAACTAATGAAAGTTTCAGACATTCATAAAGATTACGCACAAAAATTTCAGATTTAATTAACAATCTGGTGATTTTAGGAATTTCGTACAGTGAACAGCAAAAATCTGTTTCTGCGCAGCAATCAAAATTAAGCATCATCTTATCATTAGAGGCTACTCTTGGCACAACAATGCGAGAAAATAAAGATACAAAGGAGTTGCTACAGAAGTAAACAACTCCTTGACTAATACTGAAAATAAAAGATAATGGGTTGCCTCCCAAAAGCGCTTTCTTTAATGCCTTTTAGCTAGGCATAGTGATTTTTATGATGCTCACATAAAGATGAGAGTTGAAACATAAAAGAGAGCATCAAGAGCATATATAAAACATGTTTAAATCTAACACTCTTCCTATGCATAGGAGTCTTATAAGAAAACAAGTCAATTAAGCACAAAGTGACTAGCATAGGAAGGCAAAACAAGTGCAACTTCAAAACTTTCAACGGACCATTAGGTCTTAAAGCAAAAATCATATAGAAGCAACACAAGAGAAAGCTCAAAACTTTCATCATAAAGAGAGGAAATTTAATAACATGAAGATTTCTATAACCATATTTTCCTCTCTCAAAATAATTTTCAGTAGCATCATGAACAAACTCAACATATAACTATCACATAAAGCATGCTTTTCATGATCTACAAACGCATAATTTTTATTAAGCTCAAAATAGTGGGGTTATCAAACCCACTTTTGACAATAATAGTATAAAATATCATTAGGCAATATAGGACCATCATCAAGAGCATTATCATATATAACATTAGGGAGCACATTTTTACTTTCTGCAATTTCCTCTTTTACTGAGTCAAGGAGGTTGTTTACTTCAAATTTATCAAAAGGAGATATTTCAATAGAATCATCACATTCAACAATATAGCATTCTTCCTCCTCAAGCTAGGGGACTAAAAATAACATTTTTATCAAAACCAGCTTCCCCAAGCTTAGAGCTTTCCATGGCATTAGCAATAATGGTGTTCAAAGAATGTATGCTAATAACATTGCTACTATCATGATTGTTATGCAAATAAAGTTCCATAGGCTTTTTAATTTTCTCTTCAAACACTTCATGTCCCAACTCAAGATAAATTTCATAAAGCTCTCTCATGTTGTTTTCAGCCATAGGACTAGTTTCAAGGAAAGTAACCATTGATAGCAAGTAAAGAGCTAGACATAATAACTAACAGAAACAAAACTGAAAATAAACTAAATGCAAGTAACTAATTTTTTTGTGTTTTTGATAATTGAAAGCAAACAAGATAAAATAAAATAAACTAAGCAAGACAAAAACAAAGTAAAGAGATTGGAAGCGTGAAACTCCCCTTGCAGAAGACTGCTGTCTCCCCGGCAACGGCGCCAGAAAAATAGTGCTGTTGACGGGAGAGAGAGAGTTTGAATTACTTCCCCGGCAACGGCGCCAGAAAAATAGCTTGATGACGTGAAACACACGTTCGTTGGGAGACCCCAAGAGGAAGGTATGATGTAGTCAGCAGCAAGTTTTCCCTCAGAAAGAAACCAAGGTTATCGAACCAGTAGGAGCAGCAACTCTTCAGAAGGTTGTCAACGGCGCCAGAAAAATAGCTGTCGCAGGGAGTCTGGACTGTTGACGTGGAATCTGCACACAACACAATCAAACTACTTTGCCCCAACGAAACAGTGAGGTTGTCAATCTCACTGGCTTGCTGAAAACAAAGGATTAAACGTATGGTGTGGAAAATGAGTATTAAATTGCAGAGAATGAAAAAGGAACAGTTTGCAGTTTGTGGTTGTTTAATCAGTGTAAAAGAATGGACCGGGGTCCACAGTTCACTAGTGGTGTCTCTCCATAAAAGATAACTAACATGTTGGGTGAACAAATTACAGCTGGGCAATTGACGAATAGTGAGCGCATGACAATGCATATACATGACATGTTGACTACTATGATATTTAATTGGGCATTACGACATAATACATAGATCGTTATCCAACAGCATCTATGACTAATAATCCACCGCCGGGTTGTCATCCGAGTCCCCCGTTGGTATTAAGTTGCAAGCAACGGATAATTGCATTAAGTAAAGTGCGTAATGTAAACAAACACATATGCCGTGGACATAGCATCGTTAGGTTATCCCTAGTGGCAACAGCACATCCACAACCTTAGAACTTTCTGTCACTGTCCCAGGTTAAACGGAGACATGAACCCACTATCTAGCATAAATACTCTCTCTTGGAGTTACAAGCATCTACTTGGCCAAAGCATCTACGAGTAACGGAAAGCATGCAAGATCTTAAATAACATATAAGATAGATTGATAATCAACTTGACATAATATTCAATATTCATCGGATCCCAGCAAACACAACATGTAGCATTACAATAATATGATCTTGATCATGTAGGGCAGCTCACAAGATCTAAACATGATGGCACAAAGTGGAGAGACAACCATCTAGCTACTGCTATGGACCCGTAGTCCAAGGATGAACTACTCACGCATCACTCCGGAGGCAGGCATGGCGATGTAGAAGCCTCCGGTGACGATTCCCCTCTCCGGCAGGGTGCCGGGAAGAGGTTCTGAACCCTCCCGAGCTAGGGTTGACGACGGCGGCGTCTCTGGACTTTTCGTGGATATTTGCTCAGGTACTTAGGGTTTTCGCGTCGGGGGGAATAAGTAGGCGAAAGGGCGGCGGCTGCGGACCCCCGAGGGGCCCACACCACCCCAGGGCGCGGCAGAAGGGGGGCCCGCGCCCTGGTGCGTGTGGCCTCCTGGTGGCCCTCCTCTGCTGCTCCTTCGCTCCGTCAGGCGTGTTCTGGAAAAATAGGCACCCCCGTGTAGTTTCGTCCAATTCCGAGAATATTTCCAGACTAGCTTTTCTGGAATACAAAAACAGCAGAAAACAGGAACTGGCACTTCGGCATCTTGTTAATAGGTTAGTCCCAAAAAATGTATAAAAGTGATATAAAGTAGATGCAAAACATGTAGCAATTGGTATAAAACAAGCATGGAACATCAAAAATTATAGATACGTTTGAGACGTATCACAGGCCATGGCGAGCGTCGCAGACGGCGAGTGTCGTCCACCGCGCTGGCCATGGCCGTGCCGGGGGCGCTCGTGGTCGTGCCAACTCATCTCCGGCGCCGGCAGGCCCGCTCTCGCAGTGGATGTACGATAAATTCAACGGCGGCGCGGGATCCTTTGCCTGGCTGCCATCGCGCGTTGGTCCGGCGAGGTCGCTGGGGTGCACTGGCTGCGCCGAATCGAGTCGGCTGGGTGGGGCGAGGAGGCGCTCGGGGCGGCAGCCAGCCAGGCGCAGTCGAGAATCGGCACCCCGACCGGCGCCGCCACGCGCTCGCTCAGCCCGCTCGCCCGCGGTCAGCCAGGCGCAGTCGAGGAGCGGAACCCGTCGGTCGGCACACGTGGTGAAGCTGTTGTGCAGCCTGACGAGCGAGGACGGCGCGACGAGCCTGCTGGTGTACGAGTACCTCCCCAATGGCAGCCAGCACGAGCGTCTGCATGGGCCGGCGACGCGGAAGCTGGACGGCGGCGGGCTCGGGTGGGCGGACCTGTGCGAGGTGGCGGTGGGGGCGGCTCGGGGTCTGGAGTACCTCTACTACGGGCGCGGGCCAACGGAGGCGCAGGGCGGCAAGCTCTGGACGCCGTGCACGTTCTGTGTGTGCAGAGCAAGAGAGGAGGGATGGGGGAAGGCTGCGGCGGAGAGATGCTGCGGGACTGGGACTGCGCCAGCGAGTAGGGGGAGGCCACGCCGGAGAGCTGCCGCGGGTGCCTTCGCGGAGGCGGACGGCCGCCGCTGAGGTCGTCGTGTTCCTGTTGAAACGAGGCCGCTCGGATAGAGAAGCGTTGACCTGCTTTTTTTCCTGTTTTTTCCACATAGACCTGACGGGTGGGTCCGAGCTGTCATGAAACGTGTTAATTGGTTTAAACAGGCAAATTAGTGCTCCGCGTCACAAGGTAGCCCCAATAGAGCTATTTATGTGTCAAAACGACGACCGGTGGTGGTTTTTGACAACTCGTGCGCAATTGTGGTGGTTCCTTGTCATTTTCTCCGACGGGATGCGATGAAGTAGACCAGAGTACAGCTACAACTGTCAAAAAAAAGAAGACACATACAGTATTAGAAAAGAAAGAGCCATTGAACCCGGTACTTTAGAAAAGAGAAAAATGATATAGTGTTGTCACAAAATTAAGTTTTTTTCTTTACGTGATACACATATTTGCAAAGTTTGGCATACACAAAAAAATCACAACTTTTTTTATCAAAAAGGAACGAAAACTTTTGAAAGTTATTTTGACTCCCGAGCTCGAGTGCTCGCTCTATTTTTTAAATTTAAAAAAATATTTATAGTTTTTAAAATATTATAAAAATCCTGCATGTTGTTAATGATGTATTTTACAAACGTGCAAAATCTTGATTTTGAAATACCATATATTCTGAACTACACAAAATGAAAAAAATCTTGTATTTGGAGGTGTGAAACAGTGTATATTTAGATCACACGTTTGTCACTTTTGTGCAGTTATGAATATAAAGTATTTCAAATCGAGATTTTACTCGTTTGTGGAATACATCATTGACAACATAAATAAGTTATTTCAGATTTTTTTGAAATTTATAAATATGATTTTTTTTTTAATAGAGGGAGCACTGGATCCTGAGAGCAAGAAATCTCTCTTTGATTAAACTTGGTTCTGTGTATACTTTACATTTTTCAGATTACAAATTCTGGTTTTCTATTTTTTGTTTTTTTCTGAATAAGGGCTCTAGGCGTCCGGGCACCAAACACATTTTTCGTCATTTAGGGTACTTTAATTTTGAGATAAACGCACTCATGGTCACTCAACTTATCTAAGATGAGTGAATTGTCACTCAACTCTCGGTTCACTCAACTCGTATGAGATGAGTGAATTGGTCACAAACGGGCCCTCAAGCTGGTTTTCCAGTCCACATGGCGTCTATAGCGGGCCTAGGGTCAGCAGTGAGGTGTTTTTTTTAGAAAGAACCCTGCCATGGTGAGTATGAACGAGTAACTATGCCTACACGACAAATTGTTTCTCCAGCCAAATTTATGTTTTAGGATAGGATGTTTTGCGTGTGGTTGTAATGTGTGTGGTGTCTGTCTTCGGACTAGCACGGGTGTAGAACTGATACTGCACTTGTTGTTCGCAATAAGTGGTAGTCGTTATTGGACTCAAAATTCTGCCTTCTAAAAATTATGGTACGCTTTTGGCTTAGGTCCCGCTTGGTTCAGCTTTTAATAATACCCCGGTGAGAAAACGACGGATGGTAGTACAATTTTACGGACGTTACCCGCTCCGTATAATTATCCGGCCGTTCCGGCGCAATTACACGCAATCCAATCGGGCCTTACTCTTAAAAAAAAATATGATACATAAAGTATGTGTTCAATGCTTGGTGCATTTGTAGTGTACAAGGTCATGTATTGCCATAAACTGGGCCTACATAGCATCTGAAAATAGGGTCATCTGAAAATAGGGTGTGAAAGTACGGCAGCAAAGAGTATCATTCTTTACCGTGAGCTAGAACCAGATAGCGGAATTTTGCACACAGCAGGGCTAGCAACACGGACACGAGAAACGCGTTCAGACTTTCCGTGTTGTTTGTTACTCCGATCGCATCTAACGCGTCGGTTTTTCGATCGGACGGACGAAAGCGAGCCGATGACGACCCACCGTGCCTCTCGGTCACTGCAGTAGTAGCCCCACAGGCGCAGAGAAATGAAATGAAACGAGCCACCCACACACGCCTTGTGTCAGACCACAGTCGCAGCATCAGAGTGGTTGTACGCTCGGCCTATCAGAGTTCAAACCACAGGTTTGACATCTGTATGTTACATTTAGGCGGAATATTTTTTCAGTGGGAGGCGATGTTCCCGTCGACAGCGAGGCGTCCGTGGTGACTTCGTCAATCTCAAGACTCGATCCGCCGGCTCAGTATTTCGGAGGTGCTCATAAGGGTAGGATGTGCGTGCGTGCGTTCATAGGGGTGAGTGTGTGCGCGTGTTTGTGAGCGTCTGCGTTTGTACTGCGTTTCTCAAAAAAAAGTCAGACCACAGTCAGACCAGTCATTTGCGGATTGTCATTTCCCACCCAATTCCCCCTTCCTGCGACACTGTCCGCCTCGGCCTGAGAACTGAGATCACCCCCGCCGCGCCGCGCCGCGCCGCCCATGGATCCCTCCGCGTGGTAGAATCTGCACGGCCAAGCCCCGGATACTCGCCAAGGTGAGGTTTCTTCCACGCCAAGAGCGAAGCTCCACATAGTTTCTGGTTTCTTCTGGAGCGATGGTTCATGGGGGTGGGGATCTCTGCGCCCCTCCTCGCAAAAACCCCATCTTTTGGTTGAACCTTGTCGGCGGCCGGATTGGGGTTTCCCGGGCAGGGGCGGGCTCGTCCTAGGGTTTACTCGAACAATCTCGGCTCGGGTAGTTCGATTGATGCTTGTTTTAGTCAGCGATTACCCTCTTTATTTTTTTTTTTTGAGGAAGGATCTGATCATATATTAAGGAGGCCAAGACACTTTTACAGCAAGGTCCAGAAGAAACACAAAATTACAAAAGAACCC
Source organism: Poa pratensis (assembly GCA_947311845.1). Taxonomy (NCBI): domain Eukaryota; kingdom Viridiplantae; phylum Streptophyta; class Magnoliopsida; order Poales; family Poaceae; genus Poa; species Poa pratensis. Next base: position 27,814,401 of record CAMZMU010000058.1, on the reverse strand, counting down.
TGGAAAAGTGCACAGAGCACCCTCAGCCGCCGGAAAAAACGCAAACAGATCCCGAAGCTTGCCCCAAGAACCTAGGCCACCGCCGCGCCGCCGTACCGCCCACCGTCGAGAAGGAGGCGACGCTCCACCTTGTAGACGGCCGCAACAACACCGCCGCCGAGCAACGGGATCATCACTCGCTGAAAGAGCACGGCCGCGGCACCATCTTCTCGAATCCGCCCAACCTCCAGCCGGCGCGGCGTCTCCCAGGTCCACCACCACCTGCACCACCGCATCACCCGCCGCTGCTCCCCACACCACCGTGGCTAGCCGGAGCAGAAGCAAGCAAAGAAACCAACCACCACTGCACCAAAACGGGACGCCGACCTCCACCCGCTCCTCCCCTCGCCGCCACGGCCGGCCGGAGGAGCTGAGAAGAAGGAAGACGCCCGACAGAAAACCTCCACAGCCTCCCCGGCGGACGCCGGAACGGGGAAGGAGGGGGAGGACAGAACCCGACGCCGGCACCATCGCCTCCGTCCGCAACGGCGCCGCCCGGTACACACCCCTAATCTACAACCTAACTACACCCGCGCGGAAACCGGAGCTCCCCCCCACCTCCCGGTGCCGGAACGGCGGCCGGAGGCGGAGGGGAGCAGCGATATCGCCGGCGAGAACTGGAAGGGACTAGAACGCCTCGGTGTCGCCTCTCTCCACTGTAGCAGAGGGACACGCGAGCGAGCCACGAAGCTCTCAGTCCGATTACCCTCTTTATTGTTGCAGAATCAATGTTCTTTTGGGGGTTTTCCTCTTGGATTGGTTTGAGTCCTCCATTTTTCAACCATGGTGGCTTTATGCCGCCTAAAAATTGAAACTTTACATTTTCCGCACGGCTAGGGCAAGTCACGGGCACTGACTCTGCTTGTTTGATGCAGGAGGAGTCCAGCTGCAACGGGTCGCGATGGACCGGACATCGGATTTCATGCCTACGCCTGATCAGGATGTCCTGGACATCAAGCCCCTGAGGACCCTGGCTCCGATGTTCCCCGCGCCGCTGGGGGTCAATACCTTCAGCCAGCCGTCCCCGTCCACCCCGCCCTTGGTATTTGTCTCTTCAGCTGGGCAGTTTCCTGGGGCATTTGGTGCTCCGAACCACCCCGTGTTCAGGCCATTCGCCGCTTTCGGTGGTCAAGGTGCTGCTGGAGGGCGGCCTGCCTCTTCTGGTGGCGAGAATGGCGGCGGAGGCCAGGCTACCGGTTTTGGTGGTCAGTCTGCTGGTAATGGAGCCCGGACTACTGATTTTGGTGGTCAGTCTGCTGATAATGGAGGCCAGGCTGCTGCCAATAGGACTTCAAATGCAGGCTCCAGTGCTGACATGCCAATTGACGCCACCCCTATCGCAGCTTACAAGCCGAAACCGCCAGCTACTGCTTTTGGTGGTCAGTTTTCTGGTAATGGAGGCCATGCTACTGGTTTTGGTGGTCAGTCTGCTGGTCATGGAGGCCAGGCTACTGCTTTTGGTGGTCAGTCTGCTGGTAATGGAGGCCAGACTGCTTCCATTGGGACTTCAAATGCAGGCGCCAGTGCTGACATGCCAATTGATGCCACCCCTATCGCAGCTTACAAGCCCAAACAGCCAGCTACTGCTTTTCGTGGTCAGTATTCTGATAATGGAGGCCGGGCTACTGCTGCTAATGGTACTTCAAATGTAGGCGCCAATGTTGACATGCCAATTGATGCCGCCCATATCTCAGCTTACAAGTCGACACTGCCAACTGTTATATCGCTGGATGACGACGACGATGATGATGAGCTGTACGCTGGCAACCAGACATCAGCATCTGGGCGCAAGATCAAGAGGCCATCCCGCCTAAGTGGATATAGGACGAGTGATGGTTTGGGCAGTGATGGCAATAAGGGCGTAAAGACCAAACGCCATAAGTCCTCCAACAGGAAGGCTGGTGCTGACAATGAGTTCACCTTGGTGCCCAGTTCATCGGGCGATCCCAGGGAGGTTGTGGAAGAGGTTCTCATGACCTTCGAGGCACTGCGCCGTAGACAACTTCAGTTGGATGAGGCACAAGAGACAAGCAAACGTGCAGACCTTAAGGTTTCTACCATCATGATGGCAAAAAATCTGAGGGCTAACATTGGGAAGAGGATCGGAGTTGTCCCTGGAATTGAGATAGGCGATATTTTCTACTTCAGAATGGAGCTATGCCTTATTGGGTTGCATTCTGGTAGCATGGCTGGAATTGATTACATGACTGCTAAGTTTGATGATGAGGATGATGCTTCACTAGCAATATGTATTGTCGCTGCAGGTGTTTATGAGAATGATGATGATGCTACAGACACACTGGTATACAGCGGTTCAGGAGGTAATAACAAGAACAATGAGGAGACGCAAGACCAGAAGCTTGAGAGGGGTAACCTTGCTCTTGAGAGGAGCTTGTCGAGAAAGAATGTGATCCGGGTTGTACGGGGATATAAAGATCCATGTTGCTTGACAGGGAAGGTTTATATATACGATGGCCTCTATAAGATTCATGAGTCGTGGACGGAGAGAACAAAAGCTGGGACCAATTGCTTCAAGTACAAGCTGCTGCGTGAGCCAGGACAGCCTGAGGGAGTAGCACTCTGGAAGATGTCGCGGAAATGGGTAGAGAATCCAGACACTAGAGGCAAAGTTCTACACCCCGATCTATCATCTGGTGCTGAGTATCTCCCAGTGTGTCTTGTCAATTATGTTGACAGTGAGAAAGGACCAGGCCTTTTCACCTATATTACCGAGCTCAAACACCTGAAGCCACTAAGTTCTTTGAAACCATTACAGAGTTGTAGATGCGTTAGTTCTTGTCAGCCTAGTGATACCAGTTGTGGCTGTGCGCAGTGCAATGGAGGTTACTTACCATATAGTTCAACAGGATTGCTTGTATGCCGCAAGCCAAGGATATATGAGTGTGGTGAATCTTGCATGTGTTCAGTTAACTGCCGTAACAGGGTGACCCAGAAAGGGGTTAGGATTCACTTTGAGGTCTTTAGGACAGAGAACCGAGGCTGGGGTCTTCGTTCATGGGATCCTATACGGGCTGGCTCATTTATTTGTGAGTATGTTGGTGAGGTTCTTGATGACACTAAGTTTAATTTGGATGATAGTAGAGATGATTACCTTTTTCAGACTGTGTGTCCTGGTCAGAAGACATTAAAATGGAATTATGGACCTGAATTGATAGGGGAGCAGAGCACAAATATTTCAGCTGATACTTTTGAGCCACTGCCGATCAAGATAAGTGCGAAGAAAATGGGAAACATCTCACGTTTCATGAACCATAGCTGTGACCCTAACGCCTTCTGGCAGCCAGTTCATTTTGACCATGGAGATGATGGTCACCCACATATAATGTTCTTTGCCTTGAAGCATATCCCTCCCATGACAGAGCTCACTTATGACTATGGTGAGATTGGAGCTGACTCTAGTGGTAGTGGTTCTCCTAGATCTAAGAGCTGCCTTTGTGGATCCTCAAATTGCCGGGGCTACTTCTGCTGATTATGGAGGATGTGCATTCTGTTTCTTAACATGCCAATCATGTTGTAGGTAAAAACAGTTTTCACTTGAATGGCATTCTCAGTATTGAGCATCATGCATACATGTAGTTCCTTTGCTGTTGGACATTCCTTTCATGCATATTTGCAGTCATCGTATTGGTATTACATAAGCAACCAATTTGTGCTATGCTAGTTCGGATATTTGTAGTTTAGCTTCGTTGCAGCGGTGATAGACTGTGTTACATTTAGGGATGCATGCAAGAACAATGTTATTCATGTCTAGTGTCTTGAGGAATTCTCAGCTTTCGTGTCGAGTCGAGACATTGTATGGTTTAGTTCTTGGTATGAACTATCTTGGATCACTTATTTATTTACTTACCATTTTGGCTATCTATCACTCAATCTTATCCTGCACATTGCTGTTAATAAATTCCTCCACTGTTAACTTTCAGCTGTTGCTATACCTGTGTTGATACCAGAAACGACATAGTTTCTGATGTCGCATATTAGCCTAGCTCTATTTCCTGTGAACCTACCTCGGTATGATCTCTTTCTGCTGGTCCTGTGCAGATCATTTTTTGGCCGGTCTGGTGGGTACCTGGGAAGGAAGTGTGCTCAAGTCTGACGGAGGGTAGGAGCATCTCAAGTCGCTTCGCCTCATGACTTCGCCATAGTGGAAGTAGTAGCTCTATTTCCTGTCAAACTCTGTGATGCCCATTGTCACACAGGACAAGTACTTTGTTGCGAGTTGTGACCGTAGGCCTTGCGAGGTCAATTTTGTACTGGTAATTCTGGTGTTTTGGTAGCTTGAGTTGAAGTGTTGAACTAAACTCTTTGCAGCAAATTGTGATTCAAGCGCGCAAATTGATGACTTATATTCAGAGGAGGTTGGCTTAAAGTTCCGAAGTTGCTTCCATGAGTGTTATGTGTCATAATTGGTTGGAATCTACACACTGCATTGGCAATTCAGACGTCTAAATCGTTTGGAAAGCCTCCAATCAATGATCAATCATCTGGAAGTCTAGAATCATTCGTCAGTTAATTCCATCAGTTTGCTATTGCTCTCATCGCAAGGAAAAACCTTCCCACAAAGAAAATTCATGTGCATTGTCGAGACATGCATTGTGCATTCTCAATTAGTAGTAACCCGTCAAAGAATACATTACCATTACGCCAGTTCGTAGCTCGATTTTACAAAATAACGTAACATCACATATGCTAATGACAGCTACAAATGACTACGATTGTGAAACCGGACACGAAGGAAATGGTTCAGATTCAGAGCAGCCTCGTGGTGTTCCCAACCCTACACTCGCATGTACACAAGCTCCTTGATTCTCTGACCACGCGCCGTGAACGCTGAATATGCAACTTGATGTTTACCAGCTTACCAGCAATCTGCATTTCAAGCATGGAGCGGATAAACTGTTATAGAGAAGACTACTTATTGCAATCTCAAAAATAAATCCTATGTATTTCTAACTCAGAATTCTGAAGTCCTAATATTTACAATATATATAAATGAAATTGCAAAGAAGACTACTCGTTTGCCCTAACGACTAAGGACCAACGAAAAAAATAGCACGCTATTTCCCGGTTAATAGCATGATATAGCGTATTTGGAGAGGCTACGCTATATTTAGCCTAAAGTTGACGCTACGGCGCTATTTTCGTCTTATACGCTCGAAACCACACTAAACGTGGTAACGTTATAGCTACGCTAATAAAAAGTCTGGAAATAACGTTAGGTGATGATGATGGCGGGCAATCTGGTGGTTCTTCTAGTTATTCTGAAGATGATGTCAATGATTCTGATTAAAGTTTAAAATATTTATCTTTTAGTTTATTACTTTTTCATGGTTTTAAGCCTCATATTTGTATTCGTGCCATGAATTTGGCCTTAGACATTTGAATATGGTTACCTGGTTATGCATGTATTGTTTCTGGAAAAAAAATTAGTGCTAAAATCCTTAATATTTGGGCTATTTCTTACAACTTTTTCATCACGCTATTTTATATGTAACTTCGCTATATCACGCTATATCTTGTATAGCTTTTGGAGAAGGGCCACGCTATTTTTGATAGCACGCTATTTTTTTCCTTGCTAAGGACACAAAAGTTGAACGAACATAGCAGCAAAAAAAAAAAAAATTTGCATGTGTAATAGGCCTAAAAGAATGACAGGGAATTACCATTCTCCATGTAAGGTCTTCTGGTCCAAGGGGCTGAGCAGGACTTGAATAGATAAAATGCCTTGAGTACTGTAAATGCATCACGAGTAAGAAATAGTCAAAAAGATTGGGTCTTCTGAGAAAACCTAATGTGAGATAAGTTTGAAGTAAACAGCAAACCTTGACAAGATTAGTTTGCATTTCCCTAACTATTTTGGCATCGATGCCTCTTAGGTACTTCACCAGCCAGCCAGGTTGCACAGCATCACTTGATGAGACAAACAATGCTATCTGCAGAATAAAATAATAACACCATCATTGCACACTTCAATTTTTACACTACAGAAAAGTCGTGTTTTCCAAATGCTGATGACCAATGGTGAGACACAAAGACATATTTATCATGCTACAATGAAACAATTAGATTAAATCTGGACAGGAGAGTATGTCTGTGGTTCCAACAGACTGCATGCATGATCTTTTCTGCACATGCCCACACAAAGAAATAATCTTCACAGCAGTTTACAGTTGATCAATATTGCCTTTGCAGCTTCTCTTTTGTTTGTAGTAACCAATATCACCAAGTCACCTTTTTGAGTCTCTCACAAGAAAGTACACAGCAAAGTAACCAAACCTAAGGTACATAGATTGTATAGACGCCATACCAATGTTTACACAAGCTTCGGAAACATCAGGTGCAGAAAAACAAGGTTGGTATACGCCAAACATATAGGTAACACTACTCAACTGTCAATGCCCTCGAAGAATAAAATACAGACATGTCCATTGCCAACAAATATGCAACAATAGTTCAACCATTACTTGTTAGTAACTTTATGATATGAATATATTTGTTAGCTTTTGTGGGATTCAACTAGCAAGATACCCTGTTTGTTTTCCCTGGGTAACAGGTTACGTTTTGGAGCTCCAGTAAGATATAGCTACCTTTGCAAACCTTAATACTTGAAATAATTGAACAAACCAAAGGCATGTTGTGCAAGGACAAAGGATCAATTTTACCTTGCTGTAGTCAAGTATTCCTTCAAAAGGAAGCTCCAGCTCATCACTTACTATAACTGGGATACATCCACTAACAACCGCATCAAACAGGCGGGCAGAAGATGGAGTATCCCCAGCTGGATTCAAACAAAAGAGAGACTTGCGCATGCCATTCTGAGCTGCCACTTTTCCCTCAGCTCCAGCAGTCCCTTCTTCTATGACTATGTCTTCTACATTTTTTAATTCTGTCACAAGCTTACTCCGAATTTTCCCACCCTAAGCAAGGTCAACAAAATAGAAGATTCAGAAGCAAATAGGACAACAAGTGGAACTATCACACAAATAGATAAACCTGATGTTATCAAAAGCTGGAACATAGTAGCAAGATACTCACAGCATTTCTTTTCAGTCTCCCTCGAAAGAACAACAACGTGCTTCTTTTAGATCGAGTTTCTGACACACACTTATAATCACAAAGATCGACATTTGGGACATATGGAAGGATAACATCCTTTTTCCAGATACACTTGCCCAGGTTTATACCTGATATACGTGAGAAATGTAAGTTGTGTTGCTCAACTGATGTACAGAAGCAGCCCTGAAACCAAGTGGTGAACAATGAATACCATACCAGTTCCCAGTAGAATCCATATCAGGCAGAAGCCATATCGCTTTCTTCACGAATCTCCTGACTGACTTAAAAGACCATGGGTGATGAACAGGAATAATATGGTCTCTGCCTTCTGAACGTTTCCAAGCAGGTTGATCAGTCACCCACTTCAACGCTTCCTAACACCAGAAAAGTAACACTGTAAGATCCTCTTGAAACGAAATATAGGTTAGTAATGTGCACTGTAAACAAACATACTTTATATGATTTCCTACAGCCAGCTGAACAATTAAAGTTCAGGCAATGCTACCGAATAATGGTTACTACTGAATATTCTTTACTAGTGAATGCCAGGCTGCGAGTAGGAAGGATTAAAGATTTCATTTTGCAAAGAAATTTGCCTAGGCAAACATTAGCTTGGCCATATGCATGTCCTACAACTACAACAAACACTAGCTAAACATTAAACCTTGAGAAATGCTCCCACACCCTATAAAGTGCCTTGCATTCTTGTTTCTCCAGCAAGAAGTAACTGATTGTTGTGAAGAATGGGACATAGAAAATGTCTGCTTCTTCTTTCCTCTCAACCCTGATAACATTCTTTAGAAGTCTTTGTGATTCAGGAGCAATGAGATCAGCCCATAGCCAGTAGTCAATAGAATGCTGCATAAGGAAATGGAAATCCATTAAGATGGCACAAAAAAATGGAAAGTTTAAAATTCATGATGCTGCAATATTACTAAATGTACAGATGTTTAAACAAAACCAGGTTGTAAAACTGATATATTAATCTGTGACATTCAAGAGATGATAGATTTGAACAAGTATCACACATCTGAATTCATCTTATAATCATGACTAGGCCTCTGAAACTAGAGTGCAGTTCTTCAGGCGCAAACTTTCCCTATCCCAGCCAATATAAGTCCATGCTCTTCTAGCTTACATTTCCTGTTACACGAAAACTACTTCATATAAGATCCTGTCTAGAAGCATGCACGACTCGCAAGAAAAACTTCATAGCATCTAATTCCGATCAGACAAAAATTATGACACACAGCCGGAAATCCTACAGCGGATCAGCAGCACATAAAATTTCTCTGATATCCAACACACAAGCATACAGTTCATTTCAATAATATTTGAAAACTTTCCTACAGCACCAGAGAAGGTATGCATCACAAACGAATATAGTACTGCTCCCACTCTCAACCAGCAAGCAATCTGCATCAATGTACTCAAACTTCATTCCCTAAACGACTAAGACCGCACGCACACTGCAGATTAACAGCTCTCCACGACCAAATCAGGAAGCACGGAGATCTCGTGGCACCCAATCAAAACAGCACGAGATACAATTCGATCTCACCTGCTCGATGAGCCGGTGCACGGGCTCCCGTTGGAGGTGAGGTTGGTGGTCTGGCGGTACGAGTCCCTGAAGAGGCTGAGCAGATCGTAGGTGAACTTGCGCGGCATCTCGTACACGTAGACCCTGAGCGGCGCCGGTGCCGCCGGCCACGCGCTCCCGGGGTCCCCGTACAGCCGGGCCTCCTCCTCCCTCCGGATCGCGGCGTCGAGGTCCTCTGGGAGAGCAGAGGAAGCGGCGGGTCGGGGTGGGGAGTCGAGGAAGCGGTCGAGGGAGGCGACGAAGGAGGTGGTGGTGCTAGGGTTGGAGAGTGGGCTGGGGGAGGCGGAGAGGAGGAGGAAGTAGACGGCGGAGAGGAGGAGGAGGGCGCCGACGGCGAGTAGGCAGCGGGAGGAGGCCGGGCGCGCGTGCGCGAGGGAGGGGAACTGCTTCCCCGCCATGGCTGGAGACTGGCGAGTGGCCGCAAAGGTTGGTTTGTCGAGAAAGGAAACACCACTGTTTCGTCGGTAGCAAAAGGTTGATTTAGTTCTGATAAAAATCTTCCCAAATTCAAACTGAATTCCAACATAATCACACCTCAACAAATGATTATCCAGATGAGTGACACTAAATAAATTCAAACTTGGTACTGTATTTTTTTTCAATGTAAAGTAGGGCATGAGGGCCTTTTATTCTAAATAAAAAATGATTATCAAGATGAGTGACACTAAATAAATTCAAACTTTGTACTGTTTGTTTTTTCAATGTAAAGCAGGGCCTGAGGGCCTTTTATTCTAAATAAAAAATCTAAGCAAATCAAATTTCCAGTTTCAAAAGTTCAAACGCAACACGAGATGGTCACTTTGGCTCGTTGGCATCATCGGTACAAAATTATTCCTGACTGTCTGCATCTGCAGACGCGGGGGTGTCGTTTGCTGCTGCATCGTCTTCGCCAATGTCCTCATCATTCGCCCTGAAGATTTCATCTTCTACAAGTTCATGGCTGTCCTCGGAGAAAAGCAAAGTGCTCGCGATATCCCAGGACTGTGGATCACTCGGCAGTTCGATCGGGTCAGCAGGCACTTGTAACTGGCTCACCATCTCAGGATCAGCCGTCGCTCCAATCTGGTTCCATTGGTCATGATCGTAAGCGAGGCCGTATCCATCGCCCCAGCAGGCCTCCGGATGATACGACCACTCGCCGAACTGGGCGCCCGTGGAGCCACTGTCGTCACCATCACGCGGCGGCGGCGGCGGCGGCTCGAGATCAGCGTCAAATCCTCCCTCGGTGCCGTCCGCGCCGTCGTGTAGGAGGTATGGCACCGGCGTCACCTGCGCTCGCGCTAGCTGGGATGGGTCAGGAGGAAGAAGAGCGCCCTGCACCTGCTCCTCCTCGTCCGGCTCGTCGACGGCCGCTTCTTGTCCCTGGTCTTCCAGCACCGCCTCCTGACCCGCCGCCCCCTTGCGCGTTATCCTGCACAGCACGCAGTCGTTCAGCTGCAAAAGCAAAACGCAGAGAAAACGTCAGCTACGTACGGCGGCCTTGCGCGCCACACTAAGCATTCTGAAAAAAGAATACAGTCAGATGAGATGGTGGCTGACCAGCATGTGGTCGGGGTTCTCCGACTCCGAGATGGGCTTGTCGGTGTCTCCGGCGACGAACTCGCACATCTTCCACTCCGTCTTCTCCGTGCGCGGCCTGGACAATGGGTGGTCGCGCACGAACAGCTCGTACGCGAGCCCGCACTTGTGCCCGATGATCTCGTTGTCCGCGCCTGCAGACCGGATCTCCAGGTTCTTGCCCACCGCCTTCCAGCGGCCGGCGGCGTCGCCCGTGCTCCGGATCGGCCGCTTCCCCTTGGCGTACTTGCGGTTCCTCGGCGAGAACACGTACCAGAAGCCCTCCTCGCTCTTGCCCAGCCTCTCGGCTGCCCAAACGAAATTCAAGCGGGCACACGTTGGCATAATAATTGGAATGAATATTAGCTTCCTCCTACGTGAATTACTACATTACTTATCCGTTGCAAATACTTGAAGAAGAACAAAAATCCAGTCTATGTTCTAGTGTCACTTCGTCATGTCAGCGCCGGCAAACACTTAACCAAGTTCTACCCTAAATTTGAGCAATCATCATGTTCTGTGATCTAAATGCATCGATCATGTTACTAAACTAAAGAACTCGATTGATATGATCGCGATCTTAGAGAGAGAAAAAACGATGGGCAATGAGTATTTTCAGAAGCTGCGTCAGAACTCACTCAGATCCTTGGGATGCTCCGCGTACACGTCCGCCTCGTGCACGAGCTTGGTGAGGGGCTCTTGGCCATGAATCTTGGGCAGAAGGTAGTGGTTGATGAGCTCCTGGTCCGACGGCACGAACCGGACGCCGGGATGCCCACGTACGATGCATTGTGCGGCGCGGCCGCTGCTGCGTCTCCTTCGGCGCCGGGATGCTGCTGCCCGGAGGACGACGACTCCGACATTGCCGTTGACGCAGGTTGTAGCTAGCTGCCGGCGCTGATTCGTGGCCGAGGACGCTGTTAGGTTGACGAACACGTGCGGTGCGGAAGAGATCGAACGAGATTCCTTCTACGGAGTACTCGCGTTTTTATATCGTACGACAAGTTTCGGGGTGGCGAGCCAGCTGTCCGATGAGTCGAGATGAGGTTAGAGTTAGATTACAACACCAAGTCATCATAAACCGACATTGTGTTGGTTTGCTGCCTCCTCGATGATCTGCCTCCTTGGAGCCAATACGATTTTATTTTTATTGAACAGGTTGGAGCCAATACGATAGGCCATCGTTTCTTGCGAGAAGAACATAATAGAACGTGCTCTAGCCATAAGAAAGATCACATTTTTCCAAAAATAAGTCGGAGTGAATAGTGTCCATATAGCTTGATGTTCAGAATGAGCGAATAAGGCCGGTGACGAACATTCTGTTGCTTGTTGATAACATGGGGGTATAACTTCTTCACCAAACACCTCTTCTTTTTTTGCGAGCACCCGTCATTTAGCATTGAGAGAGCCTCACTTAGAGACAATAGAAATGAATCAAATAACTATTTGCCTAGGATAATTGTTCCCAAACATTTTCTCTCAAGTTCTCGTAGTTTACCTTATAGTAAAAAGAATCTTGTTACCATGTACGTATATTATTTTAGTGCAGGACGACCGTATAAGTGGGTGATAGGGTACGCGTTTTAGAGAACAAATAGTTTACCTTTTGCTTCCCGTGGAGTCAACAACTTAATACTTCTCAAAACATGCTACGATTATCCATCGCACACTTCATGGTTATCATGCATATCTTCTAGAGATTTGCGTCTTACCGCTTCCTACTCCTCCCACTTCTCATGGGCACCAACAGCTCCCGTCAGCAGTAAGCCTTAGTACTAACGGAGAATACTTATGACTGGGCATGTCACAAATGTACTTTTCGAACTCAATCTGGCGTCTGTCGAGGGAACCGCTGACTAGTTTTGTAAGAGCATCTCCAACAGCAGCGCTAAAAATGCCGCGCGCCCAAGAAACCGCCGATATGGCGCGCGCACCCGTTTCGGCGTCTCCAGCAGCCGCGCTAAAACTCCGCGCGCGGTAAAAAGGGGCCAGCGCGCTGGCCCGAGCGGTACTCCTTGCGCTGAATTTGGGGCGGCCGCTCCAGCGCGCGCGGTCGAAAAGATATTCCCGCGAATTGAACCAACCGCCGCCGGATCTGAATCCTCCACCGCGCGCGCCTCCGTCCCCATCTTCGCCGACGACCATGGCGCGCGAATAGACCAGCCGCCGGCGCTTCCGCCGCTCGTCCCCTGCGCGTCGCCGGCTGTACCGCTGGGCAGCTCGCCGCCGCGTCGATCTTGCCCCGCAGCGCCACCGACGCCAATCCGGTTCCGCCGCCTTCCGCCTCTACTCCGCACCGCGCAGTTCCTCCGGCGAGCTCCTTGGTCCAGCGCCTTCCTTGGCGGTCGTCGAAACATGATCGGTTTTTCCAACATGATCGGTTTTAAATAATTAAACTATTTATTGTTGATTTATTTCGTGTCGATTTGATTCGGTTTGTTTGCATGTTTGGTGTGAATGTTGTTTGCGCTGGGCGCGCGCGGTGGAATTTTTAGCGCCTCTGCTGGAGCTAGAAATTGTGCAGCCGCGCCGCGCTAACTATAGCGCGTCTGCTAAAGCAAAACAGGTGCCGCGCGCGCTAAATCGCAAATCTGGCGCTGCAAAAAAAAATATAGCGCGCCGGCGCGTAGCGCTGCTGTTGGAGATGCTCTAAGCCGGGCATCGACTAGGAGGCAGCGACATTGTATTTTGTACTAGTGCCTTTCTAGAACGGAGAATCAGTAGGCTTTTTTGTAGACTTAAGACATGGTTTTATTTTGAATATATTTATTGGGTAAAAACTCTTATCACGCACCCTTTTCATTTGATACTTTAAACATTCACTTGCTCCCTAAACATTTATCCTTAATATTTAGCACCTAGATGCCTAACCACCCATATCTTTAGACTTTAGGCTGACAATTATATTCCATTTTCATCGATAGACGAGCCAGAACAAAATTAATAAGAACATGTCAATCTTCGTATGAACAACTTGCCTTTCGAAACGGTTTTAATATAGGCTGGTCCTGAGATTTTAGTGGCCCGGGTTGAAACTAGAACTCCTACATATATACAAACAATAATGAAATTATTAATATATGCATGTAGAGGTAAACACTCAAAACTTATTCGAAACCAGTATTGATCAAAGTTGTATGCATATTGAATGGAAAAAATATTACATGTGTACATGCAAAGCGACCAATGATGGTACCTTCAATAGCATTCCTGGCGACTACCATGTTGACTCTGTCTGAAATCGTGCCTCTCGGTCTCTTGCCTATCGTTGTGGTTGTATGAAGGCCGATGATGGCTCATCTCCACATCTTGCTTAGGGAACATCCTAACAGTGTCCCACATGATGTATAATATTTGGAGAATTAGACTCATACCTAGTTATAGTATTGCAGTTATGGTTCTTCATTTTGAATTTTGGGTTAGAGCAGGCCTTGTGGTCGTTGTCGAACTCTCATTTATCGGTACGACCCGATGAACCATCTCGGATTTGTTCCCTACGCTCATGGTACAATTATCAGACCAGAGGTCGTTGTTGATTCCCCCTCAAACCAATCATAGGTTATAGAACAAAAATACAGCAATCGTGTGCAGTGGTGGATCTTGACATAAACTGCAGGCTGGCGAATGACAAATTGCAAATGTTTTTCTTGGGGATACTATTTTTCCTATCTAATGCCTACGCAAAAAAAAAATCTTCACAAGTTTGTCCAAAACTAGGGGGGCAGTGGCCCCCTGGCTTACACTAATCTCCTTTTTTTTACAAGTAAAAAGGAAAAAACCCTTACACACAGTGCACAGCAATATCGCTGGCAACATAAACAGAGACGAAAACTGTGACATCACCCTCCCATCCCATACACTAGGATTCAGCACGCAGGCCATACTTGGCGAGATGGTGAGCCACTGTATTGCAATTCACATGCTTCGAATTTCCTTCAGAAAAACGCCAATCTCCGCCATGTCGTAGTGCTTTTTCTGAATAGCACTCACAAGCAGACTCAAAAACAACTCTGTGCAAACCCAGCTCAACAGCACCTTCTACAGCCGCGACACAGGCCTCCGCCTCTGCCAGCAAAGCATCTTTTATGTTATGGAGTTTCCCGGCCACAGCTGCAATGAACCCACCTGTATCTGATCTTGCAACAAATCCCCATGCTCCCTCACCAGAATCAGAGAGAAAGGCTGCATCAAAATTGATTTTGACGTGGTCATTTGGAGGCTTCATCCAGGTCTGCTGCTTTGGGCTGTTTCGGATCACAATGGCTGATCATTATGCTTGAACTCCAGAACATGACGCTGGATCAAAAAGCATACCTCGTCGGTGCTTCGGTCCTTCCCCTCTGCATTTTTTTTTGTTACGGACTGTCCACCAGTCCCACAGCAGAATCAGAACCAAGCTCCGCTTCTGATCAGGCAACTCCCAGATCCTCGAACATAGCCAACGGTGACTGCTCAGTGAGAAGTGACACCCTTACATCCTCAATCAGCAGATTACGCCACACTTGTTTCACCCTTTTACACCTCAGAAACAGATGGCCTCCATCTTCGTCCAACCTGTTGCACATCGGACACAGGGTATCAAGCTCCACATTTTTCCGCTTAATATTCATTCGGGTCGGTAGACTGTTGTGGCAGAGTCTCCAGATAAAAATATTTACTTTCCCAGGAAGTTTCAGGTTCCAAATCTTTTTCCAACTAGGATCTATCCTTGTAGGTGTCGCAGATGTACTAGTTATACGGCCGGCCTGCTCGTCTTTTAGCGCTACCCCTAGGCGATATGCTGACTTAACTGAAAACACACCCTTGCTATCATAATGCCATGCAATCCAATCCTCCATGTCGGGTCTTAAGGGGATCGAAAGAATTTCCTTCACATCATCCTGAGGAAACACTTCACAAATCAGGTCCTCATTCCATGCACAGATGTCTTGGTCTATCAGATCACAAACTTGGAGCGGTTCGTCTAGCCCCGTAGGCATACTCGGACGGCGGGTGGATCCTCTAGGAATCCACGGATCTCGAAAAGCATCAATGTTCTGCCCCGATCCCACATGCCAGATGACCCCTGCTTGAGCAACTCCACTCCCTTCAAGATGCATCTCCAAGTATACGACATTGCAGGTTTAGGAGTGGCCTCGAGAAGTGAACAGTCCGGGAAATACATAGCCTTCAAGACAGTGTAGCAAAGCGAGTCGGGATTCTGCAATAAGCGCCATCCCTGTCTTGCCAACATTGCTAAGTTGAATATGTGGAGATCTCTAAAACCCATGCCTCCCTCTTCTTTAGACTGAGACAATTTTTCCCAACTAATCCAATGGCATTTATTTTTTCATCTTGATTGCTCCACCAGTAGCGACAAACCATCGCACTTATCTCCTCACACAAGGACTTTGTTAGATCTAAACAAGACATGGCATATGTTGGAATGGCTTGCGCAACCGCTTTAATCATAATTTCTTTCCCCGCCTTAGAAAGGAGCCGCTCCTTCCAGCCTTGAATTCGTTGCCATATCATCTCTTTTAGATACTCGAACTCCTTAGACTTAGCAGCCCCAATGTGCATTGGTAGCCCCAAGTAGCGCTCATTTCGAGATTCCCTTGAAATGCCTAGAGCATGCAGCACATTCTGCTTTACCACATTCTTTGTCCCCTTGCTAAACATGGCTGCATATTTTTCTTTATTTATCATTTGTCCTGACTGAGCCTCATAGAGAGCTAGAATTTGTTGCAACTTCTTTGCGTTAGCCACATTAGCTTTTATAACAATCAGAGAGTCGTCCGCAAAGAAAAGATGATTAATCTTTGGTGCCCCTGGGCAAAGCTGAATACCTTGTAAAGTACCCTCCTTTTCTGATTGTCTTAGGAGAGCTGACAAGCCTTCCGCACACAAAATGAAGAGGTAAGGGACAGAGGATCCCCTTGTCGTAGCCCTCTCTCTGGTGTAAAACCCTCCTCAGCGATCCATTCACTTGTACTCTATAGGTAACCGAGCGTACACAGTTCATAATAACTTGAACCCATGATAGCACAAACCCCATCTTCACCATTATCCTCTCCAAGAACTGCCACTCAACACGATCATAGGCTTTGCTCATGTCTAACTTGACCGCAACCAAGTCATCACGACCCCCCTTCTTCCGATGCATAAGATGTGTAATCTCATAAGCCAACAACACGTTATTTGTAATCATTCGCCCCAGAACAAAGGCGGACTACGTCGGCGAGATGATATGAGGCAAAATCACCCTCAGACGATGGGCCAAGACTTTAGAGATCAATTTGTAAAGGACATTAGATAGGCTGATAGGACGGAACTCATTTATCCTCTCCGGATTTTTCACTTTTGGTATCAGAACAATCGTTGTTTCATTCCAATCACTTGGCATTGCACCACCATTCAACACCTCTAGAACCTCCCCTTGAATTTTCAGACCAACAAAATGCCAAAAAAAATTGTAAAAAATAGCCGACATACCATCTGGACCCGGCGCTTTGAGATCACCAATATTATCCAGCCTCTCCTTGACCTCATTTGGCATGAAAACTCTAGAGAGGGATTCATTCATCTCGGCTGTCATAGAATTTGGAACAAACTGGAGGAGTTCATCATTTAGTGTACCTACAGATGACAAGAACAAACTCTTGTAGTGATTAGAAATAAAATTTCCCAACTCCTTCTCTCCTTCTACGACCCCTCCTCCATCTCGCTTCAGACCTTTAATGGTATTCACCCTCCTCCTTTCCGAAGCAACCGCATGAAAGAAACTTGTATTACGGTCACTGAATTTCAGCCAATTTGCATGTGCTCTCTGCTGCCAAAAAATACTATGGTGTTCCTCCATCCGCCCTAACTTATATTTCAGCACACAAAATATTTGTTACACCGAATTTCAGCAAATTTGCATGTGCTCTCTCCTCTGTACCCCACTTTTTGTTACACCTTGCTCATGTTAATTGATTGCTAACAAAGGAGAAAATTAAAGGCACATGTCCTGGCCCACTAGACAATAACTACCGTTCTCCTTGAACGATAGGCGCGAAATCTGTCGAGCTTATCAAAAGGCGCCGTCACAGACTCACAAGAGGTTCACCCACTACTTGTGCACTGACCTGGGGCCTCCTTGATTTCGGGTGCCTGGGCGACTGCCCCTTGCTCACCCATTCAGGGTCGGTCCTGATTTTCTACCGGTGCTTCCATTATGTATAATTAATTTTGCTATGGTGGACATGGACCCCAAGTATCGAAATGGTAGATAACAAGACTGGCACCCAATGAGTTGATTGTACTAATATTTCACATCAAGAAAAGTCTCTCTTATGAAAAATAACCTTAGATCCACATAATTGATCAAAGATACAAAATATTAGCTTCATATTAACATTTTTTTTTCTAAATCTTGTTCCATAAATAATATCATGACATCCAAAATTATGTAATGGATATCCTCTCCCTCGACCTAATGAGGAATGACCATCCCCCTTTGGCCTCGTAATAACGATAGCTAACATATATGCAACAATATTGGAACACAATAGAGACAGCGGATCACCTTGCCGCAACTCTTTATTAGTTTGGAAATAATGATCAACATCATCATTGATCCTTATGTCCACACTACCACTCTGAACAAAACAACAATCCATTTGCACCACTACTTTTGTGTAGATCTCTTCAATGCTTGCTGCAATCAGGGTAATTTCAATTTATCGTTTGCCTCACAAAACCATTTCTAAACAGAATCCATTATATTTTCTTCATGCGAAGTTCATGAATGATTTCATATGAAACGACAACTTTTTGGAAAATATGTCAGCCCGACACAAAAGCCGTCTAAGGATTGGTAGCCAAGCCAAATTTTACTTAGGCTAGTTATGGCAAAGTTATGAGAACCAAGCATGTTAATCGCAAATATATTCGCGAGGTCATGGCTGCCTTCACAACGGAGTTTGAGGATCCTTCAGAGTACTTTCCTCTAAATGGCCATTCAACCTCTAGCTGTTCAATATATCCAGCTCCGCAAATCATGACGGATCGGTCGAGTCGTCTTACATTTGCAGTGTGCAAGCTGTTGTAATGGTTGCGTGAATAGATGGCAGTGTGCTGAATACGTGAAGGGAAGGTGGGAAAATCATGGAAATAAACAAACGATGACGACGGCCGGCCAGGTCGCCGTCGGAGGAATTATTGGTGCATGGTGTGTGCGTGAAAAAAGAGATGAGCAAGCAAGCGTCTCACAGCAAAGCAGCCGCAGCATGCATGCATGCATGCATGCTGCTTTCGTACCCGAAAACATACCTCATCTGGGCGGTCACCATCTTTTGTCTTTTGAAGGCCAGTGGACACGAGCAGAGCGCATATCTATACTCTGTAAAACGAATGATGTCCATCGGTACATGTCCTAGTTTCTTTGTAAACCATTTGTTGTTATGCAGCTCCAAAGGGGAAAAAATGCAGTACTATGATACTGAATTCAAAGTAAACAAGCTCTCTACAAAACATTCTGAGCAATAGAATCCCCCAAAATATTACAAAAATCTTTACCAAGGAGACCAGCTGAAATAGTATCAAATTTAAATATGGACTGAATAATATCTTTCTTGAATGAAATAGGTGAATTGGTCCCCGTATGTGTAGACCAATATATTAGTGTAGCCGAACAAATCAAGGTCATGATTATATATTCCTTATGCTCTGCTAGTTATATCATGCAAGCTCACGACAGATGCGTGCCTCGCTACTTTGGGTATGTCTCGTTCGATCTAGCTATGATGAGCTAGCTAGGTGCGTTTTCCTTTTGCAATTTCAAGACACTCAAATGAGTATGACGGTGCATGTGTACGTGGCTAGCTACATGCAACGATCATTTTTGTGATACTAGAAGATACCCCGCGCGTTGCAGCAGGTATCACTTTAGAAACTATATCGTGTAAATAAAATGGTATAAAAGGTATGACATATTAGATGAATATACGAAAATCAATTGGTCATGGTCGATATACTAATTTTTGTAGACATGAATTTCGTGTGTATTATATATTGTTAATGTGAACTATTAAATGGTTGGATGAATGTATGATGTGTATATTAATAAGTATTAGTGGAAATGACATGGACAATTGATTGCCTAATAGGATGAATGATGTGGATAGCTTGCATGTTGAGATAGAAAAATAATAAATACACTTAGTTGGGTTTTGCTTTATAAGAGGTATAGATTCATCAAGAAAATGAACCGTTGTTGAGCTCGTAAAAATATTACAAACAAGTGGGTAGACATAATTATTCCTCCTTTTCCACTCCAATGCAGATTATATACAGATTCGACTATTCCCCCTTTCCTGTCATGCATGTGTTCATAAACAAAACTAGACAAACATCTCACGCGCTTGCTAGTTATTCATGCTTCTGAATAAAGGAAAATCAAGCATGCGTGTGGCGACCTTTCTCGATCTTGCTCACTGGTTTTCTTCTTCTTGAAAATTCCTATAATAGGGTTAGATATTGAGGATGCATGCATGGATGACGTAGTATTTGTTTCTAGAGAGAAATCAGAAATGATGCATTTATTTCTATTTTCTCAAAGATGTAGTATGCTTGTATGGATGATCAAACTATCCATACAAGAGTCGGAGAACTCGAGTCTGCGTGATGCATGCAACCAATCCCGCTTTGTCCTGCATATCCACTATCCTGCTCGATCATCTCAGGTCACGCATACATAAATATGCTACGTCGCTCGCTCGCTGGATCGATCGACCAAAGCCGGCCGGCGGCGGCGGCGCGCCCGCGTGAGCTCATCGGTCATCAAGGCGGCGCAAGCAAACGGACGACCGACCGGCACGCGCTCGCGCTCCGGTCGGTCGGTCGCTCAGGTCATCAAGGCGACCGACCGCCGTCTCAGGTCACGCATACATAAATATGCTACGTCGCTCACTCGCTGGATCGATCGACCAAAGGCCGGCCGGCGGCGGCGGCGCGCCCGCGTGAGCTCATCGGTCATCAAGAGGGTGCAAGCAAACGGACGACCGACCGGCACGCGCTCGCGCTCCCGGCGCCCGCATTCTTTTCCCCAGATCAGCCCCTCGCGCACGTAACGGGCAACGACCCCGTAGATCAGGTTGGAAGATAATGCACAAGCTTTACCCACAAGCCAACAACCATTTGTCCCACTTTTTCCGAGACAAAAGTAGGACAGACGGGTCCCGTTTTCACATCCTTAGCTCGCACGGTCCTGTCTATTTTTCTTGCTTCGCAACGATAGAACAACAATTTCATGTACGAGGTATCTACTTCTGGGTACTACGGTAGAAGATCTGAATGCGTGTACACACGATGAGTTCAGAGAGAAACAAAATCAGAAATTCGTAAATCCACCGGTATTCAGTATTTTTTTTTCAAAAATCCACCAGCATTTTTTTTCAAAAATCCACCAGCATTGCGCTGGTTTCATTCAAATAGCACTGATGCTCGCGTTTCAAAAAAAAAAACACTGATGCTCGATTTTAGCCACGCTAAACCGATTTGTGACAGTGGGACCCACTGTCAGGGGTGATGTGGCAACGTGGAGACGGCTGGTTCAGACAGCCGTTAATGGCCCATGTCATGAAATTCCAAAAAACAACAAAAATTGTGCATCAAGTTTGCAAATCAACCGAAATACGTAACTTCTTAAAAATCCACCAGGATTGCGTTTGGTTCTTTTCAGAAAAACACAACTCGCCCGTTTTAGCTGCGTTAACAACATTTTGACGTGTCGGGTCGGGTCCACTGTCGGGCTGACGTAACTAGGAAGGTAATGGCTTAAGGAGATAATATTGCATAGGCATTAATTCTACTCTTTTTTACTTTCCCATGGACCATACCTGTTAGCATTTTCATGCTCTTTTGTTTCTCTATTCCTTTTTCCTGCAACCTGTAGTCGGTGGACCAGAGCACTGGCGGTCGCCGATGCACCGGCGAGGCCTTGTCGGGTGTAGGCTAGTCGTGCTGGTGTAGCCGCAAGGGTGGCGAAGCAACACTAGCTTCCCTGAAGAAGAGCTGGGTGATTATCGGGGTTGACACCGCGGAGGAACTCGAAGTAGGCCCTCACTGCGGCGTCGTTCTTCTCCCTCCGCTTCCCCATCTAGTGTGTCACCGTGGGGCGCGCCTCGTCTTCGTGGCAGGGTCACGTAGTCGCCAAGATGCGATCAAGAACGCCATAAGGAGCAGCCCGACCCAAATAGCCGGTGGCACCGCCCGCGTCGGCTAGGGCCTAGGGCTCCCCCCTCTCGCGCTCTGTCGCATAGTGAGGTGGCTCAGGTTGGGTTACGTTCATCTCGGGCTGGGTTGATTCAAGAGAGAGGGAGGAAGTGGGGGTGGGGAGGGGCGACCGGGGACATAGGTGGGGGTGGGCCGCTATGGTTGCCCTTTCTGGTCGTCGCCGACACGCGTGGGCCTTCGGCCGGCCGAGAAGGACGGCAGCAGCAGCAAGTCCGTGGAAATTTCCCTTTTTTGTGAGGCAACGCGCTTGCGGAAATAGGTAGGTTTTGATGTGTGCCAGTAAATGCAGATACGTGACCACACTGCATGGTCGATCGGGGATTCGGGTCTAATGTCCAAGTCAACAACTGCGACTGACTCGACGTTCACGAGCGCGCACTACGGGAAACAGTCAAAACGCCGACGGCGGACCGCCGTCGGCGTAGCAACGATCGCCGTCGGCGTACCGTCGTCGGCGTAGGACGCTGTCGGCGTATGAACAATGCCGTCGGCGTATACGTCGCCGTCGGCGTATCTGAAGTGGGACCCACAAAAGGAAGTTGACGTCTCCGTCTGCTCCACCTATACGCCGACGGCAGTGCCGTCGGCCTAGGCTGCCACGTGTGCTGATCTGGTGCGTCTGGGAGGAGTCTTACGCCGACGGCATTGCCGTCGGCGTATAGATGACCATATGGTCCTCCAGCGTCGACGTGGCGCCATCCTGTGCGTCCCGCAGCATACTACCGTCGGCGTAGACTTGACCATATTTTCAGTTTCTGAAATTTTTTGCTGCTGGTTTCTGGCGCATTTTAAATACAATTAAAATTGCACAAATTATAAAACATCACAGAAACATCAAATAAAACACCACATACATATCCAAATGACACAAACATGATTCAAATTCATCCAAGCATTCATACAAACTCCAAACAAGTTCGAATTCACACACGCTACACCCGAACACATCCTACACCTCCCGAGAGCCCGAGGCCGATGATTCCTTGCCTTGGCTCATCTTGGTCAATCACCTGCATTGAGAAAGGATAAACTTTAAGCATGTTGAAAAATGTAGTAAATAAGAATAAAGACGTAATGCAATTAAGAAGAAGCATGTTGAAAAGTAAATAGTACGCAAAAGGACATAAAAGACCCTCACCCCTAATCATCACTCTCATAGTTAAGTCCTGGGTTGTCATCATCACTATCAACATCACTATCACTATCAACATCACTATCACGAGTGTTGTATATTGGAACCTCCTCGCACGGTGGAGGCTCATCATCGTCATCACTATCACTCTGTAACTTGTTGAGCATATCTATATCCTTTAGATTCACCACTACGTCACCACCTGTTTGTGCATTGTCCTCGCGGTCCTCAAGACCTTGTATGCCAAAGTCCCCAAAGGTTTGTTCCTCTTGATAGAAAATCCCCTCGTATGTTTTAGGGTCAATGTTGTTGTAATCGTCTTCGGAGGGCATGGGTAGCTTACCACGTGGCGATACATGGAACACGACTTCCCAACCAATGAGTCCCTCTTTCTTGCATGGGTAGGGCAAATAATAAACTTGAAAGGCTTGGTGAGCCACAACAAAGACATCGGATCCATTGTAGGTGGTTGAAGGCTTAACTTCAACTAACCCAATGGAAGGGGTACTTTTGGTTCCATGCTCAGGGTCGAACCAGTGGCATTTGAACACAACAAGCTTGAGTGATATGTTCGTGTTATTGAACGTCAGCTCATATACGTTCTGTAACCTTCCGTAGTAATCATAATTACCGGCTCCTTTGGTGAAGACCCCGGTATTTATAGTCTTTGCATTAGGCCGACTGTTCTGGTGATGCTCTGTATGGAAGCGGTACCCATTCACATCATACTTCTCATACTTCTCGACTCTACGGTTACAACCTTGGGAGACACATCTCAACTCATCTGACATCACAACGTTGGATCAGCTCCCTACAAGTACAAATTGTTTTGTGCATTAGTAAGAGGGATAATACACGAATTGCAAGGTAGAAGGGACAGGTTTGAAATTACCTTTTCCCTGAACCAAACCGTGAATTTTTTCTTTCCGGGGGCAGGCTCTTTCAAAAGAGTGTCCAACGCGGCTTCATTGGGTCCATCTGATGTTCCCGACCACATTTCATCCGTGAATTGACTAAAAGGAGAAAATACGTATTAGAACGAAATCATGATAGTAGTTGCAAAGTAATTTGTTCCCCATTTTACCTAAGGAAACTGCCCTCTTCTCCCTGCTCGTCGTGGGTCACTTCCTTCATGTTCATAAGCACATAGAGCATTATGCACTCCAGCTCATCATTGGTCAAGTTATACCTTGTTGGCCACCGCTCTTGCCACCGGGACACTGGAAGAGGACGAGCTTGGGGTCTCGCTTGGGCTCGTCGACATTGTACCGAGAGGCCTGGTTATGCATAGTGGGAACATCATCGGGGTAGTACGTTAGCCTGGCGTCTGCCATCTCCTGAAGGATAGTTGCCTCGGCTATGGATGACTCAATCTTATTTTTGTTTCCACATTTGGTTCGAATATACTTAAACTCTCTCTCAATACAAAACTGCCAACGAAACTGCACCGGTCCACCCAAGAGTACCTCATTCGCAAGATGCACAACAAGATGTGCCATCGGAGTAAAGAAGCCTGGCGGAAATATCGTCTCTAAGTTGCACAGCAACTCCGGCACTAGTTCATGCAGCTTCTGAATAATCAGGGGACATACTTGCTTAGCACAGAGCGTGCGGAAGAAATGGCTCAACTCCGCGAGCACTCGCCAGACACGGTCGGGGAGATACCCTCGAACCATCACCGGTAGCAGCCGCTCAATCCATATATGATAGTCGTGACTCTTGAGCCCGGTGACTTTTGCCGTTTGTATATTGACTCCCTTACTTATATTCGAACAATAGCCATCAGGGAACATCACGACGAATTTGAGCCAATGGAATGCCTCAGACCTTTGCATACTATTAAGGCAGAAGTCAGCATGCGGCTTGAACCAGTTCTTTTGACGGCCTTCAGGAGGCTTCATGTGCATTCTCTCCCTATCACAGAGCTTCTTAACATCAACTCTAGCCTTAACATTATCCTTCGACTTCGGGGTAATGTTCAGGATTGTGTGAAAGAGGGACTCTCCAACATTCTTTTCGGTGTGCATCACATCGATGCTATGGGGAAGTTCGAGGTCCTTGTAATATTCGAGTTGCGTCAAGCCTGCCACGTGAGTCCAGTTGTGCGACACACCATATCCCACATATCGTGGGCCTTTTCTCCCAGCAGGCACGAGAGCACTTAGCTCGGCGTCAACAGCTGCACCATCGAAAGTTGGTATCGCTTTTTCTTCACGCTCAACTCTGCCCTTCTTGAAGTTCTTTTTGTCTTCTCTAAACGGATGCCCTCTTTTGAGGAACTTTCGATGTGTGTCAAACGCGGAATACTTCCGTCCCGCCGTTAGCCACATGAACTCAAGTCGGTTCCTGCACACTGGGCATGGCCACTTACCAGCTGTACACCATCCGCAGAATAGGGCGTACCCGGGCATGTCATGCATGGAATTGTGATACCAAACTTTCATCAAGAAGTTTGTCTTCGATGCACGATCATATGTCAACGTCCCGTGGTGCCAAGAGTGGTTCAGATCATCCACAATTGGCTGCATGTACATACTTAAATTCTTCCCCGGATATTCAGGACCTGGAATGATCAGCGAGAGGAACATGGTCTTCTTTTGCATTAGGGCTCCAGGAGGGAGATTGAGCGGAATAACAAACACGGGCCAGCAGCTGTACGCGGTAGTCGACAAACCATATGGATTGAATCCATCGGTTGCTATCGCGATTCTCACGTTTCGAGCATCTGCTGCCTCATCGGGGTGGTTCGCATCAAAGTTCTTCCATGCCGTACCATCAGATGGATGTCCCATCAATTCCCGGTCGTGCTCATCCTTGTATCTCTTCCCCGTTTTGTGCCATTGCATCTGTGTGGCAGACTCTTTGTTCATGTAAAGCCGCTTGATTCTTTGTATGAATGGGAGGTAACGAAGAATCTTAATGGCGACATTTGACTGCGTCTTCGTACCATCGGGTCCTTTTACCACATGATACCTAGAGGCCTTACACAAGATACAGTACTTGTCATTGGCAAACTGTTTCCAAAACAAAAGGCATCCTTTTGGACAACAATCTATCTTCTGATAATCCATGCTGAGATCTCGCAGGATTTTCTTCGTTTCGTACATGCTTTGAGGCAGACAATGCCCTTCAGGCAACAGGTTACCAGTTGTTTGCAGATGCGCTTCAAAGCATGAACGGGTGCTGCCATACTGGAGCTTGTTGGCTAGTGCTTGCGAGATGGCATCGAGCTGAGAAACTTTTGCACCCTCGTACAGAGGCCTCTGAGACGAGGCCATCATAGCAAAGAAGGCCTTCGCGGTTGGCTCTGGGTCCTCCGGTTCACGCGGTTCCTCCGGTTCTGGAGGTTCCTCCGGTTCCTCCTGTGATGGTGGCGAATCTGGCATGTCGCCAGCACGGAGATCATCTAGCCAGTTTCTAATCCCATCATCTTCATTGCCATTGATCCGCTGCCGCATCACCCTGCCACTCTCGCGCTCGTACTCATCAAAGTTGACTGTCGTCACGAAGTTCGGCATATACCCACGAGAGAAGAGGTGTTTAATCATATCATCCTTTCCCTGACGTGTACGAAACTTGCAACGAGGGCAAGGGCACTGTCCACGAGCGCCTGACTCTGAACCCTTACGCGCTAACTCCTTCACTAACAAATGCGTCTTCCATACCCACTCATCTGTTTTGTCAACCAAACTAATTCGGCCACTGTACATCCACCCATTATCTGCCATCCTCTGCTGCTTTACTGTGAGCCAAATAATAATAACATGAAATTAAATGCATCATATTTTTATTTTCTTGCATGCAATGTCACCATTTTATTACGGCCAAATTTTATCTTTTACAACATGCAAGGGTTCACATACACTTCTAATAGGTAGGGGCCTATCCCGCCCGAGTACGTGTAGATCGAGTCGTGTCCCATGTTCTACCCCGACCCGAGACGGAATTTCGGCAGCACCTCCCCGCTGTTCTTCAGAATACACGTCTCGAGCTTGTCAAGCCGAGAGGGTGTGCATCCGAAGAACAACAGGGAGGTGCTGCCGAAATTCCGTCTCAGGAAGGGGTAGAACGTGGAACACGACCCGATCTACACGTACTCGGACTGTCCAACAGGACAACCCGGAAGTGTTACGGTTATAAATATGCAAAGATGGACAATCCTGCATATTTATAAATTTGTAACCCTTCCGGATGGGATCTGACTCGGGTTACGCGACTGACTTGGTGATCTAGACCAAAATAAACCTATGCAGCAAGAGAGGCGAAAGATTTATACCCTCGAAGCGTGATCGGTGGCCGGAGAAGGCCGAGAGGAAGCTACGTCATCTGAAAAGTACAAACAATCGAAATATATAAGCAAATATCCCTCCATTTTACCTAATAATTAAACATAAAACAGAATAAACCATAGAACGATGTAACCATATTAGCTAAACATAACACATATAGACAAGTAGCACAATAATACATAGGTAGCATGCATGCATCATAAGTCTAGCAGTACACATGTAGCAAATAAGTCTAGTACGACACGACAAGAGGATGATAGACATCCTAAACTCACTCGCGCCGGTGTCAGTGACGTCGTCCAAGCGGCCCACAAGAGGACAGCTGCTAGAGTCCTCCTGCTGCTGCGTGCCGGAGGGGCCGGCCTCGCCCTGCCCGCGCTGCTGCCGGCTCTCGCTCAAGACCTGGTACTGGACCGCCATCACCTGGGGATCAAGGAGGAGATCCTTGACCAAGGGGTCATCCTCGCGCTGGTGGCGCGCCCTGAGCAGCCTCTCTGCCTGCCGGTGCTCCCTCTCCTCGGCCTTCGTCGCGATCCTCATGCCATCTGGCGCTAACATGTGCGCCACGCTCCGCTCATCCTCAAAGTTGAGGATCGCTCTCGCCCCAAAGTGCTGGACCGCCGCGCAGTCGTAGGCGCGGGCCGCCTGCCACGGGCACCTGAAAGTACCAAGCTGGATCTTCCTGTGATCCACTGTGATCTGAGCTGCCCAAGTCGGGATCTTCGTGGGTCTCCGGTGAACACCACGAAACTTTCGCTCCGGCTCCGACATGATACTTAGTTAAGTAAAAGCATTTGATACAGGGGTTAGTCATATATGAAATGAATATATGTGAAATCTATGAGTAAGAAATTTTTATACCTGCACTCAAGCTCTGCTGCCACTAGAGTAGGAATCCTGCAAGCAAAGGGACTTTTTTTAGTCCAAATAACGAAGATATTAAGGAGATGACTATGCATAGGGAACGTGGTTTTACATCTGAAGCCTCATATGTCAAAGCCATTAGTCAGCAAAAAGAGTGCCTACAAGAACGAAGTAGAAATAAATGCATTGTTCTTGCATTTACCCTTGGTTCTGTAGACAGTCTTCTTGCAAGCATAATGGACTATTCTAATCATCGGCTTGCATTAAGAATAGCCAAGAAGACAACATTATTTCTTTCGACTCATAAAAAACAGCAAATCACGTACACTAAATTTTTATACAACGATCATTCCAAATTGACTTAGCAAATTTTTCTAATAACATTTCTAATAAATTTCTACTAACACTTGGTCGACTAAGCAAAATCTACTAACACTTGGTCGACTAAGCAAAATCTACTAAGCAAAATCAACTAAGCTCACTTCCAGCTCTCACCCCAGGGGCACAAACACCACCACTACTGTTATACACTACTTCTAATCACTAGAAAAACCAGCCTCTCTGCCTCAGAACATGACCACTACTAAATTCAGCAGAGTAACCACTACTAAATTCAGCAGAACATAATCACTAGAACATTACAGACACGGAATATTTTACCTTGTTAAAATGGGGGTGTTGAGCAGCACTGCAGTGGAGGAGACGGCTCAAGGCAGTGGGGAGCCGGGGCGGCGGGAGGTGGCCGGGGCGCGACCTCGGGGTCGGGAGGAGGAGGCGCACGGCCGAAGCGGGAGGCTGAGGCGGCGGGAGGTGGCCGGGAGGTGGCCGGGGCGCGACCTCGGGGTCGGGGAGGAGGAGGCGCACGGCCGAAGCGGGAGGCTGAGGCGGCGGCGGACCTCGGGGCGGCGGGAGGTGGCCCGCGTGGCGGCGGCGGCGGCCGGGGCGCGACCTCGGGGCGGCGGGAGGTGGCCGGGGCGCGACCTCGGGGCGGCGGGAGGTGGCGGCGGCGGCGGACCGAGGGCGGGGAGGAGGCGCACGGGATGGGGGAGCAGGCGGCGGCGGCGGATCGAGGTCGGGGAGGAGGTGGCGGCGGCGGGCAGCGCGGGGAGGAGGTGGCGGCGGCGGGCAGCGCGGGGAGGAGGGGATCGAGCAAGTGTGTGTGTGTGTGTGTGGGGAGGAGAGGTGCGTGCCCGCGCGCGATTTGGTAGTACGCCGACGGCAATGCCGTCGGCGTATACTATTTTTTTTTACTCAATATATTCCCTAATTTAGTAGAGAGAGGACAGCAGGTTATGCAAGAGAGGTTACTCGATCAGATGAACCCATTGTGAAGAACCTAGCTAGATCTGGAGAAGAGAGAGCCAACGTTGATTGCCATGTGAAGAACCCAGCCAGATGTGGAGAAGAGAAAGCCAAAGAGGTTAACTTCCCTGTGAAGGAACAAGCTAGTTGTGGATTAGATAAAGAGGCTAATGTGTCGGATAACCGCCCTGTGAAGAAACAAGCTGAAGCTACCTCTCAGCAAATGTGTAGACGGAAACGTTAGGGTTTTTCCAGCGGATTCAGGGTTTCACCGAAGCGGGGCCCCGGAGCGTCGGAACCCCACCCAAACCTAGCTTGTGACATACCATATGTATACAAGTGTGTTGTGTGTTGTAAATGTGCAAGAATCTACTCCTAGGTGTGACCGACATCACCGGCTTCACTTTCTCTCTAGTTAGTTTCTGCACTTAGAGGTGAAAACTCCCCTTTCGGGCGAACCGGATGGAATCGTGTGTCGATTTGGGGTAGACTTTGGTTTCTCATGTTCCTAGGCCTAACATAACACAACCAAGCAAAAAAGTCCACTGGGCTACCCCCTTTCAACGCACGTCTATGGGGGTAGACGGAAACGTTAGGGTTTTTCCAGCGGATTCAGGGTTTCACCGAAGCGGGGCCCCGGAGCGTCGGAACCCCACCCAAACCTAGCTTGTGACATACCATATGTATACAAGTGTGTTGTGTGTTGTAAATGTGCAAGAATCTACTCCTAGGTGTGACCGACATCACCGGCTTCACTTTCTCTCTAGTTAGTTTCTGCACTTAGAGGTGAAAACTCCCCTTTCGGGCGAACCGGATGGAATCGTGTGTCGATTTGGGGTAGACTTTGGTTTCTCATGTTCCTAGGCCTAACATAACACAACCAAGCAAAAAAGTCCACTGGGCTACCCCCTTTCGACGCACGTCTATGGGGGTAGACGGAAACGTTAGGGTTTTTCCAGCGGATTCAGGGTTTCACCGAAGCGGGGCCCCGGAGCGTCGGAACCCCACCCAAACCTAGCTTGTGACATACCATATGTATACAAGTGTGTTGTGTGTTGTAAATGTGCAAGAATCTACTCCTAGGTGTGACCGACATCACCGGCTTCACTTTCTCTCTAGTTAGTTTCTGCACTTAGAGGTGAAAACTCCCCTTTCGGGCGAACCGGATGGAATCGTGTGTCGATTTGGGGTAGACTTTGGTTTCTCATGTTCCTATGGCCTAACATAACACAACCAAGCAAAAAAGTCCACTGGGCTACCCCCTTTCGACGCACGTCTATGGGGGTAGACGGAAACGTTAGGGTTTTTCCAGCGGATTCAGGGTTTCACCGAAGCGGGGCCCCGGAGCGTCGGAACCCCACCCAAACCTAGCTTGTGACATACCATATGTATACAAGTGTGTTCTCTGTTGTAAATGTGCAAGAATCTACTCCTACGTGTGACCGACATCACCGGCTTCACTTTCTCTCTAGTTAGTTTCTGCACTTAGAGGTGAAAACTCCCCTTTCGGGCGAACCGGATGGAATCGTGTGTCGATTTGGGGTAGACTTTGGTTTCTCATGTTCCTATGGCCTAACATAACACAACCAAGCAAAAAAGTCCACTGGGCTACCCCCTTTCGACGCACGTCTATGGGGGTAGACGGAAACGTTAGGGTTTTTCCAGCGGATTCAGGGTTTCACCGAAGCGGGGCCCCGGAGCGTCGGAACCCCACCCAAACCTAGCTTGTGACATACCATATGTATACAAGTGTGTTCTCTGTTGTAAATGTGCAAGAATCTACTCCTACGTGTGACCGACATCACCGGCTTCACTTTCTCTCTAGTTAGTTTCTGCACTTAGAGGTGAAAACTCCCCTTTCGGGCGAACCGGATGGAATCGTGTGTCGATTTGGGGTAGACTTTGGTTTCTCATGTTCCTATGGCCTAACATAACACAACCAAGCAAAAAAGTCCACTGGGCTACCCCCTTTCGACGCACGTCTATGGGGTAGACGAAAACGTTAGGGTTTTTCCAGCGGATCCAGGGTTTCACCGAAGCGGGGCCCCGGAGCGTCGGAACCCCACCCAAACCTAGCTTGTGACATACCATATGTATACAAGTGTGTTCTCTGTTGTAAATGTGCAAGAATCTACTCCTACGTGTGACCGACATCACCGGCTTCACTTTCTCTCTAGTTAGTTTCTGCACTTAGAGGTGAAAACTCCCCTTTCGGGCGAACCGGATGGAATCGTGTGTCGATTTGGGGTAGACTTTGGTTTCTCATGTTCCTATGGCCTAACATAACACAACCAAGCAAAAAAGTCCACTGGGCTACCCCCTTTCGACGCACGTCTATGGGGGTAGACGGAAACGTTAGGGTTTTCCAGCGGATTCAGGGTTTCACCGAAGCGGGGCCCCGGAGCGTCGGAACCCCACCCAAACCTAGCTTGTGACATACCATATGTATACAAGTGTGTTCTCTGTTGTAAATGTGCAAGAATCTACTCCTACGTGTGACCGACATCACCGGCTTCACTTTCTCTCTAGTTAGTTTCTGCACTTAGAGGTGAAAACTCCCCTTTCGGGCGAACCGGATGGAATCGTGTGTCGATTTGGGGTAGACTTTGGTTTCTCATGTTCCTATGGCCTAACATAACACAACCAAGCAAAAAAGTCCACTGGGCTACCCCCTTTCGACGCACGTCTATGGGGTAGACGGAAACGTTAGGGTTTTTCCAGCGGATTCAGGGTTTCACCGAAGCGGGGCCCCGGAGCGTCGGAACCCCACCCAAACCTAGCTTGTGACATACCGTATGTATACAAGTGTGTTGTGTGTTGTAAATGTGCAAGAATCTACTCCTAGGTGTGACCGACATCACCGGCTTCACTTTCTCTCTAGTTAGTTTCTGCACTTAGAGGTGAAAACTCCCCTTTCGGGCGAACCGGATGGAATCGTGTGTCGATTTGGGGTAGACTTTGGTTTCTCATGTTCCTATGGCCTAACATAACACAACCAAGCAAAAAAGTCCACTGGGCTACCCCTTTCGACGCACGTCTATGGGGGTAGACGGAAACGTTAGGGTTTTTCCAGCGGATTCAGGGTTTCACCAAGCAGGGCCCGGAGCGTCGGAACCCCACCCAAACCTAGCTTGTGACATACCATATGTATACAAGTGTGTTCTCTGTTGTAAATGTGCAAGAATCTACTCCTACGTGTGACCGACATCACCGGCTTCACTTTCTCTCTAGTTAGTTTCTGCACTTAGAGGTGAAAACTCCCCTTTCGGGCGAACCGGATGGAATCGTGTGTCGATTTGGGGTAGACTTTGGTTTCTCATGTTCCTATGGCCTAACATAACACAACCAAGCAAAAAAGTCCACTGGGCTACCCCCTTTCGACGCACGTCTATGGGGGTAGACGGAAACGTTAGGGTTTTTCCAGCGGATTCAAGGTTTCACCGAAGCGGGGCCCCGGAGCGTCGGAACCCCACCCAAACCTAGCTTGTGACATACCATATGTATACAAGTGTGTTCTCTATTGTAAATGTGCAAGAATCTACTCCTACGTGTGACCGACATCACCGGCTTCACTTTCTCTCTAGTTAGTTTCTGCACTTAGAGGTGAAAACTCCCCATTCGGGCGAACCGGATGGAATCGTGTGTCGATTTGGGGTAGACTTTGGTTTCTCATGTTCCTATGGCCTAACATAACACAACCAAGCAAAAAAGTCCACTGGGCTACCCCCTTTCGACGCACGTCTATGGGGGTAGACGGAAACGTTAGGGTTTTTCCAGCGGATTCAGGGTTTCACCGAAGCGGGGCCCCGGAGCGTCGGAACCCCACCCAAACCTAGCTTGTGACATACCATATGTATACAAGTGTGTTCTCTGTTGTAAATGTGCAAGAATCTACTCCTACGTGTGACCGACATCACCGGCTTCACTTTCTCTCTAGTTAGTTTCTGCACTTAGAGGTGAAAACTCCCCTTTCGGGCGAACCGGATGGAATCGTGTGTGGATTTGGGGTAGACTTTGGTTTCTCATGTTCCTATGGCCTAACATAACACAACCAAACAAAAAAGTCCACTGGGCTACCCCCTTTCGACGCACGTCTATGGGGGTAGACGGAAACGTTAGGGTTTTCCAGCGGATTCAGGGTTTCACCGAAGCGGGGCCCCGGAGCGTCGGAACCCCACCCAAACCTAGCTTGTGACATACCATATGTATACAAGTGTGTTCTCTGTTGTAAATGTGCAAGAATCTACTCCTAGGTGTGACCGACATCACCGGCTTCACTTTCTCTCTAGTTAGTTTCTGCACTTAGAGGTGAAAACTCCCCTTTCGGGCGAACCGGATGGAATCGTGTGTCGATTTGGGGTAGACTTTGGTTTCTCATGTTCCTAGGCCTAACATAACACAACCAAGCAAAAAAGTCCACTGGGCTACCCCCTTTCGACGCACGTCTATGGGGGTAGACGGAAACGTTAGGGTTTTTCCAGCGGATTCAGGGTTTCACCGAAGCGGGGCCCCGGAGCGTCGGAACCCCACCCAAACCTAGCTTGTGACATACCATATGTATACAAGTGTGTTGTGTGTTGTAAATGTGCAAGAATCTACTCCTAGGTGTGACCGACATCACCGGCTTCACTTTCTCTCTAGTTAGTTTCTGCACTTAGAGGTGAAAACTCCCCTTTCGGGCGAACCGGATGGAATCGTGTGTCGATTTGGGGTAGACTTTGGTTTCTCATGTTCCTATGGCCTAACATAACACAACCAAGCAAAAAAGTCCACTGGGCTACCCCCTTTCGACGCACGTCTATGGGGGTAGACGGAAACGTTAGGGTTTTTCCAGCGGATTCAGGGTTTCACCGAAGCGGGCCCCGGAGCGTCGGAACCCCACCCAAACCTAGCTTGTGACATACCATATGTATACAAGTGTGTTCTCTGTTGTAAATGTGCAAGAATCTACTCCTACGTGTGACCGACATCACCGGCTTCACTTTCTCTCTAGTTAGTTTCTGCACTTAGAGGTGAAAACTCCCCTTTCAGGCGAACCGGATGGAATCGTGTGTCGATTTGGGGTAGACTTTGGTTTCTCATGTTCCTATGGCTTAACATAACACAACCAAGTAAAAAAGTCCACTGGGCTACCCCCTTTCGACGCACGTCTATGGGGGTAGACGGAAACGTTAGGGTTTTTCCAGCGGATTCAGGGTTTCACCGAAGCGGGGCCCCGGAGCGTCGGAACCCCACCCAAACCTAGCTTGTGACATACCATATGTATACAAGTGTGTTGTGTGTTGTAAATGTGCAAGAATCTACTCCTACGTGTGACCGACATCACCGGTTTCACTTTCTCTCTAGTGAGCCAGGAAAAGTTTTTATTTGTTTTACATGTATATGCTGTTGGGTTGGGTTCCGAAAAACTCAAACCGTTATTTTACGAGGGTGGGATACTGAAATTGGGAGGACAATTATAGGTCCAATATATATATAAATTACAACTATATTAAATATTATATAGAGAAATAAAGAAATGAATATTATATACGAAAATAAATTAAAAAAAACAACTAAACGCCGACGGCAGCCGTCGGTGTATAATAACGCGTGTACGCCGACGGGAGTACCGTCGGCGTATCAGCGATGCTGGACGGTCCCATTACGCCGCCCGTTTGTACGCCGACGGGAGAGAGAACGCCGACGGCAGCCGTCGGGCACTTATATCTACGCCGACGGCCCTTCGTACGCCGACGGCTTGCTCGTCGTCTGCCCTAGCCCGTGCTGTACGCCGACGGCCCCGACATTTGGCCGTCGGCGTACAAGAAGGCCGTCGGCGTAGTGTGGCTTTCCCGTAGTGGCGCAGCAAGCGTTGCATGACCCCCGATCAATGGCCGCAAGTACGTTTGAATTGAACTCATCTACTACTCCGTAGTTTAACACCGTTTCGGAATGAGCGGAGAGAATCTGCGCGCGCGTACGTAGAAACGTAGCCATGCATAGTGATCGCGAGTCCGCAGAGCCCAGGCCGGCCGCGGCCACCTACGTTGCCGTCCTACACTCCTACCCTTCCCATTTTCCACAAGAGACTGCCCAAGTTTAACCTAGCTAGTTTCATTAAAGACTTGGCAATATTACCAGCAGGCAGGGCGTAGTATATTTTTATCCTGGCCACAACACAAGAGATTCCTTATACGGAGTATATACATGTAGACTCCCGTAACAGTGGTAACACTATCACCATCATCCGGCCGGTATTCTTCGTAAGAAAGGATACACCCAGCTAGCCTACAACCAGCTAGTATACGATACGAGCATACATATGTGTATGGCAGCGTGATTTGAAAATTCCAACATCCTTCCTTCTCACCTTTTCCGGGAGTATATAGGTCCACCGTATCAATTTAAAGCACTTGAATCGACCGAAATTTCGGGAAACATCGTAGATCAATCTCATATAAGACCAAGAATAAATACATTTTACATAAAAAATAATAGACCGGCAAATATCGTATGATTCAACTACATTATCGAGCCGATAATCACGGTCGAGATCATATCATGGGAGAGAGACAAAACACATGGATACTCGTACAAAACCTCTGCCCCGAGGATGAACTACTCACACATCACTGTTAGAACAAGCAAGGTGTTGACGAATATGACTCCAGCAAGGTTGACGTTGCACAAATGATGCTTCTAGTTAACGGTGGTTCAGTCCGACCACTTTATCTAGTTAGGTAATTTTGACAAATATAAGAATTTAGTATAATTGGTGGTGATGTGGAGGGGGGGGGGGGGGGGGGGGGGGTTGGCCCCCTTTACCCCTCGTTGAGAAGTTCTCCTCGGTAGATAGTCTGGCCATATAAATAAGCTTTTGCAACCAAATATATGTCGTACAGAGACACTCATCTAAGCTGCCTTACCTGGAATTTGCCCTGAATCACGGCCGATCAATGGTCTTGTGTTATAATTTATGAAAACCCTAAGATTAATTCACATTCCAAGGTTATATACTACACATAACTATAAATGACAAAGGGTCTATATTTATGGCGGTGCTTGTCCCCAGGCTCGTTAGTAGGAGCTCGTCTTAGTCGAGACCAGCTGCCACCCTGTCGCCTAGCCGAGCGAGCCCATCGCCACGCCGGGTGGCGCTCCTGGAGAACCCTACGAGATGGATCCTGCCATTTGGGAGAAAATAACTGCCTAAGCTTCTTCAACTTCGCAATCCCAGGGCAACTCATTTACATCATAATTATAAATGTCCAATGTAAATAAATTCAAAAGCTTCTAGAAATACTTCAGCAACAATCTTCACTATTGAACCACGCAGACCAAAATGGAGGAGATTGAAGAGATTCCCAGTGGCATATGTGATCTTGTTGATAGGCAGACCACTTAATTAAAGAAGCCATGTAATTAAATGATATTCATAAGTTCTGAAAAACATGATTTTTTTGCATATTGCTAATGATGTATTACATAAACGTGCAAAATTTTGATTTGAGATACTTTATAATCCGAGCTACACAAAAATGACAAATATTTCAATCTAAATTTACATATTTTTAAAAATAAACAAGATTTTGTCATTTTTTGTAGCTCAAAATATGAAATATTTAAAATCGCGACGTTTGTGGGATACATCATTGACAAAAACCAAGATTTTTTCCAGATATTTTGAAACTTATAAATATGATATTTGAATTTTTTTTTTTTCAAATAGAGGGAGAACTGGAGTTCAGAAGCCAAAACGACTTTCCGGGGATAATTCTCTTTTATAAAAAAAACTTATTTGAGTCCAGGAAAATTCTGTGGCATATACCTAGTCCGTGAGCACATGCCGATCTCGAGAACAATTTATTTATTTACATGCCAGGAGCATGTGCAAATTTATCTACTCCCTCCAATCCGTTTAATGTGAAACAACGTCGTATGTACGACTCGTATTTACAACTGGCGACGTTTTTTTTTCGAATATGTTGTTGCAAGCCCAAGGTAAAACAGTCCCTGTACATAGTCAAATCGGTCCAGCTAAGGTGCACAATCCATGCTGCTTACGCAACTCATATGCAAATTGCGTAGATCGCCACAGTCCACGTATGAGTATTTTTTTTTTGAAACGGGGGCAAAAAGCTTTGCTCCTTATATTAATTAAAAAGGAGTTGCAAGAAAGCAATTTTAGGGCGGACCCATTATTACAAACGAGACTACTCTCGCGGCATCAAGTTGCCCAAACGTTTGGCACCCGCTATAACCCACAACCGGGCCTCACACTTAATTTTAGCAAAGATCGACACGGCGGCGAACACTTATTTTTGAAGACCCTATCATTCCGCTCATTCCACACCTCCCAAGTGACGAGGAGGGTGATGGAAGCTACCGCCCTCCGATGAGGGGATACACCTGCCATCATAAGCCACCATTCGTTGAAGGAGAGACTTGACCAAGAGCCCGGGTCGAAGCTAGCTAACCCGAGCCAATCCTTCACCATTCCCCATAGCCTTCGAGTTACACGGCAATGGATGAAGAGGTGTGCCACCTGACTCCGTGGTTTGCTTGCACAAAGGACATAGACCACAATTTGTGTACACATAGAATTCATGCACGTTTGAATTTAGTGCATCCAGTTTAACACCGTTGAAGAACCAGTGGAGAGAGAATCTCCGCGCGTACGTAGACTAGGCGCCATGCATACGATACGATCGAGAGTAAGCAGGTTAACTAACACCGCATGCAGGGACACATGTCACAGCAGAGAGAATCCTTAACCAGCATCCGTCGATCAGGCGGCGCCCATGTCACAGCAGGCTCAACAACTTTCGCCGGCCAGTGCACAGTAAGAATCCTCCTAGCCCTAGGGAAGAACAGGCTGCTCGATATGCATGGCTACTATATATCCTTGGATGGAGCAGGAGGGAGACGACCGATAAGCTCACCTGCAGAAATAAATAAAGGAAGAAATGGTGCGAAAGGATACGATGCGAGGGCATGGTAGTGGAGTTTTTACTCGGTTGCTGGGAATCGTAGCTGGAGTGTTTCTGGTTGCGACAGGGGCATTTAGGAGCGCCACGAAAGGCAGGGACACCCTTTGCCAAATTTATCAAACCAGGCCGGCCCGATCGATCGAGAAGGAGATGGCGAATTACGAGTAGTATCATTTTTTTCTCAAAAGAAAAAAACGAGTAGTATCATTTTGGCCAGGGTTGGTAATCGAATGGTGGGACCACCGTGTCCGGGGAGGGGGTCGGTGGGCCCCGCGTGCGCCACCCACGGGGCTTGCATGTTCGGGCGCCCGATTGCTTGCCCTCCTCCGCTTGCGTTGCATGGTGTGGAGTGTGGACCCACACAGGATCACTGGGAAAGGAGGAAAGGATCAACATCATCACGTCACCCGTGTGGGCCCGACGTCCTTTTCCGACGGAAAATTGTGTCTGCGTTGCTGCTGGCCAAGTTTGCGGCTCGGGCTCGACCGATCGAACCGGTGAGTCGGATGGCATGTACGTGCTCATTCTGCTTTTCCGACCGAGTACCACGTACCGTCCTGCCTTGATTCGTTTTACATACACCACAGTCGCACGTACAACAGTGGAATAGAGGTAGAACTCGTCAAAGACCTCCTCCTTCCCTATCTCTTTCTACAGTAGAGAGAGGCGACTGAGTGAGGGTTTCTCGTTTCTCCTCGGCTCGCCGGCGCCGCCGCTGGTTCCCCTCCCCTTCTCCGTCCGCTCCGGCGGCGGAAGGGGGGAGGGGGAACCCCGGATCTGGTGGCTGGCTTGTAAATAGGAGGTGTTCGGTGGTCGGCGACGGCGTTTGCGTGGGGGCGGCGGCGTCGGGTGTGGCCGTTTTGTCTTCCCGGATCTGGCCCCTGCTCGTCGGCGCTTTGGGTGGCGACGACGGATCCGTGGGAGTTCTCCCGCGGGGATGGCGTGGCGGCGACGCTGTCTTCGGCTGGTGGAGATTCCGTCCTCGGGCTTGCTGCCGACGCGCCGCCGTTTCCTCCCCCGACGGTGCGGAGCTGCTGAGGTACGTCTGCTGGAGGTTCTTCGCTGGAGCGGGTGGAGCGGCTGCTGAAGAAGGTTTGTGGATGGTGCTGGAGGGATCTGGCTTTCTGCGGCCAGGTCAGGAGCTGTGCGAGCTCGGCGCGCGTCGCCGGCCGATATTCCTTAGCGTTCTAGATCCAGTCCGTCAGGGCTGGTGGCTACTGTGGTCCGTTGTCGCCTTTTGGCTAGGGGTGCTCCCAGTTCCAAGGTTTGTCGTCGAGGATGGTGTTATCCTGATTCGACGGCGAGAGGTAGAAGAAGGTGGCCTTCGGGGTGTGTTCCATCTGTATCCTCTTTGGTTGTTCTTGTATGTGCGTGTGTTAATCTCCTGTATCCTTACTACTTTATGAATACAAGTTCTTACCTTTCAAAAAAAAAAAAAAAAAAAAACAGTGGAATAGATTGCGTGTACAGTACGAGATAGTTTTTTTTTTGGCGAAACACACAACGCACTCATCCTATGAACGCACGCACGCACACCCTACCCGATGAGCACTCCGAAGGACGGAGCCGGCGGGTCGAGCACAGACGTCTCGCTGTCGACGGGAACGTCGCCTCCCACTGAAAAATATTTCGTCTTAAATGAGAAACACCAATGTCAAATCTAGATTTGAACTCTGCTCAGCTTAGGGACAACCATCCTTCTAACTATCCTGCCACTGCCAGGTTCTCACTCTCAGTACAAAGATAAAGCTGTATGTGCTGCCGCCTGCCAATGCACGTACGTACGTACCCGTATGTGTGTACACAAACAGCTGACA
Organism: Poa pratensis; assembly: GCA_947311845.1. NCBI lineage: Eukaryota > Viridiplantae > Streptophyta > Magnoliopsida > Poales > Poaceae > Poa > Poa pratensis. The sequence continues at coordinate 27,774,496 of CAMZMU010000058.1, read as the reverse complement.
AGTGACAAAAGCCACGCTACCGTGTTGGCGCTGTACCCACCGCTCGCAGACTAATCTCATCTGCGGCCGGCCGGACATCCACCTGCGTGGTGCAGACAGCAGGATGATTAATTTCGTCCCTCCCTTGAAGTGTGCACAGCGGTGAGCACTGTCGACCTACGGGAATGCCGTCCTACCCTCACTACGGGAAAGCCACACTACGCCGACGGCCTTATTGTACGCCGACGGCCAAATGTCGGGGCCGTCGGCGTACAGCACGGGCTAGGGCAGACGACGAGCAAGCCGTCGGCGTACGAAGCGCCGTCGGCGTAGACATACGTGCCCGACGGCTGCCGTCGGCGTTCTTTCTCCGTCGGCGTACAAACGGGTGGCATAACGGGACCGTCCAGCATCGTTGATACGCCGACCGTCGGCGTACACGCGTTATTATACACCGACGGCTGCCGTCGGCGTTTAGTTGTTTTTTTATTTATTTTCGTATATAATATTCATTTCTTTATTTCTCTATATAATATTTAATGTAGTTGTAATTTATATATATATTGGACCTATAATTGCCCTCCCAATTTCAGTATCCCACCCACGTAAAATAACGGTTTGAGTTTTCCGGAACCCAACCGAACAACATATACATGTAAAACAAATAAAAACTTTTCCTGACTCACTAGAGAGAAAGTGAAGCCGGTGATGTCGGTCACACGTAGGAGTAGATTCTTGCACATTTACAACACACAACACACTTGTATACATATGGTATGTCACAACCTAGGTTTGGGTGGGGTTCCGACGCTCCGGGGCCCCGCTTCGGTGAAACCCTGAATCCGCTGGAAAAACCCTAACGTTTCCGTCTACCCCATAGACATGCGTCGAAAGGGGGTAGCCCAGTGGACTTTTTTGCTTGGTTGTGTTATGTTAGGCCATAGGAACATGAGAAACCAAAGTCTACCCCAAATCGACACACGATTCCATCCGGTTTGTCCGAAAGGGGAGTTTTCACCTCTAAGTGCAGAAACTCACTAGAGAGAAAGTGAAGCCGGTGATGTCGGTCACACGTAGGAGTAGATTCTTGCACATTTACAACACACAACTCACTTGTATACATATGGTATGTCACAACCTAGGTTTGGGTGGGGTTCCGACGCTCCGGGGCCCCGCTTCGGTGAAACCCTGAATCCGCTGGAAAAACCCTAACGTTTCCGTCTACCCCCATAGACGTGCGTCGAAAGGGGTAGCCCAGTGGACTTTTTTGCTTGGTTGTGTTATGTTAGGCCATAGGAACATGAGAAACCAAAGTCTACCCCAAATCGACACACGATTCCATCCGGTTCGTCCGAAAGGGGAGTTTTCACCTCTAAGTGCAGAAACTCACTAGAGAGAAAGTGAAGCCGGTGATGTCGGTCACACGTAGGAGTAGATTCTTGCACATTTACAACACACAACTCACTTGTATACATATGGTATGTCACAACCTAGGTTTGGGTGGGGTTCCGACGCTCCGGGGCCCCGCTTCGGTGAAACCCTGAATCCGCTGGAAAAACCCTAACGTTTCCGTCTACCCCCATAGACGTGCGTCGAAAGGGGGTAGCCCAGTGGACTTTTTTGCTTGGTTGTGTTATGTTAGGCCATAGGAACATGAGAAACCAAAGTCTACCCCAAATCGACACACGATTCCATCCGGTTCGTCCGAAAGGGGAGTTTTCACCTCTAAGTGCAGAAACTCACTAGAGAGAAAGTGAAGCCGGTGATGTCGGTCACACGTAGGAGTAGATTCTTGCACATTTACAACACACAACTCACTTGTATACATATGGTATGTCACAACCTAGGTTTGGGTGGGGTTCCGACGCTCCGGGGCCCCGCTTCGGTGAAACCTGAATCCGCTGGAAAAACCCTAACGTTTCCGTCTACCCCCATAGACGTGCGTCGAAAGGGGGTAGCCCAGTGGACTTTTTTGCTTGGTTGTGTTATGTTAGGCCATAGGAACATGAGAAACCAAAGTCTACCCCAAATCAACACAAGATTCCAGTGCATGTAGTATGCCCAATCAGGAAGAAGCACACGGATCGTGTGTTTCCTTCGAGCGCTTGTGAGCCATTGGATCAGCGGTGTGTTTCTTTCGAGCGCTTGTGAGCCGTTGGATCAACACCTCGTGTTTCTTTTCAGGGCTTGTGAGCTGTAGTATGCCCAATCAGGAAGAAGCACACGGATCGTGTGTTTCCTCCCAGCGCTTGTGAGCCGTTGGATCAGCGGTGTGTTTCTTTCGCTTGATCCAACGGCTCCCTAGCTCTCGAAGGAAACACACGATCCGCGTACTTGTTCCTGATTGGCTAGCTGGAGGGAGTTACTCGGAGAGGCGGGTCTATAAGAGAGGCAGGAGTACACTTCACATCCATCATTGATCCCTCATCACTCTCCCATGGCTTCCACCGTACCCACTCTAACCTACTCGGAGGCGGAGGCGCTTTGCGCCTCGAACTACCCCTGCCCACCCGGCTACGACGTCCCCACCGGCTGGAGGCTGAGCACCGGAGGCGTGCCAGTCCCTCCTGTCCCTCAAGGTTTGGCGCGCCGGGCGGCCATCACGAACCACTACTACCTCGAGCTCACTCCGGAGCAGCGGATGGATTCCCGCTGGCATCCAGACTATCGCCCAACTTGGGACGCCTTCTTCATCGAAAGGCGTGAGAAGGCGCTCGCCAGGTACGAGGAGGACCGCCCGCGTCCTTCGAACTTCAACGAGGCCGGCCGTCGGCTGTGGTGGGCCGGCCGGACTCTCAAGAGGGTCATGGACTACATCACGGCCGGTGATAACCCCCGCCTGCGCTACCCTCAATCACAGTCCAGGAGACAACCCCCGTCAACGACTACATCACGGCCGTCCGACGACAGCGACGACGACGACGGCGACTACGACGACTACACCCACGAGTATTATAGGCCTAGGCAAGAGTATGACTAACCTGAGCCACATCATTGGTTAGGACAAAATGGTTTGTTGTCATTCGTCTATGTACCCAAGTTTGTTGTCATTCGTCTATGTACCCAAGTTTGTTGTTATTCGTCTATGTACCCAAGTTTGTTGTCATTTGTCTATGTTTTGTTCTATCTTAGTTGCTTCTACTCTGTTTCGATTAATTTTGATAAAAGTTGGTTTCACAAGCCCCATCCAAACCTAGGGTTTCGCTGGAAAAGGATAGCGGAGCGCAGGAATAATTTGCGCGTGGGCCTACCACATAATACAATATATTATAATAAAGGTCTAAAAAATTATAATATTATTGTATAGTACAACTTAAATAAATTAGGGAATATGGACTAAATTAGGGAATATATTGACTAAAAAAAAAGGATACGCCGACGGCATTGCCGTCGGCGTAAACTTATCCACTTACCAAAACGCGCGGCCCGCGCGCGTGGTCGTCCCCAACCCACCCACCCCCCCCCCCCCACACACACACACACAGCACGCTCCTCTCCTCCACCCGCGCCGCCGCCGCCGCCGCCGCCGCCCTCGTCCCCCTGCTCGATCTCCGGCCACCGGCGGCGCCGCCCTCGTCCTCTCCTCTCCTCCAGCCCAACGTCGACCGCACCCACACCCCAGCCTCTCCTCTCCTCCACCCGCGCCGCATCCGGTCCGAGCAGCGCCGCATCCGGTCCGAGCAGCACCCCCCGCGTCGAGCAGCGCCGCCCCGCGTCGAGCAGCGCCGTCGCCCCGTCGGCCCAGCCATCCCGCATTGCCGCTGCTCCCCTCCCCTCTCCGGTACACCCTATTCCTCCTCATCCCCTCCCTTCCCCTCCTCTCTCCTTGTCCTCACCACGGATTTGAGCTCACCACGGATTGTGTTAGTGATTGTGTCGGTGTTTAGTGTTAAAAATTATAGGATTTTAGGAGTAGGATTTTAGGGATTTTAGGAGTAGAAATTATCCACTGTAAATGTAGTATTGTCCACTGTAAATTAGATTTTGTTCATCAAAATCCATGTTATAATAATTGTTCATTTAGTACAAAAGAATGTTGTATTTAGGGAAGTGTTGGATGGGTCTTATTATCTTAATGCGGGATGGTTTGGTGTTAGGTTTACTAAATTGTGAACATTTTCAAAGAAATAACCAGTAACAAAGTTTTTGCTACCATAATAATGATTAATAACGCAACACATGCAAAATAATGTAGCAAATAAAATGTTGTTGACAATTATTTTTCATATATTCATTTCATATATGACTAACCCTGTATCAAATGCTTTTACTTAACTAAGTATCATGTCGGAGCCGGAGCGAAAGTTTCGTGGTGTTCACCGGAGACCCACGAAGATCCCGACTTGGGCAGCTCAGATCACAGGAAGATCCAGCTTGGTACTTTCAGGTGCCCGTGGCAGGCGGCCCGCGCCTACGACTGCGCGGCGGTCCAGCACTTTGGGGCGAGAGCGATCCTCAACTTTGAGGATGAGCGGAGCGTGGCGCACATGTTAGCGCCAGATGGCATGAGGATCGCGACGAAGGCCGAGGAGAGGGAGCACCGGCAGGCAGAGAGGCTGCTCAGGGCGCGCCACCAGCGCGAGGATGACCCCTTGGTCAAGGATCTCCTCCTTGATCCCCAGGTGATGGCGGTCCAGTACCAGGTCTTCAGCGAGAGCCGGCAGCAGCGCGGGCAGGGCGAGGCCGGCCCCTCCGGCACGCAGCAGCAGGGCGAGGACTCTAGCAGCCTGTCCTCTTGTTGGGACCGCTTGGACGACGTCACTGACACCGGCGCGAGTCGAGTTTAGGATGTCTATCATCCTACCTGTCGTACTACTAGACTTATCTTGCTACCTGTTGTACTGCTAGACTTATCATACATGCTACCTATGTATTATTGTGCTACTTGTCTATATGTGTTATGTTTAGCTAATATGGTTACATCGTTCTATGGTTTATTCTGTTTTATGTTTAATTATTAGGTAAAATGGAGGGATATTTGCTTATATATTTCGATTGTTTGTACTTTTTAGATGACGTAGCTTCCCGCCAGCCAGCACCGTCGGTCCCGCGCGTCGTCGCGGCTTCTCCAGCTGAGGAGGGGCCGCCTCGGTGCCCTTTGTTTTGTCGCCCTCTTCCGGAGCACGTCCTCGACCTTCTCCGGCCACCGATCACGCTTCGAGGGTATAAATCTTTCGCCTCTCTTGCTGCATAGGTTTATTTTGGTCTAGATCACCAAGTCAGTCGCGTAACCCGAGTCAGATCCCATCCGGAAGGGTTACAAATTTATAAATATGCAGGATTGTCCATCTTTGCATATTTATAACCGTAACACTTCCGGGTTGTCCTGTTGGACAGTCCGAGTACGTGTAGATCGGGTCGTGTTCCACGTTCTACCCCTTCCTGAGACGGAATTTCGGCAGCACCTCCCTGTTGTTCTTCGGACGTGTATTCTGAAGAACAGCGGGGAGGTGCTGCCGAAATTCCGTCTCGGGTCGGGGTAGAACATGGGACACGACTCGATCTACACGTACTCGGGCGGGATAGGCCCCTACCTATTAGAAGTGTATGTGAACCCTTGCATGTTGTAAAAGATAAAATTTGGCCGTAATAAAATGGTGACATTGCATGCAAGAAAATAAAAATATGATGCATTTAATTTCATGTTATTATTATTTGGCTCACAGTAAAGCAGCAGAGGATGGCAGATAATGGGTGGATGTACAGTGGCCGAACTAGTTTGGTTGACAAAACAGATGAGTGGGTATGGAAGACGCATTTGTTAGTGAAGGAGTTAGCGCGTAAGGGTTCAGAGTCAGGCGCTCGTGGACAGTGCCCTTGCCCTCGTTGCAAGTTTCGTACACGTCAGGGAAAGGATGATATGATTAAACACCTCTTCTCTCGTGGGTATATGCCGAACTTCGTGACGACAGTCAACTTTGATGAGTACGAGCGCGAGAGTGGCAGGGTGATGCGGCAGCGGATCAATGGCAATGAAGATGATGGGATTAGAAACTGGCTAGATGATCTCCGTGCTGGCGACATGCCAGATTCGCCACCATCACAGGAGGAACCGGAGGAACCTCCAGAACCGGAGGAACCGCGTGAACCGGAGGACCCAGAGCCAACCGCGAAGGCCTTCTTTCTATGATGGCCTCGTCTCAGAGGCCTCTGTACGAGGGTGCAAAAGTTTCTCAGCTCGATGCCATCTCGCAAGCACTAGCCAACAAGCTCCAGTATGGCAGCACCCGTTCATGCTTTGAAGCGCATCTGCAAACAACTGGTAACCTGTTGCCTGAAGGGCATTGTCTGCCTCAAAGCATGTACGAAACGAAGAAAATCCTGCGAGATCTCAGCATGGATTATCAGAAGATAGATTGTTGTCCAAAAGGATGCCTTTTGTTTTGGAAACAGTTTGCCAATGACAAGTACTGTATCTTGTGTAAGGCCTCTAGGTATCATGTGGTAAAAGGACCCGATGGTACGAAGACGCAGTCAAATGTCGCCATTAAGATTCTTCGTTACCTCCCATTCATACAAAGAATCAAGCGGCTTTACATGAACAAAGAGTCTGCCACACAGATGCAATGGCACAAAACGGGGAAGAGATACAAGGATGAGCACGACCGGGAATTGATGGGACATCCATCTGATGGTACGGCATGGAAGAACTTTGATGCGAACCACCCCGATGAGGCAGCAGATGCTCGAAACGTGAGAATCGCGATAGCAACCGATGGATTCAATCCATATGGTTTGTCGACTACCGCGTACAGCTGCTGGCCCGTGTTTGTTATTCCGCTCAATCTCCCTCCTGGAGCCCTAATGCAAAAGAAGACCATGTTCCTCTCGCTGATCATTCCAGGTCCTGAATATCCGGGGAAGAATTTAAGTATGTACATGCAGCCAATTGTGGATGATCTGAACCACTCTTGGCACCACGGGACGTTGACATATGATCGTGCATCGAAGACAAACTTCTTGATGAAAGTTTGGTATCACAATTCCATGCATGACATGCCCGGGTACGCCCTATTCTGCGGATGGTGTACAGCTGGTAAGTGGCCATGCCCAGTGTGCAGGAACCGACTTGAGTTCATGTGGCTAACGGCGGGACGGAAGTATTCCGCGTTTGACACACATCGAAAGTTCCTCAAAAGAGGGCATCCGTTTAGAGAAGACAAAAAGAACTTCAAGAAGGGCAGAGTTGAGCGTGAAGAAAAAGCGATACCAACTTTCGATGGTGCAGCTGTTGACGCCGAGCTAAGTGCTCTCGTGCCTGCTGGGAGAAAAGGCCCACGATATGTGGGATATGGTGTGTCGCACAACTGGACTCACGTGGCAGGCTTGACGCAACTCGAATATTACAAGGACCTCGAACTTCCCCATAGCATCGATGTGATGCACACCGAAAAGAATGTTGGAGAGTCCCTCTTTCACACAATCCTGAACATTACCCCGAAGTCGAAGGATAATGTTAAGGCTAGAGTTGATGTTAAGAAGCTCTGTGATAGGGAGAGAATGCACATGAAGCCTCCTGAAGGCCGTCAAAAGAACTGGTTCAAGCCGCATGCTGACTTCTGCCTTAATAGTATGCAAAGGTCTGAGGCATTCCATTGGCTCAAATTCGTCGTGATGTTCCCTGATGGCTATTGTTCGAATATAAGTAAGGGAGTCAATATACAATCGGCAAAAGTCACCGGGCTCAAGAGTCACGACTATCATATATGGATTGAGCGGCTGCTACCGGTGATGGTTCGAGGGTATCTCCCCGACCGTGTCTGGCGAGTGCTCGCGGAGTTGAGCCATTTCTTCCGCACGCTCTGTGCTAAGCAAGTATGTCCCCTGATTATTCAGAAGCTGCATGAACTAGTGCCGGAGTTGCTGTGCAACTTAGAGACGATATTTCCGCCAGGCTTCTTTACTCCGATGGCACATCTTGTTGTGCATCTTGCGAATGAGGTACTCTTGGGTGGACCGGTGCAGTTTCGTTGGCAGTTTTGTATTGAGAGAGAGTTTAAGTATATTCGAACCAAATGTGGAAACAAAAATAAGATTGAGTCATCCATAGCCGAGGCAACTATCCTTCAGGAGATGGCAGACGCCAGGCTAACGTACTACCCCGATGATGTTCCCACTATGCATAACCAGGCCTCTCGGTACAATGTCGACGAGCCCAAGCGAGACCCCAAGCTCGTCCTCTTCCAGTGTCCCGGTGGCAAGAGCGGTGGCCCAACAAGGTATAACTTGACCAATGATGAGCTGGAGTGCATAATGCTCTATGTGCTTATGAACATGAAGGAAGTGACCCACGACGAGCAGGGAGAAGAGGGCAGTTTCCTTAGGTAAAATGGGGAACAAATTACTTTGCAACTACTATCATGATTTCGTTCTAATACGTATTTTCTCCTTTTAGTCAATTCACGGATGAAATGTGGTCGGGAACATCAGATGGACCCAATGAAGCCGCGTTGGACACTCTTTTGAAAGAGCCTGCCCCCGGAAAGAAAAAATTCACGGTTTGGTTCAGGGAAAAGGTAATTTCAAACCTGTCCCTTCTACCTTGCAATTCGTGTATTATCCCTCTTACTAATGCACAAAACAATTTGTACTTGTAGGGAGCTGATCCAACGTTGTGATGTCAGATGAGTTGAGATGTGTCTCCCAAGGTTGTAACCGTAGAGTCGAGAAGTATGAGAAGTATGATGTGAATGGGTACCGCTTCCATACAGAGCATCACCAGAACAGTCGGCCTAATGCAAAGACTATAAATACCGGGGTCTTCACCAAAGGAGCCGGTAATTATGATTACTACGGAAGGTTACAGAACGTATATGAGCTGACGTTCAATAACACGAACATATCACTCAAGCTTGTTGTGTTCAAATGCCACTGGTTCGACCCTGAGCATGGAACCAAAAGTACCCCTTCCATTGGGTTAGTTGAAGTTAAGCCTTCAACCACCTACAATGGATCCGATGTCTTTGTTGTGGCTCACCAAGCCTTTCAAGTTTATTATTTGCCCTACCCATGCAAGAAAGAGGGACTCATTGGTTGGGAAGTCGTGTTCCATGTATCGCCACGTGGTAAGCTACCCATGCCCTCCGAAGACGATTACAACAACATTGACCCTAAAACATACGAGGGGATTTTCTATCAAGAGGAACAAACCTTTGGGGACTTTGGCATACAAGGTCTTGAGGACCGCGAGGACAATGCACAAACAGGTGGTGACGTAGTGGTGAATCTAAAGGATATAGATATGCTCAACAAGTTACAGAGTGATAGTGATGACGATGATGAGCCTCCACCGTGCGAGGAGGTTCCAATATACAACACTCGTGATAGTGATGTTGATAGTGATGTTGATAGTGATGATGACAACCCAGGACTTAACTATGAGAGTGATGATTAGGGGTGAGGGTCTTTTATGTCCTTTTGCGTACTATTTACTTTTCAACATGCTTCTTCTTAATTGCATTACGTCTTTATTCTTATTTACTACATTTTTCAACATGCTTAAAAGTTTATCCTTTCTCAATGCAGGTGATTGACCAAGATGAGCCAAGGCAAGGAATCATCGGCCTCGGGCTCTCGGGAGGTGTAGGATGTGTTCGGGTGTAGCGTGTGTGAATTCGAACTTGTTTGGAGTTTGTATGAATGCTTGGATGAATTTGAATCATGTTTGTGTCATTTGGATATGTATGTGGTGTTTTATTTGATGTTTCTGTGATGTTTTATAATTTGTGCAATTTTAATTGTATTTAAAATGCGCCAGAAACCAGCAGCAAAAAGTTTCAGAAACTGAAAATATGGTCAAGTCTAATTGCCGTCGGCGTAGTATGCTGCGGGGACGCACAGGATGGCGCCACGTCGACGCTGGAGGACCATATGGTCATCTCTACGCCGACGACATTGCCGTCGGCGTAAGACTCCTCCCAGACGCACCAGATCAGCACACGTGGCAGCCTAGGCCGACGGCACTGCCGTCGGCGTATAGGTGGAGCAGACGGAGACGTTCGACGTCCGTTTTGTGGGTCCACTTCAGATACGCCGACGGCGACGGATATGCCGACGGCATTGTTCATACGCCGACAGCGTCCTACGACGGCCGCCGTCGGCGTAGGTCTACGCCGACGGCGATCGTTGCTACGCCGACGGCGGCCCGCCGTCGGCGTTTTGACGGTTTCCGTAGTGCCTTTCCCTTTTGGTTTCCACAAGAGACTGCCCAAGTTTACCCTGCATCAATTAAAAACATCTGGTAACATTTCCATACAAAAAATCTTGCAACATTACCAGCCGGCCGGGCGTACAGTACGTTTTTTCACTGGCCGCCCACAGCACAAGAGATTCGTTAGACATTGTAGCCTCCCGTAACAGTGGCAACACCGCCACCAATCATCCGGCTTGCTTCCTTCGTGAGCAAGGATAGGAATAGGATACATACATACATACATATGGGCGACGTGCTTTGCAAATTCCAACATCCTTCTCACCATCTCCGGGTGTCACGGTCAACGTTATCCCCGGCCTCATTCCAATTTATATATATATAGCTCCTCCGTATTTAGTTAAAGCACTTGAAATTTCGACAAACATTATAGAGCAATCTCAAATCCATTACAAAAATGAAAAAATAGAGAGAAACATCATATAATTCAACTACATTACCGATATCATAATCGAGATCATATCAAGGGAGAGAAATTTAACATATAGCTACCTGTGCAACCCCTCGGCCTCGAGGATGGTCTACTCACACACACACACGTGTCACCGTTAGGAGCATCAATGTTGATGAATATGGCTCCGGTGATCGATCCCCATCCTGGCAGAGTGCCAGAATAGGGAGTCGAATTAGGGTTTCGGATGACGACGGCTCTACATCAAAACTTCGCATAATAACTCCCTCCTCGGACGTTTAAGGCTAGGTGCTTCTTATAGGCGGAGGGGCGTCGCGAGGAGGCATATGAGGTGGGCTCGTGGCCACGTGGACAAGCGAACCGAAGGATGAATCCATGCATCGAAGGAGGAGACGACCGCAGGACGAAGCTGGACGAAGAACGAATGATGCCGCCACCGAGCATGGAAATGTTGCACAAATGATTCTTCTAGTCAACGGTGGTCCAGTCCAACCACTTTATCTAGCTAGATAGTTTTTGTCAAATAATTCGACAAACATAACGTTTCAGTTTTAATTTGTTTTGGGGGGGGGGGGGGGGGCGTTTGCCCCCTACCCCTGGGTGACATGGTCTCCTCAGTAGATAGTGTGGCCGTATAAATAGTTTTTGCAACCAAATCTACGACGTACATAGACCCTCATCTGAGTTGCCTTACCTACAATTTGTCGTGAATCACTCGGCCAATCAATGGTCTTGTGTTATAAATTTGTGAAAACCCTAAAAATTAATTCCCATTCCAGGGTTACATACTATAAATAACTAGGTATGAAAAAGTGACTCTATTACGCGCGGCAGCGCTTGCCCACAGACTCGATAGTCCGACGTGGTCGCGGTGACGGCCGCCACGCCGGGCGGCCCAACCCATCGGCCGAGCGGGACCATCGCCGCGCCAGGCGGCGCTCCTGGAGAGCCCTACGGGATGGATCCTTCCATTTGCGAGCAAATAAGTGCCTAAGCTTCTTCAACTTCACAATCCCATGAGGCAACTCAGTTACATCACAATTATGAAGGTCTAGTGTAAATAAATTCAAAAGTTTCTCGAAATAATTCGGCAAAAATCTTCACTATTGAACCACGCCAGGGCCAAATGGCGGAGATTGAAGAGATTCCCAATACCATATGGGGCATTGTTGATACGTAGACCACTTAATTAAAGAAGCCATGTAATTAAAAAGGGTCACAAAGAGGAAAATGAAGAATTGCGCCTAGAGACCCAAGTGCAATGGTACAATGGAGATCTTAAGTTTTCAATCAGCAAGCATTGGATAATGGGTAGAGATTTCTGGCTCCCGGGTCATACTGCTCCCTCTATTTAATGAAATTCAAAAATCATATTCATAAGTTTAAAATTTAGCTTTTTTCCATATCTTGACGTATCCCATGGACGTGTCACGAATTGAAATACTTTATAATCTGAGATACACAAAAATGACAAACGTGTGGATCTAAGGATCAAAATGTACACACTTTTAAATCTATATAGTATACACGATTTTGTATTTTTGTGTAGCTCGAAATATAAAGTATCAAATCGGCCGTTTGTGGGATACATCATTCACAACATGCAGATTTTTTTTCTTCAGAAATCCCCTTTGATGAAAAAAGAAAATTATTACTGTACAACCCAGGGAAATTCGGTGGCGTTACTTAGTCCGTGAGCACGTAGTCACGTACCGACCTCGATCGAGAACAATTTTATTTTGCACGCCACGAGATAGCGTGTGCAAAATTATCTACACACATATACTGATATACGCACAGCGGCACAGAGTATGTTGTTCCAAGCCCAAGGTAAACGGAAAGTAGTGTGCCTGTCCATGGTCAACTCGCTCCATCTAAGGTGCACATACTGCTCACGCAAATTATTTTGAAACGTTATCCCTCATGCAAATTACGTAGATCGCCACGTTCCACGTATGAGTGGACAGGGCTTGCCTGTGCCCGCTCCGTGCGACCATCCGTGCGGCCGGACGCGTGGAGGCCATCCAGCGGCTCCGCATCCCGCACGCCCAGCTCGTTCTTTTCGTAACAAAAAAATATCGTAGAAATACGTCCGCTTCCGTATCCGCACTCCGTGTACCGATTCCTTCACTTTCCCTCCCGTCTCCATCCTCTGTCTGAACGCAAGCCGGAGAAAAGAAGCAGCGGAAGCTAAGCCGCCCGACGAGACCGCTCCAGCCCCCGTTCCTCCGGCCTCCAGCCGCATCCCGTGGACGGATCTCGCCGCTCCGCCATCTGCTCGTAGTCGGAAACTGCATCCCCTTGCGAATCAAGGTTGCTGCTGTCTCGGCCGGTCATGCGGGCCGGCGGCGCCGAGCCGGACATGAGGGTGGTGAATCCTGGGAGCGCCAGCTCGAGCGCGGCAGCATGCTATAGATCCCGGCGGCGCATCCACTTCAACCAGCTCGAGCGCGACAGCTTGTAGCTGCAGGCGGCAGGCCTAGAGGCTAAGGCGCGCTGTGCGTCCGTCCGTCCGGCGTCCGCGAGGGAGCAGCTTCACCGACGAACTGCAGTTCTTCATGCACTTCAGCAGGACACGAAGGGAGGGATACAGAGGCGGTTGTATTTGTGCGATTGTTTTTTAAAAGGCAGGACTGGGGAGTGGGGAGTGCGGGAGGGAGAGCCGCAGGATGGCCTCCACGCGTTCCGGCCGCACGGATGGTCGCATGTAACGGGCACAGGCAAGCCCCGTCCCGTATGAGTGTCTCGCATAGCAGCATGTGCGGTTTCCCGTCCAAGGCTGGCCAGCCGGGTCGACGTACGTGGACGTAATTACGCGTGCGCGCACCCGCCGGAATTAGCAAATTTCACCAAACGCCTCGCCGAGGACTAGACGCTTCAGACTGAACCGGGGGTGTGCGTACGGCACGGTGTGTTCGTCCAAGAAGCAACGCCCGCCCAAGTGTCGTCGATCGACGTGGGCGAAATTTCAATGGAACATGCATGCGCACATGACCGCAAGTTTCTTCTTCGTAGTTCTTATCCTTCAGTGAAACACTAGTTGAATTTGCCGCCCCGCCCTTGGTGAGAATTTATGTCCAGCATCAAAGACATTGAACAATAAATCTTGCCAGTTCTGCAAAGCCAAAAATAATTAAACTAAGGGTGTGGAACTGAAGCGATTCTACAACGATCAAAGAATGACAATCTATAACAAGAAATAAAAGAGTACATGTTGGTTACGTGTACATAGATAGGAAGGGAATTTGAGAGCATAGCCACAACGGATGTAAACACTGATAACAAAAATCAGATGAAACTACCATGTTGTTTTCTATGAGATAATTGATGACTGAGATCAGTAAAAAGCGCAAAGGAGCTACCATTCCTCCTGCCTATCATCCAAGGTTTGGACAACATAAAAACAAACAGTATCTAGCTTCACAATATTGTATTATTAGGTGCATGCAAGCCTACAGTGGATGGAAGTAAAAAATAGGTTTCGTCCTTCAATTGTTCACAGAATTATAGTAGCTAGTCAATAATCTGGGATGTGTGTATATGCTGAACTGAAGTAACTAACAACATTAACACATGGGGATAGTTGGAAAGCAACTACACAATCAGGACAAAAGGTAGCTTGCATACATCAACATATTTTGATTATTGAGACTTCAGAAATACATTCAGTACTCAATAATATCCACGAATAGAAGTTGTTTTGAACGATGAAGTAATCAACCTTAGCAATGTCGTTTTTTATTTCAGGAAAAAGATAAAATAATAGCAATTGGATTCAGTAACCTGCTAACCAACCAATCTTGGATGCAATTGCAGGATATGTACTTTTCATACTACATCTACTATAGATAGATCCGTGCCATGACACATGATATGGATGTGAACCCATCTATAAATTTACCAATGATTATCGCAAAATAATCAACATACCATTTTTAGTAATCTGTGGCGAAAATACAGGGGCGTTGGATTGGGGAATTTGAATTAACCTGATACGTTGAGTAGACCAAAACAGACCGCGGGGAACAGCGACAGCTCCAGACTCGTCCTTGCCATCACGTGCAGTACCGGCAGGCAATGAGTGTGGTCGTTTGGGCTTGCAAATTCGTCATTTCCCTACCATCCGCCTAGACACCTCCCGGACACAGCCCCTGGTCATGGATGCACTAATACAGCTAAAACTTGGCAAAAATCTCACCGTGACATTTTTGAAAGCTGAACACCACAGGTAACAAAACAAAACAAAACAAAGCAACACAAACTGGAAAATGAGTAAAGGTGGAGCAGAGCGAAATGAGAAAGGAGGCAAACCATTGTCGAGATGCATCGGACATGTGAAGCATGATGGATCCAAAAATTTATGTAAATTGATATTATGGTCCCATTTCTTCTTATACATTTCTATTCAGAGAAAGGAAATTTCATTATCAAAGCCATTGCATTGTAGTTATCTATGTCCACATTAAATTCAATGAGTTCAAAATAGCACATGAACTTCGTAGATCCAGAAATACTTGAGCTGTTGAATCAAACTCGAAAGAATGTGGAGCACATGAAACATTGAGCATAGATCTTTTTGGAATAGAAATATAACACATATGTAGAAAAACATTGTTACCAGCTGAGCACCAGTGAAAGGTGATACATCTGAGCTTCCAGTGCTACTGCATGCTGTGCTGGGCCCAAATAACCCGTATTCTTAGAAGGAAGCAAGGGCAAAAATTGTCATCAAAGTAGCAGTCAGGTATTTGTTATGTATTACATGTAGTAAAAGGTAATCTGAAATAAAATGCAATTGATATTGGATCACGCCTCATTATGGTAGGAACAGTTGAACTGCTGGAACTAAATCACCTAGTTTTGAAATCCTACCCTCTGAGATTTACTTAAAAAAACTGGAAAGTAGCATACAAATATTTCTTATGTTGGTAATTCCGTATAGAAAATTCTTTTTATACTGATAATTCTCCATTCATAATTAAACCACATAATTTTTTTGGACACTTATCATTAATATTAGTGTTGTATCGTTACCGAAATTTAAAGCTTAAGAGTAGCATCTTAAGGGCTTCTTCAATTAAGTGGCAATAAATGTCAAGGAGTTGAACAATAAGGACCTCCTGACTCATAAGCATTGGCATCCGATATCTTAAGAACAATACACTCTTCCATGAAATACCTTAATAAATTAAAAAAATCTCTCCGTGAAAATGAGGGATCAGCCTAGGTGCATATTACTAACACTGGCTGCCTGCAGCAACTTGCAGATCCCCACCCAGAAGACAACGCATCATCTACATATGCTCCATATTGTGCCTATCATCTGTTCTAGTAGACTGCAAAAAAGACATCAATTCAGAAATACTAAAAGCAAGAGCACGTACAGGTTAGAGTGAACAGAAGGGAATAAGCTGACTGAAACATATTAAGGCTGCGGACTTGGCTCCCCATCCAGCAAAATAAACTATCTAGCAAGATAGTGTGCTACAATGTTAGAATTGAGTGCAAATGACATGGTCAACAGACGACATAAGCAAAATAGAAGTACCACTAAATGGAATCATGAGTCTTAGGCAAGTGCTATTTCACACAATAGGAGTACATATTTTTACGTAAGGGCATGGTACATGAGTTCTCAAGTCTGGTGAACAGTAGCTTGTACAAATGTACTATTTCATATAACCGCTGGAGTGGTACACCTTTAGCTTGGTCTACTATCTTAGAGAAAACTTAAGTCACTGCCTAGACTTGTGGTTACCAATTACACTAAACTCTGACGATGTTTTCATAAAGGCAAGATTTTATTGACAGACTGCTGGTGCCCTTCAAATTTCCCATTTGCAAACATTGGATAAAATTACTGGATTATT
This sequence comes from Poa pratensis, assembly GCA_947311845.1. Lineage (NCBI taxonomy): Eukaryota > Viridiplantae > Streptophyta > Magnoliopsida > Poales > Poaceae > Poa > Poa pratensis. The sequence continues at coordinate 27,758,025 of CAMZMU010000058.1, read as the reverse complement.
TACTAACGAAGGAATTGGAAGAAACCACCTAAGCCTTCACCTGCAGAAATAGGCCAGATGCCAAATAGGAGGAGCAAAGCTTCAGCTTGCAACGGCAACAGCACCACTGCACATGATGCCTGAATGAAGACAGTGGCGCTTTGTTTCTCCTGCTGTAGTTGACAGAATAATTCCCTCGTTCTCCTGTCAACGGGTATATGTTTTAATTAGTAGGCAGCATTCCATGCACTGACAAATGTAAGAGAATATTTTAAGCAATACTTTATGCATTATATGTTAGCATAATAAGATCTGTACATAACACCATATTATGGTTCAAACTCCCCACAAGGCTTGAGCCTTGTAATGACGCCCTAATGTCCGACGACCTTAGATTTAGAGGCTGTTTGGATTGTGGCCGGGAGTTACCATGCCAAAATTTTGGCGTTGACCCGTGGCCCAGCGTAGCGTTTGGATCAAAGCCCAACAATCAAAACCACGCCAAAATATTGGTCGCTATGTTCAATTCTGCGCCCACACGCTGGCGAAACTGAGGCGGGCTAATCCTGCGCCAAAATATTGGCACGCCCTCGATTTGGCGGGGCGCCCGTAGGCAGAAACCAAACAGGCCCTTAGACTCACTGTGTAAGGCTTGAACCTTTGTGGTGATGCCCTGATGCCTGACAACCTTCAGTACATTATTCACACACAGACCCTAATGAAACAGTTTTGTTCTCACGTTTTTTTCTTGCGGAAAGCAGAACTCTACCAGGAATAGAATTAAGCAAGTAACTGGAGTAAATCATCACGTTTGCAAGATAAGCTCCCTCTCGTGCAACATAGATGAGCCCGACATATTCCTACCAATTGGCAATGATTCCTCACCAATTACCTAAGCAATACATAAAGAAATTTCCATGGCATTCTAAGACTGGGATTACCTTGGACACTGTAATTCTCATCTATTGTTCCACCATGTACCACAAAACCAGATTAATTGCAGTGCAGTTGTACGAAAAGCATATTATGGTGAAGTCATGAGACATTACTATTAGGACTAAATGGAGGTTCGGAATTTGTCAGATTAGAGAGGTCACCGGAAGTAGCAAGTTGGGAGGTGGGCAGCAAGTGGTGGCCGGCGGCAGGAGCAGCAGCGCCTGGATCTCCAGCAGCACCAGGGCCGCGCCTGGAGGACCTAACACCTAGGCTGCTCTCTCGCCGGCACTCCCGCCAGCCTCCAGATGCTCGAGCTCTGCATCGGGGAGGCCGCCGCCGGCGGCCGTCGCGCCTGGATCTCCGGCAGCACCAGGACCGCGCCTGGAGGACCTAACACCTAGGCTGCTCTCTCGCCGGCACTCCCGCCGGACTCCAGATGCTCGAGCTCTGCATTGGGGATGGGTCGAGGAAGACGATGGCGCTGCCATGGCGCGGGAGGGGAGCGACCGTGGGGGGAGGAGGCTAGGGTTGGGGGAGAGGACGCGTGAGGGGATCGAGTGCGTCGGGGCGGAGGCGGGCACGTCTGGGAGAAGAGGTGGATGGGGAAAGTCACGGCGACCTCCGGCTCACACGGGAGAGAGAGATGAGGGAGAAGATGTTGTGGAGTTTTTACAAGGAAGTCCTTCAGTTTTTTGGAAATTACAAATAGGTCCATCCGCGCGGTACTGTTCATCACTGTTCTTTACCGTAGTTGTACAGTGCGTCGAGCGCTCTCCGCTCGCGAAAGTGTCTGTCTTTGATATACTCCCTCCGTCCAAAAATAAGTGTCTCAAGTTTGTCCAAAAGTGAATGTATCTAGACATGTTTCATGTGTATATACATCCACTTTTGAGTAAACTTGAGACATTTATTTTAGAACGGAGGGAGTAGTTAGTAGATGCATGCATATGTACGTTTAGCCTTTTGCTTAATCAAGCATGCGTGTGACGTCCGTCCCCTTTCTCTTCCTCCCTGATTTTTCTATCTTCTTCAAACTTTTATACGAGGGTTGGATACTGGCCGGGGATGCATGCACACGGATGATGTATTTGTTTCTAGAGAGAGAAATCATGCATTTATTTATTTTGCCCAATTGAAGGTTTAGCATGATGTAGTGATGATCCAAGTATCCATACAAGCTAGAGTCGGAGAACTCGAGTCTGCGTGATGCATGCAAACAATCCCACTTTGTCCTGCATGCATATCATCCACGTACTCCTACGTACGCATTTCCACGTCCATTATCGATCACGGCCTCTGCCCACATAAATATAGGTACGTACGTGCTACGTCGCTCGCTCGATCGACCAAAGGCCGGCGGCGCGCGCGAGCGACGTGAGCTCATCGTTCATGACCGGCACGCGCGCGCCCCCGGCGGCCGGCGCCCGCATTCTTTTACCCAGATCAGCCCGGCCCCTAGCACACGTAACAGGCAACGACCCCATAGATCACCTCATCAGCTTGGAAGATCCTAAATGCACAAGCTTTAGGGCATCTCCAGCCGTCCCCCAGCGCCCCCCAGGGCCGATTTTAGTGCCGTTTTTCGCCCAGTCGCCCCTCCAAGAGCCCAAATAGCGCTGGATCCCAGGCCAAACCCAGCCCACCGGGTTCGGCCTGGGGGGTAAAAGCGCGCGTGGGCCAGCGCTGTCGGCGTGATAGCACATATCCCACCCCCGCGCCGCTTTCTTTTCCCCATTCCTCGCGTCGCCGCGATGTCGCCGCCGGCACCACCCCTCCCACCTCCGCCGCATACAACTAGCTAGGAAGCCGCCTTCTCGCCCAATCCTCCGCCGCCGGCCGCCCCTCCTTCCTCCGCCGTCATCTCGCCGCAAAGAAGACTCTCGGGAAGGCTCGCCCCCACCTTGCCTACTAGGTGTTCGGCGATTTGTCCGCCCGGCCATGGACTCCGACGACGAGGATCTGCTCGCCGAACTGCTCGACGAGGAAGCCCAGGCCGACATCGACGATGAAGAGCACCTGCTCGACCTCGCCTGCCTTGCCGGCCTGCTCGACAAGGCGAAGCCGCGGCGTGGTGGCTCAAAGCCCGGTCGCCGCAAGAGCAAGCCGAGGCAGCGCTACGAAGGCTACTGCATCCTCTACTCCGACTACTTCGCCGAGCACCCCACGCAGGACGAGGCTGTGTTCCGGCGCCGCTTCAGGATGAAACGGCAACTCTTCCTCGACATCATGCATGCCATCCGAGAGTTCGATACCTACTTCAAGCTAAAGACGGATTGCACCGGCACGGTATGCTTTACCTCAATACAGAAGTGCACGGTGGCGATGAGATTGCTTGCATACGGTGCTCCCGCTGACGCTCAGGATGACTATCTGCGCATGTCCGAGTCTTGCGCCATTGAATGCTTGAACATGTACTGCAGGGCAGTGGTGGCAGTGTTTGGGCCAAAATACTTGCGATCACCCAATGCGGATGACACTGCCCGGATCTAGGCCACCAATGAAGCAAGAGGCTTCCCAGGGATGCTTGGAAGCATCGACTGCATGCATTGGCAATGGAAGAACTGTCCATTTGAATGGCAGGGCATGTACAAGGGGCACAAAGGAGCTTGCAGTGTGATTCTTGAGGCTGTGGCTACACAAGATCTATGGATTTGGCATGCCTTCTTTGGAATGCCAGGAACACACAACGATATCAATGTTCTGCAGTGCTCAACTGTGTTTAGCAGCCTTGTTGAGGGTCATGCTCCCCCGGTGAACTATGAGATCAATGGGCAGCAGTACACCAAGGGCTACTATCTTGCAGATGACATCTATCCAACACTAGTAGAAAATGGGCCTATGGTCCCGGTTCGGTTGGGCCATCAGTCCCGGTTGCCCAACCGGGACTGGCCAATCGGGACTAATGCTAGTCCAGGTTGGGCCACGAACCGGGACCAATGTGTGGCCACGTGGCCAGTTCTGGCTGGGCGTGGGGAGAGACTCATTGGTCCCGGTTCTTGTTGCTACGAACCGGGACCAATGAGTGTTTTTTTTTTTTTTGGTATTTAGGGTTTAGGGTCTCCCTCTCGCCGCCGGTGCCCCCTCTCCCTCTCGCCGGTGCCCCTCTCGCCGGTGCCCCCTCTCCTTCTCGCCGGTGCCCCCTCTCCTTCTCGCCGGTGCCCCCTCTCGCCGGTGCCCCCTCTCCTTCTCGCCGGTGCCTCCTCTCCCTCTCGCCGGTGCCCCCTCTCCCTCTCGCCGGTGCCTCCGTCGTCTCCCCCTTCTTCGCATCGCCGACGTGCTCTCCATCGTTTCCGTACGCATATTATACGCTCTACTATATACACAGTACATGTTGATGCATATATAATTAATATTCGATCTCTTGCGAGAATACAACTATTTAATTACATGGAGATAGATCAAGCCATCAAGGCATATGTAGTTCATCGTCCGAAGCATAATGTTCTCCCCTTTCATCGATGACCTCCCTAAGCAGAAATCCCGCCAATTCCTCTTGAATTGCTCCTACGCGCAGTTCTGGGTCGATCTTCTCCCGCATTTTGCTGAAAGCAGTTGTTCTCCGCTCAGTGGTCAACTCGCGAATGAACTCGCAAACGTAGAATCCACATAAATTACTCCCCGATGGCTGCTACGGACTTTCCACCGTTTTATAAGTTAGCTCATCTTTGAATGGACCTTCTACCTTCTGTTTGAAAATTGTCCAACACCTGCTTTGGCAAAGAAAATGAACAAAGGAGTTATTAATTACTTGACATCAGGGAACGAACGAAAGAGGGCGATATAATGGGATAATGATTGAAATTACTTGTTGAGCATTTCTTTCATGTCAGACCACAACGCTTGGTCCCAACTTAATGAGTCGTGGACTTCAACTGTGGACTTGTCAGGTTGAATGCTTAGCAGAATCCAGTGGAACCTGCGGACGTTTACATAAAGCAGACATGCATAGCTCATCAATTACACTTAACATCGAGAAAGCCAAATAAAAATATGTACAAGACAGAAACACTCACCTGAAGTTGTAAGGAAATAGTATTTCCGTACAGAAATGTTGCATGGTTAAAAAGGTGGTCAGGTCATGCTCCACGTCTTTGGGGTGATTGACTAACGTATGTGAATTCACGATATATGGGTCAACGAACCCAACCTCAAAAACTTTAGATCTTTTGCATTCCAGCATCTTCATTCTGCATAATAGCGTACAAAAGGATATATATATAGGCAGGATAATATAATACAGGCAATGAACGAGCTGAGCTAGAGACTTAATTACGAAAATAAATCACTTACAGACAATAGCAAGAGAGGATAGATTTGTCGAGGGCGCGCTTTTGGAATAACTGGAACAGTTCAGTCAGTTGAACCTGTATAGTGTAACGTTTGAAGAAATGCTCCACTCTAACGTCTAGCGGAAACCACTCTTTCGCGTCCTTCTTTGATGTGTGCACCAGGTACCAGGTATGCAGATTTCGCATATGTGTTGATAGACCCGTCATCTCCTCATTACTGACCATAGGCTCCCCTTGGACATATTTCCGTGCCATCTCTAACATTGGCGCATGTTCATAGCCTAAAAGTTGACCAAGGCTCATACCCAAGGCGGTAGCCTGTTCCTTGGCCTGAGATACAGTGACACCAAGTTCTTTAGCAGCAGCTATGGCTCTGGGGTCCAATAATTCCAGGTCTTTATCCATAGCGACTCTGAAGTCCTTGTCGACATCGAAACACACTATGAGCGGGGGGACCGATTGATTTTTCTGCTGTCCGAGCTGGGCAATTTGTTTCCCGCTTTTTGCACTTCTTCCCTTGTTCTGCTCAGACTGGGCACGTGCTAGCTTAGTAAGTTCACGACCATAGTCAGATGGCAGATTCATTGATATCTGGGATGGCTGCTCAAGGAAGGACTTTCTCCACTTTTTGGATTTTTCATCGTATACCGGCTTCTGCCCGGGCTTTTTTGGTGCAAAAAAAGCCTTATTGTAGGCAGCCACCTCCGCGGCGTTTTCCGCTACAGTCCTGTCATAAGGTCTAATGGGAAGATTCTTATGAGGTACTGTTGGGAGGGGCGACCTTTTACGTTTCGGTGATCGCTTACCCCTCATAGTACGAGCGGTGGGCGGAAACGGCTGACGCGGCGGCGGAGACGGCTGACGCGGCGGCGGAGACGGCTGCGCTGGAGACTGGTGAGGCGGTGAAGAGGACTGTTGCGCTGGAGAATGCTGAGTCGGTGAAGAGGACTGTTGCGCTGGAGACTGGTGAGGAGTCGATGGCCTTGGCTGCCAGTTCGGAAGCACGATGAATTCCTTTGGCCATAGAATGGTCGCTTTCTTGGCTTCTCCAAGTTCAAGCACCTCCCCATCTTCACCTGCAGGGTGTTGCAGCTTCAGTTCCTCATAATCTTTCATCACTTCATCCACCAAGACAACAGCGTAGCCATTTGGAACCGGAGAGAAATGGTAAGTTGGATTAGGTCCAATTGGTACGACATAGCCGACCGCCACCTTCACGGTTAAGTTAAAAACTTTCACATGCATCTCACAAGGTGTGCTCTCCGTGATATCATCCACTGGGTAGCGACGAAGTGGAGCCACTGCATCATCATTACCATTCTCTAACACTTTAAATATTCTTAAACAAGCTCTATTTCTTAATTGGAGAGACTCTAAAATATATAATGCAAACATATTTGAACATTCAAATTTGGATTACAATCTAAATGAACTACAATCTAAATTTGGATTCAAACATATTTGTAATTTCCTATACAAAAAAAATCCTAACACTAACCTAAAATGCTATTTCCTATACAATAAAATTCTAACACTAACCTAAAATGCTATTTCTACAAAAAAAATCCTAACACTAACCTAAAATGCAGTTTCCTATACAATAAAATTCTAACACTAACCTAAAATGCTATTTCTACCAAAAAATTCCTAACACTAACCTAAAATGCTATTTCCTATACAAAACAGAATTTTCCTATACAAAAAAATCCTATACAAAATTTTCCTAACACTAACACAATTTTCCTATACACTAACAAAAAATCCTAACACTAACAAAAAAATCCTAACACTAATAAAATTTTCCTATACACTAACAAAAAATCCTAACACTAACAAAAAAATCCTAACACTAACAAAAAATCCTATACAAAATGCTAATCTAACTCACCGGCCACGAGAAGCGGTGCGGGCGGCGGTGGGGGACGTACGGCGGTGGCACGTGTGCGGCGGTGGGGGACGGCGGTGGCGGTGGACGACGGCAGGCTGCGAGCTCGGCGGCCGGGCGCCGCGTGGCGCGTGCACGTGTGCGGGGGGCGGAGGGCCGGCCGCGTCGTCGCGTGTACGGGGAGGCGGCGGGGCGGCGCGTGGAGGTCGACAGCGGCGGCGGGGCGCGGCGTCGGGCAGCCTGCCGGCGTCGTTTCGCTCTGCGTCGCGCCTCCAGTCCTTAGTCGATTTGCGAGAATGGGGAAGAAGAAAGAGCGCGAGGAGTTAAGTAGCAGGGGTCTTTGGTCCCGGTTGCTGGCAAGAACCGGGACCAATGCCTCTTTGGTCCCGGTTCTTGCCAGCAACCGGGACCAAAGAGTGCGTCATTTAATGCCAGATCGCTGCGCGCGTCCAAGGATCTTTGGTCCCGGTTCTTGGTAGAAACCGGGACCAAAGAGTCCTTTTTCAAACTTATTTCGAACTTTTCAGTTCTGAAATTTTGTTCCCGCCTTTTTTTTTTCTTATTTAGGTGTTTGGATATGAATTTCAAATGGTTTTGAATCTGAAAAGACTTTCAACATGAAAAGTTTTTAAATTTGAATAAATAATCCAAAACCATTTTCTGTTTTCTAAAATAATTATTCTAACTATACAAACTATTAACCATTTTGCCATTTTCAATTAAAAATGCATTAACTTTATTGCATATTTTGAATTGACAAAACTTTCAACGTGAAAAGTGTTTGAATTTGTATAAATAATCCAAAATCAATTTTACATTATTATTGTCATTTTCAATTTAATATGGATAAATTCATATCTTTAAATCCGTAAGTCGAAATTCGACAAATAATCCGTAAGCAGAAGTAAATGCAGAACAATTTCAGAAAACCTATATTTGTAAGATGAATGTTTGGTGTTGTAAAATGCAGAAGAAAGCAGATAAAAATTATTAATTCATTTATCTTAATGCATTACATAAAAGGTTTAATACATTATTACACATGATACAACGTCTCACAAGCGCTTGAAAGAAACACACCCCTGATCCAACATCACCAACATTATTCTACATAAACGGACTTGCTGGCTCGAAGGCCGTAGGATTAGGGGGAACGGCGGGAGGAGCCAGCCCCGTGGGCGGCCGCCCGGTTCTCGCGCGCACGTTTGCGGCGGAGGGCAAGATCCATGGAGGATGAGTCTTTCAGCGCCCAATCCAGATCGGAAGCCTCCTTCGCCTTGAGCTGGTAGGAAGTCTTGGCTCGCTGGACAGGGTAGTCGCGGACAGACTGGAAGGAGGCTTCCATGGCCTCCTGTATCTGCAACCCACAACCTTCTTCCCCGTCGTCGCTCCAGTCGAAGTCGTCGTCCTCCTCCTCCTCCGCGGGAGGAGCGGCGGCGCCTGGTGGAGGTGCAGCGGCGCCAGGTGGAGGTGCGCGGCACCTGGTGGAGCAGGAGGCCGGTAGCTGGGCATTCCTCTCCACGCCGGGCTCGTGGGCATACGGCGGGATAGACTCCCGCGGTTGCGCCCAAGCGCGCTCTGCCGAGCACGCTCGACCTCGTCCAGAAGGCGTGCGGCGGGCGTGGCGGATCCATCTCGTGGAGACGATGCGTTCGTGGCTAGGAATGGTGGATTAGGGTTTACCCCGTCGGCGACAATATATAAAGACCTCCAGGGCAGCGCTGGGGGAGGACACGTGCCCAGGAAGCGCTGGGGGAGGACACGTGTCGTGACCGCAAAGCCCGTCTTTAGTCCCGGTTGGTGTTACCAACACAGATCGTGTGTTTCTTTCAATCGCTTGTGAGCCGTTGGATCAGGGGTGTGTTTCTTTTGAGGGATTGTGAGCTGTTGGATCAGCAGTATCACGACCACTTCGTGAGCCACATGACCCGGTTGGTGTTACCAACCGGGACTAAAGAAGCACACGGATCGTGTGTTTCTTTCAAGCGCTTGTGAGACGTTGGATCAGGGGTGTGTTTCTTTTGAGGGATTGTGAGCTGTTGGATCAGCAGTATCACGACCACTTCGTGAGCCACATGACCCGGTTGGTGTTACCAACCGGGACTAAAGAAGCACACGTACCCTATATATAGCCGCCCTCCTCAGACAAGTTACTCACTCACACAAAACATTCCAGCGTCACTCGGAGAGGCATCTTTGGGCAACCAGCGGCAAGACGTCTCTGATGACCTGCGACCGTTCCAAACGGTTGCAGATCATCAGAGATGTGTTGCCGGACGGTTGTAGATCATCAGAGACGTCTTGCCGCTGCTTGGATCGAAGTGGTGCTCAAACACAAAACATTCCAGCGTCACTCGGAGAGGCATCTTTGGGCAACCAGTGGCAAGACGTCTCTGATGACCTGCGACCGTTCCAAACGGTTGCAGATCATCAGAGACGTCTTGCCGGACGGTTGTAGATCATCAGAGACGTCTTACCGCTGCTTGGATCGAAGTGGCGCTCAAACTCACGAGCCACCGTCGGGCTGTATGCAGGGGGAACTGTGTTTGGACGGTCGAAGCTGAGGTTTGAGAGGTTCCCACGGGAGGTGTGGGAGCCGACAACCACCTACCACGCGTGTTTCACCACATAAAGGTTTAATACATTACTACACATCACATAAAGGTTTAATACATTACATTGATTTACATAAAAGCCATGAACCCTTCTTCGCGTATGTCCCTGGCCTATGATCGCTTCAGCCGTAACCATGGAGCATCTTCATTATTTAACGGGATGCTTGGGTCAGTTCTCACTGTGAAGGGCGGAATTTCATCAAACTTATCATAATCTGCTGACATGTCTGTCTTGTCCTCGACTCCCACGATGTTTCTTTTCCCTGAAAGAACTACGTGACGCTTTGGCTCATCGTATTCGTTTGCTTGTTTTTTCTTTTTTTCGGTATTCGTTTGCTTGTTTTTTCTTTTTTTCGGTCTGGAGGACATGTCCTTCACATAGAAAACCTGAGCCACATCATTGGCTAGGACGAATGGTTCGTTCTTGTAACAACCAAGATTCTTGAGATCCACTGTTGTCATCCCGTACAGCTGGTCTACCTTTATCCCTTCTCCATTCATGTTGACCCAACTGCACCGAAACAAAGGGACCTTAAAAGTAGGTCCATAGTCAAGTTCCCATATCTCCTCTATGCGACCATAGTATGTGTCCTTTTGCCCATCGTCGTTTGTTGCATCAAAGCGGACACCACTGTTCTGGTTGGTGCTCTTTTTATCTTGGGCGATCGTGTAAAATGTATTCCCATTTATCTCGTACCCTTGGAAATTCAATACAGTCGAAGATGGTGACGCGGCCAACAAGTAGAGCTGATCTCCGACAGTGGTGTCATTCATGAGCTGTAATCGCAACCAACTGCCGAAGGTCTCCATGTGTTTTTCTTTAATCCAGGAGTCATCCTTCCCCGGGTTCTTGGAGCGTACATAATTCTTGTGTTCCTCGATATACGGAGCCACGAAGGTGGAACTTTGTAGAACTGTGTAGTGTGCTTGAGTTAAAGAATGCCCGTCCCTACATATCAGTGCTTTCTTTCCTAGCGTGCCTTTTCCACTCAGTCTCCCCTCATGCCGCGATTCAGGAACACCAATCGGCTTAAGGTCAGGAATAAAGTCAACACAGAACTCAATGACCTCTTCTGTTCCATAGCCCCTTGAGATGCTTCCTTCTGGCCTAGCACGGTTATGAACATATTTCTTCAAGACTCCCATGAACCTCTCGAAGGGGAACATATTGTGTAGAAATACAGGACCGAGAATGGCAATCTCGTCGACTAGGTGAACCAGGAGATGCGTCATAATATTGAAGAATGATGGGGGGAACACCAACTCGAAGCTGACAAGACATTGGACCACAGCCTTCTGTAAACTTGGTAGAGTTACTGGATCGATGACCTTCTGAGATATTGCATTGAGGAATGCACATAGCTTCACAATGGGTACTCGAACATTTTCCGGTAGAAGCCCCCTCAATGCAACCGGAAGCAACTGCGTCATAATCACGTGGCAATCATGAGACTTCAGGTTCTGGAATTTTTTCTTTGCCATATTTATTATTCCCTTTATATTTGACGAGAAGCCAGCCGGGACCTTGATACTGCTCAGGCATTCAAAAAAGATTTCCTTCTCTGCTTTGGTAAGAGCGTATCTGCTTAAGTATTTACGCCCTTTATCCGTCTGCTTGTTGTATGGGTCTTTCATACGTTGCTGGTCTGCCCGTGCTTCCGGTGTATCTTTTGTCTTCCCATACACGCCCAGGAAGCCTAGCAGGTTCACGCAAAGATTCTTCGTCACGTGCATCACGTCGATTGAAGACCGGACCTCTAGGACTTTCCAATAGGGTAGCTCCCAGAATATAGAGCACTTCTTCCATATGGGTACGTGGTTGTCAGCGTCATTCGGAACAGATAGACTGCCAGGACCCTTTCCAAAGATTACTTCTAAATCCTTGACCATGTCATATATAACATCACCATCAGGGAGGTTAGGCTTCTTCCGGCGATCTGCCTCACCGTTGAAATGCTTGCCGGGCTTTCTTACGGCATGACCGTTCGGAAGAAATCGACGATGCCCCAGGTACACATTCTTGTTTCCCAAATGTATACTTTCAGTCTTATCTAAACAGTGCGTGCATGCATTGTATCCCTTGTTTGACTGTCCTGAAATGTTACTAAGAGCAGGCCAATCATTGATGGTTACGAACAGCAACGCTCGTAGGTCAAATTCCTGTTGTTTGTGCTCATCCCACACACGTACACCTGGTTCGGACCACAACTGCAAAAGTTCATCAACTAATGGCCGTAGGTACACATCAATGTCGTTGCCGGGTTGCTTCGGGCCTTGGATGAGCACTGGCATCATAATGAACTTCCGCTTCATGCACAACCAAGGAGGAAGGTTGTAGATACATAGAGTCACGGGCCAAGTGCTATGACTGGAGCTCTGCCCCAAAAGGATTAAAGCCATCTGTACTTAGACCAAATCTTAAGTTCCTTGCGTCATCTGAAAATGTCGGGAACTCTCTGTCGATTTTTCTCCACTGGGACCCATCGGCGGGGTGTCTCAACTTCCCGTCTTTCTTACGCTCTTCTTTGTGCCATCGCAACAACCTGGCATGCTCTTTGTTTCTGAACAGACGTTTCAACCGTGGTATTATAGGAGCATACCACATCACCTTAGCAGGAACCCTCTTCCGGGGGGGCTCGTCATCGCCCTCAACATCACCAGGGTCATCTTGTCTTATCTTGTACCGCAGTGCATTGCATACCGGGCATTTATCCATGTTCTCGTACTCACCGCGGTACAGGATGCAGTCATTAATGCATGCATGTATCTTCTGCACATCTAATCCTAGAGGGCAGATAGCCTTCTTTGCTTCGTATGTAGTCTCGGGCAATTCGTTATCCTTTGGAAGCTTCGGCTTCATTATTTTCAGTAACTTCTCAAATCCCTTGTCAGAACAACCAGTCTCTGCCTTCCATTTCAGCAGTTCCAGTGTGGTACCGAGCTTTGTGCTGCCATCTTCGCAGTTTGGGTACAGCAACTTTTTGTGATCCTCAAGCATGGCCTCCAACTTTAGCTTCTCCTTTTCTGTATCGCATTCTCGCTTTGCATCAGAAATGACCCCACCAAGACCATCAGCGGGCTCATCTGATGCCCGATGTTCACCTCTTTCTTCTTCAACGTCTTCCATAACAGTATCACCGCATTCCTCAGGGAACATAGGATAGTTGTCATCATCCTCCTCTTCTTCATTGTCTTCCATCGTAACCCCTCTTTCTCCGTGCTTGGTCCAACAATTATAGCTGGGCATGAAACCTTTCCGAATCACGTGGTCTTGAATGGTTCTCGGGTCAGAGTACTCCCTGACGTTCCGACACTTCTCACATGGACAAGGCATAAAATTATTCACTTTGTTTGCCTCAGCCACATCGAGAAATTTATGCAGGCCTGCAATAAACTCGGAACTGCGTCGTTCGCCGTACATCCATCGCATCCGTGCATCCATCTGCATCATATATATAATTAAGTTTATCAAATACCATTACAATAACATCTTGAATAGTGAAATGACCACCGTACATCGACACGTGCAATATTTCTGTATCAATTACAGATGAAAAGGATATAGTTGCTAACCTCGGCCGAGGATATCATCTTGTGCGAACTTAAGTGTGGCTCGGGCATTTCATCGAACACATCTTGTGCGTGGCAAAGAAAAAAAAACTAGCACCCACTTCCCACCAATCCAACCAGAAAAAAAAACAGAGGAGAGAAGAGGGGGGTGGGGGTTATATATAGGCAGGGGAGGTATTGGTCCCGGTTCTTGGTAAGAACCGGGACCAAAGCTCCGCGCACGCCACGTGGCTGGCTCTGGAGCTTTGGTCCCGGTTCTTGCAAGAACCGGGACCAATGCCCCCAACCGAACCGGGACCAATGCCCCACGGGGCCCTGGCAAATCGAACCGGGACCAGTGCCAGGCACTGGTCCCGGTTTTTGCCTGAACCGGGGCTAATGGCAAACAGGACTCCGGACGAAAGGTCATTTTTCTACTAGTGAAAGTGGTCAACATTTGTGAAGAGCATCTCCAACCCTGTGCCAGGAAGTGCGAAAGCTTGGTTTTCCAAGTGTCAGGAGGCTTGCCGGAAGGATGTTGAGCGGGCATTTGGTGCGCTGCAGTCTCGATTCGCTGTTGTCCGGTACCCAGCTCTGACTTGGTCCAAGGCCAACATGTCTGAGGTGATGAACTGTTGTGTGATTTTGCACAACATGATCATTGAGAGCGAGCGGGATGATCCGGTGGCTGACACTGAGTACTACAGGCAGGGTCCTCTTGCAGATGTTGATCACCAGGTGCCGGCAACATGGGCAAACTTCATGACTATGCGCCAGGAGATTGGAGACTCCATGGTGCATACACAGCTGCAGAATGATCTGGTGGAGCACCTGTGGAGGCGCAAAGGCAATGGCCATGCCGATGCCTAGTTTGTTCTATTTGCTTGCATTGTTGAACTATTTGTCTATGGATTTATATGTTGAACTATTTGTGTGTGGATTTGTATGTTGAACTATTTGTGTGTTGATTTGTATGCCGAAAGTTTGGCCGAAACTTGGCCGAAACTTGGCCGAAAGTTCATGTGTGTGTTGATTTGTATGTTGAAAATTTGGCCGAAAATTGGCCGGCTGGGGGCGGCCTGGGTTCGGCGACTGGGAAAACGCCGAACCCAGGACGTCAAATTGCGCCGGCGTTCCCCAGGCCGTCCAAAAAGGCGCCGTAGCCTGGGGGGGCCGAACGGCTGGAGATGCCCTTACGCACAAGCCAACAATGACGCTTCTCCATCGAGATATATCTTTCTTTTTTTTGAACAAGGGGTGGGGTCAAAAGACCCCGCTGCTGCAATTTATAGAACCACGTGGCAGGTACATTTTACTGAAAGGCCCTTTACAACTCTTGCTCTGAAAGACCAAATATTCGAAGAAAGGGCCCTCAATTTTACATAAAGCACCCTAGAGCTAAAAGATAAAAAGCAATCAAGACCTCGAGCACCTCTGCCACAGCTCGCCGGCGATCTCCAGGCGCCGACGTCGTGATCATCAGGGCACATCACGCTTGGTCTCCCTCTTCCGACGAGCAGACGCAGCCACCAGCAAGCTAGCCACCACCGGGGACGAACCACTTGGCAGTGGCGAGCCGCCAAGCACTGGCTCTGAGTCAAGATGGCCTCCATCGAGGAGGTTGAAATTCGGCCACCATCATGGCCATAGATCGCGGCGGCGATAAGAACCACCGCGTGAGGAGCTCCAGGTCGCAGCATAAGCCACTTCGCAGACGTTGACGAAGAACAGCAGCATCTCATCCCCTCCTCACCGCCACGGCCGGCCAGAGGAATACAACACCACAGCTTGTCTCGATCCAGAAGGAGGCCGCAGCGCTTGATGAAGGAGCTTGCTGCCGTCACCACCTGCTTCGGGTTCCTCCTTGGAAGCCCACCGGGGATGCACAGCAGCGACAGACCCGCGCCGCGCTCGAACGCGAGGACCGCTCCTACGGCCAACACCATCCTCCACCCGCTCCTCATCTCCTCCCCCTCGCCACCAAGGCCGGCCAGGAAAAGCAGAGCAGCTAGCAGAGTAAAACAGCGCATCTTATTTGAAGAGCTTGCAGTCGGAAGTATGCAGCAACTCTTCCTCCATGGAAGCTTGCCACAGACACTCCACCACTGCTGCCCGGTGCCGCGCTCATACACCAGGCCAGCAGAGTTCGAAAGAGAAGAGAGGACGGCCTTGTTGAAGGAGATTCTTCGCCCCAGCTCCGCCGCTTGCAGCTCAAACCAGTGCTGCACAGCCACGAACACCAGAACAGAGGCACGCCAGATCCGGCCGAGAGGAGCCAGCGAACTACTCCAAAACGCCAAAAAGGACCAAACTAGCAGCCTAGCACTACTATGTACAACAGGAGGTAAACCGGCGCCGCCCCTCAACCATTCCCGACCGGCAACACCGGCAAGAACGGCCTCGGTTTGGCCCGGCCACTGCGTGGAAGCTCTCAGTTACTGTAGAAGAGGAGAGAGAAGGAAGAGATAAGAATGAGACCCCCGTATGCTGTGACACCCCTCCCTGGAACATATCTCCAGAGAGGCGGTCGTCCCGTGCGCCAGCCCAGGATATCTGGCCGCACGTCACGACAGTGTAACATAATGGAAATCATTACACAATCAGGCACAATAGTGCTACAAATGGTTTACAAGGCCATCAAGGCGTGACAAAATATCAAGCCAAGCATGGCTCAGGACGGGTTTATCTGGCAGCGGAAGACGACTAAGGCAGCGGCTTGGAGCGGCTCCACTCCACAGGCATCTGGCTGGGCTACTGATCCTAGCACGCTCTTGCTCCATCTCCTTGCTAAGGTAGAAGATGAATCCTCGCCAAAATCTGGCCAAAACACGAGGCCCGTGAGTACATTATTATGCACTCAGCAAGTATTGCCCCTCACTACAAACAATCCAACAATCATGCAACAAGACATACACTGTAAATAAAATCCTACAACATGGCAGGTGTACTCTAGATACATGGCATGAAAATAGCATGGCATTGACAACCAAACAGGTCATAAGCAAGCAACGGGGGTATTACCAGTACAGAGTCCAAGCCAGGTGGGGTTGGATCGTGCACCGGCAATCATACAATGAGCTTACCTGTGACGAATAAACGAGTGTAAAATCTTATAATTCGTGGTTGCTAGAATGAGATCACGTCTCTCATTCAACAACATCTAGGCCTTCAAGCCTCTAGCCAACTCTGGCTTTGTTCTAGCCAGCTCTGGCTTTCTTTCTAGCCAACTCTGGCTTTCACAAGTAACATTCCCTGCATCAACTTATTGTTCATTTAGTGAATCAGGTTGTTCAACTTTCTTTCAAACAAGCCTTAAGTTTAACCTCCGGACTCGACGAGGACACACAGTGTGACCGACTCTGAACTGTTGTTCCATAACCTTGGAACAAGGCTAGACATCTAGATTAGACACTCTCGAGAGGTGGCAGATACCACTCACCTAAGTGCACCACACTGAGCCGGTACTTTAGGACAACATCCTTAAGGCGAACTCAGCAAGATACACTCACCTGACCGTTCACTCTACCAAGACACTCCCTGTGTAGCCACCGACATAACTATATGCCTTATGCAGAAGTGAATCCGGCACGTCCCCAACTATGGGCAACGCCTAGCTCCGGAACCTTCGCAAGACTAGCCCCGACCAACTATGGTAACCGACTAGACTTGCCAAAAGGGTGGCATCAAAGGAGGCTCGTTAGGATTACGTAGGTCAAGGCCCGCCCATGTGAGCGACAGTGGCAGTGCGTTCAATGTTCAGATTAGTGGCACTATGGACTGACCCTATCGAAGCTTGGAGGGTTGTTTCAATTTATTCAAGTTTCAACACAACAAGTTCCAAACAATAGGGGTTAGTCCAGCATAACAATCACGATAAACAAACACAACCACCTGCAAGTATCAGTTTCAACAAACAACAAGCAACACAAGCATAACACATAACAATAACAACATAAAACTTGCATGAACAAACAACAGATCAATAATAACAATAATACCCGGGTGACGGTGGCGGGAGACCCGGCCGGTGTCACTCGGGGGTTAGTGATAAAATATTACAATAAAAGCATAATATTTCCCCCACTTTCTTGGCTGAGGCGGGAGACCCTGCCATTGCCCCGGAAGTGTGAGTGTCATCGTAAAGAATAACCGAAAAGCACTCATAAAATTGAGAGAGCATCCATTCCACTCGAAGGTTACCTCGACGTGGTGTCAGCAATCTCGGCAAAAGAACCGCGGAAAAGTCAGCTCCCAGCATCGCAGTCCGGATGGCATATGCCAACCATATTTGACGGTGGGACAAAGGCAACTAACACGAATGCCCCCAACCCCGAGGATCATAAGCCGACATTCGTCCGCACCTCACCTCGGCGTTGAAGAAGTGGAAAAACCAAACAAAGCCCCGCAAAGCGAGACGCACAGTTGTAATAATTCCCCCCACTTCCTCGGCTGAGGCGGGAGACCCTGCCATTGCCCCGGAAATGGGAGTGTTGCACAGATACGCATATAAAGAAGTGCAATAATTTAAAATGCAACATGTCATATGCAGCAATACAATGCTCATGTAAAAGTACGGACAACAAACAGAGATGTGATAATAACAGTAGACAGGCACAAACAATATAACAATAAGCAGACAGACATATAATACTCGGCAGGCAACAAGCAAAACAACAAACAAACACTGCTGGACGGTTTGTAGCAAGGAGTTAGCTTGCCTCGGGGGTCGCGTAGTTGTTCTCTGGTTCGTCGATGAAGTGACGACGTCGCGGACTCGGGCATCGGTAGCCCTACACCGCGCCGCCGGGATGGTATCGCCCATAAAATGCGTTACCCGGAAGATACAACGGAAGGGGGTGAAATCTTTACCATTAGAAAGATCTCACAAAGATAGGAATTTAGAAATTTGGATCACCAAATTTGGAGCTGTGGTTTGGGAGATATTGGCGAGCGAGAAATAGCTATCCGACGCGCGCGTGCGGTGGATAGTTATCTGCTGCCGAAGCTGGGCTGGTCGCGTCTTCCGGGGAAATACGCTTTCCGAACTGGAAAGCGTAAAACCAGAAATACGCTTTCTTCTAACTGAAAATCGAATCGATCCTCTGCGTTGTCTTCTTCGTCGCTGCGCAGGAGGAGCACGGCGCCACGGGAGCTCGGGCTCGCCGGCGCTAGGAGGGGCAGGGGTGCCGGAGTACGGCGGAGAAGGGTTCGCCGCGGTCCACCGCGGCCGGGGAGGGCTCGGGCGGTTGGGGGGAGAGCAGGGGACGGCGCGTCGCGAGCTCGGCCGAGCTCGGGAGAGCCATGGCGCGGCCGCGGGAGGGGGCTGGACGCCGGGGACCGTCGGCGGCGGGTGCGACGAGGCCGGGGAGGGCAGATACGGCGTCGGGGACGGCTTGGCCAGGAGGGGGAAAAGGCTACGGCGGGGCTGCGAGCGTGGCCGTGGCTTCGGCCATTGCCGCAAAATCTTCAAGCTCGAGTACTCCTCGGCTTCGGGCGTTGCAGGGGAGTGGAGGGAGCGAGTAGGGTGTGGTGTGCATTCCAGAGGAGGCTCAGGGTCTCCTTATATAGCTGGAGGGAGAAGGGGCAGTGGAGGTCGTGGCCTTGCCGTGGCGACGCGTCGCCGGGGTTCTTCGGCCACAGAGAGGAGGGGAGGATAAGGGCGCCGCGCTGGAGGAACAGAGGGGGCACGAGGAGCACTGGAGCTCGCGGCGCGTCGGGTAGTGCTTGGAGGTGGACTGTACGGGGCGGTGCGGCGTGTAGTGCTTGGCGGTGCTCCGGGAGGGCTAGGTGGCGAGCTCGTGGGCTGGGGGGCCTGGCAAGGGGAAGCAAGGGGGAGGGGGGGCTCGGCAGCGGCATTGCTCCGCAGGACAGCGAGGGGAGTCAGAGGGCAGAGGGAAGATGACAAGGGGAGAGGACATGGGGATGCTGCCATGCCGGTCCTGGCGTTCGGAGCGCGCCGCGGACGGCATGGCGCGTTCCCGACAGCTCGATGCTCCAAAAACAAGATGGTCTTCACTACTGGGTTCACCACAATGGGAGAAACACAAACAAACAAGAAACCATCAAGTATTGCCAACTTTGCAGAGTAGGATTTTTGGAAAACTAAAAACACCGAAGGTGTTCGATGAAATGTTCATGGTCTTGCACACTTCACAAAAATTCCCAAAAATTACCACTGGCTAGGTTAGGTGTAGGGAGCATGTCCGTGGAGTTTGAGCTCATTTGGGTGAAGGGAAAATGGTTTTCCATAAGATGGCCTAAAATGGCCATAATGGAATGATTTGAGAAAAATGGGGTTCCATGTTTCATCTTGGGGTGATCTCCTGGCATTGTGTGTACTTGGGTCATGTTGTCAAGATCACCAAGTATCAAGGTCATTGGAGTTTTCTTGGTGTAGGTTTGTTTGAAGAACCCAAAATGGCATTAATTTGGGCTTACAAAGGAAGTGGTCTAAATGTTGCTCAAATAGGTTTGGCTCCAAAAGATGAAATGCAGGAAATGCCAAAATATGCATACCCTGAATTTATCAGAATTATTGGAGGTGCCTAGCTTGGTTACAACATTTCTGGACTAGAAATGGCAGTTTTGAAATTATTGGCTAACTTGGAAATATTGCATTGGAGTATGCAATATTTTTGCCTGGGTTGTCTTTATATGGACATGGGGTCCTCTGGTATTTTTGGTGGAATTTCTAGAGCTACGAAAATGGGCTTTCCTTTTGTAGGTGGAGAAAATGATTAAAAGATTCCGATATTTAGGGTTAGGGTTTCCGAGAGAAAACCTAAGCACAAAATTGTCAGGGGTGATGGACTGGTTCATGGATTTGTTGGGAAATTTTGAGAAGGCAACTTCCAAGTCAAATCATCTTTGAAAGATTTGAAGAAATATTTGGGGTAAGAGGAAAAAGTTTTTCGGGTGTCGGAAAACACCACTAAAATTAGGTTCAAAATTTTCGGGGTGTTACAGACCTTCCCCCCTTAAAAAGAATCTCGTCCCCGAGATTCGGAGACTTATAGGATTCCCGGGGTTACAACAAGATAATTCTTGAATGATCCATTTATACCCCAATTTAAAACTTTTTCTATAAAATACTAGAATTTTGGTTAACCAAAGAGGTCAACAAGACTTTTTACAAAACATACAATTGTTTTTCAAGCATGATATTTCTACCATACTCAAGGCATTTCAAAGATGACAGGGCAGGGGCTCACACCATCAATCAACATAGGATCTACCACCATGGTTAAAATTGAATCTAAGGTTTTTAGCTCAACCAAACACAACATGGCGAGATCAAACAAGATCTACAACCAAATTATCAAATAATCTAACAAGATCAACAGGGGTGAGTAAGAACTCAAAAACCTTTATAAACAAAAGGCAGGGATATGCTAATCATAACCCTCTCCTAAGGTTTTATTTTTTGAAAAGTTATACACATACGACAGGTGCACCTTTCATGTGCGTACAACAAAAGGTTTTATTTTTGAAAAGCTATAAATACATGGCCGGCGTCCCTTTCATGTATCTACAGGTTTGGAAAAATAACAAGGTTTGTTTTCAAACAACGATGTCGTGCCACAAGTGTGGGATCACAAACACCAAGATTTTGTGGATAGAGCCATTCCCAAAGTTTGTTTTTGCAAAGAAATTTTCCCCTATAGAACTCCGGGATACGAGGAAAATAATACGTCTCGGGGTACCTCTTCACGTTGAAGTAGTCGCGGTGTCCTAGTTGGAGTAGAACTTGCATCATGAATTTCGGAAATTGTCCATCCGTGTACAGTTCGTGTCTTGCAGCAAGATTAAATGGCAGGGATACAAGCATGGGTAGAAGAATTTCTCCTTGTAGCAAAACATCCTTTTATAAAATATTTCTGCATTTTGTGGCCCAAAACAAAACGGCTGCAGCAGTATGGCATAATCATTTCAACCATACCGTATAGGCAAGCACAGGTAAACATAGACAGAAAACACTCTACAAAAATCCTTCTGTGTTCCAGCGAGGAAGAACACTCAACAAGCATTTTAAGGCTTGGGAGGGAGTTGCTCGTGGAGGGCTCGGGCCCCTTTCTCTAACATGCGTCCAGACAAGGTTCATATTGGGTGAGGAACCTTGGGGTACTACATGTAGGAGTTTTTTCAAACCTATGCGCGAGCCAACATTAAGTGAGCGGGACACCGTGGTTACAGTGTCTCATCAAATACTTCCACTTAATAGTTAAACTTGTGCAACACACACAAAAATAATTTGCATACCACAAAATAATCCCATTCAAAGTTTGTATTAATTTACAGGTGGGCGTATGCGTCTGGGTTCACATATACTGTCCCTGTTTTAAGTGATCTGTCGTTTCTTCAAAACCTTTAACTGAAGAAAAGGCATGACGTTCCATCATGTGTCGACCAAGTGGTCAACCAGGGGATAAGAACACCAAGTTTTATTTCGGCTGATTCGACATCAACCAAGAAGCATTCAACAACTTACATTACAAGCTAACCCAAAAAAAAACAAACGACCTTCCTGACTCTTACCTACCAACACACAAGCGCCACTCAGGCTAACTAAACAAGGGTTCTACTCCGCTTGACGGCCTCTGGGGGTCGGCGGAGCGGTGCCAAGACGAAGAGTGGTGTCCACATCTGCATCTTCTGGTGGGTGGGGAATCACCGGCTTGCCTTCAAGGATTACACCTTGTTCTTGGGGTTGCTGCTGAATTCGGACTAGCACTTGCGCCACAGACACATCCAGACTGCGTTCCAGCAAGTCATCTGGGACTGGGGCTCCGGTACCTCGAGCTTGCCCATGGTTGAGGGTAGGTGGGTTCCTTGCTCGACACTGTTGCAAGCGAGCGTGACCAAGGCTGCGCCTTGTGGTTGCGAGTTCTTCTATCAAAGAATTGCTGAACCTGGTCATTGCAGCTGCGTAGGTGACCAGGGTGATGACGGCAGGGTCGGCTTCGCCTTCGATGGAGGTTTGGATGGCCTCCGCGCCAGGTTGGGGTCGGGCTGGGAGAAAGTGGAAAGCTCGACTTTTCGCCATTGCGGGTTCTGAGTACCGTAGGCGGACGAGACCTTCATAGGCTGCTATCTGGATGGCTTGAGCAAGAGTGGGCATGCTCCTACCTGGGATCAGGTACGTCATGCTTGTGCCCAATGGACACGAGCCGATATGCACGTTCGCTCGAAATTCACTCCCGTCTAGCGAGAGTGAGTTCTCGAACACCACATACCGAGGGAGATCAGGCCTGCCAAGAGTATCAGAGACGGCCTTCCGAAGAATCACTGGGAATCCGCCATACTCAGCGGCGGTGGTTTCCAGGATGACCTTGGGGTTTGCCATCGGATTCCTCTGGCTCTGGGTGTAGGATGAGATGAGAATGCGGGATTCCTTTGCGGGATCCTGCTTCAAGAGAGTTGGGTTGCCAAGGATAGCAGGAGAGGGTGGGGATAAACGGCAGCTAGGACTGGGTCTCATATACGGGGTTGTGTCGGCTCCTTCTCTTGGAAGAAACCGGCGAGCCTCACTCAGGGAATGGGACACGTCCTACTGCACCTTACTGTGGACCGACACCAGCCATGCCGGTTAGGCGGAGATGGGTCAAATCCATCGGGCTCCTTGTCGGGTAAAAATAAGGTTAGGCTTTCCATGCTAGGGTAGTCTACAGCCAGCCTGGCGCTCTGATACCATTGTCTGTGACACCCCTCCCTGGAACATATCTCCAGAGAGGCGGTCGTCCCGTGCGCCAGCCCAGGATATCTGGCCGCACGTCACGACAGTGTAACATAATGGAAATCATTACACAATCAGGCACAATAGTGCTACAAATGGTTTACAAGGCCATCAAGGCGTGACAAAATATCAAGCCAAGCATGGCTCAGGACGGGTTTATTTGGCAGCGGAAGACGACTAAGGCAGCGGCTTGGAGCGGCTCCACTCCACAGGCATCTGGCTGGGCTACTGATCCTAGCACGCTCTTGCTCCATCTCCTTGCTAAGGTAGAAGATGAATCCTCGCCAAAATCTGGCCAAAACACGAGGCCCGTGAGTACATTATTATGCACTCAGCAAGTATTGCCCCTCACTACAAACAATCCAACAATCATGCAACAAGACATACACTGTAAATAAAATCCTACAACATGGCAGGTGTACTCTAGATACATGGCATGAAAATAGCATGGCATTGACAACCAAACAGGTCATAAGCAAGCAACGGGGTATTACCAGTACAGAGTCCAAGCCAGGTGGGGTTGGATCGTGCACCGGCAATCATACAATGAGCTTACCTGTGACGAATAAACGAGTGTAAAATCTTATAATTCGTGGTTGCTAGAATGAGATCACGTCTCTCATTCAACAACATCTAGGCCTTCAAGCCTCTAGCCAACTCTGGCTTTGTTCTAGCCAGCTCTGGCTTTCTTTCTAGCCAACTCTGGCTTTCACAAGTAACATTCCCTGCATCAACTTATTGTTCATTTAGTGAATCAGGTTGTTCAACTTTCTTTCAAACAAGCCTTAAGTTTAACCTCCGGACTCGACGAGGACACACAGTGTGACCGACTCTGAACTGTTGTTCCATAACCTTGGAACAAGGCTAGACATCTAGATTAGACACTCTCGAGAGGTGGCAGATACCACTCACCTAAGTGCACCACACTGAGCCGGTACTTTAGGACAACATCCTTAAGGCGAACTCAGCAAGATACACTCACCTGACCGTTCACTCTACCAAGACACTCTCTGTGTAGCCACCGACATAACTATATGCCTTATGCAGAAGTGAATCCGGCACGTCCCCAACTATGGGCAACGCCTAGCTCCGGAACCTTCGCAAGACTAGCCCCGACCAACTATGGTAACCGACTAGACTTGCCAAAAGGGTGGCATCAAAGGAGGCTCGTTAGGATTACGTAGGTCAAGGCCCGCCCATGTGAGCGACAGTGGCAGTGCGTTCAATGTTCAGATTAGTGGCACTATGGACTGACCCTATCGAAGCTTGGAGGGTTGTTTCAATTTATTCAAGTTTCAACACAACAAGTTCCAAACAATAGGGGTTAGTCCAGCATAACAATCACGATAAACAAACACAACCACCTGCAAGTATCAGTTTCAACAAACAACAAGCAACACAAGCATAACACATAACAATAACAACATAAAACTTGCATGAACAAACAACAGATCAATAATAACAATAATACCCGGGTGACGGTGGCGGGAGACCCGGCCGGTGTCACTCGGGGGTTAGTGATAAAATATTACAATAAAAGCATAATATTTCCCCCACTTTCTTGGCTGAGGCGGGAGACCCTGCCATTGCCCCGGAAGTGTGAGTGTCATCGTAAAGAATAACCGAAAAGCACTCATAAAATTGAGAGAGCATCCATTCCACTCGAAGGTTACCTCGACGTGGTGTCAGCAATCTCGGCAAAAGAACCGCGGAAAAGTCAGCTCCCAGCATCGCAGTCCGGATGGCATATGCCAACCATATTTGACGGTGGGACAAAGGCAACTAACACGAATGCCCCCAACCCCGAGGATCATAAGCCGACATTCGTCCGCACCTCACCTCGGCGTTGAAGAAGTGGAAAAACCAAACAAAGCCCCGCAAAGCGAGACGCACAGTTGTAATAATTCCCCCCACTTCCTCGGCTGAGGCGGGAGACCCTGCCATTGCCCCGGAAATGGGAGTGTTGCACAGATACGCATATAAAGAAGTGCAATAATTTAAAATGCAACATGTCATATGCAGCAATACAATGCTCATGTAAAAGTACGGACAACAAACAGAGATGTGATAATAACAGTAGACAGGCACAAACAATATAACAATAAGCAGACAGACATATAATACTCGGCAGGCAACAAGCAAAACAACAAACAAACACTGCTGGACGGTTTGTAGCAAGGAGTTAGCTTGCCTCGGGGGTCGCGTAGTTGTTCTCTGGTTCGTCGATGAAGTGACGACGTCGCGGACTCGGGCATCGGTAGCCCTACACCGCGCCGCCGGGATGGTATCGCCCATAAAATGCGTTACCCGGAAGATACAACGGAAGGGGGTGAAATCTTTACCATTAGAAAGATCTCACAAAGATAGGAATTTAGAAATTTGGATCACCAAATTTGGAGCTGTGGTTTGGGAGATATTGGCGAGCGAGAAATAGCTATCCGACGCGCGCGTGCGGTGGATAGTTATCTGCTGCCGAAGCTGGGCTGGTCGCGTCTTCCGGGGAAATACGCTTTCCGAACTGGAAAGCGTAAAACCAGAAATACGCTTTCTTCTAACTGAAAATCGAATCGATCCTCTGCGTTGTCTTCTTCGTCGCTGCGCAGGAGGAGCACGGCGCCACGGGAGCTCGGGCTCGCCGGCGCTAGGAGGGGCAGGGGTGCCGGAGTACGGCGGAGAAGGGTTCGCCGCGGTCCACCGCGGCCGGGGAGGGCTCGGGCGGTTGGGGGGGAGAGCAGGGGACGGCGCGTCGCGAGCTCGGCCGAGCTCGGGAGAGCCATGGCGCGGCCGCGGGGAGGGGGCTGGACGCCGGGGACCGTCGGCGGCGGGTGCGACGAGGCCGGGGAGGGCAGATACGGCGTCGGGGACGGCTTGGCCAGGAGGGGGAAAAGGCTACGGCGGGGCTGCGAGCGTGGCCGTGGCTTCGGCCATTGCCGCAAAATCTTCAAGC
Organism: Poa pratensis; assembly: GCA_947311845.1. Taxonomy (NCBI): domain Eukaryota; kingdom Viridiplantae; phylum Streptophyta; class Magnoliopsida; order Poales; family Poaceae; genus Poa; species Poa pratensis. The sequence continues at coordinate 27,732,092 of CAMZMU010000058.1, read as the reverse complement.
TCGAGTACTCCTCGGCTTCGGGCGTTGCAGGGGAGTGGAGGGAGCGAGTAGGGTGTGGTGTGCATTCCAGAGGAGGCTCAGGGTCTCCTTATATAGCTGGAGGGAGAAGGGGCAGTGGAGGTCGTGGCCTTGCCGTGGCGACGCGTCGCCGGGGTTCTTCGGCCACAGAGAGGAGGGGAGGATAAGGGCGCCGCGCTGGAGGAACAGAGGGGGCACGAGGAGCACTGGAGCTCGCGGCGCGTCGGGTAGTGCTTGGAGGTGGACTGTACGGGGCGGTGCGGCGTGTAGTGCTTGGCGGTGCTCCGGGAGGGCTAGGTGGCGAGCTCGTGGGCTGGGGGGGGCCTGGCAAGGGGAAGCAAGGGGGAGGGGGGGCTCGGCAGCGGCATTGCTCCGCAGGACAGCGAGGGGAGTCAGAGGGCAGAGGGAAGATGACAAGGGAGAGGACATGGGGATGCTGCCATGCCGGTCCTGGCGTTCGGAGCGCGCCGCGGACGGCATGGCGCGTTCCCGACAGCTCGATGCTCCAAAAACAAGATGGTCTTCACTACTGGGTTCACCACAATGGGAGAAACACAAACAAACAAGAAACCATCAAGTATTGCCAACTTTGCAGAGTAGGATTTTTGGAAAACTAAAAACACCGAAGGTGTTCGATGAAATGTTCATGGTCTTGCACACTTCACAAAAATTCCCAAAAATTACCACTGGCTAGGTTAGGTGTAGGGAGCATGTCCGTGGAGTTTGAGCTCATTTGGGTGAAGGGAAAATGGTTTTCCATAAGATGGCCTAAAATGGCCATAATGGAATGATTTGAGAAAAATGGGGTTCCATGTTTCATCTTGGGGTGATCTCCTGGCATTGTGTGTACTTGGGTCATGTTGTCAAGATCACCAAGTATCAAGGTCATTGGAGTTTTCTTGGTGTAGGTTTGTTTGAAGAACCCAAAATGGCATTAATTTGGGCTTACAAAGGAAGTGGTCTAAATGTTGCTCAAATAGGTTTGGCTCCAAAAGATGAAATGAAGGAAATGCCAAAATATGCATACCCTGAATTTATCAGAATTATTGGAGGTGCCTAGCTTGGTTACAACATTTCTGGACTAGAAATGGCAGTTTTGAAATTATTGGCTAACTTGGAAATATTGCATTGGAGTATGCAATATTTTTGCCTGGGTTGTCTTTATATGGACATGGGGTCCTCTGGTATTTTTGGTGGAATTTCTAGAGCTACGAAAATGGGCTTTCCTTTTGTAGGTGGAGAAAATGATTAAAAGATTCCGATATTTAGGGTTAGGGTTTCCGAGAGAAAACCTAAGCACAAAATTGTCAGGGGTGATGGACTGGTTCATGGATTTGTTGGGAAATTTTGAGAAGGCAACTTCCAAGTCAAATCATCTTTGAAAGATTTGAAGAAATATTTGGGGTAAGAGGAAAAAGTTTTTCGGGTGTCGGAAAACACCACTAAAATTAGGTTCAAAATTTTCGGGGTGTTACATATGCCGAGCTGGTGCCGCCGTGCCATCGATCTATGACTATTCCCACCACACGGATGTACTAGTGGATTTGTGCCCCCATATTCATGTCCATTTTTCCGTGCTTCGTAACGAGAGAGCAGCAATGTACTTGCCAGCCCGCCTGTCGCGGCCGTCGGTGTATACGGGACGCGCGATTGCCGGTGAAAAATGAACCTACTTTGGTCATGGTGGATGATGGCGACGTCTATATGATCTTACCCTCATGAAGGCATCATCTTTGTAGCTCTCGTCTCCTTGCTCGGTCTACTCGGGGGAAACCCTAGATACATGTCTTCCGGATCAGACGATGGCGTGGTCTTGCCTCGTGGCGGCGTCGACTGCAGACCTGACAAAGTCTTCGCGTTGCTCTCTCGTGAAAATGGGTTGGCGCAAGACGAGGGTTGCGCCTTTTAAGTGTGCGCTGAGAATCTGCTGGATCGGTTTGTGTTTCCGGCTCATCGTTGGGTGGCTTGGTTGTGACCTCCGATTTCAAATAATATGCGTAAGTGTGTGAGATAAGTGCACATGGCTCCGATTAGGTCCACCCCTTCTTCAAACTTGTAGGTGTAGCGACAGCTGTTTTTTTTTAGATTGAATGTTGCGACAGCTGTCGTTGGGAAGGTTGGTTCTAGTACATGCAGATACGTGACCACTGCAGGGTCTAATGTCAAGTCAACAACTGCGTCGGACTCAACGGTCACGAGCGAGCCGGACTCCGGATCAAAGCATGAGTATGTACTCGTTTCCTTTCCTTGATCAGTGCCTACCTATAGCTAGCGATCCAGCATGTTTCAAAGTGCAACCAGTATACCGCTGCGAACGCTGATGACCAGCCTTCTAGTTCCAGCTATCTAAAGAGAAAATTGAGGGTATAGCTAAGCACACGTTGAAAATCCGGCCACGCATGCATGCACGCATTTGAATTTGAATTGATGAATTCAGTCCATCTAGTTTAACACCGTTCAGAATCAGCCGAGAGAATCCGCGCGTACGTAGCCACTAGACACCGCATGCAAGCCGGCCCCGGTCTTTAAACGGTCCACCACGAAAGTCCACCACGGTACGTGCTTTCCTCCGCACATAGGTAGCCTACCTAGCCCGACTCGCACACACACGAATCCTTGACCAGCATCGGTGGATCAGGTCACCACATGGAAGGTTGGGTAAAAGGTAGGCCGCCGCCCATGTCACAGCAGGCTCAACAGCTTGCGCCAGTGCACAGTAAGAATATCCTCATGCATACATCCTCCTCCAAGCATGGTCGATAAACTCACCTGCATGCCGAACTGAAGGAAGAAATGGAATGAAAGAATACGATGCGAGCCAAGGTAGAGATCAGTTTTTACTCGGTTGCTGCAAGCAAATCGTAGCTGGAGTTGCTGGTTGCGACAGCGGCATTTAGCAGCTCCGCGAAAGGCAGGGACACCCTTTGCTAAATCAAACCAGAAGGAGGAGATGCGAATTACTACTACGTACTGTATGTCTGTATCATTTTGGCCAGGGTTGTGGGACCACCGTGTCCGGAGGGGCAGGTGGGCCCCGCGTGCGCCACCCACGGGGCTTGCATGATCGCAATGCCCTGCCCTCCTCCGCTTGCGTTGCATGTTTTCTGTCCCCACAGGGTGTGGTGTGGTGTGGACCCGGGTTTCCGTGGTAGGCGCCCACGCAGGATCACCGGGAAAGGAGGAAGGGATCAACATCATCCGTCACTTCGCAAGCCCACCCGTGTGGGCCCCGATCACTTTCTCCTCAGCGAAATTGTGTCTGCGTCTACATGCATTGCTGCTGGCCAGGCTTGGTTTGCAGCTCGATCGAGCTCGACCGATCGAACCGGTGAAAGCCAAGATGCTCTGATTGGTATCGAATGGCCCAAACATCCATCTACCCGACCCGACATGGACGACGATTAACGCATGAGCCGGCAAAAAGCCAAAAATGATGATCTGAAGATGATCAGAGTTATTAGAGCATCTCCAACCGCACCCCCCAAAATCGGACCACATACTGCGCCCAGACGCATCCGGACGCGTCCGCGGAGGGTGACCGGACAACCCCTAAAAACATGCTCCTACAACCACACTCCTCTTTTCTAGTTGACATATTACTACAAAGGCATGCAACACGTCCGCATTTGCTACACTAGAATGGAAACTTGCATTGCATCCGCCTTGCTACGCTAGAATCTCCCTACTCGTCATCGGAGAGGACGATGACCGTTGCCGCTGCGCCGGCGGAGCCGCCCCGTCCCGCACTGCCGGCCGGAGCCGGGCAAGAACCCTGCTCGGAGTCGGAGAAGAACCCGAACGAAGAGGAGGAGGAGGCCCCGGCGTAAGGGCGGCCTTCACGAATCGCCGCCTCCGCCTCGAACTGCTTGTCGAGGAACCCGGAGCGGTTCCTCATCTGCCTCATGAAGAGGCGGTCCGGTAGGCCGGTCAAGGGAGGGTCCCACTGTCAGCGAGTGAGGGCGCGGACGCGTCCGGGCGCGTCCGGGCGCCCCCAAACTCGCCCCAGTTTTGTGCTGGGTTTGGGGTGTGCCGGACCGTCCGGTCGTTTGGGGCCGCTATAGGGGCCGTCGTTGGGTTGCGGTTTTTGGGCCAAACCCCGTCCGGGCTGTCCGCCCGGACGTTTGGGGTGGATTTGGGGGCTCCGCTTGGAGATGCTCTTAGCCAGCCAGCAGCCAGGCATGAATCACACCAAATCAATCGTCCGATGCGTGCCAGTGCCAGGGCACGTGAAACGTCTGTGTGGATGTACGCACCTACAGGGTCTGGAGATATCCCGGCATAATATTGGCTCGTTTCAGAGTAGCTCTTCGTTTAGAAAAAAGTCCAAATCAAAACCTGAGCTCGTAGATGAAAAAGGTAAATCGAATAATGGAATCTGAATTCCTGAAATTGGCACTCCGATCGTGCCCCTCTACACGCGCGCCTCCCACACCGCGCCGCCGAGACACTCCCAGCGCTCCCCTTCCCGCACGCCTTCCACCCGTCGTCACCGAGCCACTCCCAGCGCTCCCCTCCACGCGCGCCTCCTTCCCGCTGTCGCTCCTCTATCAGTCTTCAGCACCGACCACGGCTTAACGAGCCTCCTTGCTGCGCGCCTCGTGGCCTCTCGCCGAATCCCCTCTCCACGACGTCTCCTCGAGCTCGTCGTCTCGTGGCCCTGCCATCACTTAATGTAAAACGCTCATGTAATCGATATCTCGAACCTCCTCTCGATTAAATTTCATGCCTGGAATTGGAGTGTGCCGCTGTAGCTCAAGAAATGGGTCGTCGGTGGTGTTCGATTGGAGGTGGAAGATCTATATTACGGTTGGACCTTCTTTGGGAGTGGGAGCAACGAATTATTGAATTTGCCGTTTAATTGTTTTATTTAATTAATTAATTTATTTTACTAGATAAAAGGATATACAATTCAAAATAGACCGGATTTGACAAGTTAAGAGTAGCAATTTTGAGATTTAATGTTTGATGTTCGGTTTAGGTTTCATCAACGAGTTCAAATTCAAGTTGAAGGTTTGTTTATATTTCCCCCTTTTCGTTCGGTTTCGCCACGCCGGGTGATCCCGGAGTCCGCGCTTTCCCGTGTGTTGAGAGCAGGATGGTACGTGGTCATTCTGCTCTCTGACGGAGTACCATGTACAGTCCATTGATTCGTTTTACATATACCATGCACAGTGATACGTACAGTGGGTTAGATTGCACGTACAGCGTGTGCCGCAGCAGCCTGCCAGTGCACGTACCCGTACCCGTACCCGTATGTTATGTGTACACGGCTGACAAAAGCCACGCTCCCGTGTTGGCATGAGCCCGATAGTCCTGGAGCTCGCAGACCAATCTGATCTGCGGCAATCTCGGCCGGACATCCATCTGCGTGGTGCCGACAGCAGGTAGGCAAGGATGATTAATGGCGTCCCTCGAAGTGAGCACAGCGGTGAGCAGTGTCGACCTACGCTGCCGTCCTGCCTTTCCCTTTTCCAGAAGAGACTGCGCACAACTTTACCCTAGTTTCATTTAACACTTGGCAATATTACCAGCCGGCAAGGAGCGCGTAGCACATTTTTATCCTGGCCACAACACTAGAGATTATGTGTATTTGTATGGGCGGCGTGCTTTGAAAATTTCAACATCCTTCTCACCACTTCCGGGGTCACGGTCAACGTTATCCCCTCGTTTTAATATCTAGATCCTCCGTATTTAAAGCACTTGAAATTCAGGAAATTTCCGCAAACATAATAGACAAATGTCATATAAGAGCAAGATCAAATACAATACTAGTACATAAAAAACAATAGAGCAGAAAATATCATATGATTCAACTACATTAACGGGCCCATAATCACAATCGAGATCACATGATGGGAGACAGAGACATAACATATAGCTACTCGTACAAACCCTTAGCTGCGAGGATGGACTACTCACACATCACTGTTAGGAGCTGCAAGGTTGATGAATGTGGCTCCGGTGATCGATCCACGTCCCGAAGAGTGACAGAACACGGACCCGAGTTAGAGTTTTCGGATGGCGACGGGTCTCTATCGAAACTTCGTGAAATAGCTACCTCCTCAAACGTTTTAGGTCATGTGCTTCTTATAGGCGAAGGGTCATCACGAGGAGGCAGAGGAGATGGGCTCGCGGCCACTCCTGGCCCGTCGTAGACCCTTGCGGGGAGTTGTTTCATAATGCAGACAACATGTTAGGCGATCTCATAGTGACAATATGGATCATCAACCATATACAATATTGTTCAAAAAAAACATATACAATAGCATCATTATTTAGTTAGGCGATCTAATAGTGACAACATCATCCCTCTTACACAACAAGCACCATCTCTCTTGAAGAGGATCACTCTCAAACCATTGCCTTTATTATGCAGTCCACTAGCGAGAGGAAGTGTTGGAACGCGTCGAGCAACAGAAGGATCATACCCAGCACGACGAAGGCGTAAGATTCCCAGCTCTTTTCGCAGCCTCCAATCCCCTATGCGACCGGCGTCCATGGCCACCAGCGAACCGAAAGAGGAATCTATCCGCCGCCGACCATGGAAATGTTGCACGAATGATGCTTCTAGTTAATGGTGGTCTAGTCCGACCACTTTATCTATTTAGATATTTTTGACGAGTAACGTTTTAGTTCTAAATTTGTGTGTGTGTGTGTGTGTGGGGGGGGGGGGCATTGGCCCCCCTACCCTTGTTTGAATGGGCTCCTCAGTAGATAGTGTGACCCTATAAATAAGTTTTTGCAACCAAACCCCTACGATGTATATAGAATAATCCGAGCTGCCTGACCTAGACTTCGTCATAAATCGCATGGCTGATCAATGGTCTTGTGTTATAAGCCTAAATATGATGTAATTTCTGGTTTACTTATGTTTACCTACTCAAGCTCTTTTAATTGGCTAACAGACTCATAATTTTCTTCCAACTCATGTAGCGTGCTCAAGTTTATTAGGTTACCAAGACCTTTAGGGGCGAGTCTGGAGAACTCTACGAGATGGACCCTACCATTTCCGAGCAAAAAAGTGGCTAAGTTTCTTTAGCTTCACAATCCTGCGAGGCAATTCATTTACATCAGGATTATGAAGGTCTAAATACAAAAATTAAAAGTTTCTCGAAATACTTCGGCAACAATCTTCACTATTGAGCCACACATAACCATATGGCAGAGATTGAAGAGATTCCCAATAGCATATGAGATCTTGTTGATAGGTAGACTACTTAATTACAGGCGCCATGTAACTAAAAACGACCACAAAGAGGAAGATGAAGAAAAAATTCAGCGAATCTAGTCCAAGGAGGAGCACACCGATCTGCCACCGAACATGAAACGTTGCACAAATGATACTTCTAGTTAACAGTGGTTAAATCCGACCACTTTATGTAGTTAGATATTTTTGACAAATATAATGTTCTAGTTTTAATTGGTGTGTGTGTGTGTGTGGGGGGGGGGGGGGGGGGGGGGGGGGGAAGGTGCGTTGGCCCCCTACACCTTGTTGAGATGGGCTCCACATTAAATAGTGTGACTGTATAAATAAGTTTTGGCAACCAAATCAACGACGTACATAGACACTCATCTGAGCTGCCTTGCCTAGAATTTTTCGTGAATCACACAGCCGATCAACGGTGTTGTGGTATAATTTATGAAAACCCTAATATTAATTCTGATTCCAGGGTTATATACTACACATAACTAGATTTGACAAGGGACTCCATTTTCTCGCGGTGGCGCTGGCGATGCTTGCCCCACGCTCGGCTTTCACTACAACGAGGTCCCACCCAGCCGTCGTGCCAAGCGGGACCACCGCCACGCCGGGTGGCGCTTCTAGAGAATCCTATGAGATGGATCCTTCCACTTGGGAGAAAATAAGTGCCTAAGCTTCTTCAACTTCACAATCCCACGGGGCAACTAATTTACATCAGAATTATTAAGCTCTCGGGCTCTAGTGCTCCCTCTAAGCAAAAAAATTCAAAAATCATGTTCATACTTTTTAAAAAGAAATATGATTTTTCTGTATATCATCAATTATGTATCCCATCAACATGCAAAATCACGAATTGGAATCCTTTATAATCTAGGATACACAAAAATGACAAATGTGTGTATCTAAATGTACACACTTTTAAATCTTCAAAATATACAAAATTTTGTCATTTTGTGCAGATCGAAATATAAAATATTTTAAATAGAGATGTTAGTGGGATACATCATTCACAACATGCAGATTTTTTTTTCCGGCTTTTTTGAAACTGATAAATACGATATTTGAATTTTTTGAAATAGAGGGAGCCAAGTGGAACTCAGGAGCCAAAACGACTTTCCGGGATAACCCATTTGATAAAAAAAAAAGTTATTACAATCCAAGAAAATTCGGTGGCATACTTAGTGAGTCCGTGAGCACGTACCGACCTCGAGAACAATTTTATTTTGCACGCCACGAGCTAGCATGTGCTGATGTGCAAAAGCCAAAGGTAAAAAGGATCAGGTAGTGTGTCTGTAGATGGTGAACTCTCACGTTGGGATTTGGTTAACCATTTATCATTTGGTTTCGAACCTAATTAACCATTTTATGTAAAGGGGCCAAATAGGTTAACCGTTAGGTTATTAGGCTATGAACGGTTAAACTAGTGGTTATTAAGGTTCGAACCATTTTATGTAAAGGGGCCGATTCCTCCTAGTTCCTCTGGTGCTTGTTAAACGCAGCCCAGGCAAGGATCACGGCAGAAACCGGGGCAATGGCAGCTGCCGAATGCCGATGATCGGCAGCCTGCACCACCTCGTGGGCGCTCTCCCGCACCACGCCATGTGGGACCTCGGCCGGCGGCATGGCCCCCTCATCCTCATGATGCTCCGTTTGGGCGCGCTCTACCTCGTCGTGGCCTCGTCGGCTACGGCGGCGAGGGAGGTTCTCAGAACCCATGACGCCATATTCACGACTCGACCGCAGACCGCCACCATCAGCACGCTGACAAGGAACAGCGTCGGCATCGCCATGGCGCCGCAAGGAGAGCACTGGCGCCAGGATCACATGCTCTGTGTCAACGAGTTTCTTAGCACGCGGCGGGTTCGCTCCCTCCAAAGCACCCGTGAGGTCGAGATCGCGAGGCTCTGCAGCGTAGCTCACGTCGGAGTCGGCAACGTATCGCGGCCGGCTAGCCCGTGAACTTCATCTCCACCTCACCGCCTACGCCAACAACGCAGTGGTGCGCGCCGCAGTGGGCGACCCTGGGACGCCTTCTTGCAGTTCATGGACGATGGACTCGTCAAGGTGGCCGCGGGGTTCAGCCTGTTGGACCTGTTTCCATCGTCGCGCCTCGCGCGCGTGTTCAGCGGCACGACGCGGCGGCTGAAGGCGGCGACCCGCCCATGGCCCCGGATTGGGCACGTGGCACGCCCTCCCCGCCTGCTGGAGTCGCGTCTGAGGTCGACGTTGAGGCTTGGCGCGACGCCGGCCGCATCCCGGAGCGGCATGTGTGATAGCACGGCGTCGACGACTTGATGTGGCAGGGAGCAGGTCGCAGCAGCGACCAGCCAGGCGCCGACGACGGCCGGCCAGAACGGGAGAGAGAAAGGCGGCGGCAGAACGTGGAGGCTGCGCTTGGGAGGTGCGGGAGTAGGTTAGTACGGGAGAACGTTTGGTTCATTTGGATCGAACCTAAAGAACCTAAACGTTTTTGGGGTGAACCATTAGGCCCATTGGGCTCTTTTTTAGGTTAGATTAACCTAACTAGTGGTTAAACAGGAACCAAGTCCCAATTTTAGTGAACTCGCTCCAGCTAAGGTGCACAATCCATACTGCTCATGCAAATTACTTACTCCCTCCGATCCATATTAGTGGGCATAGCTTTGTCTAGATTCATATGTATCTAGTTAACTATTTAGACTAGATACATGTGTATCTAGACAAAGTTGTGCCCACTAATATGTATCGGAGGGAGTACGTATTTTGAAACGTTGTCCCTCATGCAAATTACGTAGACCGCCACGTTCCACGTATGAGTGTCGCATCGCAGCATGTGCGGTTTCCCGTCCAAGGCTGGACTGGCCGGCCGGGCCGACGTACGGATGTAATTACGCGTGCGCGCAGCCGCCGGAATTGGCATACCACACCAAACGCCTCGCCGAGGATTAGACGCGTGATCCTGAACCGGGTGTGTGCGGTAAGGTGTGCTCGTCCAAGAAGCAACTCGCGCCCAAGTCGTCGAGGTACGTGGGCGCAATTTCAAGGAAACAATGATGCACATGTCCGAAGTTTTTTCTAATTCAAATTATCCTTCAGTGAAACCAGCACCCAAATGTGCGTTTAGCTGGGCCGGGCTAGCTTGCGCGCGCGCAAAGCCCTCGCACGGTTTCCGACCGCGCCGCACGTGCGGTTCCGACAGCAAAACGATAAGGACGCCGGGAGAAGGAAGACGAGCGCCCCCGCCGCCACCGCCGGCCGAACAGCCTGCCCCCGCCACCCGCGGCCGGCGGCGCTACCTACCGCGACCGCCTCGCCGCCCCGCCCTGCTCGAACCACGACCTCCGCCGGTCCGGCGCCGCCCCCGACCATCCCTCTAAACCCACCCACACCGAAGCTCGTCGCCGGCGAGCACCGCACCCCACCCCCCTCGTTAAGTTCATCCTCGACGGAGGCGCGGCGTCGTCGGAGCCGTCTCGGCTTGGGGTTTTGTTGGTAGCTCGGCTTCGCCTCGCTCCATCCTCGACAGCGCCTTCTCCCGCTGCTCCCTCCGGTTGCAGCGGCGTCGTCGGTCGCCGTCTCGACGCCGGGAAGGGTGAGGGAGAGAGATTGGGGGAGAATCGGGAGAGGAATGGTGGGGGATTGGGGATGAGAATGGGAGGAAGAAGAAGGTGGGAGGAAGCACGTGGGTGGGACCCACCACACCGCGTCAACGCGTCCGCAGAGCGAGCGAGCGCTCGCGCGCTCGTCAGCTAGCCATTTCGCGTTTAGCTTGCGCTTGATTTCGGACGAGATTTGGGTAGTAACTCCATGGGAACCAAAAATGAATTGAGTAGCAACATGCACGCACACTCGCGCGTGAAATTAATAGAAAAACATTTGTCAGGAAATTGTGAGTTTCAAAAGAATCTGGAAATAAAAAAATCCATATGTAAGTAATGGTATATCACACGAACGTGCAAATAAACAATTTCAAATACTCTGCACTATGGGCTACACAGCAAGATAAAATATGCTAATATTTTAGATCTGAAAATATGCATATTCCGATACATACTTTTATTACTTTTTGTGTAGCATAAAATATAAACAAAATTAAATTGATTTTTTTGCATGTTCGTGGGATACACCATTTGCTACATCTAGATTTTTTTTTTAGAAAAGTAATAAATATGATTTCAAACTTTTTTCATAAAGCGGGAGCACTAGAGCCAAAAACCTCCACTCAATATTTGTTTGTTTAATACATGCATGCAGGCATAAATACCTTGATTCTTTTTTTTGAGAACACAGTACAACACAGACGCTCACAAATACGCACATACACTCACCCCTATGAACGCACACACGCACACCCTACCCCTATGAGCACCTCTGAAGGACTGAGCCGGCAGATCTTGAGGTTGACGAAGTCATCACAGGCGCCTCGCTGTTGACGGGCACGTCACCTACCACTGAAAAAATACCGCTGGATAATCCTGAAATAAATCCAGGTAAATGCAAACGTCCATGCCAAGTCTAGGACTTGAACTTGGGTGGGCTGGTTCCACCACAGGGAACCCAACCATCAGAGCCAAGCTCCGTTTGCATAAATACCTTGATTCTTGACTTGTCGTCCACTGAGAAGTGCATATTCTACTCGCAAAAGTTTAATCCTAGCTAGATCATGGTACGCTGATTTGATTAATCCATCCTTGACGGCGACTTCTCCCGCCTTTCCATCGATTTAACTAAGGCGCTGCCACGATCACATAGGAGAATAGGGACAAATAAATGGCCAGAATATGCTGTAGGTTATCGGGCGAGTGGAGGATAGTTTATCATTTGGGATAGTTTAATCAAGATCAGCCGGAGGTAAAGATGACAAATAGTAAGACGAAACAAATGGCCGAATCGGATCCGAGTTATAAATGGAAAGCGGGAGATGCACGAGGATACCAAAGATGGAAACTTGTTTGAATTTTTAGTATGGAATGAGGTCCCTTCGCTTTAGCCAAGTTGGGCATACTTTTGAGTTTGCATAGTAGTTACAGCCTCGCAAGCATCTTGTTCTTGACGCCGAGCATGTATCCCTGTTCTTTCATGAAAAAAAAACCGTACATCTCATCTGCCTTGTGCACATATAAAAAAAAGACTGCGTAGGTAGTCACTGACCCCAAGTGGCATGTGTCCTGGATAATTAGGCCCCGCTCGGTTTACCGTTTATATTTCCCGTCTTGTGTAAAATTACGGCCCGAAGCAGAAAATACAAGGATGTCATTCTCCGCACATATTTACCGGCCGTTCCGGTCGAAATACATTGATCCAAGCGCACCCTTAAGCCTCTCATGGATCGGGGGTTGGACATGTAGGAGTTTAGGTGTCATATGTACATACTATCTAACAATATGTAACTATCAGGAGGACTGAGATGTAAAAGAGGAGAAGTAGAAGAAATAAAAGAAAGTAAAACAGAGGAGGTGGATAAGCCTCTGTTCGTTCCCAGGTCGCTCTCTCTCTCCCGCTTGAAACCTAGTTCAATCCTTTGTGATTTGAGTTCAATCTGCTGCGATTACAACATGGTATCAGAGCAATCGGTCCAAGGGCATGTCCCTGCCTCGGATTTGGTCTGATTTGTGCTACGTTGCTCGGGATTTGGTGGTCGCTTTGGTCGTGGCCGCCTGTGTGCGCTTCTGTCATCTTCGTCAAGTTCTTCTGCTGCGCCGTGTCGCCTTTGTGCCGCGTCGCCCTGTACTGCCATCTTCGTCAAGTTCCTCGTGGTGCGCCGAGTCGAAGTCGTCGTCCTTCGTCAAGGTCGGTTGCTGTCTTTGTGCTGCGCCGCGTCGCCTTTGTGCCGTGTCGCCGCCGTCGTCCTTGTGCTGCTCTGAACGTGTTCTTGAGCTGCACACAGTTGGAGCTGTTCCCATCTGACGGGAATCATCTCAGTCTCAGGAACTTGGTGTTGTGTGGTTTGCTGAATCTAGTGTAAGCCGTTGTAGCTGTTTGAGTGAACATGGGAGACCCCAACAAGGATTCTGGTGTAGAAAAATTGGTGGAGAGTATGCAGCGTATGATGACCCAATTGTTGGACCAAGTACAGTCACGAACAAGCAGTAGTTCGGAGGTTCTGAAAAACTTGGAGGCTAATCCAGTAAGGCTGACTAGTCCGGGTGACTTCTTTAGTTGGTCTCGCAATGCATTGTTGATTTTGGAATCACATGGCCTGGAGAAATTTCTGAAGGAAGATGAAAAGAAGCCAGTGGAAGTTACACAAGAACAATGGGACCAAAGTCAGAAACGGGTCATGGTGTGGCTGCTTAGTTCTATGGACAAATTTGTTAGAGAACAAGTTGAAGGCTTTCATACTGCTGCTGAGGTCTGGACAAGCATTGAAAAGTTGTTTTCAGGAAAGTCAAACAAGATGCAGGTTACTAGGATACTCCATGAGTTAAGGCACATTAAACAAGAACAAAAAACAGTGACTGAGTATGCTGGAGAAATTAAGAAGCTCTTCCGGGACTTGGAGTACTTTAGGCCGTTCAAGGCACATGATCCGAAAGATGTACAACTCCTCCGAGAATGGTTTGAGCCAATATTAGTACAAGCCTTTCTTGAAGGATTGAATGAGGAGTTCAACCTACGCTCCCAGTTGATACTTGCATTACCTGACTGGCCCACTTTGGACCAGACCATAGCAAGTATATTGGAGGAGGAAACCAGATTGTCAAACCAAATAACTGTTCCGAGTATAAATGTGGACACCAGAGCTGCATTGTCTTCTCGCACGCAAGTTCAACCCATTGCTGGAATGAGATATGACCAAGCAAACACCATCAGGCCAACCTATAAGAAGAAGACTAGAGTTGTGTGTGACCATTGTAAAAGGTCTGGCCATATAAAAAGGGATTGCTTTGAGCTGGTTGGCTACCCACCTGGATGGCAGAAGAGGCCGCAAAATAGACCAGCTAGTGAGAATAATACTGAAAGGAGGTTCAACCATAGTCATCTCACTTCCGCTACTGGTGAGACTCAAGTGGCTGCTGGAATCCAAGCGTTAGAGGAGTTCAAGGCCAAAATGATGACGGCCACAACAGAAAATCCGGAAGTGGCATCCAGCTCTAGTGATGCTCAAGGTGCGAACTACTCATCAAACTCTTGGATCATTGATTCAGGGGCAACTAATCATATGACTGGCTCTCCGAAGAATTTTATTACTTATACGCCACGCTCAGGGAAAGATAGGGTGTGTATAGCTGATGGATCTACGGCGCCTATAATGGGTTCTGGAACCATTAGTTGTACCCCTTCATTACCACTAAGTCTAGTGCTACATGTCCCAAATTTCCCTGTGAACCTTCTATCAATCAGTTCTATTACAAAAACACTTAACTGCAGAGCATGCTTCGATCCTAATTCCTGTGTATTTCAGGAGCTGGAATCAGGAAAAATACTTGGGACTGGGAGTGAACGTCATGGGTTGTACTACCTACACTCTACTTCAGTCCCACAGGCTCTCAGCACTAAATATGGTTCGCCAACTAATGAGTTGCTTTTGCTTCATTACAGACTTGGCCATTTGTCATTTCAGTCTATGAGTCGTTTGTATCCTTCTATGTTTAAGGCATGCTGTAAGGAAAAACTAGTTTGTGAAGTGTGTGAGTTAGCTAAACACACTAGATCAAATTATCCAAGTGTTGGAGAGATAAGTAAGACACCTTTTGAAGTAGTACATTCTGATGTATGGGGACCGTCATCGGTTACCTCTTTGTTGGGGGAACGTTGGTACGTTATCTTCATCGATGGGTTCAGTAGATGTACCTGGCTGTACTTGTTGAAGCACAAGTCTGAAGTATTATTTGCGTTTAAGGATTTCTGTAATATGGTGCAAAATCAGTACAATGTAAATGTGAAAGTGCTCCGTTCTGATAATGGCACAGAATATATTAACAAGGAGTTTGATAGTTTCTTATCCGCTAATGGAATTATGCGTCAAACTACATGTGTAAATACAGCTGAGCAGAATGGGGTGGCTGAAAGGAAAAATAGGCACCTGCTGGAGGTAGCCAGATCCCTAATGTTCTTGATGGGTGTGCCAAAGTTCCTGTGGGGCGAAGCTGTGAAAACAGCTGCATATTTGATAAATCGCATGCCTTCAAGGGTGCTAAACTACAAAACTCCATTGGAGATGTTAACTGGCACTAACCATTTTATTGTGCCGCCAAAGATATTTGGGTGCACTTGTTTTGTTCATGATCACAGGAATTCAGCTGGAAAACTTGATCCCCGGGCCATCAAGTGTATCTTTGTAGGTTATTCACCTACGCAGAAGGGTTACCGATGTTGGAGTCCTACGGAGAAGAAATTTTTTGTGAGTATGGATGTTACCTTTCATGAAAAGGAACCCTTTTACCCTATAAAAGATGCAGGTAATGGTACTAGTAGTAAGGGGGAGAGTTCTGATAATGTGTATGGATCAGGTGGCTCAGTTTTGGTGCCAATGATGGACACGGTACCATTGGACCATGGAACAGAGGGGGAGCAAAATCATGACACGGAGATGAACATCCATGAGGTATTTAATCATGCTCCTAGTCAACAAATTAATATTGACCGTGAAACTTTACATATGGATTCTACAGTGTCAAGTGATGAGCCACCAGACCAAGAGACCACCGATGGAGCTGGTGATCAGATAACACAGAATGAGATGGGTCACAGTGAAGATAGAGGTACTATAAATTCGACAAACCCAAGTAATGTACCAGCTAGTAGTTGTCCAATTGTTTCGCGGAAGTCTACAAGAAAGAGAGATATACCAGCACGACTCAAGGATTGTGTAGAGTACCAACATAATATTGCAAATTTCGTTTCTTATGATAGGTGCAGTCCATCCTTTAAAAGTTTTATTGGTTCTCTTGACTCTAAATCAGCCCCTACCAACTGGAAAGAAGCTATAGTGGACCCCAAATGGAAGAACGCTATGTTGGAAGAGATGGAGGCCTTGGAGAAGAATAACACTTGGGAACTAGTTGAGCTACCAAAAGGTAAAGAGCCAGTGGGGTGTAAATGGGTGTATACTATTAAACACAATCTCGATGGTAAAGTTGATAGGTACAAGGCACGATTAGTAGCTAAAGGGTATACACAAACATATGGGGTTGATTATGAGGAGACATTTGCTCCAGTAGCAAAGATGAATACAATAAGAACCTTAATATCATGCGCAGTTAATCTTGACTGGCAGCTGCACCAATTAGATGTGAAAAATGCCTTCTTGCATGGAGATCTTCAAGAAGAGGTATATATGCACATACCACCTGGGTTTGCCACTGCTAAGACTGAAGGCAAAGTGTTGAAACTTCGTAGATCCTTATATGGGTTAAAGCAATCACCACGTGCCTGGTTTGATAGATTCAGAAAAGTTGTACTGAAATTAAGTTATAAGCAGAGCAATGCAGATCACACCTTGTTCTACAAGAAGAGAGAGAATATGCTTACCATACTAATAGTGTATGTGGATGATATTGTCATCACAGGGGATGATATTGCAGGAATAGAGGACTTGAAGCAGCAGCTAAAAAGGGAATTTGAAGTCAAAGACTTGGGACATCTAAGATACTTTTTGGGAATTGAAGTGTCCCGTAGCTCTAAAGGTATTTACTTGTCTCAGAGAAAATATGTATTGGATCTATTGTCAGAAACTGGGATGTTAGGCAGTCGCCCAGCATGCACTCCAATTGAGCAAAACCATAGACTAGCAAATGACTCAGGTGAACCAGTAGATCGAGAACAATATCAACGGTTAGTTGGACGATTAATTTACTTATCACATACTCGTCCAGACATAGCCTTTGCTGTAAGTGTGGTCAGCCAGTTCATGCATGACCCAAAAACCCAGCATATGAATGCAGTGCTTCAGATCATTCGATATTTAAAAAGTTGTCCAGGCCGAGGGTTATTGTATAGACCACATGGAAACCTGAAAGTAGAATGTTACACTGATGCAGATTGGGCAGGTTCCCTAGAAGATAGGAAATCTACATCAGGCTATTGCTCATTTGTCGGAGGCAACTTAGTCACTTGGCGTAGCAAGAAACAAAATGTTGTTGCTAGGTCTACTGCAGAGGCAGAATTCAGAGCAATGGCACATGGAATTTGTGAAATACTATGGCTGAAAATATTATTGCTAGAACTCGGTTTATTTCAGACCAAACCAATGATGCTATATTGTGATAATAAGGCTGCACTAGACATTGCAAACAATCCAGTTCAACATAGTCGGACGAAGCATATTGAAATCGATCGACACTTCATAAAGGAGAAACTGGACCAGGGAGAAATCTGTATGCCTTTTGTTAGCTCTTCAAGTCAATTAGCGGATATCTTAACTAAGGGCTTAGCCGAAAAAACTTTTAGTAGCATGTGTAGCAAGATGGGGCTGTATGATGCTTTCTCCCCATCTTGAGGGGGAGTGTAGGAGTTTAGGTGTCATATGTACATACTATCTAACAATATGTAACTATCAGGAGGACTGAGATGTAAAAGAGGAGAAGTAGAAGAAATAAAAGAAAGTAAAACAGAGGAGGTGGATAAGCCTCTGTTCGTTCCCAGGTCGCTCTCTCTCTCCCGCTTGAAACCTAGTTCAATCCTTTGTGATTTGAGTTCAATCTGCTGCGATTACAACAGGACATTACGGAGCCGAGTATTTTCCCGAACTGCTACGTGTTTTCTGAGGGAGGTCAGGGTCCGTAATTCTAACCGATCGTTTTGGCTCATAAAAAGATACCACGCAGGGCCTTAGGCCTCGATTGGTTCAGCATTTTTGACTAACACATAGGGGAAATTTTACACACCTGCCGAGCTCACGCTGAAAATTAAGGACATGGCCGGTGGAAAATTCCGCTCCGTAATTTGCTACTGCCAACCAAGCGGGATGTTAGAGTAAGAAACATGCGTGGCCAGACATACGGGTGCGCGCAAGCTGGTTTGACAAGTGGTACAAGTTTTATTTTCTTCACATTGTACCCACTCGAATGTTACCATGTAAAACCAATATTATTTGCGATGCACGAGTACGCTAGTTCCAAATAGCACCAACGATTTTTCGTGTAAGGATCCATATCTAAAGTGTAATTGCTGGAAATCATTTGTTTTGTTATTCGCAAAAAACATTTTTTTGTTCTTATAATTCATGCAGCACCTGGTTTTGAGAAAGCACCACTAGGAGAGAGATACTCCGTTATAATAGGCCGAGGGTGAATAGATAAAAGACGGACACAGTCACGAAATTGAAAACAGCCGAAAATATAGGGGCGCTAGCAGAGAGAGAAAATAGGTGCCCATGCGGGCATGCCCAATAGCGTAGCTGCTGTACCTTTCAGCTTTATAATCTCCCCCAAAATCTCCCCACTCCCGCAGCCTCGCCTCGCCCACCCTCCTCTTCTCTTCTTCCCCTCAAAACTCTCTCCCCCTCTCTCCTGAAAATTCTCCGGAGACTGGGTGCCCAAGTGGTGACGGCGTACGTCTCGCTAAGGGGGAGAGAGCGAGAGATCCCTCCCCTGTTTCCACTCCCCAACTCGCCTCTGTTCTCCACTTCTCTTCAACCCACTGCCAAGCCAGGGGAAGAGGAATTGGAGCTGAATTCAGTCCACCAGCTCCAGCTTGATCGGCCCCGGCGGAGAGATTTCATCCAGGTAGCTCCGGTTTCCTGCAGAATTCCGGTTTCTTTCGACCGACGGAAGTGGTGATCTGAGGTGTGAAGCGTTGGAATTATCTGTCGCCTTTTTTTGTTTCTTCGGCTGTCGTCCCTTGTTCTGCTTCTGCCCTGTGGGAATTTTCCATTCCGAGGACACGAGGAGTGGCGCCTACGCCTTTTTGTCTGCTTGTCTAGTGGTTTGATCTGCCAATTATGGGCGAAATATCTCGCTTTATCACCCGTTTTTACTCGAATTGTGCCGTTCTACCGCTGCCGGGAGTTCTTGAGCTGAACATGTTCAGTTGAATCTCTAGTCATTAATTAAGTAGTAGTAATAAATGCCCCTGCTCTGCTGAATTGGGGAAAGAAGTGGTTTTTGTCGAGTGACTTGCATCACCAGGTCCTTTTTCAGTCGCTGCACAATTAATACCTTCTTAGTTTCACCACTTCGATAAGTTTCTCCTGATCGGCTTCTGTTTGATCCCATAATTCAAACAATTATGCATAATTCAAGCACTATGTCGGAAAATTCAATCTTTTCTTCTTGGCATAATTCCAGGGCACGGAGAGATGTACCGGGTCAAGAGCGAGAGCGACTGCGAGATGATGCATCAGGACCAGATGGATTCGCCGCTGGCCGACGACGGCGGCGGCAGCAGCGGGGGGTCTCCTCACAGGGGCGGCGGCCCCCCTCTGAAGAAGGGCCCCTGGACGTCCGCCGAGGACGCCATCCTGGTGGACTACGTCAAGAAGCACGGCGAGGGGAACTGGAACGCGGTGCAGAAGAACACCGGCCTGTTCCGCTGCGGCAAGAGCTGCCGCCTCCGGTGGGCGAACCACCTCAGGCCCAACCTCAAGAAGGGGGCCTTCACACCCGAGGAGGAGAGGCTCATCATCCAGCTCCACTCCAAGATGGGCAACAAGTGGGCTAGGATGGCTGCTCATGTAAGTGCGATGCGACGGTGATTCACTGCTTTACATGTACTAGTAGCATGCTGTTGGTGTGTGCTGTTCTTGAGTCTTGCGTGATTGTTCACGTCATGGTCACATGGGGTAGCCTTTTTTTTATTGGACGATTGTTCTTGAAGAATAACATAATTAGTGGGTTTTTTTTAGTGTAGTGAAGTGTTTAGTTTCAGGTATATATTGGAATGGTATTAATCTTAATTTGTTGCCCTGGACCCTCGTGCTACTTACTTACTCTTACTGTTGTTTCTCTGAAATATGATGATTTTCTAGTGCAATTCAGAAAGTTACCGATCTTTGGTTTTAAATTGGTAGACATATGTTTCAGCTCAGCTTTTGTTGTTACCGAAAGCAAGTTGGCCTAAGATTTAAAAGGTTAAAAATTGACAGCTATATATGTATGCTTTAAATAGGTAGTCCATTTTTTACTTTGACTGCGTTCAAGGGGGTAGTTCTGTGCATAGACTGACATCTATGTTCTATAATGAAAATTGACTATTTTCTATAGTTGGAATCTTGTTCTGTGTGGCTAGGTAGTATTGTTTTTGTTAGTCATTTCACGCTTAATAATCTTGTATACCCAATTACTTCTCTATCCTCATTAGTATGTACTTCAATTCGAACAGAAACCCTACAATTGATCCAGGTTTCATTCACACCGACTTAGGTTGTCATACATATAAAATTCAAAAAAAGGTTGCCATAGCCTTATCCTGTGTACATGAGTGTCAATTTTCTCTTCCTCTTATATATTTGTTGCCATTATTATTGACTTTGAAAACCTTTTCCCAGTTGCCAGGGCGTACTGATAATGAAATAAAGAATTACTGGAATACTCGAATAAAGAGATGCCAGCGAGCTGGCTTGCCAATCTATCCTGCTAGTGTGATCAATCAGTCTGCAGCTGAAGATCAGCAGGGCTCCAGTGATTTCAACTGCGGCGACAATCTTTCCAACGACCTTCTGAATGGAAATCGGCTTTATCTACCAGATTTCACCTGTGACAATTTCATTGCTAACTCAGAGGCTTTGTCCTATCAACCACAGCTTTCAGCTGTTTCAATAAGCAATTTGCTTGGCCAGAGCTTTGCATCAAAAACCTGTGGTATCATGGATCAAGTAAATCAAGCAGGGATGCTAAAACAGTGTGACAGTTTGCTCCCTGGATTGAGCGATACCATCAATGGTGCTCTCTCCTCGGTGGATCAATTCTCAAATGACTCTGAGAAGCTCAAGCAGGCTCTGGGCTTTGATTATCTCCATGAAGCCAACTCTAGCAGCAAGATTATTGCACCCTTTGGGGGTGCTCTTACTGGCAGCCATGCCTATTTAAATGGCACCTTCTCTGCTTCTAGGTCCACAAATGGTCCTTTGAAGATGGAGCTCCCTTCACTCCAAGATACCGAATCCGACCCAAATAGCTGGCTCAAGTATACCCTGGCTCCTGCGATGCAGCCCACGGAGTTAGTTGATCCCTACCTTCATTCTCCAGCAGCAACTCCGTCAGTGAAATCCGAGTGCGCGTCACCAAGGAACAGTGGCCTGTTGGAAGAGCTGCTTCATGAAGCTCAGGCACTAAGGTCTGGGAAGAACCAGCAGCCGTCTGTGAGAAGTTCAAGTTCCTCTGTCAGTACACCGTGTGATACTACGGTGGTTAGCCCTGAAGCCCCTGAGTTTGATCTCTGTCAGGAATATTGGGAAGAACATCCAGGTACGATGCTGCATGAGTATGCTCCTTTCAGTGGTAATTCACTCACTGAATCGACGGCCCCCGTGAGCACCGCGTCACCTGATGTTTTTCAGCTGTCGAAAATGTCTCCTGGTATGTGTATTTAACTTCTTCATCCTTTCTTCAGAGTGGTTTTTTTCAAGTTATTTATATCTGTGTTCATTTGCAGCACAAAGCCCTTCGCCGGCATCCGGAGAGCAGGCGATGGAGCCAGCATATGAGCCTGGGGCTGCTGGGGACACTTCACCTCATCATGAAAACTTGAGGCCGGATGCATTCTTCTCCGGAAATACAGCTGATTCGTCCCTCTTCAACAACGCCATAGCAATGCTTCTCGGCAACGACACCAACACGGAGTGCAAGCCTGTTCTCTTCGATCCTTCCTCGTGGAGCAACATGCCGCACGCTTGCCAGATGTCGGAAGAATTCAAATGAATTCCTCGCCGATCGATTGTTTTGAGGATAATTTCAGGGAAAGACTCATTGATTGCAACGCGCTGCATAGCCGCCACCGCCGACGATGACGGTGTATGCAGCTGCTAGTAGATGTATGTGCTCTTCATGCAACTAGCACCTTTTCCCCCAATAAAGTTCATGGAGATATAAGCCGGTTATCTATTTTTTGTTGTTTCTTCGTACTAGAGAACCCTTTTTTTTGTATGGCCTCAGACTCTGTTGGAAACTTGTTGAGCTGTTTTATCTGAACGATGTATGATCAGTTACCGCTTTTCTGGTGTACCGTCTTTGTTGAAACATTAATTCAAACCCCAATTGTCAATTGGATAGCATTTTGTTTCGGAGCGAGATGTTGTTTCTGTGCTGGGTTCGCTCTGTTCATCAGCTTGGCCCACTGTAACTTGGCTGAGTCGTCAAGTATTCAGGGTGAATATTTTTCTGCATTAGCCTCCATGAACCTGATTATTCTTCGCTGCCAATTGAACTCTCATCTACCTGTTTTTTTTGCGGATCTTCGTCCAGCAATTTGCGGGTAAGAAAAAAAAAGGGAGGGAGGGAGGCACTCTGTTTATGATCGTATGGTCGCAGACGTTGTGACGTGGATGCGCCAGCCGGCCAGCCCGGATCGAACGGGCGATGTGCAAGGCATGACTCCCTTCCATGAGGCGGCCGCTACCACCGTACCACGGCACCACACACACGGCCCGTGCCTCTCTCTGCATGGAGATGGTGATGGAGACGGAGCACGTTTTTTTTTTCGAGTGAAGGAGATCGTGCCCCCGATTGCATTTCATGAATGAAACCCATAAACAAGCATGTTCAGGTTCATGTCCACCAAGCCAGGCACACATCAAGCACAGACTCTACTATCTTACCTACAGAAGAAAAACCATTACCGTTACCAGAACTCTATCTAGAACAGAAACCACCAGGAAAACAATCAACGAAATTACAGTGATCTTCTGGGAACTTTTTCTCAAGATATTACACCACTCAGCTCTTTTCTACTCTTTATTCTCCTTTCACTTCTCGCCATCTTTCTTTTTTACTCCTCATCCTTGAATTCTCTGCACCAGAGGCGTCCACCCTCTCCTTTTGCCAAAGATTTCAGCTGCCACCCGCAGCAACGCCTTTGCTCCTCTGCGTTGAAGCTCGCGTCGACCTAGGATCTGGATGTCAGCCCAGAAGTTCAAGATTAACTATTGCACAACTAGGATCATATGGGAACACCTTATCAAAACATGCTGCGTTTCTCGTCTTCCACAAAGCCCAAATTATTGCAGCTACTCCAACTAAAATTACATTTCTCATACTAACAGGAAAACGATAAACCCAACCAATAATAACAGAAACAGAATTGAACCCAGTTTTATAATATCAAAAGCACATTCTGCTATACTCCAGCTAAATTTTGCTAAGGGGCGTTGTACAAACAGGTGGTCTATACTTTCATCTTTACTACAGAAAAGACAGTTAGTAGCTCCTTCCCACCCTTTTTTCTTTAACACATCTCTAGTTAGAATACTAACTTCGACATAAGCCATGGAAAACCTTTATTTGGCCGGCACTTTTATGAACCACAACTTTTTTAAAGGACACCTAGCTTGATTCAACTTTAGGTTGCTGTATAGAGATTTAGTCGTAAATTTTATCTGAACTATTTAACATCCCCCTACATCTATCTCGTCGATCGTTTAAATTAACTTCACTACACAATCTACGTAATTCATCCCACATAATAGCAGTTTCCCCGGTTAAAGTACGCCTAAATCTCACACAGGACCACCATTAGTAAACACTTTAGTAGCTGTCACACCTACAGAAAACGTTAAAGTGTACAATCTAGAAAATTTCATAATCATAAATCTTCCCAAAAACGAGTATTCAAGCCATTCCTTACCTGTTTTTTTTACAAAAATTATAAAAATACTCTCTAACACCTAGTATGCTTGGAAAAAAATTGAGATTGTCCAGGTTTTTCTTAACAGCAACTAACAATTCCCTCTTACAATATTCCTAAGAAGCATAGTTGACAGGGGGCGGCTAGATGACATGCTTGACAGCCTGCTGGTGACCGCACGGCGCCTCTCCTCCTCATCTAGCAGCTAGCGCCGGAGGGCTGCGCACTTTTTGTTCTTCCCACCTGTCCCTACCCCCTTGCTTTTCTAGCTTTTATCTTGTTGTTGGGCTTACTTGTGCTGTTGCCCCAGCAAACTCTTCTAGCTTATTTTCGGGTACTTGCATCGTTGTATGAACTTGCTTGGCATGTTGCTTTATTTATAAAGCGGGGCGAAAGCCTGGTTCGAGGGAGGGGCAAGAATGTACAATGCAGGAGTAGTGAGTGTCCGCCTTCCGGGCGGGGAGGCAACAATTGCGAGTAGCTCGTCAGGCTTGGGAGCACTACAGTACTACTATGACGATGCCAGGGAATACTATATGCTGCTGCAGTTCTGAAACTTACTTAATGTTGGTTCGGTCATTGCGCTCATGTGCCTTGTCTCTCCCCTCGGAACATCTCGACGATGGTACTACTACGGAATACTCGATGTGGCATTGGATCTGATTTCCTCGATCCTTTGTCTCACTCCCTGGTGAAATCTCGACGGTTTCAACACACGAATCGGGTGCGTTGGATCCTCCTGAACTGAATGCACAACCACGACGTACGTGTTGCTACGTAGCGTCGGCCGTCGCGTGTCTTGAGAAACTCAAGCCGCTTCTTGCTGCTGCTAGTAGTAGAGAGCACGTGCTTCGTTTATACTCTCTCTGTCTGTAAAAGGATGTCTCACTTTATCTAAATGTGCATTTAGGGAGTAGTACTTTCGCCAGAGATTGAGGGTGGTACGTGGTTGACACTTGAGCCCTTGCATGTAGTACTAGCTAGATGTGGATGCTCCCTTTCACGGTAAGTCGGTAACGTAACGATCAGTTTTTTCCTTGAGGCTACAGGAAAAGAGGATTCCATATTTGAAATAAGGCCGATAATCTTACATGGAATTTGGGTGTCGTGAATGGTGCAGCCTAGGAAGTACATAAACCTGAATTTCTTCGTGAACCGGTTAATCTGACAAATGAAAATCCACACCCTGTTCTCATAGATCGTGATTTTAATCTGCTAAGATTACAGCCTGAAAAAGCGGAGGCAGATTCGATAACCATTGGATTTTCTTATTCAATTTTGTCACTTTCAGTTTAGATTTATTAGGGGCACAATGAGTGGACGACAGTTCACGTGGGTGAATAGCCTCCCAAAACCAATATACAAAAAGCTCGACCACGTACGCATTGATACCGAATGAGACTCTAAATTATCGTTGGTGACCTTACGTGTTTTAAAACACGTATTGAGAATTTGTCGGACCATGCCCTTATCTTTTTACTGGCCATCAAAATCAGTGATGACGTTTACTTCCAAACGAAAAAAAGGATTAAAACAATGTGACTCTCTACTACCAATGCTATTCAATATAACTAATATGTTAGCGGCCATAATTAAACGACATAATTGAATGCACCAAAGCCAATTGCCAATTGGAGGTGTGGTTCCGCATCTCGTCGATGGGGGACTATCTATACTTTAATATGCGGACGATACAATTCTCTTTATGTACACAATCTTGAAAAAACTAAGAACTTTAAATTAATTTTTTTCAGTGTTCAAACCTCAGGAATCAAAATTAACTTCTACAAGAGTGATTTTTTTATTTTGCGGAGGCCCAAGACAAGGCTGCTTTATATGCTAAACTATTTGGTTATGAGTAAGGCCAGTTTCTTATTGGATACACTATTGGAGGCTCACAAACGTTCGAATGGAAACATGTCGAGGTCTGACTAGAAAAATGATAAGTAATTTGAAAGGAAAATTACTATCTCTGGTTGGAAGATTAGTCCTAATTAATTCTGTAATAAGCAATATGTTACTGTATATGATCACTTTTTTTCCATTTATCATTTATGTAAATGAGTTTTACATAGATTAGACTATTTTGGATCAATATTCATCTGTCAAGAGGACAGTGAGAAAAAGAAATATCAAATGGCTAAATGAGACGTGTTTACCGGTCTAAATATAAAGGGGGTTGGGTATTCATGACCTTCAGATAGAAAACATCGCCTATCTCGGTAAATGGTTGTTTAAACTTCTCACCGAACATGCATATGGTGTGGCGAACTGTACTACAAATAAATGTATTGACTTAAAGAATTGTCCCAATTGAACGCTTATCTCGGAAAATGTATTGACTTCTCACCGAACAATTGAACGCTTTTTTCCATTGCAAGTTTGCTCCGTACATGGTCACATCTGTAACGCATGGAGAATCAAGACATACTTATGAAGGTGTATACACTGTTGGAGAATACGGCGAGAAATATTAGTATTTACCCAACATGATAACAGCGCGATGGACTTGGCCTCCCTCAACATACATAGGTGATATACAATTTCATGTTTACTTGATAGGATATTTGTTTCTAAAAAGAAGCAAGAGGATAAGTTTCACTGCAGCGAGTGCAAAAGAATTTTTTTTTCTCTTCTTTTGCGTGCTGCGTGTGTGAGATTTGTTTTCACTTCTTTCGTACGCGAGCGTGCGTGTGTGAGATTTTTTTTCTCTCTTCCTTCGTACGCGTGCGTGCGTGCGTGCGTGTGACGGTGTGAGAGAGGCGATTACGCAGGAAAACAAGGAAACAATTAAGGAAAAGTATAGTAGTCACCCGGGGGATCCGAGCTTCCCATCCTCCGGGTCCCCCACCAACCACGTGTCCCCTCTTTCTGTCCACAATCCCGCTTTTGCTACGGTAGCAAAAAAATATCCCGATTTTTGCTACATGTAGCAAAAACTTTTCGGTCCAAAAAATAGTCCCCCAGAGCCCGTTTTTGCTACGGTAGCAAAAAAAAAGTCTCATTTTTGCCACATGTAGCAATATAACTTTATTTTTGCTATTATTGTTATCTGGTTTTGCTACAATAGATCAAAAAAAATTGCTACTATATATCTCCGGCGAGGTCTCCGGCGATGTCTCCGGCGATGTCTCCGGCGATGTCTCCGGCGAAGTTGATTTTGCTACAATAGATCAAAAAATTTGCTACTATTGTTATCTGGTTTTGCTACAATAGATCAAAAAATTTGCTACTATATCTCCGGCGAGGTCTCCGGCGATGTCTCCGGCGAGAGTCTCCGGCGATGTCTCCGGCGAAGTTGATTTTGCTACAATCGAACTTTTTTGTTGCTACAATAGCATAAACTTTTTGCTACCACGTGTCCGGCGAGGTATCCGGTGAGGTCTCCGGCGAGGACAGAATTTTCCTTTCATGTTCTGTGTACGAACCGTTTTTTGCTACAATGCAGCAAAAGCGGGACGATTTTGCTACAATAGCAACTTTTTGTTGCTACAAAATCTCCGGCGAGGTCTCCGGTGAGGTCTCCGACGAAGTCGGTCTTTTATTTTTCTGTATTTCTAAGCGAACCGTTTTTTGCTACATAGGAGCAAAAGCGGGCGATTATTTGCTACACCGTAGCAAAAGTGGGATTTGGGAGTTAGACAGGGACAGGTGTCAGCAGGAGGATCCGGGGGATTTTTCCCCGAGATCCCCCGGGGGACGCCTAGTTCTCTCCAACAATTAACCATGACCACCGTCTTTGACGGCAGCAGCTAAAGAGCGACGGCCGTTCATTCGTTCGCGCCATGGCCGGCGCCGCCGGTCCGACACGAGAGGCTGCCCTGCCAGGCTGCCAAAGCACAGAACGGAAAAATTCCTCGCCGCCGTCGCCTTCCCTCCGACCCCACCTTCTCCCGCTGCCGCCTGGGCCCTACGGCCATGGCGCCCACCCGCCAGTCGAACGCAGCAGGCACAGCTGTACCGACGGAGAGACAGAAAGGCCGGGCCCGCCCACTCCCCTCCCGCTTTCTCTGCCACTGCCGCCCTACTTTCTTCCTTTTCTTTTCTTTCCCTTTCTCTCCTCCGGGCGATCGCCATCGCCATCGCCGCCCACCACCACTACCGCCACCAAATCCACCGCGGAGTCGCCGCCCGAAAGCGGCAGTCCATGCTCCAAATACGCAGCTGCTCCTGCATCTTCCTACTACTACCCCACCGCGCGGAGACACGGACGCGTACTACGCCCAGCAGCAGGCAGCAGGCAGCAGCAGAACATTTCTTCCGCGCTGACGCCTCCGAGATTTTGACCCCCGCGATCGGTCGCTTCTCGCTCCCGGCTTCTTCGTATCGGCCAATCGCAGCACAGGGTTTTCAGTTATTCTGTTTCTTGGAGCTTTCCCCTCCCTCGTCCTGGCCGGCTTCTTCGGAGGTATGTTCTTTCTGGTAGTGAACTGTCGGGATCGATTCTCGTTATGTCGGATGGTTTGCTCTTGATCCTCCATGTACAGTACTGTTCGTTGATTTTGGTTCCCCGTTCGAGGATTTGATTCTTACCATGTCCCTTGGGGAAGATCTGTTAGTTAGCCCCTTGCTCTGTACTAAAGGTGATGGGTCTTTTGCTTGTTCGTGCTATCTAAGGATTCACCTCCTCGAGTTGGGGTTTAGCTTATGGACTTCGAAATCTGAAGCTCCTGCGATGCTAGCTAGTACTACTATCCAATCAGCGATGACCGTCCTAGTGATCAGCTTATTGGTCGTTTGATTTGTTCATGTTGTTGACAAGTGCTTGCTAATTGCTGAATCAGTTTTGCTTATCGCCTTGACTTAAGCTTGTGCTAGGGTACTCATGATCTAACGTTACTAGCCCTCCTATGTATCGGACGCTCTTTGCGAGCTCGTATTTCATACAATTGCACAAGTTCAATGGATCTGACGGTCTGTATTTGGTGCAATTGCACAAATTGATTGTCTACGACCCTGGCTATTTGCATTAGCTGGGTTACCTTAATAATAGGAAGAAAAAACCTCAAAAAAAAAATAATAGGAAGAAAACTGAACTTGCTGGATTTGGGTCGTACTTACAGGGTGGATGAACATGGACTTGTTAAATTAGCATAACTGAAATTCTCAAAGTCATATCTATGTATCAATCAGTACAGAAGACTGTTTTATAGTACTATCCAACTGATCTCGTCTGTAATTTTCTTAATGCTAGGTTTGTGCTGGAGGCTGAGAGGTTACATGCCATGGCTCTTGAGACAAAACAAGTTGGTCTATGTATCAAGAAAGTTTTGAGGCTCTCCATCAGAAAAGGCTACAGATGTGTCTCTGAACATCCAGTCCTTTTCAGTTTCAGTGTTTTGCTCTACTTATTGTACAGATCTTCACCGGGTTTCTTTGCGTTCCTGCTATCTTGTTCACCTGTAATTATATGCACTACTCTTCTTCTGGGAATCCTACTGAGTTATGGCGACACAAACCTACCTGAAGCTAGTGACGATGCCAAGACTACTCCGAGATTTCAGCTGTTAAGGTTGGGAATTATTCGAGGGATGTTCACTTTGAGTCAGATCAGAGAATTTCAGCTCCTAGTTTTACAGATACTACAGAAAACCTAAAAGAAAGGGAAACTAAGCGGCCAGTGTCTGTCAGAGAGAGGTCTACTGAGCATGATGATGTTGTTCCTCTTCTGAGAAGAGTTGATGAAGAGGATGAGAAATTTGTACACCGTGACATACCTAAAACGTTAACTCCATTTCCTTCCATGGTCAATTTTCGCCACGAGGTTGGGTTTGGGGATGCTTTGCACTTTAATCAGGAAAAGGAATACACAGATTCATTTTTTGTGACAGATAAGACTGATAGGCACCCTAGCTTATTTGATGGTCTGAATGAGAAGGGTGCATCCTTTGATATGTTGTCATCCAGTGAGAATGTTCATAAACATGCTGCAATGTTGGAGAATTTGAATCAAGCAGCTAGCAAAGTAAGTGATATATCGGAAGAGAAGTCGGCCGATGGTGTAGTTGGAACTAGCAGACCAACTTATGCCGTTTCTGAGCTCCAGAATAAAATTCTTGATGATCTGAAGATTAATACTAGCAAGGCCGTTCAGGACAACCTCCTCGATTCCTCTCTTGGTTCACCATGGGCCACAGTTGGAAGTGATGATGGTTCATCTGGTTTTGACTCTGATGGGGCTGAGAGTTCTTCACCTGATGCTTCAATGACTGACATTGCACCAGTTCTTGATGAGATTGACCCTCTTCTAGGTTCTGATTTCACTCGTCCTGATCCCATTGCTAATGATGATTCAGACACTGATTCACATGTGTCCTCACAGTATCATCAAACTGATGATGATGATGATGATGATAGTAATGACGAGGATGGCAACAATGATGTTAAAGATAGTGGTGAGGAGAACAAGAAAGATGATGGTCAGGAAGCTGCATTTATTTGGACAGCGGACGATGCAAAGAATCTGATGGATCTTGGATATTCTGAGATGGAAAGGAACCGTAGGTTGGAGATTTTGATGGTTAGGCGAAGATCCAGGAAGAACATCGTATTTGACATTGACAATAACTCGATGGATGTCAATGGCAACGACTCTGGGAAAACCGTAGATGACTTATCTCGCTTCCATGCACAAGTACCACATATCTCAGTTACAAGGAGAAATCCATTTGACCTTCCTTATGATCCTGAAGAAGCGGCAATTCCTGGCTCAGCTCCCTCAATCCTGCATGCTAGAAAGAACCCATTTGATTTTCTGGAGCATTGCAGTGAAAGTGGCGTATCTGCACATGATAATTCGAGCCCTGGAGAATCACCACCAACTTCTCACCGTGAAATCTTCAGAAGGCACGAGAGCTTCAACTTTGGAACTAAAGATGCTACCCAGGAGAGACGTTTGTCTAGATTGAAGCCATATTTTGTCCCTGAGACAGTGGAAGGGAGTACAAGTAATTTCCAAAGGCAGTTCAGTGACAAGAGCGAGTCTAAACTGAGTTCTGTTACTGAATCTGATATGACTTCTTCGGTTACCGATCAGGAAGATCACGAGGACCTCGATGAAACGGATGTGCATATGGAGCAGGTGTCACCAGCTCTCCTGAGACAGGACAGTGACCTGGCAGATGCTGGAAGTGAATGCTCAGATGGTATCAACTCTGTGGATGTTGAACTAGACCATAGCGACATTGACGAGCGTGAGATTTCTCTACATCATTTTGTCTTCGAAAGATCGCAAGAAAGAGAAGCATATCTTTCCTCAACAAAAGGGAAGGGCCATGATGAAGATGACATGCTCAAGTCAGATGGAAATTCCACGATGCCACTTAATCCAATCACTGACCTGCTTAGCTGGGAAGATGGAGATGGTAAGCAAGTTTCATCTAACCTCTTTGTGTAATAAGTGGATATTTGCCACCCACACCTTTATTTGAACATTATCCTGGTATGCAGGTGAAAGTTTCCTTGGTGCTAAGCCTTCCATGACAACAAACACAGCAGTTGAATTCTCAGAATGGCTTGCCTCTCCCAGGCCACCTCAAGAGCATGAGTTGGGATCAGGGGACCTTTGTCTTGGTGCGACCAATATAGCCGAGGAAGATGGAGATGCTGTTTTTAGGTCCTATTTAAACGATGAAATCCCACAAGAAAATCTGATTTATGGATCTATGGACTTGCTAACTGATTTTGAGAAGGAAGCATTGCCTGCGATATCTATGGACCTCCATCCTATCCCTGAAGAGAGGGTTGTTGAGAACTTCAATGAACAAGAAAAGCATGAAACTGCAATATTTACTGGTTCTGGTAGTCAATTGACTGACTTGCATGTAATTGAAGAGCACTTTGATGTTGCATCTGAAGTAAGCCCGAGCTCTGCGATTGTCTCCTTGTGTCCTACTGAAGTGAGTGATTCCATCCAATCTCCAGAGCCTAAAAATATCTCAAATCCATTTTTTTCCGTGGCTTCTGAACATGATAGTGTAGATATGGTTGATATGAAGGAAGAAATAACTTCAGCATATCTACTTGATTCTGATGATGATGGTGCTGATAAAATCTATCCTGAGCCTTTAGAAGATAACGGTATTGATGAAAGTTTCCTGTCGGAATTGGATGCAGTGGGGGATTTCCGGGTAGAACCAGTGAGACTGGATCAGAAGATGCCTGATCTTAGCTCCCAGACTGACAACCCTGCTGGTGGTGTTACGGAATACTCCTTGATTAGCCCTCAGACTTCTGGCGACAATACCACATCATTTGCCAGTGCATTAGACTCTAGCAAGCTATCCCCATTGGTTGATTACGTAAGTGGCCCTGATCCTGAATTTAGTTGGTCATTGCGGACATCTCATGATGACCCTGAGCAGACTGTCTACAATCCTCGGCGAAGGATTCTTGAAGCAAGTCCTTTTGCAGCAATGAACACAGAGTTGAAACCATCATACGATGTGACAGAAGTCACAGAAGTTTCTTCAGTCAATACACTGTCCGAAGCATACATAGCAGTTGGAGCAAGTGAAGTGGGGGTTTCCAAAAATGAGCCCGTGACAAGTAGAACTGATGCTGAGATAATGGCCGTTGATGCCAAGTCTCTGGAGGACATAGAGACAGCCTTTAAACAAGCGAGTGATGGTGTTGACGAGCCCAACCTGGATGCTGAAACCTCGCAACAAGCGAGTGATGGTGTTGACGAGCCCAACCTGGACGCTGAAACCTCACATGTCTCAGGTGTTGATGTTGACTCAGACCCCTTAGAGTGTTCTGAACTGTTACATGTCATTCACGCAAAATCTGTCGATGACATTTTTGCTGCTTTGAACGAACACTCTGGCCTTGATGTGAATAGTTGCATGGAACAAGACGAAGATAAAGATGACTGTGGAGAGACCGCAGAATTTGCAACACAAGCTAATCTTCAAGAAGGTACACATGTTCAAAGTCTGGATTTGGATACAGACGATAGGCAGCCTGAACTAATGAAGACTGCAAGCAACATGAGTAGTACTGAACCAAGCACCCTCGACGACGACGTAAATGCAGTGTTCAAGAAGCTCTCTGATAGCCACGCGGAGGGTACTGTGAAGGCAACGGAGTCCGATGATGCTTGCAATAATAGAGAGGGAAGTGAACAACATTGAATTACTATCACCCGATCTCTTAAAGAGAAATGCAACCGGTGGAAATGTTAAACATATCATCCTTGATTGAAGGATGCTATCCTTGGTTAACTGATGAACCACTCCTTTCAGCTCCACGGTACTTACGTTACACGTATAGTTGCCAATACTCAAGATATGAAGTTTTGCTCTAGATTTTTGTGGATTATCTTTTTTCTCCGTTTTCAGGTTTTTGACCGTTGTATTCAGGTTGATTTGTTTGATCCTTTTTTTATTCTCCCGTCCTCTGTCTGTAATTTGTTTGCTCGGGCAGTGTGGTGTGGTACCAGGGAGAGAGAGAACAATGGATTCTATCATGTAATGTAGATTTCTTTCGTTACTTGATGGAACTGGGAGAGTGCTTATGTAAGAGAGCTTGTGCAGTTGGAATTAGAGGAAGTACATAAGGCTAAGTGCTTTGCTTGCCGTCGATTCTTTCACTTGTGACTGATACTTTCGAAATGTATGTGTGAATACAAGATCTTTTTTTGTTTCTTTCTGAAAGGCAGTGAATTTGACGAGTAGATCAGAGTCAGGTTTTACAGCATGCAATGTACTTATTTTGCCTGCAAAGTTCTTCTATGCTTCATGGACAGATCAGACAGAACACCCTGTTGGTCACTGAATTGGGCCTGGTATCAGTGCTGCTGTGTTAATTAAGCGTTTCGACGGACTACCCTGTGTGCTTTTTAGCTGGTTATTATCCTCACGGCATTTACCTATTGCACATTCTATATGGTCTTACTGAACATTTTGTTGCTACATGTTTTTAGTTTATCTTGTTACATATCGATGGGCAGATCTATTTGATCTTCTAAGAATCATCTACAAATTTTGTACTCCTCCGATCCATATTAGTAGGCATATCTTTGTCTAAATTCATATGTATCTAGTTAAGTATTTAGACTAGATACATGTGTATCTAGACAAAGTTGTGCCCACTAATATGGATCGGAGGTAGTACTGTATTTGATCTTTTCTTTGTTGGAGCAAGAGTAAACTTGTATCTGAATTAGCAGTAGTGGAGTAGTACTAGGCACGACCAGCAAGACCCGGCACGTCCTCCTCGCCGGCAGCGGGCGGGGAGAACGTGGGCACGCATCACCTGGCCATGGACCATCCCTGTACGTCCAGCTGCCGCCTGCCGAGCTTTACTGTGACCGCTGCGTAAATACTGGAGCTTATCTGATGTGACGTGTTGGACCAAGCTGCTTGCTTGCTGCCCGTGCCGCCGCTGGTTGTTCCTATCCGTGTGCATCTACGGCGTTGGCGTCTCACCCGGTCGTCGAGACGCGTTCTGAGCTGCAAAACAGCTGCCGCCGCAAACATCCCTGCCTGCCTATGAAGTGCGAATAGTGTATAGGGTATTTTTTTAACTTAATGATACTTAGGGCTCCTTTGATTCAAATGAACTAAAAAGGATTTTTGTAGGATTATCCTATAGGAAATTTTCCTACATTGGTCGTTTGATTCATAGGAATGATTCCTATAAGAATTTTTCCTATAGGAATTATTGTACTACTTCCTATAGAAATTCTAACATTCACTCTAACCTCTTTTTACAATTTCTTTTCTTTTCCTTTGCCATCAAACACAATTGCTCTTCCCAAAGGATTCAACTAGTCATGACATTCTAATCCTATGGTTTTTCTATTCCTACACTTTTCCTATCCTATGAATCAAAGGAGCTCTTAATTAAATTTTCAGCTCATTGTGACTCTTCGAATAACTTTCAGACAGATATGACTCGGCATCTAATGCCATGGTAAGGCGTTTTAAAATCTTGTGGGCTCTAAAAATTTCAGAAAACGCCA
Organism: Poa pratensis; assembly: GCA_947311845.1. Taxonomy (NCBI): domain Eukaryota; kingdom Viridiplantae; phylum Streptophyta; class Magnoliopsida; order Poales; family Poaceae; genus Poa; species Poa pratensis. The sequence goes on along the minus strand of CAMZMU010000058.1, from coordinate 27,697,206 downwards.
TACGGTTCGACTTATCCTAGCCCAGAAAACGTAACAAATTCTAAGTCATTTGGATAAGCCATTTGATGTGGAGTTACTCAGTCACACAGACTCTGAGAATCTCAGAATACGCCGACTGAAAACGCCAGATCAAATGGCTTATCTCAAAAGGGTTAGAATTTTTTTGCGTTTCTCTGGCTCGGGATAAGCCAAAGTGTATGGTGTTTTCTGACATTTTGGAAGCCTCTTAGATATTTAGAACGCGTAAGTCCATGACGTTTTTTAAAAGGCCCATACTTGCCTGAAAAAAACCCTCGGCCTCGATGCCCCTAACCATCACCTCCCCATGCGGCTCTCTCGGCGCTGCTCCTCGTGAACAGATGGTCACGTACTTGCGACGAAGGCGACCTCCAACAACCGGCGCACCACGCAGACGCGCCCCGCCTCCTAGTGTGACTCAGAGCTCCAATGTGGCGCATCCCCCAGCCTTCGGCTCAACCCTCGCAACACATCGGCGCCCTCAGGGACAGTGACAAGGTGGGACAAGCAAGGGCTACATCCCCCTATGCTCTTGATTATCTTGGTAATATTAGCCATGTTAGCTCATTATTTACGGTGTTTAGCTTGTTTAGCCGCCCTCGTAGTCTAGCATTGCCCCCTTGTGTTCAGTTCTTGGCTTCGTCACTGGGCGCCCTTGGCCTGGCTCCTCCCGGCATGGTGGCACTCAAGTATATATAGAGACTAGGGAAGAAAATGAATATGACATGTCTTTATCGGCGAGAGTAGCAATTTATAATTTTATTTTATTTTCTCTGAAAACATGTCCAAGGGTTTATTTTAGACCGGAATTTAATATTTCAGTGTGTAAATGACAAGATTTCGACTTCAGGGTTTAATCCGTGCAACTTGAATACGAGTTCAGGGTTTAAATAAACTTTTTAACTCGGGAAAATGCAAGCAACATGACACGTCTGTTCTGTGCGCAGAGTGAAGTAAAAAGTGTGAACATTTTGTTGTTTTCTTCCTATATGGCCTGGCCATGCACGCACGGATGCGCGTCTCCTCGTACTACTCATCGGATGCCAGTCCAGTCCAGCTGTGCTTTACGAGACGACGCGCGATCGTGAACACGCATTTCCTTTTTTTTTTTGCACGCTTTCACTCTTTTGGTTTCCCGTCAATGAAAGCTTACCATAAACCCGCAGCCGCGACACGGTTTCGACACTACTTTCCCCTTCCCCGTAAGCAACCCGTCCCACCTGCCAGCCGCCTCCAGCAACCACCGCTCTATATAACCCCGCCCGCCACCAACGTCGTCGTCTCCGATCTCTCCCGCCTCCACCGCTGTCCCCCACATTACCTCCTCGCACGTCTCCTCCATCCTCTGGATCAAGACTGAATAACCCAAGCGATTCCAGAAGAGAAACAACGCCATTGATCACGAGCGTCTCCGGTCCCCAGCTGTACAAGGTAAGCTTCAATCTTCCGATCCGTCGCGGTGTTTTGTGTTTTGGCGCGAGCGTGCGGAGGTTTTCTTGCCCAATGTTTGGGTCTTTTCGCTCAAGGTTTTGTCTCGTCGACGCCTAGCAGTCAGGTCCATTCTGTTCTTGGTCTCTTCCGGTATTTGGCAGAATGCCTAAATGCAAAAGCGGCGTTGTAACCTTGGCGCGAGTGTCTCCCTGCATTTCCATCTGTGTGTTCGTTCGGTCGGGTCTGTGTTAACCATGTTTTTCTTTTGAATTTCTTGGGCTACCTTATCGGGAATGCAGTACCAACGCCAATTCTGCATTTTCTTTCCCTCCGAAATTCAGTTCGTGACTCTGCGTTACTAGTTTGCAGACTATCGATTTTCACCAAGTATGTATGTGGATTGATCCTTGATTTTTCCTGTACATTCTGAACTAATTAAGGATGCATACAACTCGCAGATTGATCCGCACGCGCGCCTAGAGGAGCAGGCGCCGATGATGAACGACGGCCGCGTCCACCCGGCGGCGGCAGCCACCAGCCCCGACTTCTCCGGCGAGATGAACCAGTCCGCCTACTCCTCCTCCGACCCTTCCTCCAGCCCCCTCTACAGCTTCCACTTCGAGAAGCCCCTCCCGCCCGCGCTCCCGCACGGACAACCCAAGCAACAGCAGCATCCGCAGCCGCAGCAGCAGCAGAAGCCGGCACCGCCGCAGCCCGGCGGCACGTACGTCATACAGGTGCCCAAGGACAAGGTCTTCCGCGTTCCTCCTCCCGAGAACGCGCGCCTCCTCGAGCACTACACCCGCCGCGCCAAGCGCCGCAGCGGCTGCCCTGCCTCCGCGCCTGCCTCTACCTCCTGCTCGCCATCCTCTGCCTCGCCGTCCTCCTCGCCGTCGCCGTCGGCGTCGTGTACCTGGTGTACAAGCCCAGGCGACCGGCGTACTCGGTCGTGTCCCTCGGCGTCTCCGGCCTCTCCGGCGTCGGCAACGCCTCCGCGCCCGGCGCTTTTTCGCCGGGGTTCGACGCGACCCTCCGAGCCGACAATGGCGCGAACGGCAAGATGGGGGTGCACTACGACGGCGCCGGGAGCCGCGTTGCTGTGTCGTACGAAGGCGTGAGCCTGGCCCAGGGCGCGTGGCCGGCGTTCTACCAGGCGCCCGGGAACGTGACGGTGTTCGTGGCGAAGGCCAGGGGGACGGGGATACGGTTCTCGGAGCAGGTGCGCGGGCAGATGGCCGCGGCGGAGCGGCTCCGGTCGGTGCCGTTCGACGTTGACATCAAGGTGCCCGTGCGGCTGCAGCTCGGCGGGGTGAAGACGTGGGCCGTGCCGGTGACGGTGCGGTGCGCCATGGCCGTGGACAGCCTCGCCGCCAACGCCAAGGTGGTGTCCAGATCGTGCGACGTGAAGGTGCCCTTCCTGTTCTGGAGGACCTGAACTGAGGAAGCAGAAGAAGTGGTTATCATCGTTGGTGATTAGGAGAGCAGTTCTTGGTAGCGGAGGATCCGTGCCTCCCTGATGGTTTTCCTCCTCGTTAATCTGTTCGTTGTTTTGATCGAGCAATGTTATTTTTGTCTGTCAGCAGTTTTGAACATGTTGGCAAATTGTTCTGTAGTTAAGATGCTCGCGAGTTGCACCACTGAAGAAAAATGGCGTTGGCACACTGCCTGTTCCGCTAGTATTTGAAACACAGCTGTTGATGGAGAACAGAAACATATGAAGTTTTGTCATGCATGGTTTGCAGTAGCAATAAGTACGTATTCGTTCTGAATCTCGAACGCGTGAATTTCCTTGAGTAGTGCGTGACCCAACCAGAATGTGACATGAAACTTGGATGTACTCCACTCAACACTGGCATGTTTAAGCTTGTGCAGACACCTGGAACTGAAGGATCACACAGAGGTCGCATGACAATTGAACATTCAGTACTATGGGATATGGCAACCAGAATGTCCCTTTCGGCAGACTGTAGTAACTGGTAAGTACCGTAAACATCCCGTGGTTGTATCGACAAGAACATGCTAATAGCTCAGTGTAACACTGACAGAATAAATCAGCTCATACGTGCACGGCGACAAGATCAAACTTGGAGACTGGAGCAGGTCATCACAATCAAGCATGTGCAAATCCCACCGTGGGAGAGTCTGAAGTTTGAACTGCACAAGTCGGATTGTTATAGAAAGTGTATTCCAACGTATCAGTTCAGAGTTTCAGAATAACCTGAGCATGCCATCACCATCAGCCTTTCATGATTTTGAACTGGTTTCGAAGACAATCCAACAATCTTTCCATTTCACAATCCGATTTCTGTGGAAAAAATCCATCGCGGCAATTCAGCGCGACCCAAGATGGACACCCACTGTTCCATGAGGCAAAGACTCAGCACAAGATACTCCCTCCGTTTCTCGATATAAGGTGTATAGTTTTTCCTGAAAAGTCAAACATGACTAACTTTGACCAGGATTTTAGAAAAAATTATCAATATTTGAAGTAGTAAGAAAATAACATATGAAAATAAATGTCATGACGAATTTAATGGTATTGATTTGATATTGTAATTGGTGATAATATTTTCTAAAATCTTAGTCAAAGATAGTCAAGTTTGACTTTTTAGGAAAAACTATAACAAGGAATGGAGGGAGTAGTATTCAGGGCCTGGTTTTCCGGTGTTAGCCTTTGCCTTCTGGTCAACTAACTGCTGTGATACAAGTAGGACTAAAAAAGTATTGTGAGATCGGAGCTCCCAAGGACTAACTCGAGTATCTTTCACATCTTATATCGGACAAATTGTCAGAATATATACTTCTGTTACTTCTCTCTTCGGATTGTATACATTTAGTGCGGCTCCATGAACTTCGCCTAAATTTCAAGCCTTTTCATTTGTTCAAAGTCCATGAAGCAAAACCTCTTGCTCGATCAATGTGATATACACATTTTGAGAAATAAACCTGAAAAGATTGTCAGGATGCAGACCACAACTCAGTTGACCTCACAGATCTTTATACAAAGTTGTCCATTTATGACCCTCGTTTGATCATTGCCATCAACTTCAACGGTCCGGAAAAGATGATGGAAGATTACACTTTCTCAGATTATTGGTATTTGCCCTGAAATGAAAATATTGTCTTCTTGCTGCTCACAAACTAAAAGGAGAATGGAACATGACCTGGTCTGGTGGCGGTTTCAGGCACACAGAGTTGGACAAAGGAGATTTTGGGCTAGGGCCCAAGAATGGCCCAATCTAGGTTGAACTTTTTTAAGGAAGTTATTTGACTTGATTTAGAAATAATAGAAATTACATAAAACTGAATTAAGAATACATGAGAAATATTGATGATAGAACTAAAAGTTGCACCGATATTCTCCAAAGTCGTCACCTTGAATTACACTTTGGCATCTTGAAATATTTCCACATATTCGGAGAAGAAACTACAAACAACAAACCCTCACAATCTGACATCAAAGATTTTGCATAGCTCCATGAGGCACCACCTCGATATTTCAAAACCCTAAGCTCGTTCAACACATTGTCGCCTAGACCCACACATGTAAAAAAGTTTGTAAAACCATGGCTTTCGTCACTGTGTTATCGGGGAAGATCAGGAGTACAGAAAAAAGCGAAACAACAGTAAGACGGACCAAAATAAACTTCACATCATAGGCTCCCACCATGCCTAAGCGTGGTAATTTTATTACACGCGTTGTTATTGCCTCCAGCATACAGACGTCATCGTCAAGGACACACAAAACTAACAAACACAAAGGTTGAAGTTAATTGTAAACACAATGGGTCACTGCATACAGTATTTGTGGTACGTTGGCTAAAGTTTCTTCTCTACCTTGCCTTTGCCTCTCCGGCGGCGACCATCTTAAAGTATATATATTCAACCCTATGTGGATTTTGGTGTTAATGACCAATAAATTAGGGGATTATTGGCTTTACAAATTATGAACTTGAGTTAGTCCCGTTCATGGATGAAGCTTGTTGGTTGGACACTAGGACACACAAGGTTAAGAAACACAATGTGTTTAAATTTAATATTTTTTATTTGTTTCTTGAGTGATAGTGAGGCATACTACCACTATAGAAACATGCCTGGTGTGTGCAGCGTGCGTGCATTGAAGATGACTATTTCATAGTGTTATACTACCACTATAGAAACATGCACCCCGGATATTCAATAAGGGTAGTGGGTGCAGATGCACCCACTACCTAGAAAACATTTTTCGAAATGTCAAAAAATTCCAAATAAATTTTTTGCATGCAGTTCATGACATTTCATGTTGACACAAAAAGTTACGTGAAGAAAAATGTTTTTTGCAACCTGTGCAAAAAAGACAAATCCGGACACACCGAAACGTATATATACGCGTCCGTTTTTTCTCTTTTTTTGTACAGATCACAAAAAAAGTTTTTTCACCCTGCCTTTTTTTGTGCTAACACATCATGTTGTAATGTACACCCAGATTTGTTTCCGGAATTTTTTGACATTCTGAAAAAAAAACTAAAAAAATTACATAATGGGTGCCGATGCACCCATGAGCCAAATCGCCTGCACCCAACCACTAAGAAAGACAACCACTATTATACTACCATGAATGGTTATTTGTTTTTATACATAGAAACATGTAGCATATTTGTTACAAAAAAAACCATAGCTGTGCAAATTGTTGGCCAAAAAAAAAAAACATGTGCATGCTTGGTGTGTGCAGTGTGCGTGCATGTGTCATGTGTGTGTGCAGTGTGCGTGAAGGCTGGTGTGTGTCAGACGATCATAAACACGTACACAGACTCACCCCTATGAACGCACTTACGTACACCATACCCCTAACACCTATGAAAGGCTGAGCCGGCGGTTGAGCAATGCACACACGTTGTACACCGACGTGTGCAGAGACACTGCACAACGATGCATGATACGTCTAAAACGTATCTATAATTTTTGATGTTCCATGCCTATTATATATTGATTAACACATGTTTATTTTACACTTTATATCATTTTTATGCATTTTTTGCGACTAACCTATTAACAAGATGCCACAGTGTCAGTTCCTGTTTTCTGCTGTCTTTTGGTTTCAGAAATTCTATTCTGGAAATATCATCGGAATCGGACGCCAATTTAACTGATTTATTTCTGTACCGAGAGGAAGCAACAGCCAGAAAGGAGAAGTCCGGGAGCCAGCCGAGGGAGGCAGGCGAGCCCGCGGCGCGGCCAAGGGTGGGCTCGCGCCCCTAGGCCGCCGCCCCTCCTCGGGTGCCCTCCGATGCCGCCCTTTCGCCTATAAATTGCATCTATTCGGAAAACCCTAGATACCCGAGCAAAAATCAACGAAAAGTTCCGACACCGCCGTCGTCTTCAACCCTAGTTCGGGAGGGTTTCTGCAGTTCTTCCCGGCACCTTGCCAGAGGGGAAATCATCACCGGAGGGCTCTACATCGACATGCCTGACTCCGGAGTGATGCGTGAGTAGTTCTCCACGGGACTACGGGTCCATAGCAGTAGCTAGTTGGTAGTCTCTCCACGTTGTGCTATCATGTTTAGATCTTGTGAGCTGCCTAACATGATCAAGATCATCTTTATGTAATGCTACATGTTGTGTTTGCTGGGATCCGATGAATTGTGAAGTTATGATCAAGTTTGTTCATCTATTTATATTATGTTTTATCTATGTTCCTGCATGCTCTCCGTTGTTAGTAGATGATTTGGCCAAGTAGATACTAATGACTGCAAGAGAGGGCATTTATGCTAGATAGTGGGTTCATGCCTCTAGAAGCCTGCGCTTGATAGACAGAAACAACTAAGGCTGTAGATGTGCTGTTGCCACTAGGGATAAAATAACCGATGCTTACCTTAAGGGTATTACTGTTAAGTCTAATGTGTTTGTTTACATTACACACTTTGCTTAATGCTATAATATGTTGCTTGCAACTTAATACTCATGGGAGACACAGAAGCTATCTTGTGAGTGGATTATGAATCATAGATGCATCTAGTAAGCGGTCTATGTATATTGTTGTAATGCCCAATAGATCTAACAATGAACATGTTCTTGTCATATATTGCATTGTCATGCATTTGCACTTTGTCAATTGCCCAGCTGTAATTTGTTCACCCAACATGTATGTTTATTTGTCTTATGGAGAGACACCACTAGTGAACTGTGGACCCCGGTCATTTATTCACACTGATACAAACACCGTTTTCACCATGCTCTACGTTACTTCCTGCTGTTACTTTTGTGTTCATCATCATATTCCACACCATACGTTTAATCCTTTGTATTCAGCAAGCCGGGGAGATTGACAACCTTCCTGTTTCATTGGGGCAAAGTATTTTGATTGTGTGTGTGCAGGTCCATGTCAGTGATCGTGTAACGGCGCCGCTGACACCTTGCTGAAGGTCTTCAATTCCTACTGGATCTGACAATCTTGGTTTTGTAATCAGGGAAAACTTGTTGCTTACCACATCATACCTTCCTCTTGGGGTCTCCCAACGAACGTGTGTTCCACGTCAACAAGCAACACTTTTTCTGACCCCGTTGCCAGGGAATTGGAAGCTACAGCAAGGGAGTTACACATCACCATTCTCTTTACTTTGTTTTGTCTTGCTTATTTATTTTTATTTTATCTTGTTTGCTTTTAAATCGAAAAACACAAAAAAAATAGTTCTAGTTTTATTTCCTGTTTTTACTTTAGTCAAAATGAGTTCTCTTGAAAACACCAAGTTGTGTGACTTCACTAGCACAAACAATAATGACTTTATTTGCACACCTATTGCTCCACCTGCTTCCAAAGCAGAGTCCTATGAAATTAAACCTGCTTTACTAAATCTTGTTATGAGGGAGCAATTTTCTGGTGTTAGTACGGATGATGCTGCCTCTCACCTTAATAATTTTGTCGAATTATGTGATATGCAGAAGTACAAAGAGGTAGAGGCGACATTATTAAACTGAAACTATTCCCTTTCTCTTTAAGAGGAAAAGCTAAAGAATGGTTATTATCCTTGCCTAGGAATAGCATTGATTCATGGACTAAATGTAAAGATGCTTTCATAGGAAAATACTACCCTCCTGCTAAAATTATATCATTGAGAAGTGGCATTATGAATTTTAAGCAATATGATAATGAGCATGTTGCCCAAGCTTGGGAAAGGATGAAAAGCTTGGTTAAAAATTGTCCCACACATGGACTGACTTCTTGGATGATTATTCAAACCTTCTATGCAGGATTAAACTTTTCTTCAAGGAATTTGTTGGATTCGGCTGGAGGGACCTTCATGTCCATCACTTTGGGTGCAGCAACAAAACTCCTAGATGAGATGATGGTAAATTATTCCCAATGGCATACTGAAAGGGCACCAACAGGTAAAAAGGTAAACTCTGTTGAGGAAATTTCTTCATTGAATGATAAGGTTGATGCTATTATGTCCATGCTTTCTGGTAATCAAGTGCCTGTTGATCCAAAAATGTTCCCTTAGCTTCATTGGTTGCTCAAGAAGAGCATGTTGATGTGAACTTCATTAAAAAAACAATTTCAACAACAATGCTTATAGGAACAATTTTGGTAATAACAATTATAAGCCCTATCCTTCCAATAGTGGCAATGCTTATGGTAATTTATGGTAATTCCTACAATAGTAATAAGAATGTGCCCTCTGATCTTGAGGTTATGCTTAAAGATTTCATTGGTTCACAAAAAGTTTTAAAAAACTGTTGAGGAAAAATTGAAAAAATAGATAATCTTGCTTCTAAAGTTGATAACCTTGCTCTTGATGTTGAATTTTTGAAAATAAAGGTTATGCCTCATGATGTTAAAGAAAGTAAGTCTCTTAATGCTATACAAATTAAGATTGATAATAATATTAAGATGCTAGCCGAGTTGCATGCTAGATGGGAAAGAGAGGAAAAAGAGGCTGAAACTGCTGAAAAGTGTAGATTGCTAATGTTTGCACTATTTTCACCAATGAAGATATTAAAACTTTGAGCACTAGTGAATTACCTACAGGTCCTAATCATTAGTAACAAGAAAATTAAAATTGGAGAAGGTCCACTTCTGTTGAGAAGGGTCCAAGTCACTTAATGACACTAAAGTTACTCCTGAGAAAAATGCTGAAATTTTTCGTGTTGTTAGGAATGATACTCCTATTTCTTTTGATGATAATGAGTTTGATTTTGATAGTTGCAATCTTACTGAAGTTATTAAGTTCTTACAAAAGCTTGCTCAAACTCCTAATGCTAGTGAAATAAACATGGCTTTCACTAAGCACATCACTAATGCTCTTATCAAGGTAGGGAGGAGAAACTTAAACGTGAGCATCTATTCCTATAAATTAGAAGATGTTTATGAACCTACTGTTAAAATGAGAGTGAATGATTTTGATTGCAATGCTTTGTGTGATCTTGGTGCTAGTCTCTGTTATGCCTAAGAAACTTTATGAAATTCTTGATTTAGCACCATTAGAAGATTGTCACTTGAATGTTCATTTTGCTGATTCTACTATGAAGAAACCTGTGGGTAGAGTGAATGATGTTCTTATAATGGTTAACAACAATTATGTCCCTGTGATTCATTATTTTGGATATTGAATGTAAGGCTTCTTGTCCTATTGTTTTGGGAAGACCTTTTCTTAGAACTGTTGGTGCCATTATTGACATGAAAGAAGGAACTATAAATTCAGTTTCCACTCCGAAAGGGATGGAACACTTTCCTAGAAGAAGATGAAACAACCTTTTGAGTCTATTGTTAGAAAAGTTATGCTTTCAATGCTACTCTTGATAATACTTGATCTTTTTGCTACTGTGCCTAGCTGAAAGGCGTTAAAGAAAAGCGCTTTTGGGAGACAACCCAATTTTATTTCTGTTATTTTTTGTTTTCTTGAGTCAAGGAGTTTTTCTCTGAACAACTCCTTTGTATCTTTTATTTTCGTTTTTGTTGTGCCAAGAAAAGCCTCTAATGCAAGAGGTGGTAAAGTTTTATTTGCTGTCCAGAAACAGATTTCTGTACCTCACGGTAAAAATTGTGAAAAATCACGGATTACTATTTTATCTGTAAATTTTTCAGAAGAATCCTGAACTTATTACCTATCTTTCGTTAGTTAACCGTTTTCTGATTTGAGCATCGGAAGTGCCTCGAAAAAATTCGTCTTTACGGACTGTTCTGGTTTTGACAGATTCTGTTTTGTTTTGCATTGTCTCTTTTGCAAGTATAGATTTCGTTCTTCGGGGGGAGATCAAGATCTTGCTTAGTAACAGTAGCTAATGTTTGAACTAAAGTATGCAATGTGTTTTTACAGAACCAAGTGAGTTTATGTTTTGATGCACTAACCCCTCTAATGAAGTTTGCGAGTTATCTTTGTGTGAAGGAAGTTTTCAAGTATTAGGAGAGAGGATGATATAAGAAGATCAAGAAGAGAAAAAGCTTAAGCTTGGGGAGGCTCCCTTGGATCTCCCCAGCATATATCAAGAAGACTCAAGCGTCTAAGCTTGGGGATGCCCAAGGCATCCCTTCTTCATCAACAAATTATCAGGTCACTCTAGTGAGACTATATTTTTATTGCTTCACATATTGTGTGCTGTTCTTGGAGCGTCTGTGTTTTATTTTCTGTTTTTTTTTTTTTTGTTTTGTTTTTCTGATCATAACTTAGTTGGATCCTAGCACTCTTGTTTGGGAGAGAGACACGCTCCGCTTTTATTAGAATACTCCTATTCTTCACTTATACTTGTTGAGTATTCTTGTTTAGCACTGCTATGCTATTAGCTCTTGTTTTTCATGTATCTCTTTTTAGAGCTATTAGTTCTTTTATAGAAAGTACTCTCTTGCTTCACTTATATTTGTTTGGAGAGTTGTATAATTGGCGTCTGGTTGGAACAGAAAATGCTAAAGTGTGTGGTAGTTGTATAATGGAAAATTGCATAGTCTTGTAGATCATTGAACTTTGATAACTTGATTCCTTGCAAATGTTTTGAGATATTAAGAAATTAGATGTTAAATGCTTGCTGGTTAATTAAAATAAAATCTGATTAGTGGTTGTGTTATTAAAGCTTGTACCGTACTAAACTCTTAAAATTGCTGAAGGTGTAGTTGGACTTGATAGCTTCTCATGTCTGAAGGTAGTTGGAAACAACATAGTTGTGTGCTAAGGTCGGGGATCTAGCGGGGTACTTGTGCCTCCGTGAACGGCCCTCTTGGGTAAATTTAATCATGCTCTTAATGTTGAACCTGCTAGTTGTTTGCAATAAACTTGTGAGTTCTTTTTGACTAATGTTGAGCTACGGTTTTTGGCACTTCCACCATCCATATTTTGCTAGCCTCTTCGGTGATGTGCATTGCCTTCTGCTCACATTGAGAGTTGTGCATACTTCGCCAGTACATCCAACCCCGTGGGAGAACTTCATCTTGTTCTCCTACACATAAGCCAAACATCTTCCTCAAAACAGCCACCATAACTACCTATCACAACATTTCATAGCTGTTCCGAGATATATTGCCATGCAACTTCCACTTACATTACATGACTTGTTGTCATTCATCATTGTTATATATTGCTTTGCATGATTCTATACAGCTGATGTGTGGTTTTACCCATGTTACGCTAGATCATTGCACATCCTGCTACACTGGCAGAGACAGTTTTTCATACATCATGTTTTGTTCATTATGAGTTATTTGTACCAAAAAGTGTGTCATATTAGAATGTTGCCCCTACAGTGAGGGAGAGAAAAGTGAAAAGAGCCATGGAGGCCATCGAAATGTGAAATAGAAAAAGAAAGAAAAAAAAGAAAAAAGAGAAAAAGAAAAAAAGAGAAAGAAAAGAAATAAAGAGAGGGGGCAACATTACTATCCTTTATCCACACTTGTGCTCATGTTTAGCACCGTTTCATAGTCATCATTTGTGTGTTAGCACCTATACTCTATGTGAGAGAATTTTCATGTTTTACTAGTATAACTATGTGGGGAATTTACGTTATAGAACTTGGGTTGTATATTCCAATGATGAGCCTCCTCAAAAGTGCTCTAGGTCTTCGTGAGCAACCAAGTTGGATGCACCCCCACTAGTTCCATTGGAGAGCTTTCATACATTTATAGCTCTATGTGCATCCGTTGCATGGCAATCACTACTCCTTGCATAGCTTCGATTATAAGACTTCCTCTTGTCTAATGATCATTTACAGCTTTGTGAGACTATCTTCCTTTGGCCTTCCAAACCCCCATTATAATTCTCTTTGCCATAACATCCTGGTGCCAATACCAAATGCTTACACTCACCGGTTGAGTAAAACTTCTAAAACAGTTGATTCATTACGTTTGTGATACTTTTGCTTGACTGGATCCTTTCTATGTTTGTGGAAGATTGCTTGATGCTTGAGTAGAAGGATTGAATTTCTACACTGAATGCTTAAATTATCTATAATGAACTTTGTACGGTTTCATGTCTTTATAGCATCTTACATGTAATGAGCGCTAAGTTGACGAGGGAATATATTGCGGTGTTGCTTCTATCTCCCCGGCAACGGCGCCAGAAAACAGTCTTGATACCCGATGACGTAGGTACCTGCGTCAAAAGAATATGGGTTAGGTTGAGACTCCAAGTGCAGAGTGTGTAGTAAGTGGAAGACGTGTTTCCCCCACGAGGGGTGACTCGAGGGTTTAATATCGAACTCTCGGGGAATCAGTAGTGAAGATTTATCTTTCCTATCCTTCTTTTGGTTACCTACAAAACAAAGTAAATGTTTTGGTCCTCAACCTCACCTAGTGGTTGTCAAGCACAAGGTGTAAGAATGATATCAAGATAATATGCAATGCAAACAAGAAATAAATATGCAATGGTAGTAAATAAATATGCAAGGATGGTGGTAGCAATGATACATGATATTTTTGGGTTTTATATGATGAATGCAAGATGTAAAAATGTTTTTGTATTTTCGGATTTTTAAATGGCAGAAAATGGAAAAGTGGTAAAAGTGGTTGGAAAGGTGTTTCTTATGATTAAAAATGGACCGGGGTTCATGGTTTCACAAATAAACTCTCTCTTTAATAAAGTGGTAGACAATGGAACACTAGAGTTGACATATGAGATTGCAACACAACAGTTTAATGACAAGTTATAATTATATGGGCATCACGTCCTAACATAGAGACCTTTTGGTTATTAGTCTCTCTTATACTCCACCAAGATGCGAACTAAATCATAACACCTCAGTAATTAAGATAGCTCAGAGTATAGCAATAAGTATCATGACATGAAGTTAAAATAAGAACATGCTAGATCTAGTCATGGAGTAGTGGCAATGGTCACACCCACATCTCCGGTAGCATGGTATTTCTTTTTATCCCTAGTGAGGCAACAAAGTAAGGTAAAAATACCCAAGTGGATCGCAGAACTTTCTCTCACGTTCACTGCACTAGCCACCCCCCGTTACTCCAACTAATGCACACGTTCCCCCTCACACGCTCTCATAAACATGCTTGATCATGACAAGTAAATAAGAACGGGGTACATAATATGCATCTACTTTCATAACTGAAACAAAACCATTGCAATCTCAAACATATATTAACTCATAAAAAGATCCACCACAAAGGTATTACATAGATGACCGTAATCATGTTCAGCAGCTCATACGGTACTAATTAGTGAAGCTCGAGAGAGAGAGATACATAAGTTACTTCCACAAACCCATAGTCCAGAGGTGGACTACTCCCTCTTCGTCATGGAGATGGTGGAGAAGTCATTGGAGAAGATGGAGACCACGCCGGCAGCGCCCCGCCGGAGTTTTCCCCCTCCAATCTGCAACTCCAGGTCTCTGTTTCGGTGTTTCTGTGTTTCTGCGGCGCTCCTTCCAGAGAACGTCGGGGGACTATTTTTATAGGCGGTTTTAGGTCAAAACGGAGTCGGTGGAGGAAAGATCGACGGCAACGGAGCTCCGAGGCCCAAAAGGAGGGGCCCCACGCGGCCTGGTACAGGGGCCGCGTGGGCCCACCTATTTTGGCCCTCGGGTCTCCGCTTGTTTGCTTCCTTCGCTCCCACGCTTTGTTACTTCCAAAAACTGATGCTCGTAAATTTCCAGGTCATTTGGACGCCGTTTGGGTCCCTGAAACATTAAAATATAGAAATAGGGTTTTCTGCCCACGCAGGGTTAATTCCATAAAAAATAAGAAACATGTCAAATATTCCCAAAATCATTATAAAACAGTGATATAACCCTTATATGATGCAAATATGACTGGAATATAAGGAAAATAATGCAAAGTTCATGTATGCATTTTACATGCATCACCATGAAAAGTTTTTAGTTGTTTAATTGTCTTGCTTTATCATCTGTTTGTTTAATATCAAATGTAGACTTTTGCTTTGAATGATTTGATCTCAGCTCACATGCTTTGCATTACTATATGATCAAGATTATGTTGGTAGCATGTCACCTCAAAAATTATCTTTTATTATCGTCTACCTACTCGAGGACGAGTAGGAACTAAGATTGGGGATGCTTGATACGTCTAAAACGTATCTATAATTTTTGATGTTCCATGCCTGTTATATATTGATTACCATATGTTTATCTTACACTTTATATCATTTTTATGCATTTTCTAGGACTAACCTATTATAAAGATGCCACAGTGCCAGTTCATGTTTTCTGATGTCTTTTTGTTTCGGAAATTCTATTCTGGAAATATTCTCGGAATCGGACATCAATTTAACTGATTTATTTCTGGACCGAGAAGAAGCAGCAGCCAGAAGGAGAAGTCCGGGGCCAGCCGAGGGAGGTAGGAGGGCCCATGGCGTGGCTAAGGGTGGGCCCGCGCCCCTAGGCCACCGCCCCTCCTCGGGTGCCCTCCGACGCCGCCCTTTCGCCTATAAATTGCATCTATTAGGGAAACCCTAGATACCCGAGCAAAAATCCACGAAAAGTTCCGACGCCGCCGTCGTCTTCAACCCTACTTCGGGAGGGTTTCTGCAGTTCTTCCCGGCACCTTGCCGGAGGGGAAATCATCACCGGAGGGCTCTACATCGCCATGCCTGCCGCCGGAGTGATGCGTGAGTAGTTCTCCACGGGACTACGGGTCCATAGCAGTAGCTAGTTGGTAGTCTCTCCACTTTGTGCTATCGTGTTTAGATCTTGTGAGCTGCCTAACATGATCAAGATCAT
The DNA here is from genome assembly GCA_947311845.1 of Poa pratensis. Classification (NCBI taxonomy): domain Eukaryota; kingdom Viridiplantae; phylum Streptophyta; class Magnoliopsida; order Poales; family Poaceae; genus Poa; species Poa pratensis. The sequence continues at coordinate 27,681,606 of CAMZMU010000058.1, read as the reverse complement.
CTTTATGTAATGCTACATGTTGTGTTTGCTGGGATCCGATGAATTGTGAAGTTATGATCAAGTTTGTTCATCTTTTATATTATGTTTTATCTATGTTCCTACATGCTCTCCGTTGTTAGTAGATTCTTTGGCCAAGTAGATGCTAATGACTGCAAGAGAGGGTATTTATGCTAGATAGTGGGTTCATGCCTCTAGAAGCCTAGGCTTGATAGACAGAAGCAACTAAGGCTGTAGATGTGCTGTTGCCACTTGGGATAAAATAACCGATGCTTAGCTTAAGGGTACTGCTATTAAGTCTAATGCGTTTGTTTACATTACACATTTTGCTTAATGCTATAATCTGTTGCTTGCAACTTAATACTCATGGGAGACCGGAAGCTATCTTGTGAGTGGATTCTGTGTGGGGACCCCGGACTAGCTGTCCGAAATACCCTTGTGCCTACAACATCAGCGATCCCATGATCAGTGTGTCGCTGAGCACAATCGAACTGGTATCAAAAGAACATCCATAATTACCGAAGGAATATACTTACTTGATTGAAGCCGTAACTTCAACAGGTACTTGCAGCGGAAATCACCAAACAACGTGGAGCCCAAGTCATTTGCCATAACCCCACAGGCAGCTGACTGGGAAGCGCCCTAGTTCGCATCGACGAAACCAATATGAGTACATTTGATTGTACTCGCAAGCTACCCCCGAAAAGAGCCTGCACTACCCTTTTTATTGTTTAAATAAAACTATGTTTGCTTTGAAAACTTTATATCCTTATCGAAAAAGAGACGGATAGACTTTTGTTTAATAAAACTTTGTTTGAAATCTCTATAACTTTATTTAAAAAGGAAAGAAGAATTTTATAACTTTTCATAAGCCTTATATTTTCAGAAAAAATCTCTATACCTTTGTCGAAAAAGAAAAAGAAGGCTTTTAGAACCTTTTCCCATAAATCGGTCTTTGTAAGGAATTTCTTTTAAAACTTTATCCTGAAAATACATCTTTGTTGAAAAAGGTAAGAAGTCTCTTTTATAAACATTTTCCCGGAAAACCACCATTTGTTTATTTCTCCAAAACTCCTCCTTTTCCGACCATAGCCCTTCATGGTCAAATCATTTTCCAACAACCTTATACCAGCCCTTCGGTATAGTTGCATAAAACACTTCCACTTTTAGAACACAAAACCTTGCACTTCTCGACCATAGCCCTTCATGGCCTTCCTCTTTTCCAGCAACCTCATACCAGCCCGTCGGTATAGTTGCCCATATAAAACATCTCCATTTTCTTTTCAAATCTTAAAACTTTTCCAAAGCTTGCACATGGTCAGAGGACAGCCTCTCAACTGTCCATATCCGAGGACTCGGCTATTCGAATAGTTTTTACCCTCTGCAGAGGTAGCACACTTTTCCCACATCCATCCGGCAACTCATCGTGTCAGCCACGTCCCGCCATACAAGGTGTATGCGAAGTTGAGTCACCGACCATAGCATGTCCTTTGCTCATGCTAGTATAGGACCCTGCCCATATGACACTTTCCATCAACACTTAACCTAGCCCGTTGGAATCTAAGTGTGAGGACTCATAGTTTTGCCCGACGGTGTATAGGGGACGATCCTTCTATCCTCCTCCTTATCTTTCCATAGAGTTTGAGCGAGGACCCAGGTCAGGGGTAGGTCACCAAACCATCCCCTCATGCATAACGGAGTCATCTCCGTCGATGAGGTATCCCATACTAATATGAGCAAATTATATGACTACGCCCTTTCCCATATGTGGGTAAATGTGGTCGCACAGGGTATCGGCTGGTCGTCATAGTACTAGGACACAATGTGCATTTTTCATAAACATCACCAAACTCCATTTCTTCAGTTCCACACCGACATCTCGGCATTCCATATCCATACAAATATTTTCAAAAGAGTTTTGAGTAAACAATTTTTTTCCCATCCTATAGTTTGGAAAAGAATTTCCATCTAATATCTCCATATAGGGTGTCAAAATATTATACTTGTATTTTGGAAAAAGGGTTTTCAAAATCATAGCTTTAGTGGCAAACACCACATAAATCACTTATGCTCTTTATAAGTAAAACATGTGAACCAAAATAGATGTATATAGATGCAAGCTCAGAGAGTAGCTTGCCTGATTTCAGCATAATGTCCCTGGACTTTTCCTCACTGATCAGAGAAATAAACTCCGATTCTTCTTCCATAAATCCTTTCCGAAGACCACTCCGGTAGCGTTTATATCTAGCGTCGCAAACATGAAAATAACACAACAATCAATAAGCAAACCAAACCACAAGTGGTCTACAGACAAGTAACAAACCACAAGCATCAAACTGATCATTCGAGCAACAAACTAAGATCTACACTTACGAGGGCCTTATACTAATCAGTAGTCTAACACAATACACAAGCTAGGACCATCGATCACAAAACTATCTTAGGCAAAGATTAACAACAAGCACCTTCCTTTAAACAGGAAATACTTCAGACAAAAGTTAAGTCACTATATATTTTCTATAAGTCAAAAATATTACACCAAGCTAGGATACGATAAAGTGAAACACTAGGAACCTAGCAAAATTGGATTTGCTCCAAAAATCATTACAGATTAACTTATAAAATCCTTTTTCACTCTGCCCTTTTGTTAATTTATTTTAAACAACATTACAAAATAATTATCCATGTTTTGAAACAAGGTGGAACATAAAGGTTATCACTTGCTGAACATTTTGATAGGTCAAACTTAATTTTTGGATCATTATTTTTAATGTTGTGAATTTTCCAAATCTGTTTTCTATTCTGCCATTTTCCTTATTTTAATAAAACATCAAATAAACTAATTTATTTGGATAGGTGAATTACACCAAAAGACAGGCTTTATTTTTCTGAACATTTTGGTATCTTGTTTGTAGTTTTTGGATAAGTATTTATTTAGTTATGAATTTTATAAGTTTAAACAGTTTCCTGTCTTTTTATTATTTTTCCAGAAAATCCAGTCGAAACGTTTTTCACCGAGGCTGGGCTAGCCAGAGTCACTGACCAGTGGGCCCATGGCCACGGTGGCAGTCCACGTCGACGCGGAGATCCACGACGCGGTTTGACCGTGGCGAAGCCACGACCGGCGCACGCGCGCAGTGATCGCCGGCGGGGACGAGCACGGATCCGTCGATCTACGGCACGAGGGAACGCGCTACGGGCTGCAATCGACGCGCACGGCTACGGGCTATCTACTGGCGGCGCCACAGACCAAATGATCACCGGGAAGGGCTCCGGCGACGAGGACGTGCGGCGGCGCGCTACGGACTACGACGGTCACGAGGATCTACGGCGAACTGAAGACGGCAAGTATGTCCAGGAGAATCAAACGCTCACCCTCGACGCGTGGGTACTCGAGGCGGTGTCGGAGAAGGTCGTAGTCGACGGCGAGCTTGTTCGACGCGCAGCAGCCGGAGAGGAAGAAGACGACGTCGATCTCGCGAACGGCGGTGCCCCGGCTCGATTCCTTGCACGGAGAGGAAGAGGTGGACGAGGCGGAGAGAACGGTGGTCTTCGATCTGCTCTGTGGTTTCTCTAGCGACGGCGATGCGGCGGCGAGCTCGGCTGCCATGGCGGCTAGGTTTTCGGCTCGGGAGGGAAATAAGAGGAAAGGGAGAGGGGAGCAAGTGAGCGAGTGAATGAGTGAGGGAGGGGGAGCAGAGGAGAGCCTGGGGGCCTCCTTATCCTCTCCGCAGTCGCGCGGACGGCGCGGCCACGATGGCACGGCGGCGCGGCACTGGCGCCATGTCCGCCACAGTGAGCTACAGAGAAGACGACGTTTTTGTAGAAAACCCCCAGCCTACTTTTTCTTCTATTTCTTTTATTTCCAGTAGCACTTTAGGGATTTAATTGAGGCACTAAAACATTTTAGAAAATTATGAGAAAACTCAGGTAGCCTCCCCATAACATGTAGAAGCTCCACAAAAATTGGGGTGTCAAAATAAAATGTTTTGAACAACTTTTGTTCATAGGGTTTAAATATGGCATTTTTCTTAAAAACAAATTTATAATCCTTTAGAAATTTTAAAGCAAGTTCAAAATACTATTTTTGAACTCTTGGAACTTCCTTGACAAATATATTAACTTCAAATAATTTTTATTTTCATAGAGAAAATATTTGTTTGAAGGAAATAGATAGTTAGGTAGGGAAAATAATTTATTTAGATCATTTCTTTAACTCATGATCTTAATTTCCATTTGTTGAATAATTTTAGGAGTTTTGCTTTATTTAAGTCACATTCCAAATTTGTTGTCAAGTGTGTTTTCAACTTATCACTCAAGTACATTGGAGTAATTATTCACCCAAGCAAACAATGAAACAAGAATTAACAATCAATACAACCATAAGTCCAACAAGCAAGCAATCACAACAAGATCAACATCACAACCAAGTCCACACAATTCAAACCACAAGAATTAATCATACCACCATTTCCACAATGCTATCTTGGGGAAAAGTGACCACTCCTAATTATGACAAGATGATGTTTAGGAAATATCTCCACTCATAACTTAATAGTTTTCAAAAAGATTTGAAAAAGGAAATATGTGGGTAATATATTTCACACTAGTGTTATTTTCAAATGGAGTGAAAATAAGAGTTTATAAAAATGGGAGTTGTATACACCTGCAAAATAACAGGGTTGAGAAATAGGTAGGAGATAGCATATAGATCTCCATAATTTTGGAAACACACAATTTTGGAAATATTTTTACTTTCTCAAATACTGGTATTAGTTTTGGTTGTTGATAAAGCAAGTATCATTGAAATGGAGTTGGCCAAAATAAGAATGGAAAAGATATATGGAATATTTTCTTATCATAACATGATCACCAAAGTTAAATATATTTTTATATTGGTTGGGTCTTATATTTACTAGTCAAACAACTTAAACAACAAGTCACACAAGTTCAAACATAGCAATGGGAAGGAAAACACAATCATCAGTGAAACATTTTAAAAAGTTTTTGTTGGTTCTGAATTTTGGGTCTTGTGAAACTAGGTTTTTCTTAGTTCCAAAATTTGGGATGTTACATTATGAGTCATAGATGCAGCTAGTAAGCGGTCTATGTATATTGTTGTAATGCCCAATAGATCTAACAATGAACATGTTCTTGTCATATATTGCATTGTCATGCGTTTGCACTTTATCAATTGCCCAGCTGTAATTTGTTCACCCAACATGTATGTTTATTTGTCTTATGGAGAGACACCACTAGTGAACTGTGGACCCCGGTCCTTTATTCACACTGATACAAACACCGTTTTCACCACGCTCTACGTTACTTCCTGCTGTTACTTTTGTGTTCATCATCATATTCCACACCATACGTTTAATCCTTTTTATTCAGCAAGCCGGGAGATTGACAACCTTCCTGTTTCGTTGGGGCAAAGTACTTTGATTGTGTGTGTGCAGGTCCACATCAGTGATCGGATAACGGCGTCGCTGACACCTTTCTGAAGCTCTTCCAATTCCTACTGGATCTGACAACCTTGGTTTTGTAATCAAGGGAAAACTTGCTGCTTACCACATCATACCTTCCTCTTGGGGTCTCCCAACGAAAGTGTGTTTCCACGTCAACAAGCAACACACACCTTGCACACTCGCATACACGCACAAAAACTTTTGTTATAAAACAATGTAACCATGCATAATAACTCAAACGTCTATAGGCTCTCGCTGGGATGCCTCAATCCCACGCGCGTTTAATTTTATTTCTTTATTTTTTCTTTCACTCTCACGTACACTGATAGGTGGGTCCCGCACACTAGGCTACAGTGTTTTACCGTCAATTAGTCAACATAGTGTCACACAGAAAAAATACGGAGCTCTACGGTGAACCAGGTACCGTATGGTTACTGTGAGTGAAGTTCAGGTACCGTATTGTTTGTATTGTTGAGTGCGGGTACTGTGTTGTGCTTTGACCTATAGTACATGTACCGTGACTGTATTTAAAGAATGATACACATACTGTCCCTTAGGCTGGTGCCAGTGCGGGCGTTAGCCCGGCGATATCGCCTCCATCGGGGCGGTAGCCAGGCGAGAGTGGGGCGGGACGGCAGCGGCGGGCGACGGAACCGTCGCCCGGCGGTAGCGGGCGCTACCGCCCCGCTGTCGCCCGCACTGGCGGCGAGAGGGAGGCGAGATGGAGGCGGGAGTGGGGCGGGAGCGAGGCGGCGCGCTGGCGAGAGGGAGGCGAGAGGCGAGAGGGCAACGGCTAGCTGACGTGGCGAGCTCTGATTCGTCCACATCAGCTAGCCGTTGAGGTATCCGTTGGAGCTTCAAAAAATTCGAAAAAAATTGCAAAAAATTCCAAATTTCATCCCCAACCCCCTATAAATACCCCCACCTGGTTCATCTCATTTCCACAGCCCACTTCATCTCATTTCTCTCCACCATGTCGGGTTGGTCTCCGGATTTGACTCAATTCACCGAGCTCTTGCAGTCCGACGTCCCTCCCCATGAAGATTTCTCTCCGACACATCGTCGCTCCGATGTCGGTTCTTCACCGCATCCCCGAGTATTAATCCCCTCCGGCGCACCACCTCTGGGGCCATACCCTCCACCTCCATATCCATACCCTCCACCTCCACATGGTTCATACCCTATGCCTCCGTATCCATACCCTCCACCTCCACATGCTCCACCTACAGGTACCGGGAGTGGGACTCTACCTCCGTATCCATACCCTCCACCTCCATATGCTCCATACGCGCCATATGATCCAAACCCCCCACCACCTCCGCCACCCAATGCTCCAAGCAGCTTCCCGTCATCGGACCGCGAAGCAGCTGAAGGATCATTGGAACGTCTACAACCGTGAGGTGAGCTTGTTCAACGGATACTACATCCAAGAAGAAAGGTTACGTCAGAGTGGAGCAGACGATGCAATGGTCATGAAGGCGGCGCAGGCGAGGTACGAGAATGACATAAGAGTGACTGGGCCTTTCAGACGCATCCACTGGTGGGAAGCTGTTCGTAATGAACCGAAGTGGAAAGGACAACATGGTCCTGGTAGTGGATCCGATTCCACTGCCAAGAGAAGCCGCCTCGGAGTTTCTGGTGAGTACAGCTCTGGCGGTGGATCCGAAGACACGGAGGAGGAGCGTCCAATAGGCCGCGATAGGGCCAAGGCGGCGGCACGGAGGGAGAAGGAGAAGGGAAGGAGGAAGGGGAAGGAATCCTCATCAAGCAGTGAGGTAGCAAGTAAAGCCTTCGCAATGAAGAACATGTGGAGTGGTTTAGTGAAGGCTAAGCTACTCAAGCAATGGAACAAAATGAAGGACCGATCAACCACAGACATGGACGAAGCAGAAAAACGCAAACATGACAAGGCCATGAAGATGGTGGAAAAAGAGCTTGGGCTGCAAGATGATGAGGATGAGGACGAGGAGGATTAGAATGTATTTTTTATTTATTATTTAATTTTTTAATTTTTTATGTAATTTTTTTATTTACTATGTAATCGGTAATATTTTTAGTTGAATAAAATAATTTTATTGCATTATTTTGAATGTCTAAACAAAAGCGAGTGAAATAACTATAAATGTGCAACGGCTAGCTGACGTGGAGGAGAGAGAAGCTGACGTGGCTACAGCCTGCCACTACAGCCCGTGCAGTGGCACCGTAAGGTGAGAGTGAGGTGAGAGTGGGGTGAGAGTGGGGGTAAAAGCTGACGTGGCGGGGCTATAGCCGGGCGGTGCACTGGCACCAGCCTTAGTTACTTTGATGTGCCACCTCATCTAGAAATTCGTCAGATTGAAATGATTATTTTCTGCCACCTAGCCATTCAATCAACGGGCTGTGTGGGCCCAATGAAGGCTCTCTGATGAATCGTCACAACACTAGTTATTAACAATAAAAAACCTATTGCTATTTTTACAAATCAGTTCTCTTCCATCACCGAAGGGAAAGTTGAAAACATGGCTCATTTTTTACTTATTTATAACTAAAATTATCTGAACATACAATATTAAAAACATATATTTCAATTATCTTGGCAAAACTACCACATCACTATGGTGATATGATGTGATATAATATTTTCATTCCCCGTTGGACAATTACAATTATAAGCTTAAGTGGTAATTTGTGCCACTTTGATAATACAGGTTACATTCATGTTTTTGTTTCTAGCTTAACATCATTAGACATCTTGTGAAGATCTACATAATGTAACAATTATCATGACTGAGTTTTTGAGAATGCAAAATAGTATATCTTCTTATGTATAAGCTAATAGAGAATTCTAAATTATATATTAATTGCAAGAATATTCGAGAGTATAGATTTCTCTTGGGGGGTTTACTTTTATGACAAGTGTAATATTTTAGTATAGAAATATTTTCACAAGTGTAAATTTTTTTTTTTTTGGTCGACTGAGACATAAGAATTTCTCATGCGCCCGAGAATTAGCCAAAAGATCAGTTGATAAAATGTACTCCCTCCGTTGCACAATGTAAGATTTTTTAGGTGTTACACATACATGTCTAGTTTCATACTAAAAAGAATGGACACAGGGAGTGATGTTTTGGCTCCCAGGTGCGTATGCACCGTTTATTTAAAATGCATTTTGCACATTTTTTGAAATGTCAAAAAATTGGAAAAAAATGTTCGCATGTAGGTCTTATCATGTTATGTGTTCACAAAGTCGTTTCACGAAAAACCGACATTTTTTGCGATTTGTATAAAAAAGAAAAAAATGGTGCTAAAATAAGGCTGTTCACGACACATTTTTTGTCTTTTTTACACAAGGCCCAAAATATATCGGTTTTTGGTGAAACGAATTTGTGAACACTTAGAATATGAATATCTATCCGCGAAATTTTATTTTAGATTTTTTTTTTGACATTTTGAAATATGTTTTTCAAATACCGGATGCATATGCACCCGGATGCCAAAGTGAATTTCCGATGGACACATGCATTTAAACGTGTCTAGATACATGTGTGTGCATGTGCATGTGGAAAAAGACCGAAACATCTTATATTGTGAAACGGAGGGAGTATTACTTTTGTTACCCAAAGATCATGGCAGTCTAGGTATATACTGGCCAGACGGATATGGAGGTGGTTATGGTAGGATCAGCGCGCGCACATCGACGTGCACATGGATCGCATCGGACCGGAGTCCGCTGGTATGTTGGGTGGTACGTGTATGCATAGTCATCTCTACTATATAATATTGCTTGAGAAGGTGTTGGTACGTTTTTTTTAATTTCCTATTCTACCCCTGTGAGTTGGAGATATTACAGGTTCTGCCACCGCCGAGTGACTACCGGTTCGATGCACCATGGAAAAGAAAGAAGAAATCCCCAATTCCTCGTACATACGTCCGTACGTCGTTCTCTCTCAGCCAATCTCCCGCGCCGCATCGTTAACTCGCTGGCCCGGGCGGAGGAGGACGATGGGCGGCGCTGGGGTGCACGGGCCAGAGCGGGGCCAGGGCGCGGACTCGGCCGGTGCGGAAGGAGGAGAGGAGCCCCGGGCTTTGGCGCCGGAGGTCGGGGCGAGGATGCCGGGGCGGCGAGCTCCGGGCGGCGGCCGGTCGAGGGGAAGGCGGCGAGGCGCGCGGGTGCATGCTGATACAATCCCCCATACGGGCCGAGCACCTCGTGGTCGACGGCTACCTTGACTCGTCGGAGACGCCGCCTACCCTTCCGTCAGGGAGCAAGGGGATGCGGCCAGCTGTGTAGCCTTTCCCAGACCGGCCTGGTCTCTCCCTACCCCCATCTCACGCACTCCTTCCCCCATCCTCCACGCCTGTACCGCGTCAAGTGGCCGATGAGGGGGCTTCCCGGCGTGGTGGGTGGCTCGGACTGCGGCAAGTGACCTCGGCGGCGCTGATCTCCAGATCCCGTCGAAGTTTCCCCAGCCTTCAGGTGAGGTACCTCGGGGATACTGCGGACCTTCTGGCGGTAGGTGGCTTCGGTAGCGTGCGGCACTGCGGGTGGCCTTGTTTACGGGCAGCTGCACGATGTTTCGAGGCGGGCAGGCTCTTGTGTGTGCTCCTCCTGGCTCCTGCCATCAGGATGGTTTGCGATGAACATTAGCTAGCTTGCCGATATCCAAGAAGCATGCAAAAAAAACTACACTCGATGATATGGCCAGCTCGAAATCCACGACTCCGAGTTATGCAGGTACTCATCAGCTCATGAATAATCTAAATGTTGTTACAATGATTAATCTGTTTTGCTGAAGTTGTACAGCAGAACATCATCAATTTGATTTATTTTCGGTGCAAACATATTGTTTCCTTAATTTTCAGTGCACATTAGCGAATGTTTCAATTTTCTCATTGTTTTCTTTTGCTTCAACAGATCGGACATATTGTATTTGCAGTCGTCCAAAAGAACTTGTGCAATCTTCAGAATTTGGTTGTGTGCTTAAGGTCTTCTCTGTACCCATTGTTTTGGGTTTACATTGATGTGTTCATGGAGACGCTGCTGACATCGGCGCCCACACGTTTAGCAGAACCGATGCGATCTCACATATGCTCAACGTGGATAGAAGCTGTATTTAGCCTGAAATTGTTATAAACGCTACCACCATCAATGGGCAAAACAGCGACAGTTTTGTAGTGCATCCTACCATGTGCTGTAACTGAACCTACGAGTTATCTTATCTCATATGTGTTGATTCCAGTGTGCTTCAGGTGGCAAATAGTTATCTGTTCCTTGTTGATTTGGTATAAAAGGCTGAATAAATAGAGTATGTTCTGGAGATATTTTAATTTTTTATGGAGACCACAAGTAATAGCATCAAAAAATTAATGACCGGCGAGAAAAGACGAAGAAGTTTGCGTATGCATTTGTTAGCCGTAGCAACGCACGGGCACTCAGCTAGTAGAGGTAGTTTTCTGTAGCCACGCCCACTGTACGTGCCTAGTCGTTGGTATGTCTACGTAGCACAGCACGGGAACAAGCTGTGAACACGAAGCCGATTGCAACACGCGAATGAAGTGGAAGAAGCAACTTCATGCATGCATTGTCGTCGTCCATTGTGCGCGCGGGGGTCAAGTTAAATACAGTCATGCATCAACAACAAAATAAGGTTCAGGTAAACATAAACCATCCGTGCGTTCGAATCCACGCATTTCACTGCCAGACTATCCAAATATGGTGGCTTGGACAGTGCATCTGTACATGTGCAGTGTTTCATTCTTATTCCTGATAGCAACCCGCTTCCAGTGATCCTCCATTTTTCGTTTGGTGAATGGAGGCTGCTGCCAAAAGAAAAGAGTGATTGGATGACAGGGAGTGGACGTGGATAGACTTACGCGCAATATTCTTCTTCTGAAGAGGCTTGACAAGAAACAGCGGATACATATCTGGATAAGCATCTGCAGGTGCGAGTTGCGTGCGCCATGAGATGATGTGAACGAGGAGTCTTGATTGATCGATTTTAATTCGGTGCGGCCAAATAAATCCAGGGATGAGGGCACCAACCGGTGGGCCGACCAATCAGCCGTGGGGTTCCGTTAGGCCCCCCCGCACGCTGCGACACGAACAAGCTTGCGCTCCGTCGGGGCCGAGGTCGCGGTCGACAAACAGTGCGCGCGAGTGTGGCGACCTCGTTGTTTCGGTGACGGTACTCCGACTGGACAGTTTTCCCTCTTCGTATGACATTCAACTGACATAAACAATGCACTTGCGTTTCACTCTGTTCCTTATCAGGTTAACTGAAGGCTTTTAATAAGACTGATTGCTAACTTAATATAATGGTTTAAAATTTCAAAACAAAACAATGCACTTGCGTTTCCTGTGCCGCGGCTTTGCTAAATATATAATACTGCAGCCTACTTGTAGCGTAAAGAGATCGACTGTGGTCTGTGAGTCGTGCGTACGTTGGGTAAACATTTTGGGTAACAAAAACTAACCGCATCCAGCTTTGCTGGCTGGAGTACGTCGTTGTACTTGATAATACCATTGCATCTTGCGAAAGCGAGGCTCGATCTCGTCGGGGAAACGACGAAAATTAAGCTGTGTGGATCACGTGACCTCGCCGGGGGAGCACCGGAGCCACCAGACCAGACCTATTCCCGATTCCTCCTCGCCGCGCTGGCGCTGCTTCCGCCTGTTGCCGTCGGAAGGTCGAGTTCCGTCTGTCGTTCGCCGTGCTCGTTGCAGCCGATGCCGCTACGTGTGCGGACAAGCTTCAGCCACTACGAGTGTAGCAGCGTTCGATCGAGTCAAGTACTCAAGTGGCACTGCGACGTGTACGCGCGCGGTGGAAACATAGGTGGCCTAATAACCAACTTAAAAACTTATGAAGATGATGTTAGCACCGTAGATTGCAACGCCGTTTGGCGGCCTAGCCCCAATTTAGACCACGAGGTAGCGACCAATCAAGTTCAACTAAAATAGCGACATTCAAAAGAATGTGCATGCCCACCCGTCTCTAGCTGGTATTTGCATGTAACCGTTGACATGGACTTCTATAAGACTGTATATCATGTGGCGTCTTAGAAGAAAAGAGATACACAACATCGTTAAAATACTCTCTCTCCCTAAAACATTGCCCCTCTTCGAGCAGCTACCGTCTTGTAACCATGTAGGGAACACTTCCGTAAAATTGGCTTTACATGGTTTAGACAAAAGGGTAATATATTAGTCTAAATATGATACCACTTATATAGCAACTATGCACAACTTTTGCAACTACAAAGTAGTAATAGATTAGATAAGACACTGAGAATACACACAACCAAATACTATAAAAAGAAGAGAAACGTATCTTAACTCAGAGTAGGCTCTGAAATTTTCGTTATATCTTAATGTATTAACTATAAGCCGTGACCATGTTTAAAATATAGTCCATATTAGTATTAGTCGAAGTTAAACATTGTTATGTTTGAACAAATATATAGAAAAAATATCTATGAATTCAGATCGGTAAGGTGAATGTGGATTAACTCTAACCCTGTCTTTCTTGCCAATATATTTTTAGTGAATTTAATCATGTCATTTGATCAACAAAGCTCTCTGATTTTGAAAATAAAATACATACTCCTACCCTAGTAAAGGTAAAATTAGCGTGCCGACCAGGGCAAAGGCTCGTGTGCGCCACTGACCCAGTGTATGTGGTGGGTCAACTCAAGCCTATCATTTAAACGCCGTTAAAAGAGTCTCGTTACTGAGGCTCTGCATAAAAGCAGCGCCGAGTGGCGGGCGAGCGGCACACTTCTCCTCGCACTAAACAAACCTTCCCCAGGAGCAGAAATTCCCCCAAGCATCCCGAGTTCCTGACCGCGAACCCTCCTCCTTCCCCTCGTCGCGCGGATTCGCTGCCAGGAGCGCCTCTCCCAAATCGAAGCTCCAGGCTGCTCGGGTGGGTGCTGTAGCTGTTACATTCGCCCTCGAGGCTGAGTACGTGAAGAACGGGTCTCGCCGGAGTTGGGATCCGGCGGAAGGTCGGATTTGAGAACAGGCCAGTGTCATCTCGGCGACCATTTTACTGGCCGCGAAGTCTTCTGTTACTGTGCTAGTGGTAACCTTCAGGTATAGCTTTCTTGCGTTTGCTCGATTCATGTCCTGCAGTGCACTCTTCTAGTCTTTGCTCAAGAGTACCTGTTATTTTTGTGTTCGCCTCGCCTCTTGGTTTAAAGAGATTCAGCTGAGTGTTTGATGTTTATTACTTTGCTCAGATTAGGTCGTTTACTCATCAAGTTTGTGTGATGGATGCTAGTTTGTTCAGTCCCAGCTCCTCCCCTGTCAAACTTTTGGTTCTAACTGTTGCTCTGTTTCAGAAAAATCGACGGGCTGTTTCGCCGGCTGCAACCATTCCAAGAACCGGAGCGCGATTTTACTGCAAAATCCTGGTAGTTCATAATAATTTCAAGTTGGAAAATGCATCCCAAGGCTCGAATCCACGCAGACTCGGCTATGGAGCTGGACCGGATCGACTGCTTGCCGGATTCACTTGTCCTGCTCATCCTGAACAAGCTGGAGGACGTGCGCGCCCTCGGCCGCTGCTCCGCCGTGTCGAAGCGGCTCAACGGACTGGTTCCACTCGTCCATGATGTCTACGTCAAGATCGACCGTGTCGTCGCCGTGGATGGTGACGCCGATGATGCTCTGAACCTGGCTTCTCCCAAGCCCCGCCACATCTTCTCGCATTTCCTGAAGCTGATGCTGTTCACAATCGTCAAGCCATTTCACCACATGCGCAACCCAGGCGGCACGGGCAGGCTGATGTTCCCACACCTCGCCCAGCATTCACCTGTGCAGGTGCTAAGGAGCTTCTCCCATGTCCGGAATCTTCGGGTGGAGCTCCCCTCAGGGGATGTTGGGACTGAGGATGGGGTGCTTCTGAAGTGGAGGGCCAAGTATGGAGCACACTTCAGAGCTGTGTGATTCTTGGCGGTACCCTGGTTGATCGCAAGCCTACTGTCGCTGGGCACGAGCCATCAACGGATGACAGTGGAAGCATGCCTGAATCCTTCTATACCAATGGCGGGCTGAAACTCCGTGTCGTGTGGACTATCAGCTCTCTGATTGCTGCGTCGACGAGGCATTATCTTCTCCGGTCAATCATCAGTGACCATCCGACATTGCGAAGCTTGGTTTTGGCAGACGCCGACGGGCAAGGCACACTATCCATGGGGATGGAGCAGCTCAAGGAGTTCAGGGAGAACCAGTTGTCAGCCTCTGCGTGCTCCAACAGGACGCAGGTCCCGGCCTGCAGCATGAAGCTCAAGTATGCGCCGTACCTCGAGCTGCCTGGTGGCTTGGCACTGCAAGGTGCAACCTTGGTTGTTATCAAGCCCTCTGCCGATATAACTAGCGGTTGTCACACTAGTCGGAAGGAAACTGAAGCTTTTGTTTCAGGCGCATTCGATGGACCGTTCAGATTTGCAGCCAAGGCACTGATGAGGAGACGCACCTATCTTTTGGAGATGAATGGTTTCTAGATATAGTAACTCGTTTGTAGATACCTTGTTTTGCATTGCTTCTTTTTTTGAAACGACCTCGTTTCAAAAAAAGAAGCAATGCAAAACAAGGTATCTACAAACGAGTTACTGTATTGTGGGGTAGGATATAAGCTACTGCATCACTAGTTTTTTCTGTCGAAACTGAGGATTACCATCGGTCTCAGCATCCATTGATGCACGTAGCCATATATTATTATGTATTCACTATCCATCAGCCGAACAAAATCGGCCCGGAAAAGAAAATCCGGGGCCATATGTCTTGTGATGGTATCTTCGTACGGCAACCACTAACCTATGATAAATGGCTGAAACAACGAAAAACACTCAAACTGCTAGGCTAAGAATGCACGTGCGACGAGTCCAGCCATAGCTCGATTTCTGGATTTTCATCCCCAAATGAGTTTCGAGTCACCACCTTCAGCAAAGGCATGACACATACGTATGTCGACATAGCTTGAGCGAAGATCATGTGCCCCCCTAGACTGCACACTCGACGTTGAAACAACCTCTAGCATCATCGCTTGTCCGGATAATACTAGAGGAGATACCAGAAGACGGAGACGTCACATACCTCCTACCCTCTAGTTCGCACCATATTCGATCCAGATGAAACATGCATGACTTGGCCGTGCGCAAGAGACACCACGTGTAGCACCTGCCGACAACAGGATGACTTGATGCCTCCTCGAGACGTTTGTGCGTAGCACCTGCCGACATGCATAGACTTGACACCTCTAAAGCATCGTGCGTAGCACCTGCATAATTGGATCGAACCCAATATAGAGGTGGAGGGTGCTTACCGTACCTCCGTCGCCTGAAAAGACCACCACCAACTATATACCTAGTCGCCTCGTCGTCCACACGATCATGGAGGCCGCCGCCGTCTAAGAACTAGGGTCGCCAGTCCTATTGCCAAACTCCTGCACCGCCATTAACGGCCATGGTAAAAAATGTAACATCACCATGATGGGGGGAGCCCGTTTAGCCAGATGAGTGACGGGGGAGAATGTTGGGTTTAGTCCCACATTGAAAACTGATTAGGGAGGAGCGCAATTATAAGGTTGGACAAACCTCATCCTTTTTTTTTTTTTTAGAATTATGGAGGAGCGCAATTACAATTTACAAGGTTGGACAAACCCGGACAAACCTCATCATAAGGCTAGTCTTTTGGGTTGAGTTAGGCCGCTTTATTTGGTTGTGGGCTCATCTGGGTTGGTAAGACGCTGTCTCGTGCATGACGAGCTGGGCCGAACCGTTGTGCTTGTAACAATCTTCGGGGATGGGCTGATAGAACATGGATATGGAGGTGCTTTACGAGGCCAAACCAGCCAGAGATAATAAAATCGACTCTTATTCTAAATGGGTCTCTCCAATAAACGAACACACAGAGATCATTAAATCTCTTACTCATCATCGTATTAGATTCGTGTAACATTCTATTCGTCTTGCCAAGATACATGGTATTGTGAATTTGTGAAGTACGCTTAATAAGAAACCAGTGGCGGATCCGCGGGGGGGGGGGGGGGGGGCGAGCGGGTGCCAGGCCCCCGCCATGGTTCGGCCCCCCTTAATCACATGCAGCGGGGGCTAATGTGTTTAGGCTAATCATAATACTCCGGCCATTAGCAACGAGAATGTCAAAGCCAAGGTTCAAGACGTTGGGCTTGGCCCAAAACAGCTAGCCACCAAGGGCCGAGGCCACAATGACGTAAATAGCGTCGGCAAATCGAGAATGGCAAATAGATTGGTTGATCCAGGGACTGCGTCCTACAGTATACACGCTTCTATTTGACTCTCTTTTCCTGGACGGATTTACTCCGCCTCCATTGCCTGCCAAGCCGCCTAGGGCATCGTTGATTGCGCGTCGCCGCTGGCCGCCGGCCGCCGGCCGCCGGTACTGTGGACTCAGGCTTCTCTGCGATTGGTTATTTGCGAAGGCACAACTCCAGCGTCTCTGTCAACGACCGTCGACTACGACCAGCCGCGCGCCAACGCTCAGTTCCAAACCAATTTGATTGGCTCATTGCCCTAAGGTACCATCGTTATGTACTACTCCCTCCGTCCAAAAATAAGTGTCTCAAGTTTGCCAAAAAATGGATGTATCTAGACATATTTTACGTATAGATACATCCACTTTTGAGCAAATTCGAGACATTTATTTTGGGACGGAGGAGTATTATGTACAGGCACCTGGTCGTATAAATATTGAAATTGCTACTTGCTAGTTTGAAAATATTGGAATTGCTACTTGCTACTTGCTAGTTTGAAAATCTAATCTAATACTAATTGCTAGTACTTTCTAGTTTGATTTTGTTGTACGAATCATATAGCCTCTAAATTTTATTGTACTGAAACTAGAATGGTACCACTTAAGTCAGGAAGCGGAAGGCACCATGAATAACTTACATTAGTCCAATTGTTTCAACCTCCAATTTTACGACTGAAAATATAAATCCAAAAGGGAATAGAGGATTAGAGTTCACATAGTAACCTACCGGACATAATGTTTCCATTCCCGACAGTGATGATATAAAATATTCCCTTAAAATTGTGTTAAATAAAACCCCCAACCAAAATATGAGTCATTTTTTGAACTAACAGAACAAGGTAGAATCAAAAACGCAAAATATCAGCAAGATCCTGGAAAATGACAACAAAATTAGTGTACTTTAAAAGACTTGGTATATTTTCTTCTTATATCTTTTGTTTGGTCGTTATCTTCTTCGCCCTCCCTATGCTCAAATCCTGGATCCGCCCCTGTAAGAAACGACCACTTGTGTTGGGCTATATTTTTATTCAATAATTTGTGTGTGTAATGGTCAACTCTATTTGGCCCAAGATCCATGGAATATGCTTTCCTATAAATGGTTGACCTCTTGTTTATTGTTGATCATATCAACAAAGCGTGTGTTGGGCTATTAGCTGATTGCAAATGTATTGACCAAGAGTAACATGACAGGATATATATTGCAGATTAAGGTGTTGACCAAGAGTAACATGAAGGGATACATGTTGATATCATCTCTCCAAAGGCAAACTAGTTCTTGCAATGGGGTCGATGATTGTGCCGATGGAGCCGATCAACCATGTCATCGATGGCAACGACGATCCACCGTCCTCTCGGGCAGCTCGTCACCGGCGTCCTATACTTCTAAGCATGGCAGCGGTGCCACTCATGAAGAAGGTACATACTGAACTTCACCTTCTTTGCACGTTTAATTAGCATACATTAATTCCTTCGGCTAAGCAAGAACTACTACATACGTCTTGATCGATCAGACGATGGCAGAGTTTCTCGGGACGTTCATCCTGATGTTCACGCAAGTGTCCGTCATCATCATGGACGAGCGGCACCATGGCGTCGAGGGCCTCATGGGCATCGCCGTTTCCGTCGGCCTCGCGGTCATGGTGCTCATCTTCTCCCTCATCCACATCTCCGGGTGCCACCTGAACCCTGCGGTGAGCATTGCCATGGCAGTCTTCGGCCACCTCCCGCTGGCCCACCTCCTCCCTTACGTCGCCGCGCAGGTGCTGGGCTCCACCGCCGCCTCGTTCGTGTGCCACGCGATCTACCACCCCGCGAGCCCCAACATCGGCACCATCCCTACTGTCGGTGCCGTGCAGGCGTTCGCCGTCGAGTTCATCATCACCTTCGTCCTCCTGTTCGTCATCACTGCCGTTGCGACTGACCCTCATGCGGTAATATATTCTTCATCTCCTTCTATCTCTTTTTTATGGCAGCTTAATTAATTTGATTGTCTTGCCAAGTGATCTCGATTGTCTTGCGAAATGCTTAGGTAAAAGAACTGATCGCAGTTGCAGTTGGCGGGACAGTAGTGATGAATATTCTCATCGCAGGGTATGTCGAATTAATCTGTGCGTGGTTCATTTCTGTCTTGTTCCGAGCTGAGAAAACTGTATATATATTTATGTTGGCGGAAAAAATTTGTGAGCAGGCCAGCAACGGGAGCGTCTATGAATCCAGCGCGTACGATTGGACCGGCATTTGTTACGGGGAGATACAGCAAGATTTGGGTCTATCTCCTGGCTACACCACTGGGTGCTATTACTGGGGTTGGAGCTTATGTTCTGATTAAGCTGTAGTTACAGACATGCACAAAGAGAGGGAGTCAGAAAGAGACAGTGGCGGCGCCAGGAAATGAACAATGGGTATTCATCCCAAAAAAAAAATTTGCTCTAAATGTACTATATGACCCAAACAGCACAACACTAGCAATATATATGGAAAAAACAACACTAGCATAACAACAATAGCAATATTTCAATTTATAAGCTCATAACAACATGAATACATAGGTGATAGGTACCTTTTGATTGATAAAGTGATGATATTCCATATTACATTATGACTTTGCGGTTGCCTTTTTGGAAGCGATTGATAACATCCTCATCCTTTACTTTCCTGAAGAAATCTCTCTCAACAAATGTAACCATACAATTGTTCAAATAGTCATCACCCATTTTGTTTCTTAGCTTATTCTTCAGATAGCTCATTGAAGAGAATATCCTTTCAACATCCGCAGTGGCTACTGGCAGAATGAGTACCAACTTAAGAAGCTTGTAAACAATAGGATAGTATTCATGCTTCTTTGTCTTGACAAGCATAACTGAAAGCTCGCACAGATTTGTCAAGTTTTGAAACCTTTCATCTCTACGCACATTAGCAACATACATGTTTAGTTGCCATGAAAGTCTTGTCAGTTCCTCACTTGTAAAATCAGAGGCATAAAACTTTGTAGCAAGCTTAACCAACTTCTCTTGATCAAAAGCAGCAAATAGATTAACTGGAGAGAATGCTGCCATGCAAGAAAGTAGCTCTGTGTTTACCTCATCAAATCTGCTATTGAGCTCATTGATTTGCCTGTCAATGACACCCACAAACATATCAACCTTGAAGCGTTGGTAATTGGTCACACCATTACATAAACCCCTTCTAGGCCGGCCAACGGGAGAGTAAGGACCCTCCATATCAACAACTTTGACCTTATGCTTTCTACAAAAAGCTGTGACCTTTGTGAGAAAATCATCCCATCCAACATCGGACCGCAAAGCCTCCTTACAACCGCCCTTCCTTTCTTATCAACGTAACGCAAGCAAACAACCAACTGTTCATTCTGATACACATCACTAGACTCATCTACAAGTATGGAAAATTGACCACCATCAAGTTCTTCAATGACTAGTTTAGTAGTCTCTTGTGCACAACATTTTATCACCTCGTGTTGTATATCATGGTGAATCATTTGGCAGTTCCCTGGAGCATTCTTGAGAACAACCTTGTTAACTTCTTCAAAATTTCCTGCTAGCCAATTTAGAAGCTCAAGGAAATTTCCTTTATTTAGTGAGTCCTCACTTTCATCATGTCCTCTAAATGCCAAGCCTTGGTGCAACAGATATCTCACACACTTGAGTGTCCATGTCAAACGCTGTTTATAAAAAGCCTTGTATTGTGTGGTGTTTGAAGCAATGGACTCCCGAATTGATGTTTGTGGTGTAGTGAACCTATCATATTTCTCTTGAGCTTCAGCATGAGCACTACTAACCTCACCTTCATGTTTCTTCAACCTCAACTTCAAGTTCCAGTTATTAAACCCCTTCTTCACAAAAGCATCTCCACCGAGACATCTTGTTTTATCCTTGAACAAATAGCAAACAAAGCAGAAAGACCTATCTTTTTCCACACTATACTTAATCCATGGAAATTCTTTAAACCAAACACAACGAAAGCGACGGTCAATTCCACTTTTATTTGTAACCTTAAAGTTATGGTTCTTTGGTTTACATGGCCCCATCTCAATAAATCTCTTTCTAACTCTATCTTGATCATTGACAGCATACATTGACATGGGAATCCGCTTCCCAGGATCATGTTCGAGTGCCCCCAAATCTGCCTCCATTGGTTCAGCATCTTCATCACTTGCTTCAACATCTTCTACAATTGGGGTTGGCTCAGGTTCTGCATCCGGTGGTTGCACTAATGCCAATTGCAAATTGCTCTCAACCTGAACATGACAAATACTAGATGCGGCAACAATGGTCTGATTCGGTGTTGATGTATCATCTGTCTTCTTTGCTTTTGAAGCTTTTTCCCACAATGAAAATATCTTACTGCCAGCAGCCCCTTATTTTTCTTCATCTACAACCTAAATTACAATTAAACAAGGGAAAACAGAAAATTAAAACTTGCACGCATCCAATAATTAAATCTAGTAAGTAGTAATACAGCAGGGCAGAGCAAATCAACAAATCGAGCCAAATCGGCGAAATAGACATTAGAAATTATAGACTGAAGAGGATTATAGGGGCAGGGACACGGTCATACCTTTGTGTGCCGCTGTGCGCCTGTGCCGCAGCTGAAGAGGAGAGGAGGTCAAGAGGGGCGGGCCGGGCTCGAGCGGCCGGTGGCAGCGGCCGACGGGCAGTCCCTGGCGGCGGGGGTGAAGAGGGGCGCGAGCGCGAGGTCGCCTGGGTCGCCGCCGCAATCGCTTGCTAGGTCTGGCTTTGTGCGTGCGTGTGGAGCTCTGGATCGATAGCAGGGAGCGACCGACCGAGCGTGAGTCTGGTCTGGGCCTGTCTCTTTGGGCTGTGCTAGTGTGCTGCTGGGCTGACATGTAGTATTAATTTTTTTTGCAACCAAAATCATGGGTATTCGTTTGAATACGCCTGCATACCCCCAGCGCCGCCCCTGGAAAGAGACCGATGTAAAGAGCTCTTTTTTGCCGAATAATTGGTTCTTGGAGCGTACTAAGGAGTACCTTAACACGGAACCGGAACTCATGATCGATGGAGCATTGCCGGCATAAGAAATTGGAGCTCAAACGGTGATTCAGGTTATGCATTGCACCAGCCGCGGCCCGATTAAGCGCGAAGGCTGTATTGTATATAATCATGCACTCTGTTTTTTTTTTTTTTTGAATTTTAATACTTGTATTCATACGTAGAGGAAACCAGTACAAGGCCAGATACAAGCAAAGAAAAAAGGAGAATACAGAGAGCAGCACTGCTGCAGCACGCCGTCTTCAACCTCGACGAACTCCAGCCGGAGCTCGCATCCATGGAGCGGAAGAGCTTCAAGCCCGAAGGCAAAGATGAGCCGCATCAACCACCAGCTCCGACGAGCTGGATCTGAAGACGGAGGACGTCCATCGACCGGGGGCACGCCCCGAGCATCTTCCGGCCCGGATCTGGGGCCAGCGCCACACCACCTCACAGAGGTGGCCAGATCCTCCACCTGCAAACCGCACCACCACACAGCAGCCGCCTCGCACCTCCACCTCCGGCCTCCAAACCACTCGCCACCAATCTGCCGTCGCAGCCGGAGAAAGCAACGACAGATGGGTGACTCACCTGCAGCACGGAAGCGCCGTCGACGACGACGCCGGAACTGGGGAGCCGCAGAGCACCAAAAGGTCGACGCCGACGACCCCACCACGCCAGCGCCACCCAAAACACCTCTATTTACACGCCGGAACGCAGATCCGGGATTCCCCACCCTCCCGCCGCCGAAGCGGCCGGCGGAGGGAGAGGAATCCCGCGGATACGCCGGCGGCCGCCGGGAGAGCCCGAGTCGCCTCTGAGTTCGCCTCTGTGCACTGTAGAAAGAGGAGGGGTTCCAGAAATATCGCGAGTGGCAGTTCTTAATCATGCACTCTGTTGGTTTCTTGAATGGAAAACAACATGCACTACCATGGAGTACTTAGTATGCTCTAAGTGTTATTTTGATTTGATCCAAATTCATATAAAGATAGAGGCTAACTTAGTACGCCGGAGTATGGTACGCATCGTTACCGAGTCGGACTGCAATCGACTTAGGATTTTACCACCATAGATACCTCTTATAAGCCGCCGGTTGGGATAAATCGCACATTGTAAATCTCCGACATTTGTAACCTCACCCGATATAGTAAAGTTTTGATGGCTGGCGTCCGTGGTTTTTTCCCTCCCATTGTTGGGAGGGTTTTCCACGTTAAATCTTGTATGCCCGTTTGGTTTGATCTTCCGCTTCATCATCGAACACTAAGATGCGAATTTTGCTTTGCTCATATATACACTGCGGTCCAGTCCCATCCCATCACTAGCAATAACTTGGCCCAGTCACTAGTCTTAAATTGGCCGATGGGCTGACCTTGCTATTTCCATCCATGATACAAAGGAGCTACCTCCAGCCCACCTCCCTCGATGTTGGGTCGGCCGACCAGGTAAGGCGTCTATTTAGATCGTAAGATTTTATAGTAATTTGGGAGAATTTCAACCCTAGGTTCTTCTGTGTGAAAGCCCGTCGGATCTTTCGATTGAGGTTACTAAATTTCTATGAAATTAATACATATGCCACTCATTCCATAGAAAATTCAATCTCAACACAAATATAGTTTTATTTTCTAGAAGGCCACCATTGCCTTGTTCGAGCCACATGCGAATCCTGGGTCCCCCTCGCCTCCATTTGCCTATCATAGGGGTGGCGGAAAGGAGGTCCCAGGGTCTCGTGCGGCGTGTATTTATATGAATATGTCATGTGCATATGTAAATATATTTTTGCATTGACATTCGTAGAAAAACAGCGTCAAAGGATCTAATTTTCCATACTATTCGATGAAGTAAGCATTCAAATAATTGTGGATGACAGCGGATACAAGTTAGAATAACACGATAAACCGAGAAAAAAAAACATACAAAATGCAAGAAAATGGGCGCAACTTGTGAGACGTTTGGTGCAAAATAGCAAAACATTTTGGTGAGGCAGTGGGCGCTAGGAGTCTGGTCCCTCCGGCTTTAATATCCGTGCCTGATGATTGGAGTTGAATTGAGCAAAAGCTGTGGCAAGTGGGCGCTAGGAGATATTCCATTCGTAGCCACGATATTCGTATTTTCTCCCCTCTTGATGCCCTACCATCAGAAGGCAGTAGATGACAATGCAGAAGCAGCAAGACAGAGAGAATGCAAGCGCAGACGCCGGCACCTCTCATGTTTGCGTTTGGCTAATGATCGTAAAATTGATTCTAAGTGAGGATCTGGGTATTTATATATGCAAGTTTCACTGACGCGCGCTGGTGCAATCAGCGATGCGAGATCGCGGATGCGCTGATTGCTTGATACCATGTGACGTGCGAGTTGTTAACTATACACGGTACTGCTCCATCCATTAGTCTTAATTTGTCTGTTTGGTTTAAATATACTCCATGAACAACAGCAAGATCCCTTTACCACCAGGCTGTGGATCCAAAAGGACGAAGATCATGGGGAGACGGCCGGCCGGCCTGCACATGCGTAAAGGCGGCTTGGACTGACCGGCGCGGCGTGGCCAACATCGATCGCGCTACTTGCCGTCCCGCGATACAAAGCACCTAGACGGATCCTCGCCCGAAACGAGCCGGCATCGTGGCCTAGCAGCGCCACGCGTCCCATTCTGACACAATCGGCCACCGAGCTGGACTGGATTTTCCATCTCTTGTGCTGGGCTGAAACTGCGGGCTGATTCCACACGACAAAAGATGTTGCCATCATCTAAGCACTCGTCCATATTTCTGGAAACCTCTCCTCGTCTACAGTGCTAAGAGGCGAACGCGGAGGCGACTCGGCTTTCCCCGGCGGCCGCCGGCGTATCTGGGGATTTCCCACCCTCCGCCGGCCGTTGAAGAGCCGCAACATCCACCAGCTCCGACGAGCTGGATCTGAAGACGGAGATAGATCGTCGGCCGGGGACACACCCCAAGCACCTTCCGCGCCGGATCTGGGGCCAGCGCCTCACCACCTCACCGGAGGTGGCCAGATCCACCACCTGCACACCACACACCCACACAGCAGCCGCCTCGCACCTCCTCCACCGGCCTCCTGTACACCCGTCACCAGCTGCCACCGACGCCGGAGAGAGCAGTGGCAGAGCGGAGACGCACCTGTAGCCCAGGAGCATCGTCGAGGACGACACCAGGAGGGGAAGCTGCAGAGCTCCAAAACGACGGCGCCGACCACCCCGCCACAGCCGCGCCGCCCCGAAGCCCCTTATCTACACGCCGGAGCGCAGATCTGGGGTGGGCTCCGGGCGGATGCTTCCTTCGTCGTCTCCGGCGGTGGAGGTCGCGCGTGCTGGGGTTCATCGAGGTTGAAGACGGCGTGTTGCAGCAGTGCTGCTCTCTGTATTCTCCTTGCTTTTTCTTTGCTTGTATCTGGCCTTGTATTACTTTCCTCTACGTATGAATACAAGTATGAAAAATCAAAAAAAAAAAGATTCGTCGAGTCGTTCTAACGAACAGCACCTCTGGCAGCGGCACGGATTCTCTGACTTAGCCTCTCTAACTTTTGCCTGACTTTGTGTCACTGGTATGCGGGGTCCACCGAACATGGGGCCCACATGTCAATGAGCCAAAGTCAGGCTATACTAAGTCAGAGAATCCCTGCCGCTCTGGCAGGACAGGCTTCCGGCCCCGATGGCTTTACGGGAGCATTCTTCAAGAAGTGCGGACGTCATGCGTGTCAGCAACCAATTCGGAAGCCTCCACACCGCTAATTTTCATTGGCTCAACTCCGCCAACATTGCTCTCTTGCCAAAAAAGGAGAGTGCGGAAGAGGTCTCCGACTTTAGGCCAATTAGTCTCATCCACGCCATCGCCAAAATTGTCTCCAAGATGCTAGCACTACGGCTTGCACCTCTCATGAATGATCTAGTCTCCAACGCCCAAAGTGCCTTCATAAAAAAGAGGAGCATCCACGACAACTTCCTATACGTCAAAAACCTCGCCACAAGGCTACACAAGAGCAAGATTCTGGCGCTCCTTTTCAAGCTTGACATTCGGAAGGCTTTCGACTCTATCCGGTGGGAATATATTTTGAACCTCCTCCAACGGCGTGGCTTCCCTAGCCGGTTCCGTGATTGGCTTGCCGCGAGGGTGCTTCTCAATGGCATTGCCGGCTCTCCGATCTTGCATGACCGCGGGCTTAGGCAAGGGGATCCGCTTTCTCCGCTCTTGTTTGTGCTTGCCATTGACCCTCTCACCCAAATTTTAGAAAATGCAACAAGAGAAGGGCTACTACACAAGTTGAAAGGGAGGGGTACTATCTTGAGGACATCCCTATATGCGGACGACGCGGCGGTGTTTGTGGCACCCATCAAGGAGGACATTTGCAACTTTGCCTCCATTCTCATTGCGTTTGGGGGAGTGACCAGACTTTGCACCAACTTTGATAAGAGTTCCGTGGTACCTATTAGATGTGGGAATATCAACCTTGACGAGGTTTTGGCGGACATTCCGGCTACAAGAGCAACCTTTCCTTTGCGTTACCATGGTTTGCCGCTCTCGGTTTGGCGGCTTCGGAGAGCGGATTTCCAACACCTTGAGGACAAATGTGCCGGAAAGCTTCCCACTTGGAATGGCAACTTCATTGCCACGGCCGGGCGGGCTGCCTTGGTTAAGTCGGTTATGGCCTCTCAAGCCATATACTACTTGACTCCTCTAGTCATCCATCCGGGAACGTTAGCCTTCATGAACAAAATTCAACGGGCCTTTCTTTGGTCGGCCAAGGACACCACTACAGGAGCGAAATGCAAGGTCAATTGGGAGTTGGTTTGCCGTCCTAAAAAATTGGGGGGGCTAGGTGTGCTCCACTTGGGAAAATTTGCGAAGGCGTTACGTTTGCGGTGGCCTTGGCTTGAATGGAAAGACCCCAACAAAATTTTGGTGGGATATGGAAACCCTTGCTCCAATGAAGATATGGACCTCTTTTACGCCGCCACTACAATCACTATGGGTAATGGAGCAAAGACATCCTTTTGGAATGCGCCTTGGTTAAACGGTCTCAAGCCAAAAAGTATTGCTCCACTTATCTTCGCCTCAACTTCCAAGAAAAAGTGCTCCGTCCATGAGGCATTGCGTGGGGGAGTTGGGTGGCATGTGTGAAGCTTGATGAGGCTTTCACAGAGCATTTCTCCCAATTTGTGGCTCTTTGGACCCTCGTTTCCGACATTGTGCTTGGTCCTCATGTTGTGGACGACATTCGGTGGAACCTTACGGAGAATGGAGAGTACTCCGCGAACTCGGCCTACAAGATACAATTCATGGGAACCATCGACTCCACTATGGACAAGACAATTTGGAAAGTTTGGGCTCCGCCGAAGACGAAGTTCTTTGCTTGGCTTGCCAATCAAAATAGAGTTTGGACGGCGGACCGGTTGGCGAAAAGAGGGTGGCCAAATTGTGGTTTGTGCCCTTTTTGCAAACAAACAATGGAATCGGTGAAGCATCTTTTTGTTCATTGCCGCTTCACAAGAAGGATTTGGGAGCTCTTGAAGGATTGGTTGGGCCTCTACTCCCTTGCACCGGATTCATGGACAAACCTCACCTTCAACGAATGGTGGTTTAGGATGACGACCGCCCCTCCTAACCGGCGGGCAATCGCCTCTCTAACCTTGCTCACCACTTAGGAGGTTTGGAACGAGCGTAACAATAGAGTTTTTCGTCACAAGAGCGCGCCGCCGCTTGTCGTTCTAGGTAGAATAAAGACCGAGGCCCGGTTGTGGGTGCTCGCGGGTGCCAAATGTTTGGGCAACTTGATGCCGCGAGAATAGTTGCGTTGTAATATTCGGTTCGTAAAACTTGCTTTCTTGCAACTCCTTCTTAATTAATAGATGGGCAAAGCTTTTGCCCCCGGTTTAAAAAAAACTATTTCCATATACTACTTAGAAATTCAGCGTTTTACAAGTAACTATCGTAATCTTTGCCCAACTAGAAGTACGATATGGTGCAGAACAATTGAGCCTCGTTGTCTACCAACTACAAATATCACACCCAAAACACTCTTTGAGATATTTGTCAAAACGCTATACGCCAAGGGACTGGATGTAACAGGAAAAATCAACTCTTGCCCGGTCTGGAAGCCCCAATCGATTTTATAACCAAGAAAAATATATTTCACTCTTGTTGCATGAACCACATAGAAGATACGACCAGCATATACCACCAAAACCGAACCAATATTTCCAGATTTATGTGCAACAGTGACAAATACTTGTATATTTTGATTGGGAAAAAGGGACAGCGGAAATGGTGCAACTGTATGTTCAGAGCTCACCAATGCACAGCAATTTTATTAGCATGGAAGACCTAAACTCCAATCACCACTGGAGATCAAGGTTTAGTTCCCCGTAACTTGAAGACTAAAACCACAATCGTGAATGTCAATGTGCATACCTGGAAGGCTGTAAAAGACCCAACTTTTTGGAATCAATCAGTCAGCAGAGTGAGTAAATCACAAATAATCCGCAGAGAATCTGCGTCAACATTATACAGTAGACACTTCAGGTAGAGACAAAATCATTCCCAAGTATGCTAAGCATGAAACAGCGTTTTTAAAATTGCTGCCAACACATTGATGCCACCTTTCAGTTACAGAGGGTAGTGCAAATAGCTAGGAAAATACTGAAATGCAAGTTAGTGGCATAATGCAATTTAATTTCATTATTATGTTTTTAAGGGAATGTTGATTGGAACCAGAAAATGCATACAGATAGAGCAAAATGCAAGTAAGATTGCAGATGCCAGATGAGACAATGACCAAGCGAGAAAGATAAAAACTTTATTCTATGATCAACTAAGCATGTCAGCTCATCACACCAGAACACCAAAACCAACTGAACAAAATGTTTCAAGCCTCAGCAATTATTACCAACCGACTCATCATCTACAAGTTTCTTGGCATGTCCAAGAAGCAGCAAACGAGGCTTGGGCGATGCACGGCGCAAGCAAGCAGGCGTGCATCCACTTACTCACCCTCTCCTATACCCAAATTACTTGCCTTCTGCAGCCTCCCTAACATTAGCAGCAACAACATCGCCCTCGGCTATCAATCTCTCCTTCGCTTCTGAAACTGAATCACCGGCTTATCCGACTTCTGCGCACCAGTGAGCCTCGCGAGCATCACGAAAGACATCCCACCAAGCACGTTGTTCATGCACCGGAGGCAATGACGGATACCTTGAACACGGGGCAGGAGCAACATTGCCAAGGAGGTACTCGATCCCGTTCAGGGTCTGATACCGCAGGTTGCTGCTGACGCCCATGTGGAGCGCCCAGGTGCCAGCGTTGAGCAGAGTGGGCGGCGCCTTGTTGGGGGTCTCGAAGGCAGGGTCCATGCGCTTCCTCACCGCGATGAGCCCGTTGGAGATCGCAGTGCCCATGAGCCGCCCCGAACCCGACCACCGCAAAAGTGGTGCCCTTGGATAGGAGCGTCGCGACGCGGGCGCCGAGGGAGTAGGCGCCAGGCTCGAACATGTGGCTGGGGAGCGCGGAGACGGCGGCGGACGCGGCGGCGGAGACCCCGGCGGTGGGGGCGAGCATGTACATGAGGACGAAGTTGAGGATGGATCCGACGACGAGGGTGGAGAAGACGAAGTCGAGCTCGTTGAGGCCGAAGTTTGGGCGGGAGGCCATGTCGCCGAGCACGCAGGCGGTGACGCCGACGAGCTCCTCCATGAGCACCTTGAACGGGAACTGGGGATCCGCGGCGACGCGGGCGGCCCACCCGGCGAGGAACATGCCGAGGATGCCGCCGCGGCCGCCGTCGCCGCCGGCTCCGGAGTCCGCGGCGTCGCCAGATCCGCTGCTGCCGCCGCCGCCGTAGGAGCGCGGGGGAGGGGGCAGCTTCCCTCCTGGGCCGGACGGGCAGGGGGACTGGACTTGAGGAGCGAGGACGAGGAGGCGGGGAGTGGGGAGAAGGCGAGGTTGGCGGTGGGCGCGGCGCGGAGCGGGGCGAGGCGGGCGGAGGAGTCGAGGTGGGTGGAGGGGAGGAACTTGGCGGCGGCGAAGGCCGTGGAGGCGGCCATGGCGATCGGGCGGGGAGAGAGGGATCGGTGTCCTCGGCCGCGACGGTGAAAGGGGGACTACGGCGGCGGCGGCGGTGGCGGCGCGGCGAGGGGGACGAGATGCGGAAGGGTTTTGGGGGTTGGTGTGATCTGGGAGTGGGTGCGCGGCGCAATATGTATACGTGTGCCACCACAGCGCGACACCTGACCTACAGCCCCAGCGAGAATAAAGGCTTGGGGTTGGCGTGTCGTGCTCGCGCACAGTGCGGAGTTGGAATTGTAGTGCCCGCGGTCGGCCGCTGCGTATCACGATTTCTCGTTCGGCCAAAATTCGTTGGAGCTTAATTTCCTCCGGGTGATATTCATTTTTAATTTTTTGAAACTGTTGATCGTCGTTGATGTACGGTGAAAATTCATTGCTCCGTCCATTCCGAAATAGAAAATGTTTTAATCATTTGATATGGAGGGTGTGGATTTTTAGAACCCGAGCTACATAAAGTTCGTTTTTTTAATTCGAAATCGATATTTTTTGTTTCCGAAAATCGCGAAAAAAATCCCGGATGTCGATATTGTTTAGATCGATAACCGTGTAAATTTTCAGCTCCAAATTCGTTGTATTTTGGGCTGTATAAAAAATATAAATCGGTGGAAATTTCAAAATTTTGAAAATATGTATTCCTCACCATCCAGATCTACCAGTTTGTTTTTTGTGCATCCCAACATACAACGAATTTGGGGTTGAAATTTTGCACGGTTGTAGATCTAGATAATATCTACATCCGGTAATTTTTTCAAAAAAATTGGAGACTTTAAAATGTCGATTTCGAATTTTTAAAAAACAGACTCCATGTAGCCCGGGCTATAAAATAGGTTTTCGTTAAATACAGACTAAAATGACTGAATTAATATATTAAATACGGCTGATACGTATGAATTAACGGAATTGATCCGCCGGTTCGGTCTCTTGAAAGTGCTCACAGGAGTAGTGAGTGCGTTTATATGTGAACGTATGTGCCTCTATCGTGTTTTGTAAAAAAGATCACCCTGTCTGGGTGTCGATTTTTTTTTAAATGTTGACTGATATCTACTCCCTCCGTATCAAAATATAAGATGTTTTACCTACATTTGACCCACATCCAAGAACATGTGGGTCAAATGTAGGTAAAACATCTTATATTTTGATACGGAGATTACATAAAAAAGATGCCCACATCCATTTTAATCACATTATTTAACGAAGTCTTCTGACAACAATTGTCGCTACATCTAAGGTTATAAGGATGGGCTGGCCATGATTAGATCCCTCTACCCACAACTCACACTCAAACCTCACCATCTTAATTTGGAAACCTCACCAAGCCGACCAACAGCGAGCCGGGAGCACAAACCTGTCTAGCAAATAATGAATCCACGGTGCATGCGCACACTTCAGAATCAATCCCCACTGTCATTAGCCGACACATGTTTAGGACAAGATCAACGGCTAAACCTTGACAAACCTGTCGTCGACACCGTCATGACGCCATATATAGCCATCTCCCTACGCCCATCCATCATCACGTGTCTACCGTTGAGACCCCGGGCCCCCACGCCGCCGAGAACCGTTGTCGCCTATGCGGTAGATGCCACACCAGTCCACTCCTTATCCTTCAAACCAACAGCTGCTCCAAAACGATGGCCCTAAGAGGGAGAACAGCGCTGAGCATCACCATCTTTCGATCGTGAGCGCCCGATCTAAGGTTTACCCCAAAGCAATCTGAGCAGATAGACATGAACTGCAATGACGATCCCTTCGACAATGTAGCATGGAACGCATAGACACTACAATCGTTCGCCATGACTGTAGTTGTATCGATTATCACCGGCAGTCGCGCCTCTCTTGACCCTTAGCTGACTGGATCCATGTAGAGACACAGCATGGAGGCGTAAGCAGTCGTTAGACCACCGACAGAGGGACTACAAGAGCCCCTCACCGGCCCCTATGTGCCGTCACACAGCCCAAGAGCCACACTGACGACTGATACGTTCAAAACATATCTAAATTTTTGACTATTTTATCCTACTTTTATATCATTGCTACATGCTTCGCCTATGGTTTTATATCATTTTATAGCATTTTACTGGACTAATCTATTAACCTAGTGCCAAGTTTCAGTTTTGTTTTTATCGTTTGTGTGCTCGATCTTTTTAGGAATAATACAAAAATTCTAACTTATCGAGACGTACACGGAGCAACAAAATTTGTTAACGCCTCGTAGCTCCAGCTCCCCTCGCGCCACCTCTTCGCCTATAAGTAACCTACTAACTTAAAACTTTCGTCACGTGAATATTTCGTCGAGTTTTGAGACAGAGAGCCGCCCTGATCCAAAACCTAGTTCAGGGTTCTGGAGGTCCTGTTTCGGCACCCTGCCGGAACGAGGGAATCCACCTCTGAAGTCTTCTTTTCATTGACCTTGGTGCTCCTAATGGTGATGCGTGAGTAGTCAAACCAGGGGCAGGGCTTGTACCAATAGCTATGTGTTTATATCATAAGCTCTGTTGACATAGTTATTACATGGTGTTCTCCCTCTATCCCTTTATGTGTTGGATTTGATCTTGCTTACTTGATTGATATCTAGTATCATTTTTGGAGGCCATATTGGGGACTCTATGAATAATAGATTAGAATAACAATGGCCATGAGTTTGTTCCATGTCTGGATTGAATAGTGCAATCATGAGATTACATGATGCATGTTTTGTATAATTTCATTAGTACCAAGGTGATAGTGTGGGTACGTACGGATATATTAGAAAAACATTATTCGTGGGGTGTTTGTTTAGAATGATCTTTGGATGCTCTAAGTGACAACATGGGGTTGCCAAAAGATTAGAAAAATGAAATTTAGGCCTACGTACGTTTCATCCTGTTTTGATCCATAAAAATAGTGAACTTGGAGTGATCTTTACCATGTGCTTTTGCTTTTGAAGGGTTTCTCATGTGTTTAATTATGTTAATAGTTTTTGGAGTTGTTACTAGTAAAAGTATGAACCATATGCTTTATTTCCAGCCAATAAACGTCGTTTGTAGTCACCTTTGTTACTTACTCCCTCCGTTTCAAATAGATGACTTTCATTGGTCAACATGTGGATGTATCTAGACTTGTTATAAATACATTCACATGTAGATAAATGGAATTCATCTAATATGGACCAGAGGGAGTAGTACCTTACTGTCATTTTTTCCAATGCTAGATAACCATTCTATACAATTAACCATTTGTAATATTTGCTTTTATCATCAATGTTAGTTGTCTTTTATCATCTTTTTATTGAACTAATCTATACAATTAAACATTCTATTATGTGTGTTGGTAACACAAGAGATTTCTTATATCTTGATTGCAGGCTTGTTCGAGAGAGTTTTCTTTCAATCTACACCTCCCACGGATTGATAAACCTTGGGTCATCCACTTAATGGAAAAATACAATTTTCTGAGCTTGGAGGCCTAAGAGTCTAAAAAATAGAAGCGTGTAGTAGACAGCACGATGAATCTCAGTCGAAGTCGGACGCTAATCTTAATTACCATGGTGTTAATCAGTTGTGACAATTTTAACCTCACATGGTCCCAACTATTGTACAACAATAAAGCAAGATTAGTCTTGGTGTCCATTTTCCATTACCGTGTTGATTTGGCATTAACGCCAATTCAATTGTGTGCGCTCCAAACACCGACATCCCAACAAAATCTTAGGGTTACTACACCCGTTGGGCAAGTTTTCATCACAGGACGGCAAAATACGTTTGTGTCCCGTCAACTTGAAATGTGCCAACACATGAGTACTTAACAAAAACACGAGGACTAACAACACCCTTCATATCTCGTTTGGCAGAAGTGTATCTGGGGGTGTTCTTGTGTATTATACCCGAGGGTTTTGGTAAAAGCACCTTCTTCACCCAATCGCCTTCCCTCCTTTCAACCCCGTACGTAATCACCCCTTTCCAAAACTCATGTTGTTTGGTGTCGTGGGCATCGAGTGAGTTGAGATCGGACGTGGTTGGGCATCGCGCAGCGAGCGTCATGTGCCGCCACGCTCAAAACGCGAGGAGGGGGGGGGGGGGGGGGGAGCGTTTCCAAAACACCCCGGCCCGACGTGGTTCGTAGAGTTCTGTGAGGGTGAGGCCGGCCAAGACCGGCGTGCCAAACGGCATGCTGGTACTTCCGTGAGTATTAGATGTGGGCCTGAAAAATACACGATAAAACTCTTCGACACACTTGCACCAAACGAGGCCTCATACAAGTTCATACAAAGCATAACAAAGATAAATACTTACTGAAATTCAAACCTTCGGCTTCAAGTCTAATAATTTAAAGTAGAAATATAATCGGGAGCGAACTAACTCCTGGACACATCATCCTCCCAGATTTGGAAGAATGCCCCTTTTTGCAAGTTGATCAGCACGTATCGCGTTGTTAGCTGGGAAGTGAATTGTGGCGAATGAGTTAATCCTCCTGGTCAGTTTCTTCAGCACTGTACTTTTCTCTTCCTCGTTTGACGGATACTTCAACGGACGATTGATATCATAGCTATTTTGGCACTTGTTGCACTTCAGCCTATGGTACAGGAACACATCCTTCAAATTCACAGCCGATTGCATGACACGTCTTACATACCTAACCATGCAGTCAGACTGAAAACCAAAAATTATAAGCATGGCCAGGCTATGGTGCAGGCAGGGACGAAGCTGGGAAAAAATGGGACTGGGGTCATCTCTATTTTCTCTCATTGCACCAGGGTCATTCTCTACATATTAGGTCTAAATTAGCAGTGGGTAGTACTAACTAATGAAGGAATTTCAAAATTCCACAGCTGACACCAGCGCTCCCATGGCAGCTCCGTCCCTGGGTGCAGGAAATCAGATACAGGTGATTTCCACTCGACACCCTTCTTATCGCTATAAGAGAGTACCCTCCTTTCCTCCTCGTTCGTTCTCATTACACACAGATGATCCCATACCCACATGACCCAAGACGGCAAAGGTAAACAGAAAAAGGTAATTAATCTTTGCAGCAAGAATCCATGCTAGTCTAAAAAAAAAATCTTTGCAGCAAGAAAAACTCCCAAATGGAAGAACAGAAGCTTAAGATAAACTGTATTGACATACCGTCAAATATAGTTCCTTCAGGTCGGGTGCAGCTTCAAGAATGAACAGGGTCCATGTGAGGTCACACCCTTCAGGAATTTTATCTAGATGCACAAATGTTATTTGACGGAACACAGATTTCAGCCTTCCGGTCACAGTTTCTGGTTGAACCCAAATCTGCATGCAACACATGAAAACATGATCAGATGAGTAGAAAATAAGTGAAGCAACAACAACATCCAGCAAAAAGATAATGAGGATGAGGTACCTTTTCACATTCAAATCCCAACCACAGGTATCGTGGAGAGGTACCACTGAAAATCTCACTTAACTCGAGCAATTTGTGCCAAGAAAGAATGCGAGTGCTGATGCTGATAGTCTCAAGCAATGGGACATGACCCAGAAACAGTGGATCTTGAGATGTCCAACCGCGAAAGATCATCCATTTGAGTTTTGGGAGCCAGTTGAGCTCGACTTTTTCAAAACGACAGTTAACAATAAGCAGCTCACTGAGTTGACAGTGTTCAGCTCGCATAACGGTCCCACTCTCAGAATTACAATGGGACAAGCTTAGATGCTTTAATCCCTTGCATGTGTTGAGGACGTTAGGGATGTCGGATTCACCAAATCTCAAATTCTCCAGGCAGAGGCGTGTGACACCACCGAATGCAATTGGACAAGCATCAAAGAACAACATAAATAGTCACCCGTAGTCGATCATGTCATCCTGACTGCACTGAGTTTGATCCCTCTCAGTAAAAACTGTGAATTCAATGTCAATCGTATGGAACGCCATGATATGCTCAACAGCATGTCCAATGGATATGATGTCTCTTCTCTTAGGAAGAACGCCATGCACATGGAGCGTATGTTGTTTGGGTTTGAAACCCTGCGTGCTAGCATGCTCCTTGTCACTTCAACCATAGTTGTATTGCTTCGTGCAATTTCTTCGTCGTGGCATCCAGTAGCAGGTTTAGCCACAAACTCCCAAACATCTATGGTTAGACGAGAGAGCATAGCTGGGAGATGCTGCCACCGCCGGGCGAGGACACTAGTTCTCGCAGCCTCTCGGACATTGAGTCTGTCAAGGATGTTACCAAAATATCGTCGGGCAAGCGGCCAATCCAATCTACACGAATGATCTGCATTTGTCATGGAACAAAATCCGAGTTGATTTCAGATTGCTACTACGAAAGTCTAGAAACTTTGATAGTTTCAAAGAAGCTAGTTCAATAGAGACTCAAATTGCAGGTCGGATACAGTAGTGAAGATACAGTTATTATACAGCGGACTCACTTTCATGGCATAAATCAGCCGAAGCCCGAGAGGATCAGCGACAGCGCCCGTCGCCTGAGAGCTTTTTTGATGGCCGGTGTCTCTGGTCTCCTTTTAATCTGATGTCTTCGTTCGTGACCCCCTGGAAAGGTGTATGTAGAGCCTTGGTCTCCGCTTCTGGCTACAACCCGGAGACTGAGAAAGCAACGGATTCATCCAGGAAAGGAATCGATTTCCTGTTGAGGCCGATATCCGATTTCAGCTTGCAGCTCAAAACGAATATGATGGCTTGGAAAGTGTGGAGGTTTCTTCAGCCAGGGCAAAGAATTCGGGACTTCTTGGCCTTTTTGGGGTTTAATCGAGAAATCAGGCCGCCCGGTGCTCAGACGGAGAGGCGCCAAAGACAAAGCCAATACGTTTGTCCCTAATCGACTTGAAAGGTGCAGTAGCAGCCTCACACCAATAGCGTGGTTTACTTGAACACACTTACTGAAATCCAAATCATCTTCTTACTTACATGCATAAGCTGCAATAGCGTTGTTTACTTACAGGCATCTTAAAAAAATCAGACTAACATTATCCTTCATACAAAGCAACAAAGGTTCACCTACTTACTGAAATCCAAATCATCTGCTCCTTCAAGTCTAAAGATTTAACGGGAGAATATGTTGGCATCAAACAAACTTCTCGACACATACATCACCGTCTCAGTTTTGGAAGAAGACCCATTTTTGCAAGTTGATCAGCACGAAAGTTGGCATCCGGCAAGTGAACTGTGGCAAACGTGTTGATCCTCCTGGTGAGT
This sequence comes from Poa pratensis, assembly GCA_947311845.1. Taxonomy (NCBI): domain Eukaryota; kingdom Viridiplantae; phylum Streptophyta; class Magnoliopsida; order Poales; family Poaceae; genus Poa; species Poa pratensis. The sequence goes on along the minus strand of CAMZMU010000058.1, from coordinate 27,644,624 downwards.
TTCTTCAGCACAGTACTTTTCTCGTCCTTGTTACACGGATACTTCAACGGACGGTTAGTATAGCTATGCTTGCACTTCTTGCAGTTCCGCCTAGGGTACAGGAACACATCCTTCAGACTGACAGCCGCTTCCATGACACGTCTGACATACCTAACCATGCAGTCAGACTGAAAGCCGATGATGACAAGCGTGGCCAGGCTATGATGCTGGAAATCAGATGTAGGTGATTTCCACTCGACACCCTTATTCTCGCTATACGAGAGTTCCCTCCTTTCCTCCTCGTTCGTTCTCATTATACACGGATGATCCCATACCTACAAAGGTAAATAAAAACATGTAACTGATTTTGCAGCTCGCAAATGTAAGGAAAGGTTAAGATAAAACCATAAGAACATACCGTCATGTATAGCTCCTTCAGGTGGGCGCAGCTTCAAGGATGAACAATGTCCATGTGAGATCACACCCTTCAGGAATTTTATCTAGATTTACAAACGTTAGTTGATGGAACATAGAGGCCAGCCGCTTTGTCACACTTTCTGGTTGAACCCAAATCTGCATGCAACACACGAACACATGATGAGACAAGCAGCAAATAAGTGAAGCAACAATATTACACCTGCAAGCAAAAAGATATGTCGTGAGGTACCTTTCACATTCAAATCCTAGCCTCAGGGATCGCAGAGAGGTACCGCCAAGAACATCACTTAACTTGACCATCTTGTAATAACTAAGACTAATATTGCCAAGGCTAACAGCCTGAAGCAAAGGGACATGACCCAGAAACAGTGGATCTTCTGATTTCCAACCACCAAAGATCATCCATGTGAGTTTTGGGAGCGAGTTGAGCTCGACTTTTTCAAAACAACAATTAAAAATTAGCAGCTCACTGAGTTGACAGTGTTCAGCTTTCATAATGGTCCCACTTGCAGAGTTACAATCGTTCAGGCTTAAATGCTTTAATCCCTTGCATCCGATGAGTACGGTAGGGATGTCCGATTCACCAAATCTCAAATTCTCTAGGCAGAGGCGTGTGACACCACCAAATGCAATGGGACAAGAATCAACGAACAACCTAAATCGCCTCCCGTAGTCAATCTTATCATCCTGATTGCAACGAGTGTAATCCCTCTCTGTAAAAACTGTGAGTTCAATGTCAATAATGTGGAATGCCATTAAGTGGCCGACAGCATGTCCAATGGATATGATGTCATCTTCTCTCAAGAAGAACGCCATGCACATGGAACGGATGATGTTTGGGCTTGAAACCCTGCGTGCCAAGATGCCCTTTGTCACTTCAACCATAGTTGTATTGCTTCGTGCAATTTCTTCTTTGTGGCATGCGGTCGCAGGTTTAGCCACAAAGTCCCGAACATCTATGGTGAGACGAGAGAGCATAGCAGGGAGATGCCGCCACCGCCGGGCGAGGACACTGGTTCTTGTAGCCTCTCCGACATTGAGTCGATCAAGGATGTTAACCAAAACATCCTCGGGCAAGCGGCTAATCCAATCTTCACGAATGATCTGCATTTGTCATGGAAACAAAACCGAGTTGATTTCTGATTGCTATTACTACAGTCTAAAAAGATTCAACTTTCATATTTCCAACGACGCTATTTCAATACAGCCTCAAATATGCAGTTAGGAACTTAGGATACAGCAGTGAGAAAATAGTATTATACAGCGGAACTCACTATCATCGCATAAATCAGCCGAAGCCCGAGAGGATCAGCGACGGCGCCCGTCAGCCGAGAGATTTTCTGATGGCCTGCGACTGTCGGGTCTCCTCTGAATATGATGCTTTGGCGGTGACCCCCTGGAAAGGTATGTAGAGCCTTGGTCTCCGCTTCTGGGTACAACTCAGATACTGAGAAAGTAACGGATTCATCCAAGGAAGGAATCGATTTCCTAGTGAGGCCGGTATCCGATTTGAGCTTGCAGCTCAAAAGTCGAAAAAATCTGATGGCTTCGGAATTATGGAGGTTTCTTCAGCCAGGGCAAAGAATTCGGTAGTTTTGGCCTTTCGGGGTTTAATCTGGAAATCAGGCCGGCCGGGCGAGTTGCCTTTCTGGCGCCAAAGAGAAGGCCGTGCAGTGTGCGAACACAAAGCCAACAATTTTGTGGCTCATCGACTTGAATGGTGCTAACAGCATAACACCAATAGCATTGTTTACAGACAATCAGACAGAGAAGCCAACACACCAGGGCTAACATTACCCTTCGTAGAAAGTAACAAAGGTACTTTTCTCTTCCTGAAAATAGCATAGAAATCCAAATCATCCACTCCTTCAATTCTAACGATTTAAAGGGAGAAATATAATGCCCGCAAACAAGCTCCTGGAGACATCATCCGCTCAGTTTTGGAAGAAGACCCATTTTTGCATCTTGATCAGCAGTTACGTTGTCATCCGAGAATTGACTGTAGCAAACGAGTTGATCCTCCTTGTGAGTTTTTTCAGCACTGTACTTTTCTCGTCCTCGTTAGACGGATACTTCAACGGCCTGTTAGTATAGCTATACTTGCACTTAATGCAGTTCCGCCTATGGTACAGGAACACATCCTTCAGATTCACGGCCGCTTCCAAGACACGTCTGACATACCTAATCATGCAGTCAGACTGAAAGCCTATGATGAGGAGTGTGGCCAGGCTATGGTGCAGGAAATCAGATGCCGGAGATTTCCACTCAACGCCCTTCTTCTCGCTGTATGAGCGTGCCCTCCTTTCTTCCTCATTCGTTCTCATTGTACACGAATGATCCCATACCTACAAAGGTAAAGACAAACAAGAAATGAATTTTTCCAGCAACAAAAGCTCGCAAATGTAAGGAGAGCTTAAGATAAGACCATGAGAACATACCGTCATGTATAGCTCCTTCAGGGTGGGCGCAGCTTCAAGGATGAACAGTGTCCATGTAAGATCATACCCTTCTGGAATATTATCTAGATTCACAAACGTTAGTTGACGGAACAGAAATGCCAGCCTTTTCGTCGCACTTTCTGGTTGAACCCAAATCTGCATGCAACACACAAACACAACATGATGAGATGAGCAGAAAATAAGTGAAGCAACAAGAGCAGCTAGCAAAAAAGATCTGTCATGGGGCACCTTTTCGCATTCAAATCCCAACCTCAGGGGTCGAAGAGAGTTACCGCCAAAAACCTCACTTAACTTGACCATCTTGTGGTAACTACGACTAATAGTGCTAAGGCTAATAACCTCAAGCAATGGGACATGACCCAGAAACAGTGGATCTTGAGACTTCCAACCACCTAAGATCATCCATCTGAGTTTTGGGAGCGAGTTGAGCTCCACTTTTGAAAAAAAAACAATTAAAAATGCTCAGCTCACTGAGTTGACAGTGTTCAAATCGCATAATGGTCCCACTCTCAGAATTACATTGGTCCAGGCTTAGATGCTTTAATCCCTTGCAGGTGATGAGGACGTTAGGGATGTCCGATTCACCAAAAATCAAATTCTCTAGGCAGAGGCGTGTGATACCACCAAATGCAATTGGACAAGCATCAACGAACGACATGAATCGTCTCCCATACTCGATCTTATCATCCCATACGTGATTCGTCTCTGTAGAAACTGTGAGTTCGATGTCAATCGTGTGGAACGCTATGATGTGCTCAACAGAATGTCCAATGGTTATGCTGTCATCTTCTCTCAAGAAGAACGCCATGCGCATGGAGCGGATGATGTTTGGGCTTGAAACTCTGAGTGCCAGGATGCTCTTTGTCACTTGAACCACAGCTGCATTGAGTTCAATTCTTTCTTCGCGGCAGGTGGTAGCAGGTTTAGCCACAAAGTCCCGAACATCTATGTTGAGACGAGAGAGCATAGCAGGGAGATGCTGCCATCTCCGGGAGAGGACACTTGTTCTTACTGCCTCTCGGACATTGAGTCGGTCAAGGATGTTAACCAAAATATCGTCGGGCAAGCGGCCAGTCCAATCTTCTCGAACAATCTGCATTTATATTATGGAAACAAATGCGAGTTGATTTCTGCTTGCTACTACTATATACAGTCTGAAAGATTCTACTTTCATAGTTTCAAGATGTTATTTCAGTACAGACTAAAAAAATGCAGTTCGGTTCCAGCAGCGAGAATACAATTGTTATGTGCAACGATGCAATTTCGACGGTCTCAGAGATGCAATCTTGATAGTCTTAAAGAGGCAACATCCGACATGTTTCAACAAGAAAGGATCAATTTTGATGTATTTCACCAGAAAACGATGTGATTTTTTGTCAAGGAGAGAAAACAATGTAATTTTAACAACATCACACTATTCCATATCATACTACTACAAGACGATTTAGAGGGGAAGAATTATCTCAGGAAAAATAACTAGTGGAAGGCGAGGACAGGGAACTCACTATCATGGTATATACAGCTGAAGCCCAACAGAGGATCAGCGGTGGCGCCCGTCGCCGGCCGGACGGCCGGAGAGCTTTTGTGATGGGCCGGCGGGTGTCTGATCTCCTCTGAATCTGATGGCTTCGGCCGGCGGCCACGGCCAGGAAACTCCTCTGAATCTGATGGCTTCGGCCGGCGGCCACGGCCAGGAAAGGTTTGTAGAGCCTTGTCTCTGTTTCTGCCTACAACTCGAAGACTGAGAAAGGAACGGATACCTCGAGGAAAGGAAATCGATTTCCTTTAGTGACTCGGATATCCGTGCAAAGACAAAATCTGCCCGTTGGGCTGAGGATCCACGGACTAGGGCGTTGCGCTGCTATTGTTTCTCTTGCAGGAGCCTGAAACCATACAACACAAACACTCAGCGCCGTGCCGGTGAAACAGGCAGCGCAGCGACTAATCATAGCTCAAGACAGCATACGAACTGCATTCTATTCCACCCAAATTCGTCATGAAATGGACAGGTGACTTCGACAAACAGATCGTCAAGTCCGGAAGCAGAAGAAATATTAAGAAACATAAATCTTGTGGGTGACTGGAGCACGACATCTTTTCGCTGACACTTATAGTAACTGAACCGTATCGTGTGAATTCTTCATGTTGCAAGCGGCTTGTATCTGACAACCGTTCACTGAAGCAGAAGTATGTAGGCTGAATGTAAATTGCATTGCTTCACATTTAAGCCAAAGAGAAACCCAGGTCAAGTCACCATGTATAGATAGCTCTGAGAACTTAAATATGTCAGGCAGATTTACATGCTAGGCTAGTGGCAGGGCCTCAGCAAATAGATAAACCACACCACCGGGAGCTGGCCTTCATGCCGAGTCTTCCTCTGCCGCCAACTAGACGTCGTCGTAACCAAGCCCGCACATGCTAGGCTCCTGCTATTCTACACAGTGCAAATCATTGGGCACGGATAGGCAAAAAGGGCACTCACAGGCTAGGGAACAATCCTAAGCGAAGAGGCAACTTACAAGAGACATGGCCATTAAATTCTATGAAATAAACTAATATGGGCACAGTCAGAACGCCGCTGAGGTTGTTCTCCTGAGTTGATACTTGGGTTCTGGTAGAGCCACGGAGCAAAGCATCATATCCAAAGCCTGAAGATAAAGCAGAAAAAGGTGAAGAACTCAAATGCTGTGCATGGAGGATTTGCCAAATGACGAAAAGGAAGATTTACAAACTGTATGAAGGCGGACAATGTTTGCATGATAGCAGGATTAGAAAAGCATAAGCATACACAATTTGTTGAGAGAGAGGTAAATTAATTCCTGGTGCCACAACTTTTGCATCAGAGGTACAGGACTACCAAGTACCCCTTCTTGGCCACACATGCGATGAAAAATAGATTATTAATTTGCAATACTAGAAGAAAAATATGAAATATAGGTGAATATTTCTAGAAAGATGTTTTAATCTGATGGATCCCTGCTAATCTTAGGATGTTTTTTTTGTCTAATTAACTAATATCCTAGGGTTTATAGGATCAAATAGAACATTCTAAAACGCAACCAACTAAGAGAAGATCTCTTGAAAATAAACCAAGGATTTAGATATGACTTGTCAATCTAGGTTAGGACCAAGACCAAACACAAAAGCTTAGCAAAATTAATCAGGTAACTTATCAACCAAGTCAGTCGATATACACATGAACATAGAAAATTATCAAATAACAATTAGCTGCATAAACTACAAAGTACCATGTGTCTGGAGGATGCACCTAACAGAGATCAATTCCCATTGCAAATCTCTCTCTAATAGCAGCATACAAATATAAGACCAACTGTCCTAGTATCACTAATACATCTTTACAACTGAAAGTTGAACCCACAAACAGTGCAGCCATCAATTGCAACGATATAGAAAGATTCAATACATGATACATCTCTGATTTAAGCTAAGAAAAATTGAATGACAAGAGAAGGTAGCAATATCCTTTTTTAAGATAAGTTGGCGATAGGGCAAGAAAATCGTTTGTCCTCGTAACACATGTTTAACATCACATACATGTTAGTGTAGCAATACTATTTTTTAGGTAGCAATCCTGAAGTGACACACCTAAGGAATAATTATTAGTCTATCAAAAAGCAATCTGTACATTAGGTCATTCGCTGGCAATGGTTGCCCATCATGCCACGAAAAAATATGAAACTGGATTCAAAGAACGGCTGGCACAACTCTGGTAATCTATGTCTTTCTTATCAGATTTTGTGCAATGTAAATAAAGGCTGCAGTATGTAACTTTCCTACTGTTCTCCGTAAAAGAATACTACAGGTCCTGTCATCTGGAAAATCTGCAGCAGAAAGTTACTAGTTCCTACCTCTTTATTGTAATTTATAACTAAAGTACGTTCCTACCATCAGAACTAGACCAAAGAATTTTGGTGCTAATATTTCAGAGCAGGGAGCAACTCAGAAGTGCTGATCAGAATAAACACAGTATAACCCCCAATATCGACAAGAAAAGTAGTTGCAGCATTCTAAGAACAAACAAGAATTAGAGCCACTGCCAATATCTTGCTGTTTGCATTTACTCGAACAATTATTTGAAGGCACTAACCTAATAATTACATAAACCAAGAGGCTAAATTGTACATGGAACACCAAATTCTAATTCCCATACAACCAATACTAGTTGTGCCCCAGAAATGGAAGCAATACTTAGCATTACAGAAGTATGATAATCATAAAATAGAAGAAATAGTAATGCTTGATATATACAGGTATTTTAAGTAGCTTAAGTTTTGTACTAAAAATTTGACACTAGTTGCCTGTATGAGCAATCACATTTGTCTCCTGCTACTTATCAGGTGATCCAACTTCCACTTAGAAGCAAAATCGTACATGGAAGGGAAAAACTGATCAGTTAACCTACCAAGAATAAAAGAACATTTACCAGGGAAAAGTATACATTCGAATAAAATTGTATTCTAAGAAAGAAAGTACCTTTTGCCTCTTTAGCCTCTCATTCTCCTCTTCTAAATGGGATACCTTGTTTTCGAGTTCATTAGTGTAGGCCTGTTGCAAATATGATGTAAGTAATACTGAAACTAAAAAATAATATGGAAAATGAAGCAAGTCGTCCTGCTGTACCACTTTTAAAATCACAGAACACAAGAAAAAAATCAAGCAAATAGCATTGATAAGCTTTCATCAATCTTGATCTGTAGTTAGAGCAGTGCTGATATGGAAAATTTTAAGAAAAATCGTCAAATATATATCACAACCTGCTTCCTAGCCCTTGAACGGGCAGCCGACTCCCTGTTCTTGATCATCCTCTTCTGCCTTCTCTCCACAAACTTATTTGGGGCATCTCCTGATACACCACGATTTCTCCCAGGTGTCTGGGAATCAGAAGTTGGACTGACCATTGGTGATCCATCAGAGTAAGCAGACTCCAGAACAGCACCAGGCCCAACAACATTCAGTGGCTGTGGCACAAACTGAATGGGCATATAAGCACCCGGCACAATTTGCTGCACATGCTGATGAGTCTCAACAGGTGCAACTGCAATCTGCTGCTGATATCGATCTAACCACTGCGCCCCAGATGTCAAACTGGTGGCTCCAGCTGCTATAGCACCACTCCCCACCAAACAAACATTGCCAACACCGGTCGAGTCCTTCAGAGATCCTTCAGTGACAACCCCTGCTCTGACCAAGAAATCCTCAAGTGTCATCTCCCCAAGCGTCGGCTGCCTCTCCCGCTTGCGCCGACCACCCTCCTGGACACTCCTTTTCGGCGCATCCTGGATGCCCCTCCACACCTCATCCACCGTCTTCTTGCTGAGCTCAGTCGGCATCGTGATGCTGCCCTGGCGCAAGAGGCCTGAACTCGGCACATAAGTGCTAGTAGTTGCACCTTCAGGCTCCAAGTCATCAGGAGGAAAGACAGTCCTGAGCAGCTCATCGAGGTTCATGCTCTGCAAGGGCTCCCCCAAATGGTTCTGCACCTGGTCGAGGGTGAGGCTATACAGAGATCCTTGCCTCGCCAGGTCCTGCACCTGCCCGCGCTGCGAGGTGCCGGCATCGCCGCCGCCGCCGCCGCGCCCGGGCTGTGATGCCATTTTCCGGCTCCCCATGAGCAGACAAAATCCTATCTTTGCTCGATTTTTACCACGACGAAACCTCGGGGTTCCAGGGGCGGATCTAGATGGTGCGCCGGGTGTGCCGGTGCAAAAGGAGGAATTGTGGAGGTCGGTGGGGCTTAACTAATCAATGGATGGATACAAGCCCATACCTCAAAACCCAAAATGGCAAAGGATTGAGAAGGGGATGGAGACAGCAGGAACCGATGCCGCGACGAGGAAGAAGGGGAACGGCGATGGCGGCGACCAGCGTGAGAGGCGGAGGGGGTTGGGGCGCGGGATTGGGGCGTCGGCGGTGACGGTGAAGCTACGGGAAGGCGGCAGGAGGGATTTCGAGCCGCGGTGGGGCTGGTTGGTAGGTCACTCAAAGGAGAGGAAGAGGAAACAATGCCACGGGATATAACACTTTCTACCATTTCTGAATTTGTTCTGATTCTAAATTATTGAATCAATAAACTAAAATATATCTACATACCTACGAAAACAACATAAAAAAGATACAAAGTCTTACATTTTGGAACGGAGCGAGTATAGTAGTGTATTTTGATGCCTAGGATACCAGGATGGATGGGGTTTGGTGAATCTTTTATTTCAATCAATCCACCGAAATACACTGCAAATACCTTAGTAAACGGACTAGTGGGGATTATCTAAATACACTGCAAATACCTTACAAGTAACAAAGCCATAAAGGGGATAGCTATATTAAGGTCGGCCACGTGGGAAGTTGAACATGGTCGATTTCTATAGCAAGACCCCTTCATCTCGGCGATGTCCTACACTGGCCCATGGCTGGTCCAGTTTCCCCAGCAGCCAGCAGCAATGTCGTTGCTTCCTCGTTGCCCGTTTCGGGCAAACCCACCGTAGGTTCATCGTCTCCTGCCGGCCATCCCTCTCAAGTCTAGAGGGTATCTTTCACGACACCGGCATCCCCTCTGCCGCCGCCACAGCGCCACCCCTCCTTTCCTCCGTCCTCTCCCTACCTTTTTATTTTTCCTAAATCGCCTTCGTTGTTGGCAGTCACTTATTGGATTGACACATTTTGTTCGGTCCCACACTTATTGCCTTGACATGTTTTGTTCGGTTACACAGGTCCGGTTCACTCGACGGTTTGATTGAAGTAGATAGTCGACCACCAAAGAGGTTTTTCATTAATTAAAATCTTAGCTCTACTCTATGTTGAATTACTTTAAATTCATCAAATTCGATAAGGTATGTAAAGAATACTTCGATCTTGAAGAAACACAATAAAGGCGCCAATGCTAGTGACCTACGAGCTAAATTCTATAATATTTCTTTAGAGGAGATAAAACATGATTTTCGGATTTTTTTTATGCTCCCATGCATGTTGGGACAATCGAAATTAAGAGATTAAATCATGAAAAAAAATCGTGTAACACAAATGTCCTAGTGCTTGTATAATTCGGAAATTCACGCCATCATGTCTACCAAATATTAGTTATAAAGTACTAACAAAGGTATTAGTAAACAAGTGGGATGATATTTCAGACAGTAGGGGAAGATACACAAACTGCTATCATATAAAATACAAATATATTATGGAAGGTATAGTGTTCATGCATAATACAATTTATGAGCTCCGTCACAAGAAAATGTATAGTGTTTCTCAAATTTGATAATAAGAAAGAATATAACAAAGTCAACTGGACTTACCATGTCAAATCTTCTAGGCTAAAGTGTTTGAAAATAAATTGCCAAGCCAAAAACCTATAAAAAAAGTTGTAGTTAAAATACCAAATAAGATCATATTTCGCAGCTTGGGTTAGACAGGGAAATGTTGTAGGTCCCTAGGGTCAAAGTGGACAATGCACCCCTACTATAGGAAACTATTATGGAGTACCATATTTTATTTTTAAATTACAACAATTGCTCAAAGTTTAGATAACTTTTCTGGTTGGCACTCTCAATTCTGCTTGCCCCCCTCAACAACTCTCGTCAAGCTTTGTCACTATGTACACATGGAGATCCTCTATCTCCACTTACCTTTGATATTATTGTTGATTGGTTAGCAATGCTCATTAAAAGAAGCAAAAAAGTAGCTGGACCATTTATTTAGTTGATGGTGGTCTAGCTATTCTCCAATATGCAAACAATACTCCGTCTGTCCCAAAATATAGGACGATCTTCATTTTCGGTAATCAACAACTTACAATTTTCACTGTGATTTGTACTTGTACTATGCCCACAAATTTCATACGAAATGATTTTTTTACCACTAATGCAACGATATCATTTATTCACTCTCGATCCATATAATTTTAGCATATACTCCCTCCGTTCCTTGATATAAGGTGTCTAAGTTTTTGAGAAAAATTCAAAATATAAGGTGTATTGCGATTTATAATTAATTTCACCCATAAAAAAAGAGTCACTGTCTGGAACCGAGTAATTTGACGAATTATTTTCAGTTTGAGGCTAATAGGGACTCCTTTCTCTCATTTTTTTCACTATAAAATTATTACAACGCATGCAAAATACTGGCGTCTTAATATCCATGCCAAAACCTTAGACACCTTATATCAAGAAACGGAGGGAGTATTAATCAGTGGTCAAAATTGTGCATCGACCAGCAAAAAAATAGTTTGCCTAATGTTTTGGGACAGAGGGTTCTGCGGGATTACTTGATTATTGTCGAGAATCAAAAATTAATATAAACTCATATGTATGTTTTAGAAAAAAAATGCTATGGAAATAAATTTTACATAGAAGAAAATTTATTGTCTAAGAGATGTTAGTTCTAGGAGAAACTGCACAATTAGATTTTCGCTTCTCCTGGTAAATTTTCCATTTAGATATTTGGGAAGAATCCCAATAGACACGTGTTAAGAGGTGGGAAGAATCGCAAAAGACACGCGTGAAAAAGAATATCGGAAATAAACTCTATATAATTTAGGAGGCACAAAAACAAAGGGCATCCTTCTGTACTATAGGTGCTTCATGTCTAACCTAGTTCCTAGACCTATCAAAATTTGGTCAAAATGTTGTTTATCTATGTACTTGACCAAGCATCAACAAGATTGTCTTGTTGTACTACAGGAAGCAGGCAAGTATATACGGGTAGGAGATGAGAAAGATCCACGCGGCCAACGCATAGACCACGGCCTGCTCCCCACTCCCCAACAATACATACCTCACTACACAATCCTGTATAAATGGTATCCATCCAAAACTTAAATTTACACGCGGTTTTGGTTTGAATCTATCTATCTATATATATAAAAGGGATGCGTTTCAGCGCACGCTCGCGCTGCCCACGTCACGGCCCTCACGGGTACTGTAGAGAGTGCTACAGTACCGCTATTTATTTATTTTGCCCTCTGCGTTTCACCGCAGGCTCGCGCTGCCCACCTCACCGGGTATTGTAGAAGTGCTAGGGTACCCGCATTTCTACAGTACCCGCATTTTTTTTGCCCTTTTCGCGATAATATGTACATGAAATATATGCGCGCCGACAAGCAGGTTCCATTGCCGTGATCGGTTTCGAGTTTGGTCGACTATAACACCTTAATTTTCGATCCAAATGTGGGGACCCCGGACTAGCTGTCCGAAATACCCGATTATGCTTAACACAACGATCCCGTGATCAGTCTGTCGTTGCACATAATCCGAATTGGATACCAAAGTTTACATCCATTACAATACCGAATTAAAAGTCTTACATAAATGGTCATTAGACCAAGTCTTACATAGGTGCCTTCATGGGCCAAACCAAAATATCAGCGGAAGCTACGGCGTAGTAGACATCAAATCCTAACGAAGACGACCCGACAGGCAGCTGACTTGTGGAGATCCTTAGTTCGCGTAGAAGTCGCCATACTCCTGCTCGGCGTAGTGCTCCTCCTCGTAGTCTGGCTAGGACAATAGCCAGGGACGAAACCAATATGAGTACATTTGAATGTACTCGCAAACTACCCCAACATGAGTATGCACTAGTTTTATTTTACTTCATACTTTTATTTATTTAAAACATCTCTATATCTTTATTGAAAAAGGTAAGAAGAGTTTTATAACCATCTTTAAAAGAAGTCACCATCTTATTTGTTTCTCCAAAACTCCTCCTTTTTCTGACCATAGCTCACCATGGTCCATTTATTTCAACAACTCATACCACTCCATTTGGTATAGCTGTGTAACACCATCTCCATTTCAGTTTCTTTTAAACTTAAAAGCTTTTCCAAAAACTTGCACATGGTCTAGGACAGCCTCCCAACTGTCCATATCCGAGGACTCGGCTATTCGAATAGTTTTACACTCTGCAGAGTTAGCACGCTTTTCCCACATCCATCCGGCAGCTCATCGTGTCCGCCACGTCTCGCCATACAGGGTGTATGCGAAGTAAGCCGCCGACCATAGCCTGTCCTTTGCTCATGCTAGTATAGGACCCTACCGCTACGAAATTATCAACCTTTCCATCGACACCCAGTCCAGATTCCCCGTCGGGAAACCTAAGTGTGAGGACTCGTAGTTCTGCCCGGCGAGCGAACCCTTCAATCCCCCATCCTCAGATGCCAGGACCCAGGTCAGGGGGTAGGTCGCCATGACCATCCCCTCATGGAACGAGGTCATCCTCGTTGTTGAGGCATCCCATACTAATATGAGCAAATTATATGACTACGCCCTTTTCCCATATGTGGGTAAATGTGGTCGCACAGGGTATCGGCTGGTTGTCATAGTACTAGGACACACTGTGCATTTTTCATAAACATCACCATTTCCACTTCTCCATTCCAACACCGACATCTCGGCATTCCATAATCACACAAGTATTTCCAAAGGAGTTTTGAATAAACCATGTTTATTTTTCCCAACCTATAATTTTTATAAACTATCTTATATTTCTACATAGGGTGGCAAAATAATATCCATATACTTTTTGAAAAGGTTTTGTAAATCTTTGCTTTAAAAGTAAAACATGTTATCAAAGTAGATGCATATATTTGGGGTGCAAGCTCAGAGAGTAGCTTGCCTTGCTCGGCAAAGTGACCTTGGTCTTGATCTTCAGATTCAACAAACTCTCCTTCCTCGATAAATCCGACAGCGTTCTCGTCTAATTAATAAACAAACAAATGCAAACAATCACTAATCTATTCAAGCAACATCACAACATTACAATCCTAAATGCTCTAAATAGCCACTGCATACAACAAACAACACCACTTGGTTTCAAATTTAATTGTATTTACCATTATTTATTTATGTTTCAAATATGGCAGAAATGAGTGGAACATGTTTAATTGCACAACTTGAGTTCTGTTTGTCCTAAAAATACAAACTAAAATTCTACAGAAAGCTACTGATGTGTAGAAGACAACACAATTTGATTTGGATTAATTGGAGTTACCAAACTCCCTACACAAATGTTTTAATCCAGTAACTTAATAACCAAGTTTTTGCTACAACTCAAGTTAATGTTGTTCAAAAATTAAATCCCTTTAGGGGTAACTAATCTTAACTAAATGTGATCTAACAAAATTGGTCCTAAATCATTTGGGTTAACCATTAAACATATTTAAATGTTTTAGTGCAGAAGGGTTCTCTAACTTCAACTTTATACTAAACAATTACTACTGCAAATAATTCTACCAAAATTAGGGAAGCTAATACATGGCAGTACTAAGCTAACAAAATTGGTTTGGAATTATTTGGCTTAACAGAGTATCAGAAACAAACAAGTTTAGAATTTAAACCTTCTGTAGTATTTTTAATAATACATTTTTTTATTTATCTAAATGAATTGAATCCACTTGGGTTGGTTAAACATTTTCATAAGCTTTCCAGAACAATTGGATTTGATTTATTTGGATGTCTAGATCTCAAGTTATTGAATTTTTAAAATGGTTCCAGTACTGATTTAACGAGAAGTTTAAATTCGAAAAGTTTACTATTCTGGATAATGCTGAGAAATCTGACGGGTGGGGTCCACTCGTCAGTGACTCAGCGCACGCGGGGAAATGATTAAAATGCTGACGGGTGGGGTCAGCCCGTCAGCGGCTAGCTACAGCGAAGCGTTACGCTGCCGTTGGATTTAGATCCAACGGCCCGTGTTCAAAGACAACGGCGACGACCATTTCTGGGCGGCGCCGAGGCTCCGGCGACGGCGAGGTGGACGGAAACCTCACCTAGAGGGCACGGCAGACGGCGGCGATGACGTGAATCGACGGCGGAGGCTCGGGGAAGGTCGTGGCGCGAGTTGTACTTGCTGGGACGGCGTGTAGCGGCGACGGCGAGCTCCTCCGCTTCCACGGCTAGCTCCCGCAGCTCCGGCGAGGTTCTGGCGTCTCCCCTGTGCACGAAACAGAGGGAAAACGAGGCGTGTGAGTGCGGTGTGGGTGCAGAAGAGAGTGCGGGCCAGAGATAAGAGAAAGAGAGAGTGTGGCGTCGCGGCCATGGTCGACCTCGACGGCGGCAGTGGCGGCAGCGTGCACGCCCTCCTGGCGGTGCACCGATGAAATTGGAGAGGGGGAGAGGGAGTGAGGATGGTGTGGGATGTCCAGAGGGGCTCGGGGTGGTTTTTATAGGGCAGGGGCGGTCCACGGTGGTCGC
This sequence comes from Poa pratensis, assembly GCA_947311845.1. Classification (NCBI taxonomy): domain Eukaryota; kingdom Viridiplantae; phylum Streptophyta; class Magnoliopsida; order Poales; family Poaceae; genus Poa; species Poa pratensis. The sequence goes on along the minus strand of CAMZMU010000058.1, from coordinate 27,629,548 downwards.
GGTGCACGGCGGCGTCCATGGCGCACGGGAGAGGATCCTCCTCTCGATTCGCGGCGACGCGTGCAGGGAGCTCAATGCAGGGGCGTCTGAGGGGTCCGGGCGGGTGCTAGGAGCAGCTATGGCGACGGGTGCGTGTCGGGGAGCTGGGAGTGGGCCGAATTTGGCCGGCGCCGTCCGGCTCACCGTGGCGGTGCAGAGGGGGACAGGGGTGCGTCGGGGCGAGCGAGAGCGCTCGAGAGCTCTCCTCTGCGGCGCAGAGGATGCAGAGAGCGGCGCGAGCTGGAGGGGGGGGCCTGGGGGGCCTGGGAACGGCGTCGACGACCACGGCGACACGGCGCGCTACAGCGAGCTAGGGAGAGAGGTAGGGGATGGCATTTTTGCCAAAACCCCCCTGCCTCCTTTTTCCTCTGTTTTCTTTTATTTCTTTTTAGTCCAGTAGCATTTTAGGATTTTATTTAGGGCACTTAACTTGTTTAGAAAAATTTGCAAATATTTGTGAGGCTTCCCCATAACATGTAGAAGCTCCACAAAATTTGGCATTTCAAAATAAAATGTTTTGAATCATTTTTGTTCATAGGGTTTTAATTATGGTATTTTGGTTTATTTCAATTGTTTTTACTTTTGAATTTTTAAAATAGGTGTAATATTATTATTTGAGAGAGATAAGTAGTAAGGATGAAATGAGAGTGGTTACTATACCACTCCTCTGAATTTTGTTTGGAAGAAAGTTTAATTTCTTTGTGTGTCACTTGCCACTTCTATTTATTTCTTGTTTCCACTTTTGTTTTTGTATTTCAAATTGTTAATTCAAGCAAACAACAACACAAGCAACAAGAAATAATTACCACAAGCAACAAGCATAACAAACACATATAATTTAACAAAAGTTTTTGTTGGCCCACATTTTTGGATAACATTACTGATTATAATTCTGGGATGTTACACCAAACTCGCAAAAACATCTGACGAATTTTGTCAAATTCGTCGGACTCAGTCATCCGTTTAAATTTTCCTTTCACGAGTAGATGAATATCAACCTTCCGAACAATTTTCATGTTTTAACCTTTTGGTTTTGACGGACATAAACATATTTCTCTCCAATCTTCAAATTTGTTGTATTTTTGGCTCGAGGTGGCCATGTCGCCCCGGCACTGTAGAAGCGTCGTCGCTGTACGCGTGGCATTTTTGCGCAAAGGTCCCTGCGTGTTTTGAAATTTGCGAACCGGTCCTCCTCGACCTCCTCCTCTCCTCTTTCTTCAACCGCTCGGACGGAGACGCCGCCGGCGCCGAGCTCCTCCCCCGACAAAACGAAGCACACAGGGAGCTCCGCCGTCATCTCCTCTACCTCTAAGAAAATTTCAAATTTAAGAAATTTTCAAACTTTACACATAAAGGATGCACCAAATATCCATTGTGCACAAAAGTGAAACTAAGAAATTCACTGTAGAAGCGCCGTCGCTGTACGCGTGGCATTTTTGCGCAAAGGTCCCTGTGTGTTTTGAAATTTGCGAACCGGTCCTCCTCGTCCTCCTCCTCTCCTCTTTCGTCCTCCGCTCGGACGGAGACGCCGCCGGCGCCGAGCTCCTCCCCCGACAAAATGAAGCACACAGGGAGCTCCGCCGTCATCTCCTCTACCTCTAAGAAAATTTTAAATTTAAGAAATTTTCAAACTTTATACATAAAGGTTGCACCAAATATCCATTGTGTACAAAAGTGAAATTAAGAAATTCTTAAAATTAAGAAAATTTTAAACTTTTCACATAAACTAAGAAATGTTCGTTTTGTTGCAGATTTTTTGGATTAGTTTTCCAAACAATTTTTGTATTTTTTGCTAAAACAAAAAAAACAAATTCCAGTGGATTTCACAATTTTGTATCACAACGGGTGCGGCGTGTCGCCGCGCGACATTTCTTAGTACGATATACGGACGGGACGGCTGCAGGCCTGTCAAAGCCGGCCGGCGAGTTGAAGTGTGCGAGCACGTACTACTCCTCTATTTTGCGTTGGCTTTTCGATTAAGCAAAACAATAGAACGTGGCGACAGTGGCGGCGCCAGTAGGGGGGCGAGGAGGGGCGGCCGCCCCCCTCCCCTGGGGCGGAGCATGAACCCCCTTTCAGTGTTCATGCAGCGGCGGCGCCATTAGATTCGTGAACGAGCTCCTTTTTGACGAACATGTATCCTGGGCACTTGGCTGGGCCTTAGCTGGGCCAACATTTTGAGTCAAGGACAAGCTCATCCGATGCATGCACAACGTCTTCTATTCCATTCTATGTGAGATACGAAAAAGGGCCTCCTTAAAAATAAAAATAAAACCTCCTTTGTGTCGGTTGTCTTCAGCCACGAGAGAGGAAACTCCAGCGTGCATGCTCATAATTTAGCTCGTAATTATATTTCTTTAGATCATGGTCGCCATTTGTGGCTCCTAGATTCCCCTGATATTGCTATTGCAATATTGATTATTAAGTAATAAAAGGAGTCATGAACCCTAAAAATGTGTCTAGGAACCATTCCACATTCCACGACTAGCGATTGAGTAAATGATGCAAGATCACCATATTTGGGATAAAGTGTCAGGGACCTCCATCTTTGACGAATATGACGAAAACGACCGCACATTAGGGCACGTCGTTGACACATAGCGTTGCATTTGTGGCTTAGTCAGTTTAAACCCTTGTCTGACATTTTGTTCCAGGCATTTGTTGAATCCGCGTATTAGACGGTCTAACTATTGCGCATTAGAACAGGTTGACCCTATATTTTTTGGCGATCTGGTGCATTTGCTCCATCTAATTTTGTCATGTAGACCCGACAGGTGGGTTTGGAATGCCAGAAAACGGCTTAAACAGGCTAAACTTTTTGGTTCATTTGTTACTATAGTTTATAAGTTGTCTTTATGTTATTTTCATATTGCTGGTAGTTGTACTTCATGAGTTATGAAAAATGAATCTTCGGACCCTTTATTTTGTTCAATATACTTTTTTCTGCCTTAAAAAATTAGACCTTATGAGTTCGCCCCCCCCCCCCCCCCTCGTCTCAATTCCTGGCTCCGCCACTGCGTGGCGACGAGGTGACAGTCATATACTACTACCCCCAATCAGCAGCGGCGTAGTGCATAAAATACTGCACGGTACAGTACAGCACATCGTGGTGATAGAACGGTGATCGATGGATGGATGGTGTGGTCTTTGGTGATAGAAGAAGTCGTTATTGGAGAACCTTTTTGAGAGTCCGGTGTGGCCTTTGGTGGTGGTAGTTCCTGCTGCTTCGCTGATTGTTCGGCGGGGTTTTTTTTCTTTTTCTTTTTTGGCTGCGTGCATCCTTAATGTCATGATGCTCTTAACATTATGCTGTTGCAGAGGCTGGATGTAATTGATATCTGCTTGGTATTAATATATTCTCTTTATCTAAAAAGAACGGTGATCGATGGATGGATGGTGACCATCCAAGCAGGAAATCCTAGTCGACGTGAACCGCCGAGATGCCCATCCTTCCTTCCATTCCGCGTGATTCCTTAAAAATATCTTTTTTTTTAACCCAGGCAAAAGCTTTGCCTTTTATATTGATAAAGTAGAAGCAAACATAAAGGACAAGGCCTAAAAAGAAAAAAAGTTACAACTCGATCCACACCGGCCCCGAGGCCGCTGATACGTCTCCAACGTATCCATAATTTCTGTTGTTCCATGCTTATATTATACCATTTGCTACATGTTTTATATACACTTCGTATCACTTTTATGCATTTTCTGGGACTAACCTATTAACAAGATGCCACAGTGTCAGTTCCCTGTTTTCTGCTGTTTTTGGTTTCAGAAAGTTACTTCTGGAAATATTCTCGGAATTGCACGAAACAAAAGTCCAAGTCCCTATTTTTCCAGCACGTACACGGAGTCCGAAGGAGAGACGAAGAGGAGCCAGGAGGCGGCCAAACCACAGGCAGGCGCGGGCCCACCTCCTGCCGCGCCTGCATATGGTTTGGGCCCCTCGGGGGTCCGCCGACATCGCCCCTTCGCCTATTTATTCCCCGAGACGCGAAAACCCTAAAACACCGAGCCTTTCATCCAGAACATATTCGCTGCCGCCGCCGTCGTCAACCCTAACTCGGGGGGTTTCTGAAGCTCTTCCCGGCACCCTGCCGGAGAGGGGAATCATCACCGGAGGGCTCTAAATCGCCATGCCCGCCTCCGGAGTGATGCGTGAGTAGTTCATCCTTGGACTATGGGTCCATAGCAGTAGCTAGATGGTTGTCTTCTCCACTTGTGCCATCATGTTTAGATCTTGTGAGCTGCCTATCATGATCAAGATCATCTTATTGTAATGCTACATGTTGTGTTTGCTGGGATCTGACTTATATTGATACCTATGTGGAGCTGAATATTATATTATCATGTCTATGTCATTTGTGATCTTGCATGCTCTCCGTTACTTGTTGAAGCCTTGGCCACGTGAATACTTGTAACTCCAGAGGGGGTATTTATGCATGATAGTTGGGTTCAACCTCTATTTAACCTGGGATAGTGACAGCAAGTTCTAAGGTTGTACATGTGTTGTTGCCACTAGGGGTAAAACAGCAATGCTTTATTCAAGGATGAATGTATTGTTTACATTACGCACATTACTTAATGCAATTGTCTGTTGCTTGCAACTTAATACTGGAAGGGGTACGGATGTTAACCGGAAAGTGGACTATTTAGGCATAGATGCATGCTGGATAGCGGTCTATGTACTTTGTCGTAATGCCCAAATGAATCTCATAGTAGATACCACAGCTCACACATGCATGTTATATGCACTTATCAATTGTCAATTGCCCAGCTGTAATTTGTTTACCCAGCATGTTAGTTATCTTATTGGAGAGACACCACTAGTGAACTGTGGACCCCGGTCCATTCTTTTACATCTGAAATACAATCTACTGCAATCATTGTTCTCTACTGTTTTATGCAAACAAACATCATCTTCCATTCGATACGTTTAACCCTTTGTTTTCAGCAAGCCGGTGAGATTGACAACCTCACTGTTAAGTTGGGGCAAAGTAATTTGGTTGTGTTGTGCAGGTTCCACGTTGGCACCGGAATCCCTGGTATTGCGCCGCACTACACTCCTTCACCAACACTTTCGAAGCAAACCTCGTTTTCCTACTGGATCGATTAAACCTTGGTTTCATACTGAGGTAAAACTTACTGCTGCACTCATCATACCTTCCTCTTGGGGTTCCCAACTGACTTGTGACGTGCAAGCATTGTTTCTGGCACTATTGCCGGGGAGATATTCCCTCGTCAACTTAGAGCCACCAGCCGCGCCCCACACGGGTCGACGACCAAGTTGCCCACACAACCAAGGCCGACACCAAAACCCCCCCAACGCAACGCGGTGGAGGTGAGAGTCCGGAGCCGCCGCTCCGACATCCACACCGGCCCCAAGGCCACGCCCCAAAAACGAGTCGACGACCAAGTCGCCCTAGCTACCATAGCCGACACCCAACACGGCGGAGACGAACTCAACGCAAGACAAAATCCAGAGCCGCCGCTCCGACATCCACACCGGTCCGATTGCCGCGCACCCCTAGCCAAAGACGAAGGCTCGCCGCCGCCAACCACCATCTGAATCCACTGGTCCCCCTGGCCGGTGGAACATCCAAAGCGAAAGAATGGTTGCTTTCTTTGCCTAGAAATAGTATTAATTCTTGGACAAAATGCAAAGATGCTTTCATAGGGAAATATTATCCTCCTGCTAAGATTATATCCTTGAGAAGTAGCATTATGAATTTTAAACAACTTGATAATGAACATGTTGCTCAAGCTTGGGAAAGAATGAAATCTTTGGTGAAGAATTGTCCCACTCATGGACTGACTACTTGGATGATCATCCAAACCTTTTATGCAGGATTAAATTTTTCCTCAAGGAACTTATTGGATTCAGCCTCTGGAGGAACCTTTATGTCCATCACTTTAGGTGCAGCAACAAAGCTACTTGATGATATGATGATCAACTATTCCGAATGGCACACCGAAAGAGCTCCTCAAGGTAAGAAGGTAAATTCTGTTGAAGAAACCTCCTCTTTGAGTGATAAGATTGATGCTATTATGTCTATGCTTGTGAATGGTAGATCTCATGTTGATCCTAATAATGTTCCTTTAGCTTCATTGGTTGCTCAAGAAGAGCATGTTGATGTAAACTTCATTAAAAACAACAACTTCAACAACAATGCTTATAGGAATAATTTTGGTAGCAACAATTATAAGCCTTATCCTTCAAATGGTTATGGCAATTCTTATGGTAATTCCTACAGCAACAATAGAAGTGTGTCCTCTGATCTTGAAGCTATGCTTAAAGAATTTATTAGCACACAAAAAGCTTTCAATAAAACTGTTGAGGAAAAGTTTGAAAAAATTGATGATCTTGCTTCTAAAGTTGATAGTCTTGCTCATGATGTTGAAATTCTAAAACTGAAAGTTATGCCTAATGAAGTTAAAGATATTAAGTCATTTGCTACAGCAAATGCCATCCAAGTTCGAATTGATAATAATATTAGGATGTTGGCTGAATTGCATGCTAGGTGGGAAAAAGAGGAAGAACTTGAAAAAGAGAATAGTATAGTTAGAGTTTGTACTATCACCACCACTAGTAATGCTAATGTTTTACATGCTAGTAAGCCTCCTACTATTGATGGTAATGTTATTGGTGTTGGTAATGTCTCTACTACTTCTGCAAAGCGTTTGAAATTGCCTAAAACTGCTGAAACTTTTTCTGATAAAAGTGCTGAAATTTTTCAAACTATTGGAGACAATGGTTCCACCACCATTGACAATAATGATTTTGATTTTGATGATTGTAACATCTCTGAAGTTATTATGTTCTTGCAAAAATTAGCTAGAAGTCCCAATGCTAGCACTATTAATTTGGCTTTTACAAAGCATATTACAAATGCTCTTTTGCAAGCTAGGGAGGAGAAGTTGAAACTTAAAGCTTCTATTCCTAGGAAATTAGAAGATGGTTGGGAACCCATCATTAAGGTAAAGGTGAATGATTTTTATTGCAATGCCTTGTGTGATCTTGGTGCAAGTATTTCGTTTTGCCCAAGAAGCTTTATGATATTCTTGATTTGCCACCTTTGGAACATTGTTATTTGGATGTTTTTCTCGCTGATAATGCTATGAAGAAACCTTTGGGGCGAGTTAATGATGTTTTTATTACAGTAAACAATAACCTTGTCCCCGTTGATTTTATTGTTATGGATATTGAATGCAATGCATCTTGTCCTATTGTTTTGGGAAGACCTTTTCTTCGAACTGTTGGTGCCATCATTGATATGAAAGAAGGTAATATAAGGTACCAATTTCCTCTCAAGAAAGGTATGGAACACTTCCCTAGGAAGAGAATGAAGTTACCTTTTGACTCTATTGTTAGAGCAAGTTATGATGTTGATGCTTCTTCTCTTGACAACACTTGATTTTCACTTTCTGCGCCTAGCTGAAAGGCGTTAAAGAAAAGCGCTTATGGGAGACAACCCATCGTTTTTATTTGCTGTTATTTTTGTTTTCTTTGAGTCAAGGAGTTTTGTTACTTCTGTAGCAACTCCTTTGTATCTTTATTTTATCGCAATGTTGTGCCAAGTAAAGTTCTATATTGAAAGTTGATGCAAGATTTGGATTTCTGCGCAGTGACAGATTTTTAGCTGTCACGGATTTGAGCTTATCTCCCTGTAGAAAATTCAAAAAATTCTGAGAAAAATCACGCATATTCCTGAGATATGTACGCAACTTTCATTATTTTAGGCCAGATCCATCTGAGCAACTTAAGTGCCTCGAAAAAATTCGTCATTCCAGACTGTTCTGTTTTTGACAGATTCTGCCTTTTGTTTTGCATTCGCTCTTTTACTGTGTTTGTGTGGATTTCTTTGCTCCACAAAGCATTGGTGGCTGTAGCTAATGTCCAGAAGCTTTGGGATTGATTGTATCATTACAGAATATGAGAATTTTTGATTATGCACTAACCCTCTAATGAGAACTGTCTTGAGTTTGGTGTGAAGGAAGTTTTCAAGGATCAAGCGAGAAGGGTGATATTATGTGATCAAGAAGAGTGAAAAGCCTAAGCTTGGGGATGCCCCCGTGGTTCATCCCAACCATATTCAGAGAGACTCAAGCGTCTAAGCTTGGGGATGCCCAAGGCATCCCCTTCTTCATCAACAAACTTATCAGGTCATCTCTAGTGAAACTATATTTTAATTCTTTCACATCTTATGCGCTTTACTTGGAGCGTCTGTGTGTTTTTATTTTTGTTTTTGTTTGAATAAATTCGGATCCTAGCAATCCTTGTGTGGGAGAGAGACACGCTCCGCTTTTTCATGTGAATACTCATGTTCTTCACTTATATTTGTTGAGTATTCTTAACTAGCTACTGCAGTGCTTTTAGCTCCTGTTTTTCATGCATCTCTTCGAGCTGTTAGCACTTGTTTATAAATACTCTCTTGCTGCATTATATTATCATTTGGAGAGTTTATGTTTAAATAAATTGATTGGTGTTTGTTTGGAAGAAAGAAAATGCTACATGTAGTAGTTGGTATTGGAAAAGACATATGCATTCTTGTAGATCATTGTCTTGTTTTGATTTGATGCTTTGCAATTGTTTTGAGCTCTCAAGTAGATCATGTTTAAGCTCTTGCATCATGTAGTTAAAGCCTAGTAGTGGAGAACTACCGTAGAGCTTGTTGAGACTTGGGATGCATATTTGTTCTCTCTAAGGTCTAGATATTTTCTGGTAAAATGTTTGAGCAACAAGGAAGACAGTGTAGAGTCTTATAATACTTGCAATATGTTTTTATGTGATTCTTGCTGTACCGGTTTATACTTGTGTTTGCTTCAAACAACCTTGCTAGCCTAAACTCTGTACTGAGAGGGAATGCTTCTCGTGCATCCAAAACTTGAGCCAAAACCCATGCCATTTGTGTCCACCATACCTACCTACTATGTGGTATTTCCTGCCATTCCAAGTAAATATTTCATGTGCTACCTTTAAACTATTCAAAACTTTATTACTCCTTATTTGTGTCAATGTTTTATAGCTCATGAGGAAGTATGTGGTGTTTTATCTTTCAATCTTGTCATTTACTTCTGACAGACTTTCACCTGGACTAGTGGCATATACATCCGCTTATCCAATAATTTGCAAAAAGAGCTGGCAACGGGGTGCCCAGCCCCAATTAATTACAACTTTCATTAATAATTCTCTTCACATGTTTTGCCCTGATTTATCAGTAAGCAACTTAATTTTGCAATAGACACTCCTCCATGGTATGTGAATGTTGGAAGGCACCCGAGGATTCGGTTAGCCATGGCTTGTGTAAGCAAAAGGTTGGGAGGAGTGTCATCTATAAAGAAACTAAAATACATGTGTAAACAAAAGAGAAGAGGGATGATCTACCTTGCTGGTAGAGATAACGTCCTTCATGGGAGCCGCTCTTTGAAAGTCTGGTTGACAAGGGGGTTAGAGTGCCCACTACCATTCGTTGACAACAACAAACACCTCTCAAATACTTATTTTGTGCTCTCTATATGCTTTCGAAAACTTAAAAAGCTCTAGCACATGATTTAATCCCTGCTTCCCTCTGCGAAGGGCCTATCTTTTACTTTATGTTGAGTCAGTTTACCTACTCCTTTCTATCTTAGAAGCAAACACTTGTGTCAACTTTGTGTGCATTGATTCTTACATATTTACTTATTGCACTTGTTATATTGCTTTATGTTGACAACTATCCATGAGATATACATGTTACAAGTTGAAAGCAAATGCTGAAACTTAATCATCCTTTGTGTTGCTTCAATGCCTTTTACTTTGAATCTATTGCTTTATGAGTTACCTCTTATGCAAAACTTTTTGATGCTTGTCTTGAAAGTACTATTCATGAAAAGTTTTTGCTTATATGATTCATTGTTTACTCTTTATCTATTTGTTAGCAAACTATAGATCATTGCTTTGAGTCACTTCATTCATGACATGAGCCTTGCAATATATTGATCAAGATTGTGTGAAAGCATGTCTCCTCAGAAATTATTTGTTGTTATCGTTTTACCTACTCGAGGACGAGTAGAACTAAGCTTGGGGATGCTTGATACGTCTCCAACGTATCCATAATTTCTGCTGTTCCATGCTTATATTATACCATTTGCTACATGTTTTATATACACTTCGTATCACTTTTATGCATTTTCTGGGACTAACCTATTAACAAGATGCCACAGTGCCAGTTCCCTGTTTTCTGCTGTTTTTGGTTTCAGAAAGTTACTTCTGGAAATATTCTCGGAATTGCACGAAACAAAAGGCCAGTCCCTATTTTTCCAGCACGTACACGGAGTCCGAAGGAGAGACGAAGAGAGCCACGAGGTGGCCAAACCACAGGCGGCGCGGGCCCACCGCCGCGCCTGTGGTTTGGGCCCCTCGGGGGTCCGCCGACATCGCCCCTTCGCCTATTTATTCCCCGAGACGCGAAAACCCTAAAACACCGAGCCTTTCATCCAGAACATATTCGCTGCCGCCGCCGTCGTCAACCCTAACTCGGGGGGTTCTGAAGCTCTTCCCGGCACCCTGCCGGAGAGGGGAATCATCACCGGAGGGCTCTACATCGCCATGCCCGCCTCCGGAGTGATGCGTGAGTAGTTCATCCTTGGACTATGGGTCCATAGCAGTAGCTAGATGGTTGTCTTCTCCACTTGTGCCATCATGTTTAGATCTTGTGAGCTGCCTATCATGATCAAGATCATCTTATTGTAATGCTACATGTTGTGTTTGCTGGGATCTGACTTATATTGATACCTATGTGGAGCTGAATATTATATTATCATGTCTATGTCATTTGTGATCTTGCATGCTCTCCGTTACTTGTTGAAGCCTTGGCCACGTGAATACTTGTAACTCCAAGAGGGGGTATTTATGCATGATAGTTGGGTTCAACCTCTATTTAACCTGGGATAGTGACAGCAAGTTCTAAGGTTGTAGATGTGTTGTTGCCACTAGGGGTAAAACAGCAATGCTTTATTCAAGGATGAATGTATTGTTTACATTACGCACATTACTTAATGCAATTGTCTGTTGCTTGCAACTTAATACTGGAAGGGGTACGGATGTTAACCGGAAAGTGGACTATTTAGGCATAGATGCATGCTGGATAGCGGTCTATGTACTTTGTCGTAATGCCCAAATGAATCTCATAGTAGACACCACAGCTCACACATGCATGTTATATGCACTTATCAATTGTCAATTGCCCAGCTGTAATTTGTTTACCCAGCATGTTAGTTATCTTATTGGAGAGACACCACTAGTGAACTGTGGACCCCTTGTTCTCTACTGTTTTATGCAAACAAACATCATCTTCCATTCGATACGTTTAACCCTTTGTTTTCAGCAAGCCGGTGAGATTGACAACCTCACTGTTAAGTTGGGGCAAAGTAATTTGGTTGTGTTGTGCAGGTTCCACGTTGGCACCGGAATCCCTGGTGTTGCGCCGCACTACACTCCTTCACCAACACCTTCGAAGCAAACCTCGTTTTCCTACTGGATCGATTAAACCTTGGTTTCATACTGAGGGAAAACTTACTGCTGCACTCATCATACCTTCCTCTTGGGGTTCCCAACTGACGTGTGACGTACAAGCATTGTTTCTGGCACTATTGCCGGGGAGATATTCCCTCGTCAACTTAGAGCCACCAGCCGCGCCCCACACGGGTCGACGACCAAGTTGCCCACACAACCAAGGCCGACACCAAAACCCCCCCAACGCAACGCGGTGGAGGTGAGAGTCCGGAGCCGCCGCTCCGACATCCACACCGGCCCCAAGGCCACGCCCCAAAAACGAGTCGACGACCAAGTCGCCCTAGCTACCATAGCCGACACCAACACAGCGGAGACGAACTCAACGCAAGACGAAATCCAGAGCCGCCACTCCGACATCCACACCGGTCCGATTGCCGCGCACCCCCTAGCCAAAGACGAAGGCTCGCCGCCGCCAACCACCATCTGAATCCACTGGTCCCCCTGGCCGGTGGAACATCCAAAGCGAGGCCCCAAGAGGCAAGCGACGCAGGAGCGCCGCCCTCGCCCGATCCGCGTGGGATCCAGGGTTTTCCCGGAGAACCGGCATGGGGAAGCGAGAGCACCACCTCGACGAAACTTCAAGAAGGAAGCGGCGCCCGAGGGCGTCGCCGTCGTCGGCCCCGGCCGACAACCAGGGCAGGCTTTCGCCGGCGATGTGTCACTAACCCGCATCCGCTCGACGGAGACCGGCCAGACCACCGACACCCGCATGCCGCAGCCACTGTGGCAACTCACGCCACGGCAGGAAGCATGACGCCACCCGCCCGGGGCCGCCGCCCCGGCATCCTCTCGACCGGCTGGAGAACGAGCTCGCAGCCGGAGGTGCAGCACGGCCACCTCATGCGGCCACACGACCGGGGCAACCCCGACCGCACCGATGCGCCAAAGCCTCGTCCTCGCGTGGCGCCATCGATCCGGCCGCCGCCCGGCTTCCTCCCCACGCCGCACCCGACCACCACCTGACAAGCAGAGAAGAAGGCCTAGAACCATCGATCTTGCCAGAGCTCTGCACCGCGCGGAGGCACTGGGACGAAGACGGACAGTACCTCCGAGCACCACGCCGGCAGGAGTACTGGAGCCTCCACCTCCGACCGCCGCGCCGCCCCATAGCAGCCGCACGGCCGCCGTTACCACCACGGGCTGCCGCCAAAGCGGCACCACCTCCACCCTGGGCCGCCGCCCGGCACACCAGGGGGGCCGCACAGCCACCGCGGCTGGAGCCGCCACCACCCTGCCGCCGCCGCCCGGCAGTGCAGCACCACCGCGCTGCAAGGAGAAGCCCCGCCAGCCACGGCCCGCCCAAGCCCATCTGGGCCCAGAGCGGGCACTGGCCGCGTCCGCCGCCACGCGCATCGACGTTGGCCGCCGCTCGGCACCATCCACACCACCGCCGGCCACAGCTCCGTCGCCCAGCCCGCACCGTCCTCCCACCACCAAACTGCCGCATCGCGCCGGGGAAGGCGACGCAGGCCGCCGGGCCGCCTCGCGTCCACCTCGGGCTCCCCCCAGCCGCCTTCGGCGACGGGGGCCGCCGCCACCGCGGCGAGGCCAGCGGCCGCGGCGGAGGAGGGGAGACATCGATGTGGGGGCCGGCGGCAGCGCTCGGTTTGCTCCCCCCGAGTCGCCCGAGCAGGACGACGCGAGGGTCCGTACATGAATCTTGCCACGCGTAAACTTGATGTTGAGATGCTGATCTTCTACAGAAGCTGAACTTTACATCCGCGACAAACAAAATCAATGAAACGTCGGCCGCCCTCTACGGAATGGTTAGAAGAAAACGTCGTCGCGCATACATGACTTGAATGGCCAAAGCTAACTGATCGAGCGGGAAAGGTGGCGATGAGAGATCAGTATCGTCACTGATGGCCTGCTGATGAGATGCGACATCGAGGGCCTGATGACTAGCCGACTAGGTGCCTCTTCTTTTACAGCTTCTGGGTAGATTCGGGGTCTGGAAAAGCAGAAGCCCAAAAGAACTCTCAAGCTGGTGGCCCGTTTATTTCCACCGTGAAACCAATCTCCTGTGTAAACAGAGAAGCTGCGATGGACCAGTTTCTGGAGCGTTTCTCGCAAAGGGGCCGAACAGGTATGGAGCCTGCCCTCGTTTTCGGTTCTATTTACGCGAAACTGCCACCGCAGGGAAACACCGGTCAACTCTCTCGCTCCCCTCACCCCGACTCGGCACCCTCTCTCTCTTCTCTGTCTCTCGCTCTCGCTCGATGGGATCCCGGGGAACTGCCGCCACCTTCCACCCCTGCCGCCGCCGGATCCCGGCAGCCCGCCGCCGGATCTCCCCATTCCGCCGCCGAATCCCGCCTTCCCGCTCCTGCCTCGGCCCGCCCCTGCTCTGCTTCGCCCCGTCCGTCGCCTCTGAAGCACCACCGCCGCCGGTCACGCATCCGGCCCGCCGGTCCGGCAGCCGCCTCTCCAGCCTCTTCCAGATCCTACCCCCCCTCCATATCCCTCTCCTGCCGCCGCTTTCCATCTCTCTCCCGCGCCGCCGGATCTGGTGCTCCGCCTCCTTCCCCGCCCGCAGGAGCTGTGGCAGGCCGTCGGCCGCCGCCGCGTCTCCGGAGCCTAGGAACAGCTCACCGTCGACCTCGAGCTCGTCCTCACCAACGAACCAGCACCATCCTTCACAAGCACCTCGAGCCTAGTATTGTTAATTTCAGTTATGACATATGCTGTGTGTATGAGAGTGTGGTATAAAATTGGTGCTTATTTTTGTTGTTGTGCATCTAGATGGTCAAAGCCTAAATTTGTTGTTTATTATTGTCCAAATAAGCATACATAAGATATTATTATCATTTTATTGTTGTACATAAGATATTATTGTCCAAATAAGCATACATAAGATAATTTTGTAGTTTATTGTTGTACATAAGATATTATTTAAATTATATTTCTTACTCATTTCTTACACTCAATACGGCAAATAAGCATACATCAGATATTATCATTTTATTAAGTACACATATCAAATACAGGGGCATTTTAGACATCTCACAACTCAACGCAGCAAATAAGCCAAATCTCCGGAAGCCCAAAGAAGTCTCCAGACAGTTTCTCGTAGCTTCTCCCCACCACAGTTTCTCCCCACCGGAATCTATAAGCCAGCTTATGCATAAGCAGAAACTCAAAAGAAGTGGCCCTAGGATTATTGGGAAACGAAGAAGTGTGTGCGCATAGGCATAACCCTGGCCTGTCAACCGTTAATGACTAGTACTAGTACTGTTGATTGATTTGTTTAGGTAGTATCATCTGGTACTCCACTAGTTTATGATGGTTTCTCTGCACGACGGCGACAGAATGTGGTTTCAGAGGTTTTAAACTTTTGCAAATTGCATCGGCTACCCTGATGGTGATGGCAATGGCGCATCGGCACCTGGCCCGTCGGTGGGAGTTGATACTCGTCACCGGCAGTCACAACTCACAACCGAACAGCGACGACGCACAGACGGCGACGGACGGATGACCGCTACTCCTGCACGGCTGTACTGCACAGCCGAGCCAAGTGTCGGTCTTGCAATGAATGCTACAGCGTCACTGCATTTGTTTCTTCGAAGGAAGAGTTCAGTCCGAGTGGAGCGTGCTGCGATGGCGCGGGCCATATCCGGTGGTCTGGTGCAAAACTGGAGCGTGCTGCGATCTGCAGAACTCACTTCTGTGGCCCATTTATCTCACCGCTACGGGCATCGGAGGCTGCATGCTTCATGAGCTGCATCACAACGGCCCGATACAAAACGATTTTTATTTTCTCGTTTTATTAAATTTTAATATCTTCTTATCTGAACAAACGTCAAACGTGAACATTTTTTCTGGATTTTTTTTCCAAAATCAGAATATTTTTAAAAAACTATGAACATTTTTTAAGAATTGAACAATTTTTATTTTGAAATATGTGTTCATTTTGAAACTAAACATTTTTTAAAAATTTGAACATTTATTAAATCTGAACGTTGAAGTTTAAACAATTTAAATCAGTAATTTATTAAAATTTGAAACTATGAACACTTTTACATTTGAACAATTTTCAATTATGATCATTTTTCTAATTATGACTTTTTAAATTTGATTTTTTTTCGAAATCATAAAAATAGAAAAAGGAAAGGCAGAAAAAGTAAAAATAAAAACAAATATGACAAAAAGGTGTAGCGTACCTGCACTTAAAATATGGCAAGGTACCTGTGTATAGTGCAAACCCCTGGATCGTTTCATTTGCACACACAGTTTAAGATGTAGTATCACAACAAAGTATCATTATTACATCGAATGACCCAGACTTGGTAAAATATTCATTACAACTTGCATAGCATATAGCTAGCTTGAAAGAGTAAATCAGCGGAAATAATAATCTTCATGGAGTCCTCATCCTTTGCATGTGCCACAGGCGAAAACATGTTGGTTGCAGACTCGAAACCTTAACGAAACTCACTCGTCGTCGGAACAATCTGCAACAAAATAAAATTTTGCAACAGAGTGGGTCAGATACCATTAAAAATGGATCTGGCAAGTGACACTATGTGGACACTTAATGGAATAACTCTATAGCCTATATGCATATTTGGCTGGTGGAGTTCAAGGCTATTTTGCACAAATGCCAATTTTGCCTAACACTTTGCAAAACATTTTCTTCAAAAGTTGGAGACGATATGGTATAAGACCATAGTCTCATCTACCCTTGTTCACCATCAAGTTTTACTTTCAAAATTGGAATGATGAAGCCTCCGTTGAATCCTTGATCAGCTGCTCAAATTGTCCGTAACCGGGGACACGGCTAAGTACTTAGTTTTTAACTCTGCAGAGGTTGTGCACTTTCACCATTAGACCCAACAAACCCAAACTATCCTCAAGCACTCAATTTGTGCTAAGGAAAAGGAGAGAGTTGAGACGAGACTTTTCAGAAGCATTTCCTCATCCCATGCCGCCTTGACCCGTTCCCATTCTAACCATCTACCACCACCTGTCAAGATGGGACGAGTCCACGCAACTTAATCCATCAAGTCAGAGCCCATATGACTAATGGTTGCACGGTAAGCAATCTTCACTTAGAGAAAACATTGGCCCCTTAATACCCTGGGTGGCAACCACAAGTGACCATCCCTTAGAGGTCACCCTTAAGAGATGACACTCAACCTTTCCATCATCTTTTCATAACCAAGTCCACCCAGGTGATAAATTACTTAGTAGAATTAAACTTTAAAGAAAACACATTTGCATAGCATCAAATAATCTACTAAGTTATCACAGGGGTTCTAGACACAACTAATGTAAAGGTATAGTGGGTTTAGCATATAGCAATAATACTATCCAACACATGCATATAGAGAAATACACTAAATAATGCATATAAAAATACTTAGGAAATTTCATGGGGGTGTGCCACTTGCCTTGGCAAACAGAAGTGTAGTAGTAGCAGTTGCAACCACTTTCGTCTCTCTCCGGAATTTCTAACAAGTCAAACAAATCACAAATAAACATACCATCATAAATGCAACACTTAGAAAAATATGACATGCATGAGATGCAGGAGGATACAAAGAAATGTGGTATGAAAGACAAGCAAAACAAAATAAGGGAGAGACAACAAAATAACATTATCCCATTCAGCTAAGGCAAGGTCAAGGTAGAGTAAAAGTAAACTTGAGAAATAACAAGTTGAAAAGTTGTAAAGCTAGTTCAAGTCTTCACATGTTAGATCTTCAAAATATCTTCAACTCCTTTGTAGTTTCATTGATCTTCAATGGTCTTCAATTAGCACTACTTAGTCTTAAACACCAAGGACTTGGTCCATGTCCAAAGTGAGACAAAAATAGAAGGTAGAAAAGATAGACAACATGGAGTAGTTGGTCTTCGAAGAATCTTCTCCTTGCTTCCTTGTAGCTTTCTCCTTGTGTTGATTTTATTGAAAAATTGTAGACTTGATGGTTCTGAAGACTTGATTGTTGGCAGCATCAGGATTGGTCTTGAATATAACTTAGTCACCATGAAGTCTAGGAGAAGAAAGAAGGAAAAGAGAGAAAGGGAAGGGAGACTTAGAAAATGTAGCTGGTTGGTCTTCATGAACTTCCTCTTGATTTCTTCTAAGTCCTTTCTTCTTGGAGATGCTTCTGGAGTCTTGTTTTCATGCTATGTCCTTCTTTGGTCCTTCATTGTTTCCACTAACTTCTAACTTAGTGGTTTTGACTAGAGAGGTCAAGAGATCTACCATGCATCCTCAAAATTTCTAAGGAGTAAGTCATGTGAAAAGTATAAAATAATACTAAGGACTTAATTATGCATGCCATGCTTATGTAAATGCTCTAAGGAAATGCAAGCAAACAAGATGGTCCAAAATGACTAAGGACCAAGTCACAACATGTGATTCGAAATTTCCACTAAGGAAATAAAGGTTAAGACAACAAGTCAAAAATAATCCTAAGGAAAAGTAAACTAATTAAGAGGTGCTAGATTTTGCTAAGGAAAGTATTCCAGCAGAAGTTTGAAATAAATTCTAAGGATAAAACTTGTCAACTATTATAACTTAGCAAAATAACCAATCAACTAAGTTTTTCCTAAAGTGCTAAATTTTTCTAAGGAAAGGATTTAGCTTTTTAGATAAGGGTGGAGAATTTTTCTAAGGAAAAGTGTTATCAAATTTTACCCAAATATTTTCTAAGGAAGAAATAACACTTTGGTGGAAAAGGTGAAATATTTCTAAGTTATTTTCCATCTAACATGATCATAATGACTTAGCTAAATTTTCCATTCGAAAATAATGTGGAGAACACTTTTAATATAAATTACTTATTAAAATAACACCTAAACTTTAGGTGTTATTTTAATAAGTAATTTATATTAAAAGTGTTCTCCACATTATTTTCGAATGGAAAATTTAGCTAAGTCATTATGATCATGTTAGATGGAAAATAACTTAGAAATATTTCACCTTTTCCACCAAAGTGTTATTTCTTCCTTAGAAAATATTTGGGTAAAATTTGATAACACTTTTCCTTAGAAAAATTCTCCACCCTTATCTAAAAAGCTAAATCCTTTCCTTAGAAAAATTTAGCACTTTAGGAAAAACTTAGTTGATTGGTTATTTTGCTAAGTTATAATAGTTGACAAGTTTTATCCTTAGAATTTATTTCAAACTTCTGCTGGAATACTTTCCTTAGCAAAATCTAGCACCTCTTAATTAGTTTACTTTTCCTTAGGATTATTTTTGACTTGTTGTCTTAACCTTTATTTCCTTAGTGGAAATTTCGAATCACATGTTGTGACTTGGTCCTTAGTCATTTTGGACCATTTTTGCTTGCATTTCCTTAGAGCATTTACATAAGCATGGCATGCATAATTAAGTCCTTAGTATTATTTTATACTTTTCACATGACTTACTCCTTAGAAATTTTGAGGATGCATGGTAGATCTCTTGACCTCTCTAGTCAAAACCACTAAAGACTTGATTGTTGAAAACTAGGGATGTTACAAAAGGGAACAATCTTAATGGTCCCTTTGTTTCTCTCTTCAACTCACAAACTACTCCCTTTGCTCCACAATATAACGCGTACCCCTTTAAAAGTTTGCAACTAAATAAGCTTGGATCTTAAACCACAATCTAAAACTCCGACTCCTTAAAGAAGAGACTTGAACAAAAATTTAACAACTATCCCTTTAATAACCTAGAGCTTCTAGTTCCTAAGGGAGTTGGGGCTTGGCAAACTTCCAAATTATAGCCTTGAGTGTTCAAATAGCAACACAAAATTTAGCTCAGAAAACTAGAAAGTTCACCTCAAAATACAGTAAACTTTGTAATTATGTAAAGACAATTTTTAAATCAATAACTAAAACTTCCATTTTCACATTCATCAATGCATCCGAAGAAGTATATTAAACCTTTTTTAACTCATGAACTAATTAAAAATAGAACCAAGTCACAAGTTTTTTTTGAATGAACTCTAGTTTATTTGGGAAATAGGATGAAATATACTAAAAGGGAACTATTAAAGTTTATCCCCCGCCCACTTGTCATCAATACAAAAGATTGTGGCAACATAGCTATGGAACAGTCCTCTCTTTTGCTTGATGTCGATAGAGACGATCGTGGCAGCACATATCTAACGTGTCATGGTGCTAGTACAAATTGCAAATAAGATGGTGGAACTCCTAGAAGGGATCAAGGCCAATCCATAGGCCAGACAAACATGGCGACCGTCCAGGGCCACAAGAGGAGTAGGGCCTCAAATACTAAAGTATGTATATAACTCTTAAATTATTATCTGCTAATCACGTATAAGAAACTATTAAAAAATTATAAATAGAAGAAAGTCGACCTTAGTTTACATTAACAATTGCACATGGCGGACCAATATAAGGTGCCACATTAGAACAAACCAATCAGCAGTGGTAAATTTAACTTAGATGATAGTTTCCTTTGTGAATACCTTACACGTTGACGAGGTGTACCCTCATCAAATCCCATGGTTAAGGACCTAGGGTTGAGATTATGGGGAGAGAACGTGGTAGTACTGGTAGTTTCGTCGGCTGACAAGCAGAGACAAAGATTTACCCAGGTTCAGGCCCCTCGGGTGGAGGTAAAGACCCTACTTCCTGCTTGTCTGGTATTGATTGTGTGGATTATGCGATTACAGGGGAGCTCCGGCGAGATGTCGATCTCGCTAGAGCTTTTGGTGGTCCGAGTATGGCTTGTCCTTAGATCGGCACCCCTCCCAGCCTTTAAATAGGCTGGGTCTCGGGAGTTCGTAACCGACCCAGTTTACACGTAAGGAAAATCTAAACCGACTATGCCTATGTCTAATCTTAGAGGGTACTCCATCTTCTTGGGCCTCTTGTCTTGGGCTTCGAGTAGGTTCTTCGCTATTGGGTCTTAGTCGTCACGTGCACCAGGTACCCTCACGGTAGGGTACCCGAGATGTATACCCTTGTCACACGTGCTATATTAAATGTTTTGCTTGACATATTTTTATTTTTATTACATTTATAACTACTTAATTGAAACTAATAGAAGGAGTTGCATACATAAATACATTGTAGTGGCATATATAATAACTGAATTTTGTATGTGAAATAGTGTTCGTCGATGATCAATGTTGGGGATATCGCTTATCGCGAACTTATCGGTTGCCCGAAGATAAGGGGCAAACGGCCGGTTTATCGGCATATCGGCCGATATCTTATCATTCATACATCGGTAAGCGATAAATCAGCTAATTTATCAGAATATCGACCTATATCTTGAACACTGTCGATGATTACTATAATCAATGACATTGTAGTAACAAGTATAAATCATCAACATATAATTAACCGTAACTAAATCCACGGTAAGTTGTAAAACACATTTGACCAAAGTGAAAAAAGATCATGTCAACTGTTCAGTTCATATCCTAGAAGTTATAATTTTATATAACCATACACTACACACCTCTGTAGATATTTGCTAGGTTGCATACATTGAAATACCTACCAAAATACTTAATAATACTAAAATAGAGAAAAACATCGATACAATAATATACATATATGGTATACAATCCAACAATTGTAAGAACATCAAGGAGCCGTGCCATATTTATCTTTGGTTTGTTTTCAAGTTTAAGATGAAATTATATATTGCTAATAATAATATCTCACAAAGGATTTTTTTCATAACTCGAGTATATTTTCAATGATATATATTGCAACTAATGAAAAAATATTGTATAGTTAACAAAGCTAACTACATATACAACATATATTTGTTAAAACAATAAATTTCACGAAAAAAATAAAGTATAAAAACTTCATTGTAATTATATTTATTTAACCTGCCTTGAGTCTGAAAATTAACTGAAACGGCCACGGAAGGGATGATTTCGCCTCCATAATGAAATTTGGTCAAGTCAAAGGTCGACGACACTTAGATAAGAAGGCAAAAGGGATGAGAGGCTGGCGTCTGGTAATCTGAATGGGACAAAAAGATAAGTGGGGGTCATGGTGTAGAGGCTGAGGCTATAGATGAGTAAACATAAGAGACTATTTAAAATAGTTAAATGTTTCTCACTATTTAGTAAGTTTTGAATAATTAGTTATTTTAGAGGAAAACCAATCAAGAATCAAGGTATCATAACAACAACGTAGTAAGAAGTAGAAATAGAGCACTCCTCGCTTCATCAAACACAACAACACAAGGAAGATAAACCCAACACATATCTCTAAGAAGCTTCACCTCTCACCATATTTCCTCAACATTAGGTTTATGATACTGAGCGTCGAAAAGAGCTAAGGTTATAGTATTTTGTATTCGAGATTCAAGAAATGTAGGATAAAAATGATAGGGTGTATCGAATTTACTGAGTTTCAAATCGTTAAATCTAAGATATTTTGTAGGTTCTGTCACATAAAAGACATAAGAAAGTGATTTGGAGAATTATTTATGCCATAATGGTAATAGAAACGAAAGTGAAATTCCCGAGATCAAACTCAATGAAAATTTATTCTGAAATCGCATCCATCATAGGAAAGAGACTATGACTTTTAGTCCCACAAACAAAACAAGGTCGGTAGAAAAATACATGAAGGACTAGGCTTAGTTTGGCGGCGAAGTATCTTGAAAACCAAAGTATTGGAACACCACAGTATTCACATGCGTAGCGAATCAATAATTCAGTTTTGGAAAAAGAGGTCCAACCCTCTTTTTCATATACTTACAAATTAGTGCAATTTTATAAATATTGAAGATATAAGAAATACTTCAGTATTTCTGGAAACCGAAGTAAAATATAGCGCTGCCAAACGGGGCCTAGCTAAAATCCTCCATAATCTACATGGAAAATATTTGATAGGTTATATGAGAGTTTCTACCCAAAAAAGGCTAGATAGACGAGTGAAATGAATCTACGGTCCACGAACTTGCTGGCTATGTATAAAACAATCCTTGAAGTGAGAAAATGCACCACTACAGTCCTTAATCTCGCTCTATACATCCACATACGGTCCTTCCTAAGCTTGACCACCATATGTCGTTGACGTGGTATCTGAGTACTCATATATTGGCTCGATTGAGACAAACCACCGCATTTAGTACATTTGGGTTTAGCTTCAACATGGTCGTGGATTCAATGCACACGCGCACCGGTACGATATTCTACAGTTAGCACGTAACAAAGGTGCCTCGGGCCAAAATATTTCATATGTGTGCGTCATGTGTAGCAGTGTAGGAGCATCTGGCATCTGCATACTCATGCTAAAACAATATGTGTGGTGATACGCATGCATTGAACTTGAACGACTACCAATACAATGAGTGTCCCCTAAAGGAAGTGAGGAACACTAAATCTATTAGTTAATTGATCATGTCAAATGCCCAGGAACTAACTACGCATATGACTACTTAACGATATTGGAATCATTGAACCATCTATTCAAACAATAAGTTCATTTCTGACTGACAAATGACTTTCGCGTACCATTCCAACCTTATGAAATTTCCTATAATTTTATACAGATTGACTTCCCATATTCGTATTTCAAAAGAAAACTGAACATCGGCTATGGTCTCAGTAATTTTTCACTTATCCTCGTATTATAATATCACATGTATTGTTTCTCAGTTCGGTTCAATCAACTATTTTTTGCAAAAAGAAAACGTTGCAGATACGATGTTCGCAAGACCTGGACACTCCCATCGCCATTGCTGGTCACCGCGCCACGCAAGTGGCCAGCACACACGCACGACACATAAACCCATGCGTTGGACGCGACGCACCACCACTAGCCAGCAGCACACGCTGACCCAAAAAACCCTCCCCCCGCTGTGTCCGACAGGCCAGGCCCTTGCTAACCCTGGTTCCACCTCTTCACCAAAACCGTGAAAGAAACCCAGCTCTTAACCTAACCACGGTTAAACCCCTCACCTCCCAAAGGGGAAGGTGGTCTGGTCAGGAGCCACTGCCACTTCTATGCAGGCAGGCAGGGGCTGGCCTGCCGCGTCCGTGCTCCTTCCCACTAGTAGCACCCCACGGCCAGCGAGCGATCAAAAAGGCACACCTTTGGCTCGCCCGGTCATGGTCACCATGACGACCAAGAAGCCCTGGTGCGCCGCCACCTCGCCCTCCCCTCCTCCTCGCCGTCCTCCTGGCCCTGGGGCTCCCGCATTGCCCCGTCCCGCTCGCGGCGGCTCAAGAAGAAGAAGAAGAGGGAAAGGAGCGGCGCCGGCGCTGTCGGGACGAGGGGGACGTCCATCTACAAAGGCGTGAGCAGGTCAGCGCCGCGAGCCCTTTCTTGCGTTCTTGGGCTCATCCGAAACCTCGTTCCTGTGATCTTTGTGATTGATTTCTGAGGGGTGTTGCGTTGTTGTTGGTGGCTGCAGGCACAGCGGCACGGGGAACTATGAGGCGAGCCTGTGGGACAGGCATCGCCGGAGTACGCCTGAGAACAGGAAAGGTGGGCAGGGTGAGCACGCATAGGCCATCCTCGAGTCTTTGTTTTCTCCGGCTACCGGCGGGGACAATTTTGGTTTCATTTGGGTTACTACTGTTGTTTTATTATTGCTGATTGTTTTATGAGCTGACATTCTTTTTCTTTGCAATTTTTATGTGTTCGTCTCCCCCTTGGAATCTGTGCGGTGATACGCGTCCTTGCCTGATGCCTCCTCGCTTCCATTAGTTTATCTGGGTGAGTTCAAGATTCTCTCTTCTCCCTTCCTGAAAAAAGCTCGCCTACTTTTCATCGCCATGATCCACAAACTCTGTTCTGGATGATTCCAGAGTCCAGATTGCATTGCGCCTTGTCCCGGCGATTGTGTAGCCTATTATTTTCGAATCTTGAATCTGCAACCAACCACTTTCTTCTTTTTCTTTGAGGATAAAGAATGGGGTGGTAAAATGAAAGAGAGAAAAGCAGCGTCTTGTTAAAGTGGAAAGCTCATTTTGTATGCTTGTCCCCATGCATGCGTCCAAAACATACACACAAAAGCATCAGAGATTGTGTCCCTGCTACTCGTACAAGCAAGCACACATTAGCTAAATGCATGGATTAAGCCTCTTCTTAATCCTGTTTCTTGGCAGGAGCTTATGACACAGAGGAAGCTGCAGCTCACACCTACGATCTCGCGGCGCTTAAGTACTGGGGCTCAGAGAAGTGCGGGATACTCAACTTCCCAGTAAGTTCAGATCAGGAGCACCTACCCTGTCTCTCGTCTTAATCTCAGCACTAGTCGCTAATTTGTTCAGAGTTGCAGTGAAACTCGGTTAGTAAGATTGTTGTGAAAAATGCAGGTGGAGATGTACAAGGAGGAGCGTGAGAGGATGCAGCGGGTGACAAGGGAGGAGTACCTGGCCCAGCTGAGGCGCAACAGCACTGGCTTCGCGAGAGGCGTCTCCAAGTACAGGGGAGTTGCATGGTAACGCACGCGGGCATTCCTCTGCATCTTCTGTCAAATTAACCACTGTTTCCACCAGAATTTCAGAATAGTCCGTGCAATTTTACTGCATTGCTTAGTGCTTACTGATCTTGATGATGACAACGTAGTTACTCGCACGGGTTTTGTCACCGCAGGCGTCACCGGGATGGCCGGTGGGAGGCGAGGATAAGATACGACGGCGGCAGGCAATGCGCCTACTTGGGGTTGTTCGGTCAGTGTGTTCTCTCTGTCTGTCTGGCCTTGAATTCTACATTCCTGTACCACGGAACAGACGCGGATCAATGTTGTGTATCATTCACCATGCAATTTGTAGAGCACGCGTTTCGTAATTATGTGGTCTGTGTAAGATAATTGATCGCAAATCCAAATTTGCATGTGGTGCCCTTTTCTTTTCTCTATAGAAGACACAGAATGTAGCTGCCTGAAACTGAAAGGTGTCACTGTTCTTCTGGTTGGCGTTTTCCCTGCAGATACCCAGGAAGAGGCGGCCAGGGCCTACGACCTGGCGGCGATCAAGGTCCGCGGCCTCGGCGCCATCACCAACTTCGACGTCGACTGCTACATGGACTCCGACCAGGAGATGGTCTCCTCTCATCCAGGCTCGCCGACCCTCTGCAAGCCCGACCCGGAGCAGGAGATGGCGGTTCGTCCAGGCCCGCCGCCGGCGCCAGTGCTCCTGCATCCCAAGATCGAGCCCAATGATGAACCTGACTCTCCTGGACTCGAGCCCGCCGCGCCCGCGGCGCCCGCCCCGGTGCTCCGCGACGACGTGGACAACGTGGACCGCGCCATCGCGGAGGTCCTGCAGGCGCTCTGCGTCGACCGCGCCGACTTCGACGCCCGGTACAGCCTGCCCCGCCGCACGTGCTGGCCGTCATCGGACGACGAGCGCGACCTCCCGAGGGACGTGATGGGCTTCGAGGATGACATCGAGAGCGTGCTCTTCGCCGACGCGCCTGGCGTCGCCGCTGCCGAGGCCGTGGTGCCTGCCGCTTCCCAGGCCAATGTGTGCTCGTAGTTGCAGGGGCACTGGAGTGCTAAGCTAGGTAGGGTAAGTTCTTTTTTGAGGCCGTAAATACCTCTGGCCAAGGACCAAATGCGGTTAATTTTGGCGAGCAAGTGACGACGTCCTTGTAACACGGTGTCACGGTGAAGTGGAGAGCTGCAGAAGGCTCGAACTTTTGATGTGAGCTTTCGGTATTTGCACCTTGTCGGCTACTCGGCTAACGATCGATGTTCTGCTCGATTGGTCGTGTTGATTAGACAGGACTAGCCTGTGTATGTGCTTAACCATAAGGTGTCATTAGTGCTTCGGCAGTAAAACTGAATTTTGAGAATCAATTTTTGGCTCTGAAGTTCGAGTGATCCTTTAAGTTTAAAATCATGTTTACAAGTTTTAATATGAATCGGAGGGAGTATTAAAAATAAAAAATAAAAAATCACAGAAACTCGAGTCAAAATGGCTCTTCGCAGCAGACAGATACTCCTAGAAGGATCGTGTACGTTTTGTGTAAATGCTTCGGGAGAGATTGGAATTGGACAACGGACACGATCGTTCCATGCACCCACATGACTACAGGAGGAACATCTCGGATTTCTGTTGCCGCTCGTCGACCGACATATTCTTCAGAAAGAGACCCGAGGGCCTGGGGCCGGGTTACAGCTAGAGCCTTCAGTTCAAAGAAAAACAAATTCGTCATGCATGCGCGCGGTTGCATTGTTTGTTTAGTTGGTTGCTCTCCCAGGTCCCAAGCTACCTCCTGAAACTATTCTGAATTGCCAACGCATCGAGGGAGCCAGCTGTAATGAGATCCATCTTATTTTCTATGAGAAGAGTCGTAGTGGTATATAAGTGTCGAGTAGAAAAGGCACGAGCATGCTTGAGCATGAAGTTGCTTCTCGAGTTCTCAGTCGAGGCTCCTATACCATATTCCTTTCGCAACACGCGAAAGAAATATTCCTTTAACGGTTGCGACTCGCGATCCAGTCACATTTTTCTACGCATTATTCTTCCATGTATATGCCATTGGCAGGAAATCACAACAAAAAGGTGAAGAGCACCCAGAGTGGTCAAAGGAAAGCCGAAAATAATCGGACCATAAGAGACCTCCAAAGCACCGACCAAATTGGAAACACGTGGAAGGCTGAATCGGGCAATGCACAATGGTTCGTATATATGACCGTTTTCGCTTATTTAATTCACCTCATCTATTGAAGAGAAACAACATAGTGTACAATGAATTATCAGTTATGTTATCTCTAGCAATTAATATTTACACGCTCCTAAAACAACGGGTTGTTAACTTTTTGAAAAATGTTTGTAACATAAGACATCTAATCTCGTGTAGAAAATGACTTGCTTTCTTTTGATAAACGTTAATTTCTTAATTAAGAGAAAATGTTCAGCTGAGTGGAAAATAACTAGGGTTCATAACAACAGTATGATAGTGTTCTTCCAAAGATCGTTGCGGCAGTTGGGTGTTTGGTTTTCCATTATGCATCATTTAGTTGTAGTTTTAGCTTGTGAGGATAGACTAAATTGATCCACCTTCCTACAAATGGCACGCCGTCTCAAGTCTTAACACTTGTCATTGTGGTTAGTCGGCTGGCAATCTTCCGCCAACACTCCAAGCCCAAAGAGCGGTTAATACAGGGTTTAGTATAACCTCCACGGAGAACCTAACCAATTCAACCATATACAACTATTAAATTCATGCGCTAGCCAACTCAATCAAAAGTACGAACTCGGAGAGAGGACAAAACATTATGCTTCAACACCCCCCTCGCGTTTATGCCCCTTTGGTGTGTTGACTTATTTATTGTCGATTGAATTTTGAACCCAGAACCGAACCTCTAGTTGCAAGTTATACGAACCTAACAAATTTATCCACCAGTATGAACTCTGGCTCGAGTGGAGGCGGTGCGGTGCAGGAGGAGAGAGTACGTAGAGGAGAAACGGTGGCGGGGAGAGGAGAGGAAGAAGATAAGGAAGAAAGTGGGAGGAGGGGCCCACCATGCGACGCGATTATACGTATTTCAACCTCCTAGATACTATTTCCATTCCAAATTAAATGACATTTAGTATAATTTGGAAGTGGGAGTAACAAAAGGCAATTTTAATGTGGCATGAATGACATTTGTAGCTTGTACCGATATACAATTTCCTCACAAACAATTTTATACAACTTTGAGGGTATTCGATAATTCGAATATGTGTTGTGAGTGGGATCGAGCCAACGAGCCCACACACACGGCGGCGGAAGGTGTCCATGCGGCTTCGGCGTCCGGGCGACTGGGCACGGTGTTGGCCACGTGAGAGTGGGCCTCGCGCCCTTCTATATAGCCACCTTCGGCCCGCCTAGTCTGCGCCACACCGCACCTCCCGTTGCATCAGTGCGGCAACTCTCCCCGTCTCCGCCGAGATCAGGAGAGACGAGCCCGGAGCGGAGCGAGCTCGCAGCCGTCGTCGCCATCTCGGTGAGCGCCACTGCCTCTAGCTTCTCTCCTGACCGCCCTCCTCGGTCTGTTACTCCGCCCCGCAGCCCGCGGATCTGATCGGCTCCGTCGACTCGATCGATCTGGGCTGCGTGTTTTTTCTTTCGGTGGATCACGCGAATCTGCTCGTGATCGTTCTCGCAACCGTGCTATGCAGCGTCGCTTCCACGCTATAGTATTGGCGAATCTGTTCGCGCCTTTAGCTTTCTGTCACGCTAATCAGATTCGATTGTTCTATCCTTGCGCGCTGAAGCATTTAGGTAGATCGGCGAGGCGCCAGGCTGAGATTTCGCGGATCTCATAGCGGGCGCTCCATCCATTCCCGCTGAATTTTATGGGCTCGGCTGTACTCCAGTTGCTTGTTGGAACAAATGGGTGGGGGAGAGATGCGGGTGGATCAAATTGGGTATGTGTAGATCTCTGTTGGTGGCTAAAAACTTCTCTGTTTTTCTCTTTGTTTTGGAGCAGGAGCAGAGATGGGGCTCTCGTTCGGCAAACTGTTCAGCAAACTCTTCGCCAAGAAGGAGATGAGGATTCTCATGGTGGGTCTGGATGCCGCTGGTAAGACCACCATCCTCTACAAGCTCAAGCTCGGAGAGATCGTCACCACCATCCCAACCATCGGTAAGTGCTCTGTGCATTCATCTGCTTCTGCTTTGAACGCCGTCTTAGTTGTAGGAAGTTTTAAGTGGAGGAAGGTGCTACAGAGCACATTTGTTTGAGGAATTGCCAACTTAAATCATATCAGAGAGCACTGCTACTGTAATGTAGTTATCCAAGTTAAAGCTAGCTTGTTACCCATACGATAAGTCATGTAAGATTTGGATCTCACTTCGGTTAGAACTTAGAAGTACAGCAAATAGGAATCAGCAGTTACAGCTATCTGGGTATCAACTTTCATCATTAAAATAACTTAATTTTGTAATTTTGCAGGATTTAACGTCGAGACTGTCGAATACAAGAACATCAGCTTCACTGTTTGGGATGTGGGGGGTCAAGACAAGGTAAGAAAGTGTAATCATTGTCAGATGGACAAAACATGTTATCCCTTCGTTGACATGTTACTTTCCCGCCTGCCATTGATGTTACGATCCATAATACTTCCACTGTCATAAACACAAACCTTGTGCGCTGAACTTATTCTTGCATTTTTTCTATATCAAAACAGATCAGGCCCCTGTGGAGGCACTACTTCCAGAATACACAGGGACTCATCTTTGTTGTTGACAGCAATGATAGGGAGCGTGTTGTTGAGGCCAGAGACGAGCTCCACAGGATGCTGAATGAGGTAATGCGCTAGTATGGTTGCAGTTGTTCCAAAGTTTTCCTGTTTGCAGATATCCTTATCCTGTCTGTGTACACTACTATGAATTTTGGTCCAATAATCTTGCAATCATAGGTATGCGAAGATAGCTCAGGTGTTAAGCTGCATTATTTTTCTTCTACTCAGTCCTGTCTTTAGTTATTAAGAACCCACTGATGACTTCTATATTAACTAATTCCTAATTGTTGCAATAATTTTCTGTGATGTAGGATGAGCTGCGTGATGCTGTGTTGCTTGTATTTGCAAACAAACAGGATCTTCCTAATGCCATGAATGCGGCTGAAATCACTGACAAGCTTGGCCTGCACTCTCTGCGTCAGCGTCACTGGTAAGGAAATTCACCCACATGTTTCAGAAACTCATTACCTTGTAGCTTAGACAAAGGTGCCCTGGTGTTCAGCAATATTTTTTTATTTTCTATACTGAATGTAATAAACTTCAATCAATAGGATTTATTTGTAAACATCTAGTGTATCAAAAAAGAAAAAGGAAGCATCCTTATTTCAGGAATTATATAGGACATATCTCGGGATAATGAATTTGCATAATTCACATTCACTTTATGGGTTACTTATCATATGTGTCTTGAGCTGAATGTTAGAACCTTTGTTAGTATCACCGTTTTTCCTTTGGATTTGTAAGGCGTGCATGCTGGTGCTAAAATGAATTGTTTCCTGGGGTGCAGGTACATACAGAGCACTTGTGCTACATCTGGCGAAGGATTGTATGAGGGACTTGACTGGCTCTCCAACAACATTGCCAACAAGGTATCTTACCTTCTAAGTGTCATTTTTCATTTGACATCTTATTTGTACTGTGCTGATTGCTGAATACTTCTGTAACCTATTCCACTTGCTAAAATGATATGGCCCTTAGCGGCTGAAATAAACAAAACCGACTAGCCCACCACACACTTCACGTGTTATTTTTTATAGCTGCTGAATGGAGTTTGTGGCATCAGTGCTTAGGTTAGGCACACATAACAAAGTTGAACAATGTCACACAAGCACTCCTCTGTTCTATACTATAATTGAGAACATTGCATAGCACCACACACCAATACTCGCGCCTTATGCTATGCGACTGACATCTCTTTCTTTCATTTGTCTGCACAGGCTTGAAGCGTCTCAAGTGCGTTTCAAGGAACGAAGGCTGTGGTTGTCTGAAGAACTCACTGCTACCATTTTACATATTGTGATATATATATATACACTCTACAACAGATAGTATGTGTGCTTATGTGACAGACAGAAGCTCTCCTTTGAGTGAGCTAGTATCAGGTTGTTTTCTTCGTGTGGTTATTATCAGTGTTTCTGCTCGGTTTTACAAGGTTTACTGTGCCAACCATGTGTATGTACCCCTCTTATGTGTTTGCGATATAGTAAACTTGAGGTGCATTGTCAATGTTCGCTAGTTCGGTGCTGCGGATGGTGTAAATTGCCAACATATGTTGTGAGCACTGTTTCCACTGCTTGTAGTTCTGATCTAGTGCTAGCGTGGATATGGTTCCTTCCCGGTCTGGCAGTAGGTTTTATTACATCTCACCACTATATATGTTAAATCCACTTACGAAATCGGTGAGTTCTTACGATATCATGGGCTGATTATTGCTGCTCAAGGCATGGAGTTGTTTACATGCATCAGTATGCGTCATTTTCAGAACATGCAGTACAGTGGACTAAAATGAAGTACTGTGTTTGTTGTAATACAGCATGGAACTGGATTTATGAGTGGTGAAACATTTGGCTGCTTTTATGCACAGAATTAACCATAGAACAATAACACATACTCCCTACGTTCCTAAATATAAGATGTTTTAGCTTTTGTCTACATTTACATGTGTATACGGTGTAGTATTTCTTTCAACATGAGGGCAACAAGTGTAGCTAGACATATTTCATGTGTAGGTTTACTCATTTTAATATGCATGTAGACAACATGTGTAACAGCTAAAACATCATACATTTAGGAGCTGGGAGTACATGAGTAGCTTTGCTAACATATGTTGTGAGCACTGTTTCCACTGCTCGTAGTTCTGATCTTGTGCTAGCGTGGATATGGTTCCTTCTGTGCTTTTGGTCTGGCAGTAGGTTTTATTACATCTCACCACTAGATATGTTAATCCACTTACGAAATTGTTGAGTTCTTACGATATCATGGGCTGACCATTGCTGCTTAAGGCATGGAGTTGTTTACATGCATCAGTATGCGTCACTTTTAGAACATGCAGTACAGTGGACTAAAATGAAACTGGATTTATGAGTGGTGAAACATTTGGCTGCTTGTATGCACAGAATTAACCATAGAACAATAACACATACATATGTAAGAGTAGCTTTGTTTTTCTAGGATGGTGAAACTGTGAACGCATTCACACAAACGGAATACAACGATCCAAAACCAAATTAGATAATCGGTTTCTGCAGTAGCTTGTAACATGATGTATTACCTCACATAATGACTGGCAAAGAAAATTGTTGCCCCCATAACTTGTCTTCTTCTGTTGAAACTCTTGTTTGCTCATCTAAAAGAACTCTGCTTGGCTAAATAAAACTTGCCAAATGTATCCAAAATCCTCATCTCGACTTACATAAACAGCATACCAAAAGTCATTTATCAACCAAAATTATGGAGAAGTTACATCTTGTAAGTTGTAACTGAGATACAACAGGGCAGGAATCATCTATGGCTGAGCTCCACTTTTTCATCAATCAAAACGGTCAATGTGCTGCCATTGCCACAGAGATCCAAGTCTGGTATAGTCCATGAGCTTTTGGCCTGAGAAGCGTATGATCAATATAACACGTGCTCTGAATAAGCAATAACATGGAGAAATCTAGGGAACAGAAAATTCCTCAAAACTCCAGGGGTGTAGGCATGGAAGAGATCTACTCACAAATAAATATTATGGGGATCGATCTCGTTAAACAAATTGATGTAGAAGCGGAATCCATCTGGACTGACGTCCCTGCAGAGGAGACCTGAGGAACAAAATGACATGTAGTTAGTTCTTTCAGCCTGGGACTAAATACATGCCTTGCACATACTTCGAAGTAGTAATCCAAAAGACCTTTGTTTTCTGCATTTAGAAGATGTTCCTTCGCTAAAGCTGGTGCAATCCCCAGTGTAAATGCGGCGTCGCTGGGGCTTATTCCCTTCTGGAGAGCATCCGGCTTTTGCGCAAGTGATGAGATTCTTGCAAATACCTATGTTTATGGTAGGAGATCAGTATGACTATGTAGCTACTAAAGAAATGAACCAGAATCAAGGCACAATTTTGTGTGTGGCTGCTAGCACACTCCTGTTATGTGTGGATACAAAATGACACCTAGACTTATTATTGCCCTGGATTACCTCATCATCACTATGCGTCTTGGTCTGAATCACCTTCACTCCACTATCAAATTTCCGGAGCATTACTGGGCTGCTTATTACAAATCAACATCTATAAGCAAAACATCAGAACCATAATTAATGGCTGGCGACAAACCAGCTGAAAAGGTATATTCTTGTTTTTACAAAACTATATCCAGGAATAAGATTACTCTTATTTTTACACCATCTATATTCTGACAATTAAAGGCTTCAGTAATTATCAAGAAAAAGATATACATACACATCAAATTTCTCCCAAAGGGAGCAAGCCTGCAAAAGATCCTCTGGTGATATCAACTCTAGAACAAATAAAAAACAATTTCAGAACACAAGTCACGAGGGAATTTGTTTTTGATATATTCATCAGCAAAAGCACAGACCTGTTCCCCTGGCACGGTTGAAGAGGCAGTAGACATCCACTAGTGCCATCATACCACCTGCTCTCTCAACTGGTATTCTTACGAAGTCAGCCAGCTGATCATGAACCAAATGAAAGAAGCCTCGGTAAGTCTAATTCTTAGTATAATGTAGCATGAGTGGAAAAAATCAGAAGACGAAACATATGGGCTTTCAAAGTAGAAGGAAACTATGAAGGCATGGGCAATTTCTCCTTCCTGCAAACTGAATATGCAAGAAAGAGGGAGAGGTCTTTCTAGTATCTTGAATGGTGGGAAGTAAACCCTAACCCCCTCAAAGACAGGGCAGGATTTTACTGGGCGGGATTTTCACTAGCTTGATGGGAACTTAGAGGTGATGTGACATCTTATGGCCCCAAATAACTGAAAGCTATTACCCAACCAGCTAAACAAGGCTCTAAAGGGCTCCAAATTTGATCAGTTCCAACATCCATGTATAAGCAGCGTGAAAATACTGAAGCATACCAACGACCAGCAAGTACTATTCAGTATGGTTAGAGGTTCCCCCATTGGATCAAAGGAAAGGAAAGTGACCGTCTCCGTCAAGCGCAAACAATTTAGACTGGACATTACTACTGTGCTTAATACATTTGGTGATGAAGCCCCCAGCAAAAAAAATGGTAATTGTCATGTCATTTTATATTCATGCATTATTATTCTCGCCGCAATTCAACTACACACTGAGTGAGAGTTTCCACCAGAAGTGCTAGAAAGCCATGAGCGAGCGCAATTACCTGTCGTGAAAGCTGCTGATGGTACAAAGCGCCAGCAGTTTCCTTTGTCACAGGAGACACGATGCCGACGCTCAGTAGCAAATCCTGCATGTCTTGCTTAGAACCCATCTCTTCATCATTGGAATTCGATTGGTTCGTCAATAGCTTTTGCCTCATTCTCTCTGCCAATTCCATCATTTCCTTGGCTTTGCTCTGTGTAAGGATGTTCATGAAGTTATGACCAATTCATTGCCATTAAGAACGTGGTGATCACATCTCGGATGTTGGAATCCTTCACAAACACTAAATGAAAGCATCATCTCAAGCATGAAGCATCAAAAGAGGAACAAACCATGAGGGCGTTGAGATCCTGGAAGGCATCCTGCAAGTTCTGCCCGGCACTCTCCCACGTCTCCTGCTCCTTCCGCAGTATCCCTGACACTCCGACCACGGGCATCCTGATCGCAAGATCCTCCTGCACCGGAGCTCCCTCCGCCACCGAGGCGCCACTCGCGGGAACAGCCGCGGCGGCCACCTCCCAGGCCCTCGCGCGGATGGCCTCGACCAGCCTCCCGTAGAACACATCCACGTCGGCCTTGCAAGTGACGACGACATCGACGACCTCCGATCGCGACGGGGCAGGGAGATCTGGAGGCGGATGCGCGGGTGATGCGACGAGGAGGAGGATGAGGAGAAGAGGGAACGGAGAGGGTTGTGGTTGTGCCTGCGCTGGGGAGGATACGGGTGGACGATGGACGCGAGCGGGAGGGCGCGCGCGGAGAGGGAGGGCTCGTGGAGGAAGATGAGGCGGTGGGAGGTGAGCGCGAGGAGGCAGCCGCGGAGGGGTGCGAGGCGGGGGTTCTCCTCGGGCTCGAGATCGGCGAGCGGAAGGAGGTACCGCTCGATCTCGCCGGCGGAAAGTACAGGCCGGCCGGACGCCGTGACGGTCGCCGACGGGAGCCAATCGGCTGCGGCGACGGCCATGGCTGTTGAGTGTTTGGACTTTGGAGGTTTTTTCGGTCGCCGTGGTTATTGTTCCACAACCTTTGCCCGCGAGTCCGGTCCAAGGGCGTGGAGCGAGAGCGTAGTCGAAGAAGTCGTACACGCGGCACAATCACAGATGCGAAAACAAAAGACACAGAGATATATGCGGGACTGATCTTTATTATCAATGGTGTGTCTCTCTCCATACAATACATGGGTATATATAAGAGGGAGAGGGGCTAGGGTTGAGGACCAATATAGAGGGAAAACCCCCACCCCAAGAAAGGGTGGGCCCGTCCGTTGCTTCATACGGTCGGTTTCCTAACACTCCCCCTTGGTCCGACATCCGTATTGTCTATGTCTCAAAACTCCAAAAAACCCAGTGGGAAAAATATGGAGAAAGAGCGCATAGCATACGTCTCCTTATGTTGCACGAATTGCCTCATCAAAAACCTCAATGTGAGAAACATCAGGAAAACTCACATAAGGGAAAAAGAGTACAATCCACTCAACATCAGGTTGAGTACTTGATCATCCGGATCAAGATTTTCAGATGGGGGTGTGAAGAATCTCCCCCAGAGTCTGGCATATCTCTAAGTCTCATCATACCGATTCCACGAACACACCTCTCAAAAGATGATGCCGGTAATGATTTAGTGAACATATCAGCGAGATTGTCACGTGACTTAGTATGCAAGATCCTTACCTCGTTTGTCTTCGGCAGCTCATGCGCATAGAAAAACTTGGGGTTGATGAGATTACTCTCCACATGCCCTGACTGCACTTGTGCAACACAAGCTGAATTATCATCATAAATAATGGTGGGGGTTTGTACGGTGTTCAGCCCACACGTCTGCTGAATGTGGCGAATCATCTGTCGAAGCCATGCACACTCTTGTGATGCTTCTTATAGTGCTATGATTTCAGAGTGGTTCGTCGAAGTCGATAGAAGACTTTGCTCAGACGATTTATAGGGAACATTAGTTCCACCACAAAGGAAAACATATCCAGTCTATGACTTGGAAGTGTGCGGGTCCGACAGGTACCCTACATCAGCATAGCCTACCAATGATAGGTCTTGATTCCTCCTATAAAACAGCCCAAGATATTTGGTCCCTTGCAGGTATCGGAAGACGTCCTTGATGCCTTTCCAATTTCTAGGTAGGCTCAGAACTGTACCTAGCAAGCAAATTGACAGCGAACGCAATGTCCGGCCGTGTACAATTCACGAGATACATGAGTGCTCCAACGACGCTCAAGTAGGGGAATTCTGGTCCCAGAATTTCCTCCCCCTCTTCCTTAGGCCTGAACGGGTCCTTATCTTGCTGCAAAGACCTCCCAATCATTGGGGTCTTCGAAGGATATGCCTCGAACACCTTCTGGGTGTAGGCAGACTGGTGCACTAGAATCCCAGCAGGGGAATGTTCAAGTTGCACACCCAGACAGAACTTGGTTTTACCAAAGTCCTTCATCTCGAATTCCGACATCAGGTAGGAACTCGCTTCCTCAATATCTATAGGTGTACTGATTATATTCAAATCGTCCACGTACACCGAGATTATACAGAATCCATCTTGGGATCGCCGTATAAAGACACATGGGCAATCTTTGTTGCTCGTGTAGCCCTTCTGATGAAGGAAATCGCTTAAGCAATTATTCCACATCCTTCCAGACTGTTTAAGTCCGTACAATGACTCCCGAAGAAGAACACTGTATAGACCCTGATTTGCTCTCTTGGTGCGGAATGGGGATACCTTTCGGTACCTTCATGTAAATGTCCGAATCAAGGTTACCATATAGGTAAGCAGTGACAACATCCAACAATTTCATTGTTAAGTCCAGATTTACTGCCATCGAGATCAAGTATCTAAAGGTTATACCAGCCATGACTAGGGAGTAAGTTTCCTCAATATCGACATCTGGTCGTTGAGTGAACCCTTGAGCGACGAGCCTTGCTCTGTACCGATCTACCTCATGTGTGAGGTAACTGCCTCCTGCCAATCTTTCCAATCCGACCTTATTTTACAATCAACGAGATTGTTAGGCCTAGGGTCAGGATCTATGATTGAGGCAATTCTATAGCAAAGTTAATGTCGACAATTGCCATTGCTCGGTTCCTTGACTCTCCCTTATTTACATAATTTATGGCCATTTCGTCATGGGGCGCATCTGGCGCTACCTCTTGCTCCACCGTATTTCCCATTACAGGAGCGAGGTCCTTTAGCTTTTTCGCGCCGATGTGTGTACTCACATCTCCGCTGGATGTTCCCTCAATAGGAACGTTCAAGTCCGGAATCCCGTGCACAGGACTTTCCGAACTTGTGCCAGGTCTCAATTGGCTCCCCTTTTTCTTACTAGGGGCTTTGGTGACTGTCTGCGATAAATCTCTCTTATCCTTCTTCCTCAGGCGTCCCCGAGTACTTAGGAGTTGAGAAACCGGATTTCCGTCCTTTTAGGCCTTTGGACGGGAGCGGGTGTACCATAGTTAACTTCGGTATCTCAACCCTTTCCGGTGCATTGCGCGCAGCATATGCGACTTTGTCACAGTTTACAAGTCACTAAAGTGATCAGGCATTTGATTCGCTAATGCATGCAAATCAATTTTCTTTTGGACTTCTTTATTTGTCTCGGCAGTGCGTGGGTCATGAGCGTGGATCTCCGTGACTTGGCACGTGATTTCTCGATTTTATCATCAAGGGGTTGATTATCTCCCCCTAAAGTCGGAAAGAGATCCTCGTCAATGCAATCAGCGAAGCGGGCCGTATGACATTCACTTGTCATGGGGTCCAAATACCTGATTATGGACACAGTCGCATAACCAATGTATATCCCCGACTTACGGAGCGGGCCCATTGCTGATCGCTGGGGTGGTGGTATCGGTACATACACCTGGCAACCGAACTGTAAAGGTGGGAAATTATCGGTGCCGACCCTGCGCAAGCTGCACATGAGAATGGATGTTGTAGGCCAACGGTCTAAAGTTAACGAGTTTAGCAGCGTGTAACACAGCTTGCCCCAACATCTGGTTGGTGAAATACAACTCTTATGATGGATTTCATCCTTCACCTTTAAGGGGGAGGTCTAATGATTAACTTCCCCGTAGCGTATGCGGAGCATACGAAATCATCAGGATTTGGGAAGTTTTTCACTTTAACATTATGACCGTTTGAGTTGTATATTCCTCGTCATACTTAGACTGAGTGGCCTAATCTATCATGCCATAGGCAAAATAGTTCAGAGCATCGGAAGGTAGTGTACACAGGCAGTGCTACAATTACCGTGTAGCATAGCCATGTGTCCAATGGAGGAAAAATTTCCAAGAACATGTTTACCATTTTCATCGCGCTCAGTGATTAGGAGGCATTCATACCTTCATAACACCGGTCTCAGCTGGAGACTATTAGCGTGAAAACCATTGAAACTTAAGGGGGTGCGAGTGACTCGGGGTACAACAATGCATCGTTAATGATCAAAGTTGTTCCCTTGGGTAGTATGATAGTGGCTCTTCCGGAGCCAATTATATAAGGATCGCAGCCGGCGATTTTCACAACACTACCTCGAGAATTTTATCACACTCAAAGCACATAATCTCCCTGAAGATGGTATTTGTGTATCGTTTTCCACGAGACATGTTTACTCCATTGGGGGTGCCACACGTGGTCTAAGATATTTTGCATGTAAATAAAATAATGAAGCGAGGAAGTAGCAACATTACAGAACAAATGTATATATATCTCAGAACATAACATGCCATCATATTTAAATAGAGGAATTAATGAACAATAACCAAATGTCATTCAAGCGTCGAAATAATGAATATGTCTTGCTTTTATAGAGCTTACAAAACCAAATGTATCTGAAATAGCCTAAGGAATCATGATAAGTTAAACAGTGGAAGCTTAGACGGGCATAGAGAACGCGCCGCTCACTTCACACTCAATGTCCAACTGAGCGAACTGCTCCTCGGATCATCATCAGTGCCTACACGAGGTGCAAAAGGGAGCACCAAGTGATCGACCTCCATAGAGACGCCAACGTCCGTTGAGACCGTAGGGGCTATCTCCATGGGCGCAACTACAGGTGCAACCATAGGCAGAGGTGAAGGCGACGGGAGGATCTCGGGCGCCACCATGGGTGCCGGAGGTGCCTCCCCCTGTACTGAGGCGAGGTGCGATTCATGCACCTTCTTACTAGCCTTGTACGTTTCCACAACGTCCTTAGGTGCACGGCACTGGCGTGAGAAGTGTTCTGTAGAGCCGCACTGGTAGCATTCCTAGGGCCTCTGCTCCCCCTTGCCTGGCTGATGCTGCTGAGCCTAGCGAGGGGGGTGAGGCGCCTTCTTGCCCTTCCTGCCTCTCTTCTTCTTGAGAGGCACATGGGCCTTGTAGGCGCTAGCATGGGCCTCCTGACGGGAACTCGCTCCAAGTGGCTGCGCGAGAGAGTTCTTTCGCAAGAGCTCATCCTGCGCCTCCTCCACCTGGAGTATGTCCACAAGCTCTGCATACTGCGTGTACTTCCCCTGGCGGTAATTCCGCGAGGACTGTACAACATCGGGGTGGAAAGTAGAGAGAGTTTTCTCAATCTTCTGGGTGTCGGTGATAGTGACACCACACATCCGAAGAGAGGTGCAAATCCGGTGCAAAGCCGAATTATAGTCTCCCACCGTCTTGAAGTTCTGAAACCTCAGACGCTTCCACTCCGCCTCTGTCCGCGGGTGAACAGTGTACTTTAGTCGCTCGAAACGCTGTTTAAGAGCATTCCAGAGGTCCAAAGCACTCCGCTTAGCCATGTACTCATTTTTCAGAGTACTGCAGAGGTGGTGACACAGAAAATGCAAAGCCTGAACGTGAGGAAGATCTCAACGTCCGATGCCCACGTCAGATAGTTGAGCCCATTTTGGGCTAGCTCAGTGAACTCACGGTTGACGATTCCGGCCATCTGCAGTTTATTCAATAGATTACAGCAGGTAATCCCGATTACAGCAGGTAATCCATTGCATAAATGCGATGAAGATACAATTGTTCATTAACATGACGTTCCAATATTTAAAAACATGCTAACAATGATTTCAGAGCAATTAAAAGTAATTAAACAATTAATTCTAGCAATGAAAACATATAATCAAAGCATTATAATGACGGAAACATGTTAAGCGCATCACTAACGTGAAAAAAATTGGCCCTAAAATTGACCTTCCGAAACTATTTTATGCACAAAAATATAAATTCAGCAAAACCAGACTTGTCCAGGAACTTACAGGTAAATTTATTCAACAGGAATAAAGTTATACCTAATTCTGAAAAAGTTCAGGTGCTAAATTATAAAATCTGTGCGCGTAGCCGTATTCGGTCCGGCCCGATCGGCAGCAGGCCGAAAATAGGCCACAATGGGCTGTGGCCCATAACCAAAACCATCCCGTACCTCTGCTCCCTCTTTTTTTTTCTTTTTTTTAGAGGACGAACTTGGGCCGTATGTGGCCCAACTGCCTCGACGCCTCGTGGGCCGGCCCACCACGAAACATCCCAGGGGACGACGCGCTAGGTTTCCTAGCGCGCTGGGTTGGTGGCGGCGGCGGCACGGCGGCTGCGCCGGCGGCCAGCAGGGCCGGGCGGCGCACGGGGGGCAAGTGGTGCGTGGGACGGCAGCGGGCGGGGGCGGCGAAGGCCGGCAGGTCCGCGCGCGCGGGGCGGCCGAGGCGCGACTTGCCCGTCGTGCGCGTTCGCGACGCGTCCCAGGCGCGGGGCGTGCTTGCACGCGGCCGGCCATGGTGCGGCAGGAGGCGGCGCGGTGAGCGCGCCAGCGCAGGCTCGGCGCGGGTGGCGGCCGGCGGCGCGACCTCGCACGTCGCGGGGCTCGGCCGACTAGGCCTCGAGTTCGTACGCGGACGGCGCGCCGACGCGGCCATGGCGCGGATGCGGGCGGCGCGGTCACAGCGCTGCCGGGCACGGCGAGCGCGACGGCCAGCAGGGCTCCAGCGGCGACGGCCTCGGCGCAAGGCCAGGCGGCGGTCGGCGGCGCCCCTCGGGCGTGCGCGCTCGGGCGGCACGGCCAGCAGGGCCGTCGTCCGCGGGACGGCGCTGCCGACACGCAGGTGCGGTCAGCAGGGTACGCAGCGAGGACGGTCATCTGGACCTTCTCGCGCGGAAGAGCGACGGCGGTGCCACGTAGTGCGAGGCTCGGTGTGTTGCGTGGCGGCTTGCCGACCTATGCAACACACGACGAATGGCTCTACGGCAGTCAGCCGACGACGTCTTTTACGCCGACACGAAAAACACTTCGGATGTCAATTTTCATCGTCCGTTCATCTGAAATCGAGACGGCGCGTCGCACAGCCGGTGCGCCGCGGCGGTACCGTGATCATCAGGATCACTTCCGTACCGACTCCCTACGGTGGCGTCATCAAATCCCCCATGAATCCGAGAGTATCGACATTGGTCGGCGACGTATTCGTCAGCTCGACTCTCGGGAGGGAAATCGACACCGTAGGTAGTATAAAACGTATTATAAGAACGGAAATATAAATAGATGCAAAACCGTTGTTGCGATCGGATCTGGATTATACCTCCGCGATGAACAACGAGAGCCTGCTTGATGAAGGCTCGATGCAGATCAGTTGGCGGAGCAGTTCGTGCTGATAACGTGTTCCACAACCTTTGCCGGCGAGTCCGGTCCAAGGGCGTGGAGCGAGAGCGTAGTCGAAGAAGTCGTACACACGGCACAATCACAGATGCGAAAAGTAAAAGACACAGAGATATATGCGGGACTGATCTTTATTATCAATGGTGTGTCTCTCTCCATACAATACATGGTATATATAAGAGGGAGAGGGGCTAGGGTTGAGGACCAATATAGAGGGAAAACCCCCACCCCAAGAAAGGGTGGGCCCGTCCGTTGCTTCATACGGTCGGTTTCCTAACAGTTATTTTTGTGTGAAGTTGGTTTTATTTGGCTTTGGATGATTTGCATAGTCAGTTTTTCCCCCGTTTTGGAGCTCATCTGCCAAGTTGGTTTTATTTGAACTTTGGAGATCACATGCTCCTGCTTTTTGAAACTCAAACTCAATATATTAAGGACAGTGCTAGGCGTCCCCCGGGGATCTGGGGAAAAAATTAAGGACAGTGACCTCAACGCTGCAGGGGAGCTTTGCCGGATACCGTCATGTAGCATCAGCTTTGCAGGATACCATCGGGTAGCATCGTTGGCTCGTCAGTAGCAATGACACGCGTCATTGGTAGCATCGCCACGTGCCGTCGGTAGCAACACCGCACGGCGGTAGCATCGTCGGCTCGTCGGTAGCAATGACATGCACCATCGGTAGCAACACCGCGAGACGTGTACACATTGTTAGCATATCCACAAAACCGTTGTAGTAAAAATAAATTGTGTTGTTGTAGCAAAAACGACTTTGCCAGAGACATCGCTGTAGAACGGGTAGCAAAAAATTTATACTATTGTAGCAAAATAACAAAACTTTGGTAGCAAAATTTCGTGCTATTGTAGCAAAAATAACAAAACTTTGGTAGCAAAACTTTGCATCAGTCGTCGTCTATGGCAGCACGACCTCACGTCTCTCGTAGCAAGTGCGACAACCATTGGAAGCATCACCCCGGCACGTCGCCGCCACCATGACAGCAGCACCGCGCATCGCCACCACGACAGCACCACTGCCGGTCCATGGCAGCACCGCCGCCACGATTGCAGCACCACCAGGTCCGACGGAAGGCGAGCATTCAGTGCTTCACGGGGTCATGGATGGTGGCACAGGAATCGGCGTCGGGGAGGGAGAGGTCGACGGCCGGGTCGCGCACAGTAGGAGGCGACGAGGTCGTCGATAGTAGGGGCCTCGACTGAGCACCGGAGTGGAACGGACCGGGCGACGCCGACCGGGCGCGGGCTCACCCAGGAAGTGGCCGCGGCGCTCAAATCAGATCCAAAAAGGAGATGGACTTCGGGCTCCCCGTGGACCGCCGGTGCGCACGGCGGGAGGTTGGGGCAGGAGGACCGCGGCGGGGCGCCCTCGGCCAGGGCGGCGGCCTGGCAACCGGTGTCACTGCCACGGCGCTCTCCCCTTGACGCCATCCACCGGGTGGAGCGCGACGAACTCGGTCTCGTTGGGCACATCTCGACCGTCGTAGCCTCCCAAC
Organism: Poa pratensis; assembly: GCA_947311845.1. NCBI lineage: Eukaryota > Viridiplantae > Streptophyta > Magnoliopsida > Poales > Poaceae > Poa > Poa pratensis. The sequence continues at coordinate 27,586,105 of CAMZMU010000058.1, read as the reverse complement.
GACCAGCGCAGCACCGGCGTCGGCAGCATCTGCCGTCAGCCGTCGTCCTTGGCAGCAGGGACGGCGTACCATCGCAGCAAGCGGCCATGGCGCTGCACCCCTCGGAGCACCGACGCCCCGCATTGGAAGCAGCGGCAGGCGAACCGGAGCTGGAGTGGACAGAGAGGATGCCCGAGAGACGGTGTTCGACGACGAAGGTGTCCGGAGGAGAGGCGTCCCGAGCGCGCACGGGGCGCTGCCGGCGTCAAGCGGAGCAAGTGACCAGGAGAGCCGACGTCGAGAGGAGGCACTGCTCATGGAGGTAGAGAGCAGCGGAGGGCGTATGTGCGGAGGCGCGGCGGGGTGCTAGTGGTGGAGAAGGCCGTGGCCGGGTCGCGGATGCACAGTGTTGGCGTGAGCTTTCCATCCATGGCAGCGATGGGGAAAAGTAGTACTACTACTAGATGGAATAGAGACGATGGGTGTGGTAGGTGCGGCCGGAAGGGATAAGGCAGGGCGAGCGGTCGTGAAGTGGGTACCGCGCTGGACGCGAGTCGCCAGCAGGAGGCGGAGGACGCGAGCGAATCATCCCTCGGAGGATATATAGCGTTTTCCATATATTAAGCTAGCAAGCCGCCTCATTAAAAACCTTCCAGTCCCCTTAGGTACCTGGTAAGTAAAAGAGTGTGTCTAAAACTTGCTGCTTTAAGCATCAATAGTTACATCGTTTATCAGTTTGCCAAGAATAAAACTAGGGGGCTCATCGACTCAATTACATGAATTTTTATCTATAAAACCTAACCTAGCTAATTCGTGAGCAACTTCATTTGCTTCCCTCGGACAGTGCTTAAAAGAAACATTTCCAATAAGTGTCATCAGATCAATGCAATCTGAAAAGATAGCCGAGGATTCACTCCACCATGTTTCTTCTCCAGAAAAAGCCTCAATAATCTCCATGGCATTCGATTCTGCAATAATATTGGTGCATCCAAATTGATTAGCAAGGGCTAACCCCTCTCTCATAGCCAGAGCTTCAGCGGCCGCCGCAGATGCAATATTTGGGAAATAAGCAGTGGACGCTGCTAGAAAACGTCCATCATGATCTCGGATAACAGCTCCCGCAGATCCTGCAGAAACATCAGGATGAAAAGAACCATCAACATTTACCTTTACCTGTTGACACCCCGGTTTAGTCCATTTAGAATCTGGCATTTTTTGTTTCTTCATAATCTTCGCATAATTTGATGTAATACTCAGCACTGACATTCGGCAATGAGACATAGGGGGTATAGTTTCACCATGCGTACACCTACGGCTAAGCCACCAAAGATACCAGCACGCCACCGTAATTGTCTCCTTCAGCCCAATGTTTGTAAAATCTGGCATATTAATATTATTACCTCTGAGAATAAATTCGAACACTGCTGATCCAGCTCGGTCAATAGTAATTGCTTCTTCAATCAACGCCTCCAATCCAAGCAATCTCCACATTTCTTTTGCCGCCATGCACTGAAACAATAAATGTGTCAAGTCTTCCGCTGCCTGGTGACAAATCGGACACTCTCCACTTGTGCCCACATGCCGGTTCACCATAATAGACTTTAAGGGAATGACACCATGCAAAGCACGCCATGCAAATATTTTAAGCTAAAGAATTTTCCACACAGGATTATTGATCGACGAGCCCGGAAGTGTTAACTCAGCTGCTCCAGGACCAAACAAATGCCTCCACTGAACATGGTATCCAGACCTGACCGTATATCTACCATGCTTGGCGTACTGCCATGCTATAAAATCTTCAAACCCGTTGATGTTTAAAGGTATCTGTAGGATACGACTGACATCAACTGAACAAAAAATAGTACGCAACAGAACCTCATTCCACTGACCCGTGTTCTCATCAATCAACTCTGAAACTTTTGTATGAACCACATTTCCCCTAGGTGTAATAATTCTCCTATCAGGGCTCAAAGGGATCCATGGGTCCGAAAAAATATGAATCTTTTCTCCATTGCCCACTCTCCAAATATACCCTCTCTTGAAAGTTGTCAAACCTGCCACAATACTCTGCCAAGTAAAAGAAGATCCCGCTTTAGGACCCGCCTTTAATATATCACCATGAGGAAAATATTTCGCTTTGAAAACTCTAGCACAAAAGGAATCTGGTTCGTTAATTAAGCGCCACACCCGTTTAGCTAACATATATAGCTAAATTGAAAGAATGAAAATCTCTAAAACCCATGCCTCCTTCATTTTTAGGGAAACAAAGCTTCCACCATGCAAACCAATGCATCCTCTTACTATTCTCATCATCACCCCACCAAAATTGAGCAATAGCATCAGTCATTCTCTTACATACTCCTTTTGGTATTTGAAATGGTATTTGAAATACCGACATCGCATACACCGGGATTGCTTGAGCCACCGCTTTTAATAAAATTTCTTTCCCTCCAATTGATAATTGTTTTTCCTTCCAACCATTTATACGCTGAATAATTCTCTCCACAAAGTGTAAGAAACAATCACTTCTGTCCGCCCCCACTAAAGCAGGAAGACCAAGATATTTATCCGAAAGTGCTTCTGTATCAATATGAAGAGCCTCACAAATTTCTGCTCTCAAAATAGCATGAGTATTAGGGGAGAAAAAAATACTTGATTTTGCCAAACTCACCAGCTGTCCAGAATTTGCACAACAAGTATCCAACAGTTGTTGTAGGGAAGTTGCATTAGTCATATCCGCCTTCATGAGAATAAGGGAATCATCAACAAATAAAAGATGTGAGACTGACGATGCATTCCTGCACAGCCTTAACCCATCAATGCCACCAACTTCCTCTTCATACAACAAGAGACTAGATAAACCTTCTGCGCACAAAAGGAACAAACAGGGAGAAAGAGGATCCCCTTGTCTAAGACCTCTCGTAGGAACAAACATCTCAGTTTCCTCAGAATTGAATCTTACTTGGTACCTCACAGAACTGACGCAAGCCATCATCAAAGAAATCCATATCTCATGGAAACCCAGCCTTCTCATCATATTTTTCAAGAAAATCCACTCCACGTGATCATAGGCTTTATGCATATCCAATTTTATTGCACAAGTACCCGACAACCCCGCTCTTTTATTCTTGATGGAGTGGATTGATACGTCCAAAACGTATTTATAATTTTTGATTGTTTCATGCCATTTTTATGCTTTTAGCACTTGTTTTATATTAAGTTTATTATTTATTTGGACTAACCTACTAATAGTTGCAAAAGTGCACAATGTTCTTGTTTTACTCTTTGATGTGTAGAAATTATCAAGAATACAAGAGGAAACCTTGTTGGAGTCGAATTGGGACTTTCCTGAAATCTGTCTGAGAACTTTTTACGAAGATTGCCAGTTTGACTCTCGAAGATGACGTTATATGGAGACCTGGCTGTTACGAAAGTTGTCACAATTTTCCATACGAAGATTTTAAGCCCGAGATCAGCCCAATCGGAGTTCGGACGCGGCCTGTAGGTCCGTTTTGGTGGAACCCTAAAAGGGGTGACGGAAATCCGAGAAGATATTTAAAGGGAGGAAACCTAATTCGTGGATGACTCCTCCACCCACGAATTTCAGCCACCAAAAGCCACGTTTTTGCCTCCCCCATGGATCCCATCTCCATGGGGGAGGGCTCCCAAGAAGCCATGAAGGAGGGAGGCTAAGGGGCGGCGCTCCCCAAGCTTGCCGGCGGCGGGGAAAGGAGTTTCCCGCACCGCCGGTGCTGCCGCCGCCCTGCGCCGCCGCGCTGTCTCTCTCCGCCGTCTTCACCGCCATCTCCAACACCATCTCCTCCTTGTATTCAGTGGTTCATCCTCCCACAAATCTCTGTACCGTCCTATGTAAACATGGTGTTTGATGCTATAATATTTATCCTATGATTTACATCATGTTTCCGTAGTTTATTTGTCTTTTGATTGCTTAATTGAATGCATGAGGTTCATTAGAGTTGTATGTCCATATGGTGATGTCCTTTGGTGTCCATTATACTTGTGCGCGCATAGATCAAACACCTTAGGGTTGGTAGTATTTGTAACGAAGCGGGGGAAGTTCTGCCGGAGTGACAGAAACCTGAGAACGCGAACCGATTAGTTGCACGTATGGGAGTAAGAGGACCTTGAACTTAAGGCTATGGTTGGGGAAACCTTAATGCATTGTTAGTATTTGCGGATGCTTTCTAACAATCCAATCATATAGTACTTGTAATCCCAAGTAGTGGAGTGCATGTATATTTAGCCTCTCCCACATAGAAAACTGCATCGAGGACAATGAACCAAGTACCTTCACTAATTAATCTTGGACAAAGCCACCACAATTACCACCACTTTTCCACACTCATGGTACTGTTATTTTAAGGTTACTTAGTGTATTTTATTGCTGCAGCACTAACATTTACTTTCTTGCATTTATTATCTCGCAAAGCTATCTCTCATACCCGTATTGTAGTCTAGTATTATTTCCTAGATAAAGTAAACGTTTGGTGTGCGTAGAGTTGTATCAGTGGTTGATAGAACTTGAGAGAATACTTATCCTACCTTTAGCTCCTCGTTGGGTTCGACACTCTTACTTATCGAAAAGGCTACACGCGATCCCCTATACTTGTGGGTTATCATGGATACACTCGCATGCCACCAATACATTATCTGTAATTAGCCGACCAGGAACAAAAGCACTTTGCATAGGAGAGATCACATCAGGGAGAATGAATTGCAGTCGATGAGCCAGCATTTTGGAAATAATCTTATAAATCACATTGCATAGACTTATCGGTCTAAATTGGATTATAGATTCAGGGTTGTCTACCTTCGGAATAAGAACAATAGTAGTATCATTCCACCCCTATGGAATAATCCTTGAATTCATAGCATGCAAAATTCTCTTGAGTGATTTCCTCGCCACATAAATCCCAAAACCTTTTATAGAAAACCGCATGAAGACCGTTCGGACCCGGGGCCTTATAATCTCCTATACTGAAAGCAGCTTTCTTCACCTCCTCTGCCGAAAAAGGAGCCAGGAGTTTCTCGTTCATACTTTCAGTTACCTTTGGCTGAATTTTCTCTAGCAGAGCCGGATCAGTCTTCTGAACTTTGGACATGAAGAGGTTAGAGAAATATTGGAAAATAAGAGGTTTGACCAATTATGTACCTTCCACCCATTCATTATTATCCCCTCTTAGCTTTTTTATCATATTTTTCTTTCTCCTAGCCGAAGCAAACTGATGGAAAAAAGCCGTATTTCTATCTCCTTGTTTTAACCAATTTGCCCGAGAACGTTGTAGCCAATGTAATTCTTCCAGTTGTAGCAGCAGCTCAACTAGCTCGGCCATCTCCTTTGCCTTCTCCTCATTTTCATTATTCATTGGTCCACTCATGGCCAACTCTAGCTCACGATGCGCCCTCCGAATTCTTTTCTTAGGACACTTCAGAACCCGGCTGTCCCACTCGTGTAGGGTACCATGCAAATGACCCAACTTATACAAAACACCACCATTAGGAGCTGCACTATTTGCCTTCTCCCAAGCATCATTTACTACCTCCCTGAATTTTTTTTTTCATGTAACCACCGTGCCTCAAAACTGCGAGTCGCATTACCATGGTAGTTTTGTGTTACATGCTGTTCTGTATCCAATAGGATCGGTTTATGATCTGATCGAGAGTACTCCAAGTGTTGCACTACTGAATTCGGATGCATATTAATCCATGCCGTATTAGCCACCACCCTGTCCAGCCTCTCCCGAACTCTTCCTCGTTTCCAGGTGAAAGGATCACCAGAAAAGCCTAGGTCATTCAGCTCACAATCCGAAAGCACATCTCGGAACGCTTGCATATATCCTTGTGGACGGGATTACCACCCTCTTCTTCATGGGAATATAAGATTTCATTAAAGTCACCAATAATCACCCAAGGCATATCTTGCTGTCCATTTAGCTCCCGAATTGTATCCCATGTCTTATACTTGTCCTCCCACCGCGGTTCACCATAAATACCAGTTAACCTCCAAATTTTATCCGGAGTCTCCACTATTCGGACATCAATATACTTGGGAGCTGAATTTTTTTGTTGGATATTAATTTCTCCTTTCCAAAAAAGTATCACACCACCACTTCTGTTAGTACTAGGATTTACAATCTTAAAGTCCATTCTTAAACTTCTTTTCAGACAATCTGTCGTATAATTGTCCAAGTGAGTCTCCGACAAAAACATCACTTCGGGGTTACTACGCCGCTGGACGTCCAGAAGCGCTCGAACTGTCGGGGTGTTACCCAAACCCTGACAGTTCAGTCCTAAGATCCTCATTGCTCCCGACGGCACCCCGCGAGGGAGCCCGCCGATCCATTCGAAGAGGAGATAGGTCCATCCTTCTTTGAGCGTTTCGAGTGCTCAGTTTCACCATCCTCATCAATATTCCCATCAGATTTCTCAGTATTCTCCAATCCCAATGCATCCAAAATAACATTACCCTCCACGTCAAGCCTTCTTTTAGAAGTTGAATCTAACAACAAACAATCTTTCATCTCTAAATCTGTAGGCTTCACGTGGTTATTAACCATGTTCTTTGTATTGACACCCGGTAACACATCACCTTCTTTATAGGGCAAGGCATTATGTCTCCAAGAGATCGGATCATCACCATCACGCCCATACAGGTCACCTCCTCTTCCACCTGTAGATTTCCCAGCACGACCAGATCGGCCACCACGACCACCAACATTATTACCGCGGTTACCGCTGAATCCACGTCCACGCCATGTCTCCCAATCAGCTTTCAAAAAATCCCCCCACTTGAGATTCTCCTCATCATGCTCTCCTGAACCACACTCCGTATGCATATGACCAAGGGAGCCACACACACCACAAAACCTTGGGAATTTCTCGTACTTAACACCATAGAACTCCCGCTGACCTGCTCGTGAAATTGTGACAAAACGTGCAATAGTATTTCTAACATCAATGCGGACACGAACGCGGACAAAATTTCCAGCGCCTTGTACATCAGTTTCCACCTTCTGCACCTTACCCACCTTCTTTTCCACCAGATTTTTGATCAAAACATCGTTCCTATAACCAATCGGCAGCTTATGCACTTGAATCCAAGCCTCCAAATAATTTAGATCCACCGTCTCAACCGGCATTAGCCCAACATATGGCTCAATACAAACTGCATTTTGGCGGAACAACCATGGTCCCCCTTCTACTACCTTGAGCCAATCCCCCAAACAAGAACATTGCACAGAAAACAAGCTTCCCTCTAGATGCTGAAACTTCACCTCCTGAGCAGGGCTCCATGCAAATCTCATATGTTGTTCAAAAATTTGTGCACTAAAAGCATTAGATGCGTGTACATGAGCTAACGCCATCCACTTCATGCCCACTCTCGGGGCAGCTTCCTCTTCTTCGAAAACCAAATGATCAATTTCGTCATCCTCAATACTAAGACGCTTCAGCATATCATCAAGCCCTTCATCTTTCTTACTTCCTGAATCGCTCGTTTGATTCACCGAGTTTGCCATGCTATTTTCGAACTGAAACCCTAGCAGAATCCCTGGCCAAAGCAACGAAAGAACTTGAAGAAGGACCCAGGCAATCACCGATCCGAAGCTGAGCAGGAACCGGTCCCCAGGGGATAGACAGATTTCACGACGGAGAAGAATCCGGCCGTGAAGGAAGCAAAACCCTAGTCGCCTGACAATCGCTCGTCAAGCCCTAGGTCTCGATTAATTAGTTTGACCCCAAATTTTCTTTTGGTTTAACAAAACTAGCATAATGCCCATGCGTTGCTACGGGCTATTTTACCAGAAGCACATACATGAGCTTACCATTTTGATAAAATGACGAAGAGAACTTATTTCGTGTATTAACATGAATTGGCATACTATTGCTGGCATTAGTGATCTTTTGGATTGGTTGGAATTTTGAAAGGCTGACCAATGCATCAATGACATGATATACATTTTCCAGGGGCAGATAGTAATGTCTACCATAATTGTTGTCAGGTTATAAAAAGTAAAATAGCACAATCTGCGTCAGTCTTCTATCAATAGATATTATAGTTAGTAGTCTCTTCTAATCTATTTGAACATCTTAACATTCACTGATATTTATTTCAACTAAGTTGACTACCATTGGTGACTTTACTTAAAAATAGTAGATCCATAAAATTGCAATGTCATTAAATCATAAGTATCAGTTACCAACAATTGTAACATCTGTGGACGTGAGAAGATCTCCCATTTCATGCTTCAGAAAAGAAAATTGCAGGAATATTACGAGGATACAGAAGCTGGTATCGGATGAGCAGCTTAAGCTTGGCATCTGTAGGTTTCTATAGACCATCTTTCAATAAGTCTTCGATTTCTGACACCCAAACGTGAGCAGAACACTAAAATCTGAGCTCTGTCATGTAGATGCAGCATACTTAGCAATGAACTTAAATTCATGCCGAATAAAGGATTGATGGGTGTAAAAACCTTTAAAATTGATAGTGTTGTAAGCAGATCCAAAATTTGCAGACAAAACAATTCCATTTTCATATCATCGATATGAATTACCTATAACAACTGCTTAAGGTACAAAAAAAGTTTGGAGTGGATTCTCATGCTGTTATTGGATCTGGATGGGCGTAGTTCCTGCTATCTACTCCCTCCGTATCAAATATAAGACTTTCTAGCTATTCCACACACACATATATCTAGACATGTTTTAGTGCAAGATTCATGTTTTAGTGCAAGATTCATGTTTTCGTTGCTTTGTCTAGGGAGTAGCTTAGAACATGGTCCTAAGTACAGATCAGATTGTGTTGAGAACTAAGTTATTCAAAGAGAGAATAGCCACAATACCACTAGTGAAAACCGAAAGTTCCAAAATACCATCCAAATAACAGAGCTTGCCAAAGTACCACTACAATTTTGGTTTTCATAGCCAAAATACCACTATGCACTAACAGTCACTAACACCCACACAAAAAGACTTGTATGCCCTTACCTGTTCATACCACACAATTCCTTCATTTCCACTAATTTCAATAACTATTATCAATATTTTACCAACATTTCAAAAAGATTACAGAAATTCAGCAATTCAGAGTAGTCTGACTGCAATAGCCCCAGCAATCGATGATAGCAATCATCTCGTCGAGTGCGGGCATAGAAGTACAAACCATCAATCTATCAGTTAACCACGATTCATCACATAAATCTGATTAATTAGTTTGTATCACTGTCCGTCCTGAAAACACATAAGCTAGTAGATCAAATCTACAAATCAAAGGAGTAAACGGCCAAAACCAATCGATCAAGGGCTGCTGCAGTCCACGACGAGATGGCCAAGTGCGGCCGGAGCAGGGCAGGTCGGGGCGGAGCGATACGGGCGGGATTCGCGAGCAAACAAGATGGGAATGAGCGGCGCTGAGAGAGTGGATCAGAGGGAGAGAGGCTGGCTGGGGGAAGCTGTCGCCGGTGAGGCGACGCGGTGGTCGGCCGTGCCGCCATGGTTGGTCAGGGGAAGAAGAAACAAAGACTTTGGTCGGTCAGGTCCTCTCGTCTCCTTTCTTTGCCTTAGCTTTAGATTAGGGCACGTTTGCCATTTTAGAAAAACTGACAAGATCCACACATCTGGACTAACATGAAACGTTTATTCAAACCAATTGCTCCTCCGCTCTCAGGTGCACCACACGTTTACAGCCTAGAAGAGAAATCCAATTAGCTTACACTGCAATCGAAATACATCACTGCAAAAGGTGAGCGGTGCAGAGGTACCTTCAAACTTCTCATTGACGTGAGGGAAATTGACGAGACTGCAGGTGACCATAGGGGCTTTAGTCATGATCGAACGGGGCAGCAGCTCGGGAGGGCGTCAACCGCAGGAGCTCGTGAAGGTGTCGACGGCGGGAGATCTCCGGCAAGCAGCCATGTGTAGAGGCGTCGAAATCGGGTGTTGCGGGAGGTCTACAGGTAGCGGGGAGGCAACGAATGGCAGGGCCGCAGCTTGGGTGTTGGGATTCCTCTTACAGAAGGAGGGAGGCGGCGTCATAGGAGATCAACCGGGTGTTGGCGTGGAATAACAAACCCAGAGGTCTCGCAACGGACGAAGAAGCAACCTTGGCAGTCACGGCTCCGTGGAGGCCGGCAGAGGCAGAATTGGGACTGAGCGGCAGCGAAGGATACAGGAATGAGGTCGAGTCGATAAGGGCTGGCGAGCTCGGGAAATCGATGGCCATGAAATTGAGAGATACTGGGGAAGCGGCCGGCGGGGGTGGCGACCGGTGTAGCGGGGGGGGGGGCGGCGGCGGCAAGGTTCCTGACTTTCTGTGCGTGAGGAACCCTAGTAAGAGCAGAGGACGACGACGATGTCCGTACAGTCTGCCAGGAAAACGGTTCAGAACATGGGGAGGGACTGCGGGTTGATTTCGAAATAATGAAGGGGCTTAAATGAAAAATAGGCGTGACGTACGACAGACACGGTTACTGGTATTATATAGTAGAGATTAAACAAATAGTAAACATTTTCCAAAAATTCTGTTTTTTTAGACAAACATATACAAGTGTTCCACCCACGTGTAAAGTTTCGTGACGAAATGACATTTGTGATGCTCTGTGCGAAAAAAACAAATCATTGACAAAAATGGAATTTTAAATTTTAGTTTTAGAGCACTAATTTTTTTTCGCACGGAGCAACACAAATGTCATTTCAGCCTGCAACTTTGTAAGTATGTAGAACACTTGCATATGTTTGTCTCCAATGTTTTTTTTGACATGTTTTACTATTTTTAATTTTATTTTATCAAGCAGGAGCATATGAGCTCGGGAGACAAAACACCTCTCTTAAGATATGCAACAACAACAAGAACCACAAATCCATTGACAGATCCTAATTTACCATAAGATATTGAAACAGTACAACAAAAGCTGGTGAGAAGCTGAAGATAGTCATAATAAAGTTGTCGATATATCCGTGAAAACATCTTCAGCTTTTGCAAGGTGTTTGTGTATGTAATCTTCACAAAAACCTACTTATGACCAGGTCCTGCCCCAGGGTTTCACAACAGCCACTACGAAACGAACTACTACCCGACATAGTCATTACATTTACACCACAATTTCATGTAAGGGCATCGACTTGCCGTGCACCAATGCAAAAATCTAAGCAAAAAAGGGACATAACTCTTGATGACCCATTCCTTGCAGACAAATGTATTTCTTACAATGTTCGAAAAACTTTTAACTCAGTCAATGTACATTTTCTTCACTTTCTCTTTTGATTTCTTTCTTCCATCTGGTCTCCCCTTGTTTGTTCACGGAGTTGGACTCCACGTTCCTTCCTCCCTATCTTCATCATAATCATCATCACCCAACTCCGGGAGTATGTGGTACTCCCTCATCATCCCTCAACCTCCACTTCTTATTTTGACCTACCAATTTCCAACGATGTTGGAACAAAAATGTTTGCCCTTCGACGAGAGTATTTAAAGGTACCTTTAATTGTAATGAGATCCTACATTTTATGGAGATAAATATGAGACACATGACATAAACAATAAAAAACAGTAAACTCGCATAGTCATAAATGATGGCACCACTTGGAGGTGCATTCCTCACTTGATCCAAGGAACCACTCCAATGGCTACAACAAGTTTTGATCATCTTCCACCGGTCTTGTAGAGCTCTCATTGAGGGAGACAATTGTGCTGACATAAATCGATGGAACAAGTCATCGATAAGTTGCCAATAGTTGTGTCGGGTTTGATCATTTTTGGTGTTCGTATCTAGTGTCACACCTCCCTTCAGCTTTACCCCATCTTCATCATTTGAATAATTTAATTTACCTTTTCTCCCTTCTTGATTGAGAAGGATCAAACACATCCTCCACATCCAGGGAGTGATCATATTATATATACGATAAAATTGATCAGAGACCTTGTGTAGGTTATTTCAGTTTATCTGGAAAAGTGTGGATAGACGAATTCATCTTTGATCAGAGACACACCGGCCCTGGCACCTTTTTGAATTTTTTGTGTTAATTTGGCGCCACCAAAGATCCAAAGTTGATTGTACAAGCGTGCTAGTGCCATGTATGGCACACAGTAGTATTGCTAGTGCCAGTTGATTTCTACTAACATCTAACCGCACCTAGGGTGTCTGTTGAGTGTTGACGCCGCCAGTGATAGTGGATTTGCCTGTGGCGCTGCAGGCGACTATGATCACGTTCACGGCGGCGATCTTATATCTCAAGCGTTTCTTATATTCGATTGCTCACGCAAGAGCTACACAGTTCTGATCGAAATCCGCACAAGTGCATGCCCCCGGCAGCAGGCAGGCAGGCACGCACCGTACTCAGGACACGGTGTTCAGGTTCAGCCCCTGGTTCTCCTGCATCCTTGGCAACAGCGTAGATGTTCCGTTGTGCTTGAGGAAGCCAGCGTACCAGCGAGCCGAGAGCCTGGCTCGCCGTGGCCGCCTCTCGTCGGCGAAGTCGACGTGGTACAGGCCGTACTTCGACTGGTATCCTCCCAGAAACTCGAACAGATCCACGAACGCCCAGGCGAAATAGCCTCTCACGTCAGCTCCGTTCCTGCAGAACAAGAGAGCCAGCATTCTCTTACTTCTTAGAAACAAGTGAGTGAACGGGCAGAGCTGCTCTGTTCTAAATTAAGTGCTGAAGAAACTAGACGTGTTTGGTGAGGTCTTAGACGCACCTCATCGCGTTTAATGTGCTTTCCATGTGTCTGCTCAAGTAACCGATCCTGTCGGTGTCCTCTAGATTGTCGTCGGCAGATTCGATACCTGGCCAGATGTAATAAGAATGATCCACCCTGTTAACGAATCAACTATATTCATTAGCAATACTTCCATAATTCTTGTGATGGTTTAGTTCAAACTACTACAACCACGAGAAGAGTTATGGAACGGAGGTAGTACTAGCTTCTGGCGGGAAATTGGGATTACCATTCTCTTGCACACAGATGGGAAGGTTCCCATAGGTTTCTTTTAGATACTCCAGCACCAGTTGCAACCCTTTGGGATCACTTGCATTATTTCTTGGGGCATCCTGCAGACCAACAAAGGTCATCTTTGACAGTTATTTTCAAACTTATGATATCGTCATTTTAAAGCGCAACTTTTTTTTGTCTAATCAGCTCAGAACACATGATCCAAAAGAGGTACATTTGCATGGCCACAAAAACTAGAGTTGGCAACTTCCTTGCAAAACACATTAATTGCTGGCACAATTTTTTACCTTACCAAGTGGCGGGTCTGTCCGAGAAACTGCATTGTACAAAGGAATCACTTGTTAGAAACATTACTGCAACTCTTTTCAATTACATTTGTCTAGTGAAGTGGTGAGCATATAGTATACTTTGAGACTGAAATGGTTAAGAAAAATAACAGTTCCTGGATGCAGTACTCTGGCAGAAAACATAAACAGGTGACAGAAAAACAACGCGAGCCTCTGAAGATAAATAATAGACATTAAACATGTTTAGAGATGACTGAATAATATCTTAGTTGCATTGTTTGCTTGTAAGCACATTGCACCGTGACAAAATAGAGAGAATCGAATTCTACATCCACATGCCACACAATTATGAGCGGCAATAACCTATCCAGAAAAAGGATACCTACATCTGAAATCAACTGACATGTCCGCGCTGTAGTCTCGAACACCTGTTCCTAGAGGGCGATCATTCACATAGACAGAATAGTAGTGATTTATTCCAGTAAAATCTATAGAACCCTTGATAAGTTCAGACTGATATTTCGTGAAGGGTGGAAGGCGAGATCCAACATTCCTCTTCATTACTTCTGGGTAGTCCCCAGACACCAATGGCTCTAGTATCCTGCAAGTAACGCACTAAGGTCTCAACAATGCACAGATTGAGGAAAGGATATTGCTTGACACCAACAGTGCTTCTTGCCAGCGGAGCCGTTTGCCATCCGTTCCGACTCGTCGTCCCTCGTCGCACCTGAGTCTGGACGAGGCTGTGTGCCACTCTTCGTCTTGTCCTGCGGTGCATCCAAGACCCACTGCTAGGTGTTGTGAGGGGATCAGTGACTCCGTCTTCCAGTCCCACTTTGCTTTGCTGCGTTTGGAGCTCTGTCAGATGGTCGCTGACCGTATTGAGGAGGCGTCTCGCCCTCTTCGTGAAGAGGTGGCTAGTCTCAAGTTGTTGTTGGCAGGCGTTGATGGTCCTTTACAGCCGACAGAGGCATGTGGTTCTGATGGTCTGGGGCTCGTCCAGGGGGAGGCTTTGTTTCCGCTTGACTCCGGTGAGCAGAAGTCGTCTGTGGTTGAGGAATCACTTCACTATGGTTGTTTCTCTCCTCATGGCAGTCCCTGCCCGTCACCGCATCTTGTTGTGATGACTGCCTCTGAGGGTGAGGATATAGGTGGGATCTTGGCTCCGGCCCTGCCGATCACACCAGAGTTTGAGGAGTCGAGTTTGGATTCTTCTTTGGCCTCGTTAAAGGCTTTGGCGGTGGCCTCGTTGCCCTCTGTGGATAGTGGAGGAGTGTTGGATCCTATCTCTGAGGCTCTTTTTGCTAAAGAGCTTTGTCGTTTACTCGCGTGTTTAGAGGCAACTAATCCTGGATATGGAAAGGATATTGCTTGCGTCTTGACAGGGAAGGCTTCAGATGACGTGATCAGGAAGGTGGAGGAATCCCTCAGCGCAGCTTCTTTGAGGGGCAATAAAGAAAGAAGAGTTTAGCAAAGAAAGCTTCGGCGGATGCGGTGTCCTAGAGTTGATGTCTTTTCGCGGTTTGTTATAGGTTGAGAGAGTTTGTTGCTTTAGGTGTTGCTCTTTGTGGTTTTGTAGGCTCCTCTATGTGGTGTTGTGTTGGTGTTGGTGGTTGTGTTGGTGTTGTTTGTTGTATGGTTTTCGCCCGGTTTCTTCCGCTAATAAACCGGGCATCCTCTTCTTAATTAATATATGGGGCAAAGCTTTTGCCCCACTGTTTCAAAAAAAAAAAACAATGCACAGATTATGTAGGTTAAATATTTCCAGTGACAAAAAAGAGGTAAATTACCCTCGTACCAGCCAAACAAGAAGTCTTTATATCTCTGAGTTGCTTCTAAATCGGCGGAGGAATTTGTCAGCGGATAACCCCAGAAGGAGTAGATATTTATGCCAACAACTCCTTTTTGCATGGCCTGCATATAAAGGTTCCTTTTAAGTTTTCAATAGAATATAGAAGTACAATGTAACAGGGAAACAAGGAGAACGGAATAATTTATTTAGGAAAAAAATCTAGGAGCACTGCCCACTCTGTTAGTGGTATAAGAGTCTATGTACATTTCGGTAAAAAAGAGTCCATCCCTGTTTTGAAGGGAACAATGTGTCAAGGCCAGGAACCTCACTGTATTATAAGAAGTTCTGGCCTATAAAAAAAGTGATTTTATGGCCTTGATAGCTCAGTTTCAATGAGGGGAATTGCCCCTGTTTCAACTGAACTTTGGCACTATTATTTTACTTCCTAAGAAGGAGGATGCAATTCAAATTCAGCAATATAGGCCCATTTGCCTTTTGAATATGAGCTTTAATTTTTTTACAAAGGTGGCAACTCACCGTATTTCACAAATTGCACACAAGGTTATTAGACCAACACAATCTGCATTTTTGCCTGGGCGCCATATCTTGGAGGGAGTTGTGGTGCTTCATGAGACCATCCATGAAATTCATAGGAAGAAAATGGACGGTGTGTTATTTAAAATCGATTTTGAAAAGGCCAATGACAAGGTCAAATGGTCTTTCCTTCAACAAGCTATGCGAATGAAAGGTTTTGATCCAGCTTGGTGTAGGTGGATTAATAATTTTATTCACAAAGGTAGTGTGGGGATCAGGGTGAATGATGACATAGGTCATTATTTTTAGACCCGAAAAGGTTTAAGACAGGGCGACCCGCTGTCACCTATCTTATTCAATATTGTAGCAGATATGCTGGCGATCTTGATTGCAAGAGCAAAAGAAGATGGTCAAGTAGAAGGTCTAATACCTCACTTAGTGGATGGGAGCATTTCTATTCTACAATATGCTGACAGCACCATACTCTTTATGGAACATAATTTGGAGAAAGCTCTAAATATGAAACTCATTCTCTGCATTTTTGAGCAACTTTCTGGCCTAAAAATCAATTTTCACAAGAGTGAAATTTTTGCTTTGGGAGGGCAAGAGAAGTTGAGGCTCAATATAGGGAATTATTCGGGTGTGAATCAGGAGTCCTCCCTTTCCGTTATCTGGGAATTCCTAGCCACTTCTGAAAATTAAAAAATGGTGAGTGGAAATCAATTGAAGATTGTTTTGAAAAAAAATTGGCCTCTTGGGTTAGTAAGCTTCTTTCCTATGGGGATAGATTAATTTTAATCAATTTGGTTCTCACCAGTCTACCGATGTTTATGTTATCTTTTCTTGAAATACCAAAAGGGGTAAGGAAAAGACTAGACTTTTATAGATCACGCTTTTTCTGGCAGAGTGTTGGTCATAAAAAGAAATATAGGCTTACAAGGTGGAATATAATTTGCAGACCAAAGGATCAAGGGGTCTTGGGGTTGAGGTTTTAGATCTAAAAAACAAATGTTTGCTATCTAAATGGTTGTTTAAACTCCTAAACGAGGATGGGGTTTGGCAGCAATTAATTACAAACAAATACCTTCACTCGAAATCGCTATCGCAAGTGCAAGCAAAACCAACGGACTCTGCCTTTTGGAAGGGCCTTATGCGAGTTAAGGAGGACTTTTTTCTCCCGAGGTCTTTCAATATTGGTAATGGACATAATACAAGATTTTGGGAGGGCGCTTGGTTGGGTGATAAACCTCTTGCTCAACAATATCCGACGTTATATAACATAACCCACCAAAAACAAGTTTCGGTGGCACATTATTTGGAGCAAGAACACCCAAATATTCAGTTCAGACGAGCTTTGACAGGAAATAGATGGGTTCGCTGGCTGCATTTGGCAAGTTGGTTGATTGATATCCATCTAAATGAAATTAATGATACTTTTGTTTGGGGGTTAACTAGCTCAGGAGTTTTTACCGTCAAATCAATGTATCTAGATTTTATGAATGGTCATACAAAATATCTTCATAAATATATTTGAAAATAAAAGTACCACTAAAGATTAGAATTTTTATGTGGTTCTTACACCGAAAAGTTTTGTTAACCAAAGATAATCTGATTAAACGTAATTGGATTGGTAGCACCAAATGTTGTTTTTGTGATCAAGATGAAACAATACACCATCTTTTTATTTCCTGTCCACTAGCTCGTGTAATTTGGCGTATTGTTCATATGGCTTTCAACATTACTCCACCAACTAATATCACAAATCTGTTTGGGAATTGGTTGCATGGAGTTAATAAGAAATACAAAACCCAAATAAGAGTGGGGGTTTGTGCTTTGCTTTGGGCCATTTGGCATGTTAGAAATGACTATGTGTTTAAAAAGGCCAAAAATATCTCTTTATTGCAGGTTATTCCTTTGGCCACGCACTGGATCCGTACGTGGCCCTTTCTCCAGTCAGCGGACCATCGGCAGGCCACGGATATTGGGTGCAACCGTTTGGAGATGGTCGCGCAGGAGTTCTTCACCCAATTCGGCTAGCGATGTGCAAATAGGATAGCATGTTGATGCATAGGCATTTCATTTTGCTCTCTCTTTTTCGCTAGTTGATACATGTCTCAACCCTTTGTGATCCGTGAACTATAAGACCTTGGGATTTTTAATAAAAGTAATAAAGGCCGTATGCATCAGCTAGATGCAGAGGCTGGGGTAGCTCCCCCTTTTCTAAAAAAAGGGCCAGGAACCTCAACAAAATAAACCGACTTTTCCACCAAATAATACTACTGTCAATGTGTGGATGATATCTAAAAAATATGACCGAAAGCAGTGCCTCCATTCTCGAACAAAGCTAAGATAGCATAAAGTGTGGCAGTTTATGAAGGAACAAAGCAGCGCGAAAACTATTTTGAGTACAATATCATTCACTCACCTGATATTTTCTTTGTACAGACTGAAAGCTGATGCATGAGCCGTAAGGGTATTATGAACTGCTATGTAAGGTTCTACACTAGAATTCCCAACAGCGCACTTTGTCACTCCAAAAGGATCCGAGCAACGGGCAGGAGGGAACAAAGCCACATCATGAGAGGAATATGCACCGATGTTCGGCTCATCCATAGTCGTCCAGGATGCAACCCTATCTCCGAACTCCCTGAAGCAAACGTCTGCATACGCTGTGAAATCTTCGCTGCATTTTTGTACATGTCAAAATATTGGCAAGAAATTATGCTGTATGCCAATGTTACTATAAATTTGCCACTGCAGGAGCTGCTTATTTTGTAGAGAAACCACATATCAACTTACACAATTCTGGGGCTCAACCATCCACCATACTCGTCTTCAAGAATTTGAGGGAGATCTAGATGGTTAAGTGTGATGTGTATTTGAATTCCTGGATAAATATCACAAAGATCGTAAGGTGCAGATTATCAATGCCTTCACTCTTTTTCTGCACACATTTCTTGAAAATAAATAATGTTTATGTCTATTCCATGAACCTAACAATTGGCCGCGGCTACTTTTCGAAGTGTACTTACCATGATTCAGTAGTTATCAATGAGGTTATTGTAGTACTCTAGGCCATCTGCATTGACTTCTCTGCGTCCATCTGCAAACCCAAAATTTCCAGAAACACTGAGATAAACTAGAAAAGATCTAAAGCATTTGTTCCCATGAAGGTTATGAGGAAATATTTACTTGGAATGAGCCTAGACCAGGAGATGGAGAACCTATAGGCCTCTAGGCCCATCTCAGACATGAGCTTGACATCCTCCTGCAAAATCAGATAAGCCAAATTTGTTTTCGAACTGCTAAAGCAGAGAAGTGCTGAGGATTTTTGCAAGGCCCCCTGTTATTTACCATGTATTTGTGGTACCCATCTGCAGCAACATCTCCCGTGCTTTTGTCTGCCATTCTTCCTGCATGCACAAATCGAATTGCCAAAATCACCAGCTTGAACCTAACCACATCGAACGAATCCTTGGTCGAGCACATGCAGTTCTGCTCTTAGGTATTGTCAAGTTTTCATGCTTAATTTAGATGCGCTTCAGCAATAGAAATGCCGTGTAAAATTACACAGAGTAAACTAGCCTCAAATATGTACTCGGCGCATCAGGAAAACTGCTCACAAAGCGTTCAAGGTTTTGTTTTGTGGGCATTTGAAACACAAAGATGAAAATTATCCACAATAATATGCTGCCATGATATACCAAAATGGATTCATATGTTGCAGCATAGGAAAACCAGAGACATGTTTCTGCCCCTTTTGAGCATCCTTTTTTTTCTTCTGTTTCCTTCTTCTTTTGGTTTTCTGTTATCTTTCTAATAATAGAAATCGGCGGAGGGGACCCTCCTTTTCAAAAAAAATAAAAAAAATTGACAAACAGGCCGCAACCAACCAGCGTGAGTGAAAGTGTCCCAAATGCTTGGGCTCCTGCCACCCTCATCAACAGCACCCTCATACTGCGTGCAAAAAAAAACATCAAAATTCAGTACGTCGGTAAGATAATTGCATAGTATTAACGAAGTCATTTGATGAACTAAACACGGAAGAACTGTCAGCTCAAACAAAATAGGTTACTTACTTCATATGCTGAGGTTCCAGCTCCAAAGACGAAGTCTTGTGGGAAATCACTTCTTGTGAAGCCGAGATCAGTCACAGTTGCATCCTGAACTCAGAGGGACAGCAAGAGGAAGAAGAAGGCAGTAGCACCCATGTGTGCTGGCGCTTCTGTGTCACAGTCGATTCGTTCCCTTAGCCGAGGATCTATATCAAACTTATCTCAACCCCGTCGAAGTACCCCTAATAAAAGCTTCAACCTCGAACAAATTAAACAACACTTATCTGAAGTCGGAACTCGTGTGGGCATGGGCAGCTACAACATGGGAGACTGTGGTGTGCCTGCACTCTTCCATTCCATGGGAACATTTATGTGACATTTTCTCTTAGTACTTGCATAACACGTCACAACTCTGAAGTCTGAACCCCCCGCATTCAGCGACCAAGTGATATGCTGAACCTCAGCCTTTTCTTTGAGTAGGTCGGAGCACTGGTAGAAAATGGGCCTATGGTCCCGGTTCGGTTGGGCCATCAGTCCCGGTTGTCCAACCGGGACTGGCCAATCGGGACTAATGCTAGTCCCGGTTGGGCCACGAACCGGGACCAATGGTGGCCACGTGGCCAGTTCTGGCTGGGCGTGGGGGAGACTCATTGGTCCCGGTTCTTGTTACGAACCGGGACCAATGAGTGTTTTTTTTTTGGTATTTAGGGTTTAGGGTCTCCCTCTCGCCGGTGCCCCTCTCCCTCTCGCCGGTGCCCCTCTCGCCGGTGCCCCCTCTCCTTCTCGCCGGTGCCTCCTCTCCCTCTCGCCGGTGCCCCCTCTCCCTCTCGCCGGTGCCTCCGTCGTCTCCCCCTTCTTCGCATCGCCGACGTGCTCTCCATCGTTTCCGTACGCATATTATACGCTCTACTATATACACAGTACATGTTGATGCATATATAATTAATATTCGATCTCTTGCGAGAATACAACTATTTAATTACATGGAGATAGATCAAGCCATCAAGGCATATGTAGTTCATCGTCCGAAGCAAATGTTCTCCCCTTTCATCGATGACCTCCCTAAGCAGAAATCCCGCCAATTCCTCTTGAATTGCTCCTACGCGCAGTTCTGGGTCGATCTTCTCCCGCATTTTGCTGAAAGCAGTTGTTCTCCGCTCAGTGGTCAACTCGCGAATGAACTCGCAAACGTAGAATCCACATAAATTACTCCCCGGTGGCTGCTGCGGACTTTCCACCGTTTTATAAGTTAGCTCATCTTTGAATGGACCTTCTACCTTCTGTTTGAAAATTGTCCAACACCTGCTTTGGCAAAGAAAATGAACAAAGGAGTTATTAATTACTTGACATCAGGGAACGAACGAAAGAGGGCGATATAATGCGATAATGATTGAAATTACTTGTTGAGCATTTCTTTCATGTCGGACCACAACGCTTGGTCCCAACTTAATGAGTCGTGGACTTCAACTGTGGACTTGTCAGGTTGAATGCTTAGCAGAATCCAGTGGAACCTGCGGACGTTTACATAAAGCAGACATGCATAGCTCATCAATTACACTTAACATCGAGAAAGCCAAATAAAAATATGTACAAGACAGAAACACTCACCTGAAGTTGTAAGGAAATAGTATTTCCGTACAGAAATGTTGCATGGTTAAAAAGGTGGTCAGGTCATGCTCCACGTCTTTGGGGTGATTGACTAACGTATGTGAATTCACGATATATGGGTCAACGAACCCAACCTCAAAAACTTTAGATCTTTTGCATTCCAGCATCTTCATTCTGCATAATAGCGTACAAAAGGATATATATATAGGCAGGATAATATAATACAGGCAATGAACGAGCTGAGCTAGAGACTTAATTACGAAAATAAATCACTTACAGACAATAGCAAGAGAGGATAGATTTGTCGAGGGCGCGCTTTTGGAATAACTGGAACAGTTCAGTCAGTTGAACCTGTATAATGTAACGTTTGAAGAAATGCTCCACTCTAACGTCCAGCGGAAACCACTCTTTCGCGTCCTTCTTTGATGTGTGCACCAGGTACCAGGTATGCAGATTTCGCATATGTGTTGATAGACCCGTCATCTCCTCATTACTGACCATAGGCTCCCCTTGGACATATTTCCGTGCCATCTCTAACATTGGCGCATGTTCATAGCCTAAAAGTTGACCAAGGCTCATACCCAAGGCGGTAGCCTGTTCCTTGGCCTGAGATACAGTGACACCAAGTTCTTTAGCAGCAGCTATGGCTCTGGGGTCCAATAATTCCAGGTCCTTATCCATAGCGACTCTGAAGTCCTTGTCGACATCGGAACACACTATGAGCGGGGGGACCGATTGATTTTTCTGCTGTCCGAGCTGGGCAATTTGTTTCCCGCTTTTTGCACTTCTTCCCTTGTTCTGCTCAGACTGGGCACGTGCTAGCTTAGTAAGTTCACGACCATAGTCAGATGGCAGATTCATCGATATCTGGGATGGCTGCTCAAGGAAGGACTTTCTCCACTTTTTGGATTTTTCATCGTATACCGGCTTCTGCTCGGGCTTTTTTGGTGCAAAAAAAGCCTTATTGTAGGCAGCCACCTCCGCGGCGTTTTCCGCTACAGTCCTGTCATAAGGTCTAATGGGAAGATTCTTATGAGGTACTGTTGGGAGGGGCGACCTTTTACGTTTCGGTGATCGCTTACCCCTCATAGTACGAGCGGTGGGCGGAAACGGCTGACGCGGCGGCGGAGACGGCTGACGCGGCGGCGGAGACGGCTGCGCTGGAGACTGGTGAGGCGGTGAAGAGGACTGTTGCGCTGGAGAATGCTGAGGCGGTGAAGAGGACTGTTGCGCTGGAGACTGGTGAGGAGTCGATGGCCTTGGCTGCCAGTTCGGAAGCACGATGAATTCCTTTGGCCATAGAATGGTCGCTTTCTTGGCTTCTCCAAGTTCAAGCACCTCCCCATCTTCACCTGCAGGGTGTTGCAGCTTCAGCTCCTCATAATCTTTCATCACTTCATCCACCGCGACAACAGCGTAGCCATTTGGAACCGGAGAGAAATGGTAAGTTGGATTAGGTCCAATTGGTACGACATAGCCGACCGCCACCTTCACGGTTAAGTTAAAAACTTTCACATGCATCTCACAAGGTGTGCTCTCCGTGATATCATCCACTGGGTAGCGACGAAGTGGAGCCACTGCATCATCATTACCATCCTGGAGCTCCGTGGAAGCCACGCTGCTTTTCCGATTCGATGGGCCACCGGTACCATCGCATGCAGCTTCTACCATGTGCCGTTGAGATTGGCCGCTAGTACCTTGCTGGCTAAGCACGGCAATTTGTTCCTTCTGCAGCTTTAATTCTACTTCTATATTACGCAGCCGGTCTGCAGCAGCGCGTGCTTCCATTGCCTCCCTTTCCTTTCTCCTCTGATGGCTTCTATCAGGAAATTTCTTCCTGTGCTCGGGAATCGCAATTGTCTTGGGCTTGGAGCCAGGTACGCCTCGTAACCGTCCGTCGTGTTCCTTATTCCCAAGGGCGCGTGTGAGCTCGTCATCCTCTCTATCGGGAATGAACCGTCCCTCTTCAACATCCTTTACTGCATTTCTAATTTCTTGGATGGGTAGTAGGGGATTATCTTTGTGTCTTCTGTTATATATGCACTTCCCTTCTGCGTCCAACGTGCCCCCATGCCCGTAAAACCAATTTCTTGCCCGTTCGATCCACTTGAGTGGCTCTGGAGTGATCCCATTAGCCAGCAGGTCCGCCTCAAGTTTCTCCCACTTAGGCATGCTACCAGCGTAGCCACCAGGCCCCATAGTATGGTGGTACATCTTTAGAGCAGCATTTGCCGCATTTTTTGCAGACTTTTCCAGAGCTTCCTCTGATTTCTTGTACGCCACAAATTCTTCCCAGTAGTCCTTTATCTTCTCATACCCTTTATCGAAGTCTGGAGTCTTATTTTTCTTGACAAACAGTTTGTTCAATCTTTTCTTCCAGTTCTTGAATAGCTCGGCCATCTTCTTAAGTGCCCAGTCCTTGACTTTTTGCTCCATGATTTTCCGGGCAATCTTTTCTGCCTCATCTGGATCCTCCTCATCTGAATCCACCTCTGGCGCCGGCAGGGTGAAATTAACCATGAGCTTTCTCCAAAGTCTTTCTTTGCCCTCATCGCTGACATATAGCTGTCCTTTCTCCTTTGGCCGATGCCATTCTCGAACGGTGATCGGGATGAAGTCCCTAACAAGAACTCCGCATTGCTTTACCATTTTATTTTTAACACCAGGGGGAGCAGTCGGTGTGCCGTCTTCAGCGACTCTTTCGATCGTGTACCTTTCTTGGTCGCCCAACTTTTTGGCTGGGCCTCGTTTTGTCCTTACAGAAGATTTGCTCGATCCGGAGGGCTAAAAGAAGAAAGAGCGTTAATATATGTATATAGACAGCAGAGGCTTAATTAATACAATCTTCGGCTTCATTAATATATGTATATGCACCTCGCCGGAGTTTGCAACATTTAATGTTCCACCGGAGCCTTCGGCTTCTCCCTCGTCGGCTTCTCCCTCGCTGACTTCTCCCTCACCCCGGCCGTCGGGTTCTACCTCACCGGAGCCGTCTCTTCGGTTGAGAGACTCATCTCCCTCACCGGAGTTGTTCAAAAACTCCGTGGTGACATCGACAATATCTTCCGGCCCGCGGATTATATCCTGGAGGATATTTTCCTGATCTTCGTCTCGTTCCATAGTTTCTGCAAATTAAGAACAATGCACAAAACTTTAGTTGGGTAACTTGTTCCATATGTCAAGATACATCTACAATATCATCTCATTTGCAAGAACAAATTAGAAACTTCATATGCTGCCTTATAATCTCATTTGCAAGAGCACCTCGTATCGTAAACCCGTAAACTCGTAAACTCGTATCGTAAACCCGTAAACTCGTATCGTAAACCCGTAAACTCGTATCGTAAACTCGTATCGTAAACCCGTAAACTCGTATCGTAAACTCGTAAACTCGTAAGGTCGGAACAAAATTGTTTCCCTAACACAAAAAATCCTAAGTGTTTGAATTTCTAAACCTAAGCAAAAAATCCTTTAATTCATACATTCATACATTCATATATTCATACGTACTGCCGCACTGCAATGTCACTGCAAATTTTTAAACAAAATTGCTAAGTTTCAAAATTTCATTGCAACTAAAAACAACTTTATCTAAATGACTTAGCAATATTTCTAACAAAATTGCTACATTAATAATAACCTAAAATAATCTAAACAAAATTGCTAAGTTTCAAAATTGCTAAACTTTCAAAATTGCTACACTAAAAATTATTTTTGTTGCTCAATTGATTCCACAAAAATTAGGGATGCTAATTTACCACAATACTAAGCTAACAAAATTGGATTCACATTTTAAACTACCACTGTACAAAATTAAACTACACTAAATTAAACTACAAATTAAACTACCACTATACAAAATTAAACTAACACAATTTTTTAACATTGTTTTCTAACTTTTCTTTCTAACTTTGTTAAATTTTCAAAATTTTATAACTTTTCTAACTTTGCTAACTTTGCTAACAACTCTAAAATTTCTCACATTTTGCTAACATAGCTAATAACTCTAAATTTTCTAATTTTGCTCACATTTTCTAAGTGGGAGCGCGAGGCAGAGGAGCGTGAGGCAGAGGAGCTCGAGGCAGGGGAGCGCGACGGCGGAGAGGAGGACGGAGGAGGAGGCCGGCGAACGGAGGGAGCGCGACGTACGGCGGAGGAGAGAGATGATCGGAGGAGGGGGAGGCCGGAGCAGGGGCGCGTGATGGAGGCGCCGGAGCAGAGGGCCGTGCGACGGGCTCCTCTCCTTCTTCTCAGCACGGGCGGCCGGCGTGCGGGCGCGGCGGCACGGGCGTCGAGGGCACCGGCGTCGAGGGCGAAGTTGGGCAGCCTGACGGCGTGCGGGCGCGGCGGCACGGGCTCCTCCTTCTCTTCTCCGGTCCTTAGCGTTTCTGCGAATGAATCGGGGAAGGAGAAGGGCAACAGTTAAGTAGCAGGGGTCTTTGGTCCCGGTTGCTGGAAAGAACCGGGACCAATGCCTCTTTGGTCCCGGTTCGTGCCAGCAACCGGGACCAAAGAGTGGGTCATTTAATGCCAGATCCAGTGGCGCGCCGATGGACTCTTTGGTCCCGGTTCTTGCCAGCAACCGGGACCAAAGAGTCCTTTTTCAAAATTATTTCGAACTTTTCAGTTCTGAAATGTTGTTCCCGCCTTTTTTTTCTTATTTAGGTGTTTGAATATGAATTTCAAATGGTTTTGAATCTGAAAAGACTTTCAACATGAAAAGTGTTTAAATTTGAATAAATAATCCAAAACCATTTTCTGTTTTCTGAAATAATTATTCTAACTATACAAACTATTAACCATTTTGCCATTTTCAATTAAAAATATATTAACTTTATTGCATATTTTGAATTGACAAAACTTTCAACGTGAAAAGTGTTTGAATTTGTATAAATAATCCAAAATCAATTTTACATTATTATTGTCATTTTCAATTTAATATGGATAAATTCATATCTTTAAATCCGTAAGTCGAAATTCGACAAATAATCCGTAAGCAGAAGTAAATGCAGAACAATTTCAGTAAACCTATATTTGTAAGATGAATGTTTGGTGTTGTAAAATGCAGAAGAAAGCAGATAAAAATTATTAATTCATTTATCTTAATGCATTACATAAAAGGTTTAATACATTATTACACATGATACAACGTCTCACAAGCGCTTGAAAGAAACACACCCCTGATCCAACATCACCAACATTATTCTACATAAACGGACTTGCTGGCTCGAAGGCCGTAGGATTAGGGGGAACGGCGGGAGGAGCCAGCCCCGTGGGCGGCCGCCCGGTTCTCGCGCGCACGTTTGCGGCGGAGGGCAAGATCCATGGAGGATGAGTCTTTCAGCGCCCAATCCAGATCGGAAGCCTCCTTCGCCTTGAGCTGGTAGGAAGTCTTGGCTCGCTGGACAGGGTAGTCGCGGACAGACTGGAAGGAGGCTTCCATGGCCTCCTGTATCTGCAACCCACAACCTTCTTCCCCGTCGTCGCTCCAGTCGAAGTCGTCGTCGTCCTCCTCCTCCTCCGCGGGAGGAGCGGCGGCGCCTGGTGGAGGTGCAGCGGCGCCAGGTGGAGGTGCGGCGGCACCTGGTGGAGCAGGAGGCCGGTAGCTGGGCATTCCTCTCCACGCCGGGCTCGTGGGCATACGGCGGGATAGACTCCCGCGGTTGCGCCCAAGCGCGCTCTGCCGAGCACGCTCGACCTCGTCCAGAAGGCGCTGCGGCGGGCGTGGCGGATCCATCTCGTGGAGACGATGCGTTCGTGGCTAGGAATGGTGGATTAGGGTTTACCCCGTCGGCGACAATATATAAAGACCTCCAGGGCAGCGCTGGGGGAGGACACGTGCCCAGGGAAGCGCTGGGGGAGGACACGTGTCGTGACCGCAAAGCCCGTCTTTAGTCCCGGTTGGTGTTACCAACCGGGACTAAAGAAGCACACGGATCGTGTGTTTCTTTCAAGCGCTTGTGAGCCGTTGGATCAGGGGTGTGTTTCTTTTGAGGGATTGTGAGCTGTTGGATCAGCAGTATCACGACCACTTCGTGAGCCACATGACCCGGTTGGTGTTACCAACCGGGACTAAAGAAGCACACGGATCGTGTGTTTCTTTCAAGCGCTTGTGAGACGTTGGATCAGGGGTGTGTTTCTTTTGAGGGATTGTGAGCTGTTGGATCAGCAGTATCACGACCACTTCGTGAGCCACATGACCCGGTTGGTGTTACCAACCGGGACTAAAGAAGCACACGTACCCTATATATAGCCGCCCTCCTCAGACAGGTTACTCACTCACACAAAACATTCCAGCGTCACTCGGAGAGGCATCTTTGGGCAACCAGCGGCAAGACGTCTCTGATGACCTGCGACCGTTCCAAACGGTTGCAGATCATCAGAGATGTGTTGCCGGACGGTTGTAGATCATCAGAGACGTCTTGCCGCTGCTTGGATCGAAGTGGCGCTCAAACACAAAACATTCCAGCGTCACTCGGAGAGGCATCTTTGGGCAACCAGTGGCAAGACGTCTCTGATGACCTGCGACCGTTCCAAACGGTTGCAGATCATCAGAGACGTCTTGCCGGACGGTTGTAGATCATCAGAGACGTCTTACCGCTGCTTGGATCGAAGTGGCGCTCAAACTCACGAGCCACCGTCGGGCTGTATGCAGGGGGAACTGTGTTTGGACGGTCGAAGCTGAGGTTTGAGAGGTTCCCACGGGAGGTGTGGGAGCCGACAACCACCTACCACGCGTGTTTCACCGGTCGTCATGCAATTAATTAACAGAAAACAAAAAAGAAAACTCACATGTGATATAACCCATTTCTTCTAGATGGAAACTCCCATTTCGTGTATTATGGTTTTCACCACATAAAGGTTTAATACATTACTACACATCATAATCTGCTGACATGTCTGTCTTGTCCTCGACTCCCACGATGTTTCTTTTCCCTGAACCATGGAGCATCTTCATTATTTAACGGGATGCTTGGGTCAGTTCTCACTGTGAAGGGCGGAATTTCATCAAACTTATCATAATCTGCTGACATGTCTGTCTTGTCCTCGACTCCCACGATGTTTCTTTTCCCTGAAAGAACTACGTGACGCTTTGGCTCATCGTCTGATGTATTCGTTTGCTTGTTTTTTCTTTTTTTCGGTCTGGAGGACATGTCCTTCACATAGAAAACCTGAGCCACATCATTGGCTAGGACGAATGGTTCGTTCTTGTAACAACCAAGATTCTTGAGATCCACTGTTGTCATCCCGTACAGCTGGTCTACCTTTATCCCTTCTCCATTCATGTTGACCCAACTGCACCGAAACAAAGGGACCTTAAAAGTAGGTCCATAGTCAAGTTCCCATATCTCCTCTATGCGACCATAGTATGTGTCCTTTTGCCCATCGTCGTTTGTTGCATCAAAGCGGACACCACTGTTCTGGTTGGTGCTCTTTTTATCTTGGGCGATCGTGTAAAATGTATTCCCATTTATCTCGTACCCTTGGAAATTCAATACAGTCGAAGATGGTGACGCGGCCAACAAGTAGAGCTGATCTCCGACAGTGGTGTCATTCATGAGCTGTAATCGCAACCAACTGCCGAAGGTCTCCATGTGTTTTTCTTTAATCCAGGAGTCATCCTTCCCCGGGTTCTTGGAGCGTACATAATTCTTGTGTTCCTCGATATACGGAGCCACGAAGGTGGAACTTTGTAGAACTGTGTAGTGTGCTTGAGTTAAAGAATGCCCGTCCCTACATATCAGTGCTTTCTTTCCTAGCGTGCCTTTTCCACTCAGTCTCCCCTCATGCCGCGATTCAGGAACACCAATCGGCTTAAGGTCAGGAATAAAGTCAACACAGAACTCAATGACCTCTTCTGTTCCATAGCCCCTTGAGATGCTTCCTTCTGGCCTAGCACGGTTATGAACATATTTCTTCAAGACTCCCATGAACCTCTCGAAGGGGAACATATTGTGTAGAAATACAGGACCGAGAATGGCAATCTCGTCGACTAGGTGAACCAGGAGATGCGTCATAATATTGAAGAATGATGGGGGGAACACCAACTCGAAGCTGACAAGACATTGGACCACAGCCTTCTGTAAACTTGGTAGAGTTACTGGATCGATGACCTTCTGAGATATTGCATTGAGGAATGCACATAGCTTCACAATGGGTACTCGAACATTTTCCGGTAGAAGCCCCCTCAATGCAACCGGAAGCAACTGCGTCATAATCACGTGGCAATCATGAGACTTCAGGTTCTGGAATTTTTTCTTTGCCATATTTATTATTCCCTTTATATTTGACGAGAAGCCAGCCGGGACCTTGATACTGCTCAGGCATTCAAAAAAGATTTCCTTCTCTGCTTTGGTAAGAGCGTAGCTGCTTAAGTATTGACGCCCTTTATCCGTCTGCTTGTTGTATGGGTCTTTCATACGTTGCTGGTCTGCCCGTGCTTCCGGTGTATCTTTTGTCTTCCCATACACGCCCAGGAAGCCTAGCAGGTTCACGCAAAGATTCTTCGTCACGTGCATCACGTCGATTGAAGACCGGACCTCTAGGACTTTCCAATAGGGTAGCTCCCAGAATATAGAGCACTTCTTCCATATGGGTACGTGGTTGTCAGCGTCATTCGGAACAGATAGACTGCCAGGACCCTTTCCAAAGATTACTTCTAAATCCTTGACCATGTCATATATAACATCACCATCAGGGAGGTTAGGCTTCTTCCGGCGATCTGCCTCACCGTTGAAATGCTTGCCGGGCTTTCTTACGGCATGACTGTTCGGAAGAAATCGACGATGCCCCAGGTACACATTCTTGTTTCCCAAATGTATACTTTCAGTCTTATCTAAACAGTGCGTGCATGCATTGTATCCCTTGTTTGACTGTCCTGAAATGTTACTAAGAGCAGGCCAATCATTGATGGTTACGAACAGCAACGCTCGTAGGTCAAATTCCTGTTGTTTGTGCTCATCCCACACACGTACACCTGGTTCGGACCACAACTGCAAAAGTTCATCAACTAATGGCCTTAGGTACACATCAATGTCGTTGCCGGGTTGCTTCGGGCCTTGGATGAGCACTGGCATCATAATGAACTTCCGCTTCATGCACAACCAAGGAGGAAGGTTGTAGATACATAGAGTCACGGGCCAAGTGCTATGACTGGAGCTCTGCTCCCCAAAAGGATTAAAGCCATCTGTACTTAGACCAAATCTTAAGTTCCTTGCGTCATCTGAAAATGTCGGGAACTCTCTGTCGATTTTTCTCCACTGGGACCCATCGGCGGGGTGTCTCAACTTCCCGTCTTTCTTACGCTCTTCTTTGTGCCATCGCAACAACCTGGCATGCTCTTTGTTTCTGAACAGACGTTTCAACCGTGGTATTATAGGAGCATACCACATCACCTTAGCAGGAACCCTCTTCCGGGGGGGCTCGTCATCGCACTCAACATCACCAGGGTCATCTTGTCTGATCTTGTACCGCAGTGCATTGCATACCGGGCATTTATCCATATTCTCGTACTCACCGCGGTACAGGATGCAGTCATTAATGCATGCATGTATCTTCTGCACATCTAATCCTAGAGGGCAGATAGCCTTCTTTGCTTCGTATGTAGTCTCGGGCAATTCGTTATCCTTTGGAAGCTTCGGCTTCATTATTTTCAGCAACTTCTCAAATCCCTTGTCAGAACAACCAGTCTCTGCCTTCCATTTCAGCAGTTCCAGTGTGGTACCGAGCTTTGTGCTGCCATCTTCGCAGTTTGGGTACAGCAACTTTTCGTGATCCTGAAGCATGGCCTCCAACTTTAGCTTCTCCTTTTCTGTATCGCATTCTCGCTTTGCATCAGAAATGACCCCACCAAGACCATCAGCGGGCTCATCTGATGCCCGATGTTCACCTCTTTCTTCTTCAACGTCTTCCATTACAGTATCACCGCATTCCTCAGGGAACATAGGATAGTTGTCATCATCCTCCTCTTCTTCATTGTCTTCCATCCTAACCCCTCTTTCTCCGTGCTTGGTCCAACAATTATAGCTGGGCATGAAACCTTTCCGAAGCACGTGGTCTTGAATGGTTCTCTTGTCAGAGTACTCCCTGACGTTCCGACACTTCTCACATGGACAAGGCATAAAATTATTCACTTTGTTTGCCTCAGCCACATCGAGAAATTTATGCAGGCCTGCAATAAACTCGGAACTGCGTCGTTCGCCGTACATCCATCGCATCCGTGCATCCATCTGCATCATATATATAATTAAGTTTATCAAATACCATTACAATAACATCGTGAATAGTGAAATGACCACCGTACATCGACACGTGCAATATTTCTGTATCAATTACAGATGAAAAGGATATAGTTGCTAACCTCGGCCGAGGATATCATCTTGTGTGAACTTAAGTGCGGCTCGGGCATTTCATCGAACACATCTTGTGCGTGGCAAAGGAAAAAAAAACTAGCACCCACTTCCCACCAATCCAACCAGAAAAAAAACAGAGGAGAGAAGAGAGGGGGGTGGGGGTTATTTTATAGGCAGGGGAGGGGTATTGGTCCCGGTTCTTGGCACGAACCGGGACCAAAGCTCCGCGGCAGGCCACGTGTCCGGCTCTGGAGCTTTGGTCCCGGTTCGTGCCAAGAACCGGGACCAATGACCCAACCGAACCGGGACCAATGGTCCACGGGCCCCTGGCAGCTCGAACCGGGACCAGTGCCAGGCACTGGTCCCGGTTTTTCATTGAACCGGGACCAATGGCTGGAGCGGCCCTGGACCAAAGATGGTTTTTCTACTAGTGGAGTTGCATCCTGAGCCCAGAGGGACATCGAGGTAGAAGATGCTTAATTGATTCGTGGGCCTCCGAGAGGGTCTATGTCAGAATAATTTTAACCTACCTCGTGGAGAACAATCCATTAAACAACATCTGTGGACATGCAGAGCTCAATGTAGGCACTGTGTGTGACTGCACTGCACGACCTCGATGGAAACATTTATCTGAATGAACATGACTTCCCTTTTCTCAAAATAAAACCATATCCGGGTCTTGGATTTTGATACTTTTTCT
This sequence comes from Poa pratensis, assembly GCA_947311845.1. Classification (NCBI taxonomy): domain Eukaryota; kingdom Viridiplantae; phylum Streptophyta; class Magnoliopsida; order Poales; family Poaceae; genus Poa; species Poa pratensis. Next base: position 27,553,825 of record CAMZMU010000058.1, on the reverse strand, counting down.
CTGCTCGTGTTCGACGCGCTGAAGTGATTGCGCACTTTCGCCCCTCCAGCATCGAGCCCACGTTTTTTTCTGGAAAAAACTCAGATCAGTACCAGCATCGATTAATAGAATAAGAAATTCAATCCCGTGTGAGAGTCACGGGGATGAATGGATGAGAAAGGTTGAGGCTGCACGGTTGGGCCGCGTACCAAAACACTATGAGCGGCATCGGCATCGTACCGCAGGATGCCCTATTCTCCAGGTCCTTGCACTCTGGGGAAATCGGGGAAACAATCTGTTGCGGCTGAACAGCAGTTGCAGTCGCTCCAGCGAGCACGCTGCGACCGGCTGGGGAACGGAGGTCTTGTCGACGCCGCCGTGATGAAAGAGCCCATGGTTTCAGAGGAATCGAAGTGCGCAGGTGGAGCAGAAAAAGAAAATGGCGACGGGTACCCATCGCTGCCTCGCCGCCGGAGAAGACACTACTGTCAGTGGACCGGAGAGGCAGGTAGAGATCCTTCGTCCGTGTGTCGCGGGCCGGCCCGTTTAGGGGTGCGGGAAGTAAATTTTGGTCCAACCTTTCCCGTACTTTGTCGGCCCAACCACTCGCTTTCTTGGATCCCACCACCATTCATGCTGGGCCAATCGAGATACGCAGGTCGACACCATGCACCGCTTGGATCAGTATAGCTTCTTTGACCCTTCAAGAAGAAGTAGGTTCTTCAAACTTTTCTTCGTTCGTGCGTTTCAAAGGTTGTCAATTTTAACTTGATGCGTGGTGATCTCCTAAGAACAACTTAACTGGACTAGGAAAGTGGGAAGTCTTTAATCTTCTAAGTATCACATCACAAGATAATTCATACATACCCACACAAAAAAAGTCATACATACTCATGTAAGAGCGCAAAAAAAGTTCCTACACAAAGAAGGCTATTCACCGTCACCCTGCTTTATACTGAAGCAAACATGTTTCTATAATTCAAAGATCATCTTGTACCCACATTCCATAACCCCGCCATGTTGCTGTCAAGCCCATGCACATAATTGTAGCGACACGATTTAGCTACAACAAAACCAATCAAGCAGCCCTAAGGAAAAATTGGGGCAATCAGAGAGATGGAAACATTCACGGATAATAGGCTACACAGGCAAATGCTACGGAACATGGCGCCGCATGACAGGTATGTTTGTGACGACAACGTCCATTTGGTGACCGCAGTCGTGTTAGGGTTACACCAAGTCTGGTTGGGGCATCAGGCCAATGGACTAATCGAACAATCCTAAGTAAGAATAACTAACAAAAAATGACTAATAATAGGAGTACCATATTTGCCGGATATTTAGCTGGCCAAAATCCGTATCCGACGAGGTTACTGTATCCTTAAAAATGATGCGAACAAAGGTTCAGAGAAAAAAATCTATGATTTATTTGTATGTGATCTATGAGATTTGATCCATACGGGTAAAATCACGATACTCGTTGCAATCTGTTCAAGTGCGGCTATAACAATCTACCAATGGTGATCTAATCTATGCACACCTATTTACTGGTTGTGAGCCATTAATTCTAAGAGATTACAGTATATTAGTGGCAAGTGTGTCAACGGGCATATTGCTACTTTGGGGTGGGAGTCTGAAGTTTAGCTGGAGGGTTGTGCTTGTTTATTTCGCTTGTACCTGAAGATGTGTCCATAAACAAAGCAGAGGACGACAGCCTGGTGGTGGATCATCTATCACCATGATCTAAAAACAAAGGGAAACGGTATGATCTAAAAACAAAGGGAAACGGTGCATTAGACCGTTGCTTTTAGCACGGAGTATACTTGGCGTTTTGCACGGGATCAATCGACGCCTCCGGCTCGATAGATTCAACAAGCAAAGGCTCCCGTTAAACTTTTTCCAAGCTAACTCTTCTTCTTTTTCCCCCGAACACGTCGGCTCGCAGCCACTAATCCCCAACGCCTTTTTTCTCGCTTCGCCTTCCCCTCCCCTCTCCCTTCGCCGTGGCCGCCATTCCCGTCCGCCTCCTCCTCCCCTCCAGTAAACCCTAGCCGCCGAACCTCCCAATCCCCCTCCAGCGCCCGAATCCGTAGCCCGCCGCTGCCCCAGCCGAGCTAGGGCTCGCCAATTCCGGGGCGAGCCGCCGTTTTCTGGGTAGATTTTTTTCCGGGGGATTCCTGCTTTATTATCCGGTGGAGGCATGGGGAGCCGGAGGGAGGAGGAGAGGAACGAGAAGATCATCCGCGGGCTCATGAAGCTCCCGCCCAATCTCAAGTGCATCAATTGCAACAGTGTGGTAATCCCTCCCACTTGCCTATTGCTTTATTAAGCTGATTGCTTTGTTCTGTTTCGTGGATCGTTGGGCGGGAGACTGTGTCGCTCCGTGATTAGCTCAGATTTACGAAATTTGTTGTCTCTGGTGCGAATTATTTGCTCGCTCACGTGTGTAAGCTGCAGCTGTCGGTTGGGCGATTTTACTTTTGTTGATAGGGTACACCCTTGCTGGGTTACTTTGGTTTATTTATGGAACTGCTAGTTTGTTGCCATTAAGTAATCTAGGATTGCTGGTTTGGTCTGTTCATAGAAAACGTTTTGATTTTCGTAGAGCTTACTGTTTTTGTCACTTCTGTATGCTATTGCCGCTCTTTATGTGATAATGAAGTTGCCTAGTTGGATGAATGCTGAAATTGTAGTGTATTCTATGCATAGAAGCAATTTGTGTGCCCTTATGCTGTTTTAGGGCGGTAGATTTTCTTCGTATTGTTTCAAGGATAGTCGCTTAGTTAACTGAGAAGTCGCTACATTGCTTAACTGCTGTTGAATCCACACACTATTTACTTACCTTTTGACTGACGCTAGATGCTATTATCTTGACATTATGTTTAATCACACAAGTGCTGTTCGTTTTGTTGTAGGGGCCACAATATGTATGTACCAATTTCTGGACCTTCACTTGCTTGTCATGCAGTGGGATACAGTGAGTACCTTGTCTCTTTGGGAATTTAGCCGACCATATAATATACATAATTCGCTCTGCAAGAAAATGTGATGTGGTATTTGATACTACCTCCTTCCATTAATAGATGACTTCCCAGAAAGCGTGCACTCAAACTTTGTCTACTAATATGTCAAATATTTAAATCTGTAAGTTGAAAATGGTATCACATCATGAGGATTATTTTCACAGTATAAATTTTCTACTAACATATGCCTACAAAAACTAATGCTTTATGCATATTGGAGACCGTGTCAATTTCTAAAACTTCATTTGTTTATGAACTGATGGTACTTTGTAACAAAACAAAGGAGCATATGCTCTTTATTTCATCAAGTCGTCAACAATCGGATATCACAATGTATTACACTGTTCCTCTCTAATTCTATGCCATACAAATTTTTCCATTTTATCATTCTAGAACTCTTGGGATAAGGTCATTCTGTGATTGTCAGAGGATGAACCCATTCCTCAATTTTATCGGGATTGTGATCATAAGGAATGAGGTAGACATGTGGTGCTGGTGATAGATTCGCTAGTTCTAAACCAAACACCCGACTAGTCTGTGGGCATAGCCACATACAATCAGTTTGCCGTTGTGGAATATATAATAAAGTTACGGTCTATTGTTAAGATATTTCCAATTACTACACTTTGTCGCCATACCCTTGATAATATTTTTTTCCTGTGTTTTATCTAACAGCCGTGAGTTTACTCACCGTGTCAAATCAGTGTCAATGGCTAAATTCACTACCCAAGAAGTGCGGGCTCTTGAACAGGGTGGTAACCAGGTAACTGTGCTCAGAACTTATTGTTCCCATCTAGAGTTACTTGTTCAACTTTACGACTTACACTGGAGTTGGTGACTGCAGCGGGCTCGTGATATCTACCTAAAAGATTGGGATTGGCAACGAATGAGATTGCCTGACAACAGGTGAGTTTATTTCACTCTGAAGTTCTTTATAGGCACTTCCTGCATTCTGCGCTATGAAAATTTCTGCATTTCCTCTTATGCTACCAAGTTTTTTTTTCCTGTTTCAGCAAACCAGAAAGGATAAGGGAATTCATCAGAGCTGTTTATGTAGACAAGAAGTATGCTGATGTGAAGTCCACCAACAAACCAGCCACCGACAGCGAGGTAAATGAGTTAGTAAGTAAAGAGTATTGATCTCAGATTCTGGATATCTTAGTGTTGCATTTGCCCTTGCCTAACCGTTGAACATTTCTAATACTTGGTGTTCATGCAAACTTTCTCATTATTTACCAAACCTCTGTGCTAACTATAGGATCCAATTTTTCAACAGAGTGTAAAAAGCAATGAAAGTGAAGTAAGAAGACCTGACTCCTATCATTCATACTCGCAAAGCCCACCGTATGATTTTCAGTATGAGGATAGACGATATGGTAAGCAAGTTAACACGCTTGCTCGAAGGCCTTCGGATAGGGCACTCTTTGATGGGAAACTCGGCAGCTTATTGTACAGTCCAGGTCGTGTCCGGGATCAGATGCATGAAGATCGATTTGCTAATGAGAGTCACGGGTCAAGATTTTCCGACTTTTCAGCCTCAAGCACCGGTGACTTGAGAAACGGCGCGCTTTCTCCTAGCTCTCAGGATACAGGGTACAGCAGCCCTTCCGTTCACCATTCAAGAAATGTATCCACTGAAAATCCTCAATCCCAAAGGCATCCAAATGCAGTTCCACAAATAGACTTTAATGGTGGTCGACATTCACAGGTTATTGATCCTCCCATCTGCATCTTCACTTTGCAGCAAAATTACCTTCTGTGCAATTCTTAAAGTACAGTGGCTTAGGCTGAAATATATCTCCTTCGTATGTGCAGCGAACAGCTTCTTCTGGAAGTTTTGGATCATTTGATGGTAGCTCACCATCTAATAAATCAGTTGATTCGGGTGTCCAGCCTGATGCACCTACAGAAAGGCCAGTGCCTTCTGCTGTAAACCGCCAGACTGGGGCGTCTTCTGTATCTCATTCGACACAACCAAATGCCTTGCAGCGCAGTACAAATTCACCAGCCAGCCAAATTACTCCCACCCAAGGATCTGTGCAGCATTTGCCAGTTTCGGCGCAACCACAACCAACAGCTTTCAGTAATCAAGACCTCTTTGACACATCAACAATGCCACAACCCGGCACTAGTGCTGCATCAATAGATCTGTTTGCGGACTTTAATCAACGTACTGCATCAATTTCTAGCGGTCATTCTGATGTTGTTAATGGAAGCGTGCATAATGTTGTGGTTCATCCTTCATCATCTGTAGCAGCAAAAGCAGTCCCCACATCTCATCCTGTGCACCAAGATCTCTTCGGTCTGTCAATTTCGCAGGAACCAGCAATTTCCTCTTCCCCTCCGTCAGTGGATCTGTTTGCTGGCTTTGACCAACAATTGGCACCTATGTCTAGTGTTCATCATATTACACCAGCCGCTCCATTACCTGCCAATGAAGGGTGGGCATTCTTTGACACACCTCAATATGGATCGTCGACTTCTGTTCCAAATCTGCAAGCTCAGGTGCCCGCTGCATTGCCTCCAAATGATAGTATCACCAAAGCAATTGATCAATCAACATTGCCAACTTCACCACCAAATGCCATTATTTCACAATCATCTCCGCCTATGAGGGATCAGTGGAGTTTAAATGCTGAAGAGGTGAAGATCCCTGTCTCCATGGAAAACTCCCAGGTACTGTCACATGTAATTCGGTATATGGAGCTTGTGAGGTTTATTATAACTTTATTTTTTACAAGTTAAATATATATTCTGATTTCTTTGGTTGCTTTCCAGGCCTGGAATGCCTTTGCTGAATCTACTGGGAACATGTCTAATAATTTGTTTGCGTTCAATACTATGCCTCAAGTTGCACCTCATCAGTTCACCAGGCCCAGTGTTCCTTATGTTGGACCAGAAACTCCGCAGGTGTGTAACTGTTTTTTTGTAACACTGCAGCTGTTGTTTTGATTGCTACGAAAGATGAAAAAATATTTCTCAAAGAAGGCTAGACTGAAAATTGAACCATTGCTCTAGGATTTGGCTAGGGGTGAGCCTGAAAGTTCAACTCCTGGGGACATGTTCCCTGGCTTCAATGTCTCACCTGGTGTCCAGGGTGAGCTATCATATGCTGCGCCAATTCAACACCAACTGGTATGTGTTATCCATGATTGAAGGCTCTTTCCTCTGCTCCCTTGTCAGTTTGACATAGTTCTATATGATTGGAAGCTTGCATCCCTGGATATATACACGGGATAGTTTGCCATATGATGTGTATTTTGTGTTTCATGTGTTCTAATTTACCGCAATATTATCTTGCTAAAAGTTCTGTTGAGGTGATACTAGGCCTTATAGTTGTTAGTCTTGACTGCACGGAATTGAGGCATCCTGCATGCATGCTCGTGCTTTTGCATGCATGGATTTGTGACTACGTTCATGTATGTAATTTTTTTGTTGGTGACTTGGTGTAGGCAAGGTTTGTAATGCTGTATTTTCTCCATGGAGCTACTGGATAACTGGAGCCATTTTGCCCCAGAAGTATTAGTTTATCCCTTTAACTGTTTTTGTATTGTCTCTTTAATTGTTCTTTTGAATATGGTTTCAGGGCATGATGTCTGAGCCTGCAAAATCAACAAATCCGTTTGACATGGCATTTGAATCTGACGTTGAAGCCAACGACATGGTATGTATTGTACTGCTATTTTCTGCTTTGCACTTTTAACTATTATTATTATAACGTGGTCTACCAATTGGTTCCCTTTGTTTTTAAACACACTTGAAAATGTGCTTTAGAATAAGTTGTGTCTAACTTTTATCCCTTATCACCGTTCTGTTTTTTGTCCTACTGTCTGCAATGTACTCCCTCCGTTCCTGATTATAAGATGTTCTAGCTTTTTTCTGATTCGCATGTATCTAAAACATTAAAATATCTATTTTAGTGTGTTTGTTCACTCATTTCAGTCGGTATGTAGTCCACATTAAAATATCCAAAACATTTTATAATTAGGAACAGAGGGAGTAGTTGTTTCCGTACTGCTAAACTCCCTTGGATTTGTCATAAAGGAAACTCTGTTTTTATGTGTTATTATTTACGAGTTTTTATTCCTCTTCACACCCTTCTGTTTTGTTCCGCTATCTGCAATTTAGTTGTTTCCATACTACCAAACCACCTTGAATTTGTCATAAAGAAAACCTCTGTTTCTATGTGTTACTATTTACGAGTTTTTCGTTCCTCTTTTCAGTTCATGGATTTGACCTCGCTACAAGCAACATTGCCAGATCCTCAAGTTCCCGCAGAATACTCCGGGAACTTATCAGAGTCATGGATTTCTCAGAATTCGACCGTGCCATATATTCCTTCTGTGCCTCAGGGTAATCTACATCTTCACTCCAAATCGATCCTCATGCACATATAGACAAGCAAGTAAACACATGGATTCTCATCTCTTAATATACATCATCTGATTCTATGGTGAATTCAGGAGGGTTGTCATACATCCCGGGACAAGCACAAGACACCCAGATGCTGTAAGCTCCTGTAAACCTGATCTTATATTTTGTAATAGACTTCATTATTTTAATGATACCCTGCAACAGAAGGTCAACACAACAAGGACATTTTCCATCAAGAAATCCATTTGAATTTGAATGAGACATCCTGGTAAAGATTGGTGCTGACGATGGACAGAGGAGGAAGCCAAAAGGATCATCAAGTGTACTATATGCTCGAAACACCACAGTAGATGTATATCTTGGATATCAGAAAGGAATGTGCAGAATTCAAAATGACCGGGTGCGCTGGAGCCTTTTTACCCTGAGCAAAGCTGGTGTGTCCTTCAGCTCTGTTGTATATCCCTATAGCTGGCGGTCTTGTCAAAACCATGAGCTTGGTGTCAAGTTTCACAGTTTGTCATTTGCCTGTGGTTCTGCGTCTATGTTATACTCGAGTCCAAGTGTTGATTCAAACGAGTATGTCATTGACTCATTTTCATCAAATATCATTCCGTTCTTCGTGGTCTCATGGCTAAAGTATGTTGATTGGACGACCATATTGCTATTGTTATTGCACATGAAGTTAAAAATTGATTATTTCTTGCATGACACGATGAATCTGTATTTTCTCCCATGTGTGCTTCAATTTCGAAGCATTAAGCTGGCATCTTCATAGCACTTACTTTCAAAATGCCAACACGCTGGGATCAGCACGAGGTCATCACGTCGATACATATCCTCGGCGCAAATGCGCTACAGCTATGGCTTCGTCCTCAGTCCTCACCATTTATACCTCGTCCCCTCTGAATCGGTCTCCATTGGGCATTGCTGCTGTCATGCCTTGATCATTCCATCTTTTGAGCCCCCACTGGGAGCTTGTTGGCCATCCGGGTCCCGGCAATTGGTGTCGTCTCCGGTCGTCCCACGTTCGATCTAGGCCGCGTCTTCTCTCCCCCTCCCCCACGTTCTACTTCCTCTCCCTCCCCACGCCCCACCCTTCCCTGAGACGGCGCCGACAACGCTGCTGTGGAGCCGTGGCGGAGAAGGCAGCCGTCAAGTATGGACTTATCGGTGGAGGTGAGGGTGTGGCCCGTGATGAGATCTGCTGTGTGTATGGGGATTTAGAGGGATGGCCGGGACGACATCGGACCGGCGAAGGCAGCCGATTTGGCCGGCGGGGGCGCGCTCATCTCTTACTCTTGACATCCCTGTCATTTAGCGGTCCGAAAGCGCGTGACGCGCGCCGGTAAAGTAGCCCTGTGCACTTCGGGACTGAACGTTCGCTCTCTATATTTTCCTTTCAGATGTAAATAATGACATATACGAGACTTTTTTAGGGATATACAATAGCTAATAAAACACAATACCCTTTGCACAAAAAAGTGTGTTCTATGGCAAAAAAAAAAGATGATAGCAGAAAAGGCATGCACAAAAAATGTTTCTAGGCCACAAAACGAGTATTTTTTTTTGCCAAATTTGACCCTTGACAAAACTATTCATATATTTGGCCCTTTCGTGAAACTATTTTCAAATTTGACCCTCATGTTGTGCCAATGCGAATGGAGTCAAACATGTGCAGTTCGGTGCCTTTTTTTTTTTTGACATTTTCATGCCTAGTGAATTCAGCGACATATGATTTGGCACCGACCTTGTTCGGCTCAACAACCGTGTCGACCTGCATATGTTCGGCTCCATTCTCATGGTTGTCGACCTCGGGAGTCGGATTTGGAAATATCAAAGGGCAGATATAGCAATAATTGTGTCAAATGCCTAGATTTGGCAAAAAATACACAAAATAATGACACCGAGTTTCTAAAAGAAACGATCACACCGAGTGAGTGCAGAGCGCAGGAACGAACGGTCAGACCACGGACAAAGGCCCTCGTCTCGTCTCCTTGCCGGACCCTAAAACCCTACCCAAAATCTTTTCCCCACCCGCCTCCGCCGTCGACGTCGCCCACCATGTTCCCCTTCCACCCTCCCCGCCCCGGCGCCGCCCACCCACGGCCCGGCGACCCCGGACGGCCTCCCTTCCTCCCCGCCCCCATGCCCCAACAGATGAACCCCGCCGCGTTCCAGCCGCCCGGCCCCGGCGGTTTCGGCGCCGTCAACCCCATGGCGGCGGTGGCGGCGGCGGCGGCCAACCCTTTCCTCGCGATGCAGCTCTTCAGCCAGGCGCAGCAGCTCCAGAACTTTGGCTACCTCGCCGCCGCGCTCCAGCAGCAGCAACAGCAACAGCCGCAGCAACAACAACATCAACAACAGCCGCAGCAACAGTATCAGCATCGACAACAACAACAGCAGCAGCAGCAACAGCCGTTCTTTCCCGGAGGTTTTCCGCCGAATCCCAACCAGTTCGGGGCGTTCCAGGGCATGCAAGCCGGATTCAACGGCGGCGGGGCGTTTCGTCCTGGTGGTGCTGGGTTGCCCGGGTCGCGGCCGCCTCTGCCGATGATGGGCAACGGCAGTGGTGTCGGGCCTGGTGGTGCTGGCTTTGCCGGGTCGAGGCCACCGCTGTCTACGATGAGTAGTCCTGCGGGGAATGGTTTCAACGGCGGCGGTGTCGGGCCTGGTTCGCTGAGGCCTCCGCTGAATGTTGATGGGAAAGTTGGGAACATTGATGGAAGGGGCAGTCAGGTGGGTGGATCATTTGCTGCTGTTTGTTAGAATTGATCGATTAGCTATAACTGAACAGTCTGCTTTTAGCATTTAGGATAGTGTTAGTGCACTATATCAATTATCGGAACATGGTTAATTATTCTTACCTTTTCTCCTGATGAATTAGCTGTCATTCTTGTATGTTACATTTTTATCTCTAGTCGCATATTGCATTGGCATAGCTGTTATGTCTCTCGAGTGATGTTCTTTGAAGGATTTTTAGTACTGAGTAAGACCAGTTAAGATCAGGACACTGTGATGACATTTTGATAATGATGTACGGCAACACAGTATCGGTTGCGCAACCAAGCCTGATGTGTTTGGTATTTTAAATACAGTATTAATGTTCAGTCTGCCACACGTTACTGAATTTTCTGCTCTTGAGAAGGGCAGTCTGACTGCCCTTCTGTCTTTGCAAAGTTTATTCTTCTCACACTTCTTAACCTTGTCATGGTATGTGGAAATGATTTCCTGGCTGTTCTGGAATGTATAGTTATGAACACATATGTTAATATTGCTTATCTTTCTAGAAATTGGTTAAACCATTGCTATATATTTGCTAAACTCTCAAGAGCAGAGATTTTACATTGTTGCTTTACTGTTTTCTCATTAATGTGTTGTACTGGTTCTTGTTCCGATACACCACAGTTTTTAAATGATTTAATTGCTGTTTTTCTGAAACAGGTAAACCACCCTAATAATAAATCAGATGCCATCTCTCATGTTGTCTCTGAAAATGGTGTGAGGAATAGTACAACAGATCAGAAAACCCGATTCAACCCTGGAACACATGGTAGGGATGGAAGGCAATTTGGTCCATCTGGTGGAAGGGGAAGAGGAGATGGTAGGGGTGGGAAGCAATTTAATCCATCTGGTGGAAGGGGAAGAGGAGATGCCAGGGATGGAAGGCAATTTGGTCCGGCTGGGGGAAGGGGGAGAGGGAGAAATTTAAATCAAGGTCGTGGAAGAGGTACTATAATTATGGCATACAAATAGAACTTACTTTGTGCCACCTCATGCTTTGAAATATGCATATTCGTTCTACCAAGTGAACACCGTGGCTATCTGTCTTGTATTTTCACCTGGTCGAGATACCATGTTTTGGGTAAAAGCTACGCTTTGCACAGTTAAGCAGGACTGCAGGAGTGTCCATAAGTATAAATGCATGATTACTATTTGGGAATTGCTACAATGCATTCTATTTCCCATGAAAATGTAGTACTTGCATGCTCATCAGTTCACGTTGAAGCGTAATGCATTTGATATAATGTCTGCGTACTATTTTTAGATGATGAATTAATGGGCTTCATAAAAAAATCTAAGTGCTTATTAGTCATTCTATAAGGCAAGTAGGAAGAGAAGGAACAATAAAATGTTTGAACAGATTAGAGCCTCCTTTGCTTCCTGGTAGGTTAACTTAGTCAAAGGCATCCAGTTATTTCTACATAGCCTCAAAGATAAGGCTAAACCCCCTCTGCTCAGTGAGATTCACTTTAGCTTAATTTGCCCTGTATATGCCGTGCTGTATAGCCTAGTTCACTTGGTTATTGTACATATGGTGCATAAATTGTATTCCTCCTGTTCATTCTATCACTAAAACATTGTGAGAGCCTCCCCCTACGGAATCTCTTCACAGAGAACTATAAGAAGAGTACAAATGAATATTCTGCACTTTACATCTCATTTGCCAGTTTGTGTGTAACTTTGTGCTATTTTATGATACACTGATTCACATATTCACATATTTGCACCTTAGCTACATGATAGAAGAGCATGTCATCACCCCATTGATATGTACAATTTTCATTTTAGCTACCGTGAGTTAATGTATCATCTTTTCAGGAAGAAACGACCGGAGAGAAGGAAAACCCAATTTCACGAACAATGACAGTCCAACATCAGGAGGACGTCACATTGACAGTCCAGCGGCATCTGAAGGAGTCCGAAAGTATGTAATATTGAGAAAGAGTTTTATAACATGTTTGGATATCTGCATTTCTTCTGTTCGTAGTAGAAACGACTTAGTTGCCGTGTCTTTTCGCATATTTAACGCTACTAAATAGCTTGTGGTTACAATATATTACTCCGCAAGATGCTCGTATTTCCCACCAGACCATTTATACCCATTTATTTTGATATCTGAGATATTAAATCATGCTCATAGTTGTTCAGCAGATGATTAAATCCTTGTATGTTGCTACATATTTTGTTGATATTTTGTTATTGGTTCTTTTCTTGTTCACCTGCTCATAGAATATCTCGTTGGTTTCCAAGGTTTTAGTGATTTACTGTATTCTTGCAGGCGCCCTCGTATCATTTACGACAAAAACGAGGTTAAACAGTGGGTACAGGCACGCAAGAAAAATTACCCTACAAGTGTCAACATAAACAAGGTTAATGTTTATATAATTCTGTATATTATTAGATCTGAGCAACTGCATGTCAACATGGAATAAGTGTGTACTGACTGCTGTTCTCCTAACACAGAAGTTGTGTCAGAGTCAGTTGGATGATCAAAAGAAAGATGAAGAGGCCCAAATGCGCCGTCGGGTGAGCAACACTAGTTTTGTGTTTCACATATACTTTCTTTATTTCTTTAAAGGGAAGGGCAACTGATTGCTTTAAGTGGGTTCTCTAAGTAGAAGCTTTGCCTTAAAGAGTTGAGGTTAATATATGTCTTTAGACGATGCTGTTCCAATATTTTTATCATTGACATTTGTTAGTCTTACGAACATTTGTTTCATGCTGTAGGAACTCAAGAAAGTTGTTGCAAAACAGAAAGAAATGGGTCTTGAACTCTGTGAAATACCACCTGGTTATCTATCTGAAACCGAGGGTCAACCCAGGGAAAGTAAATGGAGAAATCAACAGAGGGATTCTCGTTTTGGAAACCGCGGGGGCCGTGGCAATAAAAGACCAAGGAATAATGACCGCAGAGATTTCCAGTCTAAAAGACCCCGGGAGTGCAACCCTAGTCATGCAACGGTCCAAAGCAGAGAACCGACCCTGTTACAGAAGCTTTATAGTTCCGATATCAAGAGGGACAGGCATAGGCTCCTGCACACGTTCAAGTTCATGGCCCAGAACAACTTCTTCAAGGACTGGCCTGACAAGCCACTGGAGTTTCCTAGCGTGACGGTGAACCAGATTGAACTTGATTTTGATATCGATCCAGATGACTTGGATGATGATGATGATGACCTGCCGGATGCCGAGACGGCCAAAGACGGCAGCCTTGATTTGAAAGAAGATGGTGAGCTGCAAGACTCGGTTTCCAGCGATGAGGAAGCTGGGAGCAAGGAGGATGGGGAAGCTGATGAAGACGACGACGACGACGACGACGACGAGGAGGAAGCTGGAAGCAAGGAGGACGGCGAAGCTGATGAAGACGATGACGACGAGGAGGAAGCTGGAAGCAAGGAGGACGATGAAGCTGAATCAGAGCAATGTGACGCATCCGAAGAAGAATTTTCAGCCTGAAAGCATGCATCTACGGTGCTTTCCTCTGTACATAGTGAAGTCCACAGGATACTGTGGGTTCCTTCCACATTTTCTGATACAGCGTGAGCTATGAATGGTTTCGTTGTAATCTTGTTGAATGGTCAAACGATTTTGTTGTTTCAAGGAAAGAAAAGGCACATGCGATGTGAGGGGCATCAGTAAGACTGTTCGTTTGTTGCACGCTGTGGATATGTGGGTGCTCTTCTCTTGTCCCCGGCCAGCATTCTTTTTGGGTAGTCCGAGTTTTGTTTCTCCAGCCTTACCTAGCGTGGAGGCCAGTATTCCGGAGGACTATACATCTGAACACCCACCGCCGGCGTCGTGTCCTAATGGCCATCTCTTCCTCCTTGCGGCTTGACGTGACACCTTCGTTTTGGCAATTTCGACGCTTTTGACCTCGAGGCGAAACTATAACACAAAATGAACCTCTGGCGAAACTATTTCACGCATCTAACCCTTTTGGATGCGTGAAATAGCTTCGCCGGAGGTTCATTTTGTGTTATAGTTTCGCCTCGAGGTCAACAACGTCAAAATTGCCCGTTTACAACGACGTGTATGTACATGTTCTTCCTCCTCTCCCAAGGAGGACGGCTCATCAATGCAGAGTTTTCACAACTGATTTTTGGGGCCGATCCTGAAACGCGGCCCACGTTTCCCCCTGTCCACTCCCAGCTAGGCACGCATCGCTGTTCAATCCGCATTCATGGCGCGGCATTCAAGGTTGATATTCACACACACATGGATCATGGATGGCATCGATCTTTTCGATTTTCCAAGCTGCTTCGCTGCAGCGCAGTGGTGATGGGCGGGCGGGCCGGCCACCGCTCGCGCCACTGTACACCTGCCCCGCGCGCATTCATTCGGAGTAGGCTGTCCCAACCAGCAACGGCGAGGCGACGCGAGCAGCGGCTCAGGCTCAGCTAGCCGGCCAGATCGGTCCTGATCAGGATGGGCATTTGGCTGTGTCCTGGACCCGACCGGACCGGCCGGGTTTACTATTGGATCTGCCTGCACACCGGCGGAGCCACCACGGAATCGACGCTACTTCGACAGGTCATCATGATCAGTAGTACATGTGCACCATAACAGTGTGTTTTTGCAGTCTCGGACGGCAGGGGCAGCGGACGATACGAACTGAATCATACGGCACGTCTAATCGCCCCGATCTGCAAAGTGCAGAGGCTTGTACGTCTGGAACTACTTGAAACGAACTGGTTTGTTCGGTGATTCATTTCCGAACTACTACTAGGACTAGCAGCTAGGAGTACTCGAATGGGTGTGCGTAATTGCACTACCCACTCCACTCTGATTAGTAATTAAGGACGAAGAAGAACTAACCCGTAAGAAGACCGACCTTATCCTCTCCTCTCCCGCCACTGTAGCAGAGAGGCGACCGGCGATTTTTGGGCGATCTCGGCCGATCCACCGCGGGCTCGCCGCTGAGCCGCGGGATTCCTCTCCTCCGTCGGCCGCCTCGGCGGCGGGAGGGTGGGGGATCCCCGGCTCCGGCTTGTATATATGGTAGGATAGGGTGGAGACCCCGCCGGCGTTGCTTTGGAGGAGGTGCTGCTGGCGGCGGGTGTTTTGGTGTCGGGGCGATCTTCTCCGGCGGAGGGGCTCCTGGGAGCTCGTCGTCGTCGCGCTCGACTTGCGGAGGCTCGAGGCCCGGCGTGGTGCTCGAGTCTGTCGGCCTTCCGTCGGATCCGTGCTGGCGGCGGATCTGGCGGCTGGAACTCAGGGCCGGGCTTGCCCGGCGGATCCTGTCGGCTTCGGCGCCGAAGACGGCTGCGGCAAGGTGGAGAAGATGGAGCGGGAGGGCACTCGCCATGCTCGTTCATCGGCACAAGATCCGCCGCTGCGCGGCGGACGGGCTTTGCGGCGGTTTTCAACAAGAAAGGTGCTCTCGGGGCGTGGTGAGAAGGAGGACGGCGGCCTTCGTCATCGACGCCGGAGGCGATGCTGTGGCTTGCTTGAGCTTTGAATCCCCTGCGTATGTACTGCTGTTGTTTTCTGTACTATGTACAATGTACGTGGTATTATGTTGAATATACGTGGGCTTTCAAAAAAGAACTAACCCGTAAGACTTTATCGGAAAAAAATACTAACCCATAAGAAAATAGCGCTACCCGTAATAGCGAAGAGAAGAGATCACCAAAACGAGCATGCAGCTAGCTCGACCGGCCCACTTCGGTGCACCGCCACTCACAACGCCAGCTCGTGCTATTTCCCGCTATATATGCAAGCACCATTGATACACATGTACTCGTAGACCCTCAAAGACCCCGCCTCCATATACCACCACCACCATTAATTCCTCCCAACTCCCAAGCAAACACAGTTCCACCAATGGCGATGCTGCCGCTCAAGTGGGCGGTGACGTTCGCGGTGCTGGCGGTGGCGGTGGGCACGGCCTCGGGGGCGCACCGCTCCGCCCCTGCTCCCGTGGCTCCTGTGGTAGCGGCGCCGGCCCCGCAGCCGACGATCAGCCCGGAGTGCATGGACGCGGTGCTCAACATGTCCGACTGCCTGCCGTACGTCGAGAGCGGGAGCACCACCAAAAACCCGGACAAGGCCTGCTGCCCGGAGCTGGACGGCCTGCTGCAGTCCAACCCCGTCTGCCTCTGCCAGCTGCTGGCCGGAGGCGGCGAGTCATACGGCGTCAGCGTCGACTACAAGCGCGCCATGGCGCTGCCCGGCGTCTGCCGCCTCAACGCGCCGCCGCTCAGCGCTTGCGCAGGTACCCACTATCTCATACACATTTCGGACCGGATTTCTTCTTAGATAGATGTACATCGACGAAAAGCAAAAATATTTACAATGCTCCGTTGAGACCGTGACTATGCTTCACCGATCTGTGTATTTGGGCAGAAAATAGATTTCTTCTTCCAGCGGGTAATAATAATAGCTTAAATGAAACACTTACTTGCTCATATAACTCTGTACCTTCCGGACACGGCGATTTGGGTAGTGGGTGCAGATGCACCCACTACCCAAAAAACATTTTTCCAAATGTCAAAAAATTCAAAATAAAAATTTTGCATGTAGTCCAACACATTTCAAGTCAGCACAAAAATTGGCATGGTGAAAAAACTTTTTTAGCAACCTAACACATCACGCTGAAACGTACATCCGGATTTTTTTCTGAATTTTTTTGACATTCTGAAAAAAAACCAAAAATAAATTAGCTAATGGGTGCATCTGGACCCACCACCCGGTTTGAATATCCGGTACCTTTAGCACTAGTGTGAATGTGTGATCACCCACTTATCGACAGTAGTCTAACTGTCTAACCTTGTCTGAATGTTTTGACCTAACATTCAAATTTCATCGAATTAGCCTCGCAAATAACCCGGTTAATTTTGGTTTTATGGTGGTAGTAGTAGTAGTAGTAGTAGTAGTAGTAGTAGTGACTTATTAACACATTAAAAAATGCAGCTTTTGGAGTCCCGGTTGGGCCTTCTTCAGCGCCATTAACAGGCGTTTCTCCATCCGCTACTGGACCACAAATGCCTGGTAAGCCATTACTACTCTGCTTGCTTTCTTCAGTCATTTTACTACAGTAACTCTTACGGGAGTAATTGACATGATTGCACGGCATACCTAATTTGAAAGAGCACAAGTTATTATCCCTTAACTAGTTCTCTGGGTTTTCCTTCGTAAGATTTCTTTGCAAACATCAGTTACATGTAAAGCAAAAGTTTTGTAGAATGAGGTATTGGAGGTATCCAGAACTCCAGACTCCATACAATTGTCACATATACTCCAGACTCCATATAATCTGGAGTAGGCCCCAAATTATTTGCACCTTCAGCGAAAAGGATAGAGACGATGAACCAGTTCTCCATAGATTTTAGTTGCGAGTTCTCTAGATACCTCATCCCACTCTACATCGGAGAACAGAGGATACTACCAAATGTTCCTTTATGCTCTTAATTGGTATTTGGTGTGCAGTTTATACTTATAGATGGTCTAACTGTTCGTTCGGTCTTAATCAGAATAGTCACTACCGCACACCGCTGAATTTTCTTTCCTGACGTCCTGTGCATTGTGCAGCGAACACGCCGTCCACATCGCCGTCCAAGTCGGCCGCCTCCTCCGGCCGCTTCACCGCCCCTGGCCTCGTCGCCCTCGCCGTCGCGATGACGGCCGCCGCGATGCTCTAGACCGACAAGAGTTTCTTGGGAGTGTGTGACATTTGTCCCAAGCCTCACACGTACAGCCCGATGACCGCATTCTTCTCCATTCTTGTCTCACATTCTCAATTGTTGCACACTGAGAGAATTTTTCCTGTCAATTCGTTCCTTGTGGTGATTCCTTTACAGTACTTGTGTGATTTGCTAGTGACAGTGACCTTCTGTGTAGTAGTCCGTGGTTTTGCATCGCTATCTTCATCTCGCTACATATTTCTTCCTACAGACAAAAGCATAAATGATCATTAATTCTCGTGCTATGCTGGGTCGTGGGATCACGTGAAGTGTTCGCTGATGAATTTGAGCATTAATTTGGGCGGGGGAGTTAGAAGGGTGGAGAAACTCGTGGCGTGGGGGAGGAAGCATTGGAATCGCCATCGTGTTAGTTGCCGGCCGGCGTAGATCGATCTTCAGCGCTGTTGGTTTCATCAATGTCTAAGATTCGTTCCATTCAATTCCTCAGCTGCTACCTGTAGGCTGTACTTGGTCGCTCTCCGCCTCTCCCATCACGTTCACTATGAATTTGCAACGAGATAGTTCCATGGCTTCCTGCTAGTCTTCAGTCACATAATAATGGTCATCAACGCAACGAGAAAGAAAAAAAAAGAGAACATGGTACTACTGTAGTTTACAGACCACAGAAAAAAAAACTCTGCTGAAATCGATTGCCCAAGTGCAAGTTACACGACTCCAAAGCTCTACTGAAATCGATTGCACCAAATGCAAGTCACACGATTCTCATGAGCTTGGCATTGGCAACGAAAAGCGTTTTGTGCATTTCAAAATGTTCGTGGTTCGTGCTGTCATAGTACAACTAACTATTCTTTCACATAACAGAAATAATATATATACCAAATGATATTTGGTGGTTTAATCGTATCAGACATATAACCAAACCATTTCGTCAGGAAGAAGACTTGTTTCTGCTTTGCAATGGCATTTGAACGAATAACTGAATTTGCTATACAGATTAGACATTATCCTTCCTCCTCCCACAGACATCAGAGAAGTACATGTACCCACCACTGCAGTCTGCAGAGCATGTTGCCCTGTTTGAAACAGGAGCACCTGGCTGTGTCTTTACCCTTATTCTTGTCCTTTGGTAACAGCTCTTCAGCACCGATTCTCATGTCAGCGTTAGACGAGCGCCTCTTTGCCTTTCTATTCAGTGCCTCAACCTCGACAATGAAGGTTCCACAGACAGGACGATGATCTGAAAATTTGGACTCCCCGCGGTAGTAGGATAACTGTGAAGTGCCGTCTCCACGCCATAAAATTCTATCACACCTGAGCAAATTGAAACATATGCAATGTAATAACTCATGCCAAGGATGGTTCACAAGCATAATACTCGCAGTCACTGGAAGAAAGTTTTCACCAAATCATTTACACGACAGGATCATAAACTGAAATTTATTGTATATTAGAACTACAGCATGCAGCATTTATTTTTTCTAATTTAATTAGGGAGCCATGCCTCTTGTAATGAACAGCAATGGTAAAATTACACTGCATGCTAAGGCCTTATTGGTTCAACGAATTCTCAAAGATTTTTTGGAGGATTCTAATCCTTAGTGTCTTTTATGTTCTAAGACATGTAAAGCGTTTGCATGTTCTACAAGAAACTCTTCAAAAGATTCATATGATTCCCCTATGCTGCAATGAAACAACCTTTTAACCTTGTACTCCCTCCGTTCGGAAAAGGATGTCACAAAAATGGTCTATCTATAGTTCATTTTTGTGACATCCTTTTGCGAACGGAGGGAGTAGGATTTAAGATGATATGAAAAACACAGAGGCCCTATGTTTGTGCCTAGAGAAACAGCGGATTAAGACATTATTATTCTTTCCAAACAGGGTTCTTTGTCACAGAACTACTTATAAGATGGTCTGTACCATGCTGGTGTTCTCCTCTTTTTATTTGATGTTGCAGTCTCACCAGCATAAGCATCCGAGTTAGAGGAGTACTTGTATGTGGGAGCAAAATATATCTTCCCCTCATTCCACCCCTTAAACACTCGTCCAGCATCCCGTTCAATTTTAAGCTGAAGAACAAAAACATGATATAACATTAGGGAAGGGAAAATTTGCAGAAGAGGATAACTATCGTTTGAGCGACAATAAGGTAATCTTTTAAAATATATTACGTCACGATTTTTGATTTATTTAGTACCATTAACTTCTTAACCAATAAATAATAGTTTCAGTGGTTTCCTTCTTTTAGCGGATAGCTTATACTTTCATTCATACATGCATTTATTCAACTAATAAGAAGTTACCTGGTCCTTTTCAAAAAGGGCATCCCAATTATTTTCTGTCAAAAGCTTTCTTGTATCTGCGTAGCTCAGTGCAATACGGTAGTTCAAATCCCCAAACCATATCACCTTACTGAGACCAACAATGCACAAATTAATTCCAGAATACTAAACTGATAAGAAACAGAGGTACAAGCATATCGCTATCTTACTCATGTTCAATAATTCTCTCCGGGATTCTTCGCCCAGCTCTCCTGCAAAGCCTTGAAAACAGTGTGAGCCGCAATATCTCCAGAACATCAGAGTTTCTTTTGAATTCATCGCCTTCTTTCTGACCTGAAGCCAGATGGCTGCAGATGAAACAAAAGCTTGTCTGGTGCACTGTCATGCTTACTGATATACATCCCTGCAGTAGAAATGTATTCAGGATACGGATAATTAGTTACAGGATTAGTTCAATCTGATTCAGTCCTGACCTTGTTTCCGAGACAGCCCAGAATTCCTCGCCCTATGCAGGACTTTCTCAGATGGCCGATGTGCTGCACTAGTTCTTTCTTTACCCAAACAGTGACAAAAATACCTACCATCTGTTTGCACACTATGAGATTATATTTCAGTTGATCCCTTGCGCTGGGTGCAGAAGTTACTTCAGTTAGAAAAGAGCAGCAAGAATCCCTCGAGTTCTCTTTCTCTTCCTCTCCCGAGGAATCAGTCTCGTCAACATGCTTTTTTGGTAGTCGAAAGCAAGCATCCCTGTAAGATGATTTGATCATCTCGACGGGGCAGTTGCAGGCCTTAAGCTGTTTTCTCTGGTGTGGCATGAAAGATTTACTAATGGCTTTCAAGTAAGACTTTTGGAAGATTGCGGAACCACTTGCTGTTTTTGTTAAGTCAGAGAATGAAGCATCGAGGCTTGAAGAAGCTCGGGAGGAGGTAGATTCTACGGAGGGAGATGGATGATGCTGAAAGCCATTGGTGTCATTTTCAGCTGGCCGGTTTAATGCTTGGTTTATAAGAACAAGCCATTTTGCAGCTGGTTCATTGTCTTCTATAACAAGCACATTACCAGCATTGAGCGGAACAATTTCCTGAAAACTGTACAAAGATTAAATGAACATAATTGTGGCATGAAGACCTGTGTTAAAGGGAATAATCTACTATATACCCTTGAAATTTGAAAGTGAACCAGGATTTATTGCTCTGAATACAAATACTATGACTGTCTAGTACCACATCAAACAAAGCTAAATTACAACTTTTTCAGCTATGCACTGAATCTTTTTATATGAGAAAAATAATATCCAAGCATTAAACAGGCACCATAATAATTAGTAATGTTGACAGAGTTTACGTATCTGTTAAAAGATCCGTGGAAGACCTACCCCAAAACATAAATATCTGAATTATCATCAGGTGGAACAAAATCATCCATGTTCAGTTCAGCAGTAGGTGCTTTCCCACCAACATTCCAGGTAGAGACAAATATTCTGTTTAACAAAAAGAGAGAGTAGAGAATCTGACCCATTGGCATAAAAAGAATGCGAGAATGATGGGTTACACAATTTCAAGTGTTGTACCTCAGGGGCTCAGTTGTTTTATTACTAGAAGGTTGGGCCAGCAAATGGCTGAGACGTATGCTCTTAACTCCTGGTTTAAGTTAAAGAGGCACGACAAATCAATTGAAACAAATAACATTTTAATCCGCATAATAAAATAAAAAAACAGGTTTCGCTAGATATTAAAGTACCTGAAAGTGTTCTTAATGGGGAAGAGGATACTGCCTTACAAGAACTAAGTCCAGGGTCACCTACTGCAATAAATAGGACCATACAGAACAGTTAATTCCTGCTATTACCTCAAGATAAAATGTTTTTATCTAGAAAAATGGTTAATAGGAGTAGCTACCTTAAAAAATGTACACCTTGTTTCATGACTATGGTGTGGAGCTTCACATTAATCTCTACATAATTTGAAACTGTTTGATGTGTGCTTCCTAAACTAAATCAATGCCATGTGTTGATTCTAAAAAAACATGCTGTGTTTACAAAAATGGAATGATGAGTTATGGTCAATGCTTTATGTTACGTGATTGTTTGGTTTGCAGGTTTTATTAATCAATTTTGCAAAAGCCTGCTTTTGGGTGAAACTTTCCACTGTAGATTTCAAGTGGTTTCTCAGTTATGGAACAGTTTGTTAAAAATTTGCTTCGCTAAAGTTGCTTTCCATTTTTTCCTCTATTTCTTTTCTAAAAAGGAAATCATTGTACTTTGAACTTTGCAGAAAACAGACAGGCATATTTTTTCATCATATTAATTTTGAGTTATTCAAATACTAGAACATTTTTTCAGATTTAACTTAGCAAGCTTTTAGATTGTGCGTCGCGTCTAAAACAGCTTGAATTAATCTAGCTTTGCTGAAACATAGGATGAAAAGACTGTCATGGGTAAAGTAAAGGGAAATGATCGACTGGTGTTTCCCAAAACTGAATGCAGAGGGGGATATGACTCAACCTGCATTGCAGCTTGGACCGTCTGTCCTCTTTGCAGATTTCTTCTCCTTGGCACCGAAAAGTTTTGGGTGACATCCCTGGAATGCAAATCCAATCTTTTTAAAGACAAGTATATCATCTCTACATAATGCAGTTGAGGAAATGCAATCATCATCATGTCACCTTCATTTTTGCCTCGCCGGTGAAGGCCATCACACCAATCGCTGTAACCAGCACAAGCCTTTTCCTCCCCCAGTTCCAAGTCCAATACCCCAATGCTGAAGAATCTGCAACCAGTTCATCGCAGGTTCATACAAAAATGCAAAACTGGAACCATAACACTTGCAAAATATGTTAATGGAACAAGCGATCCAAAACATATGAGCCTGCCGAGGCAGGGTAGGAAGAAGAACGCACCGATCTTGGCAGTTCAAAAACTCCCCAACAGTTGCCAACTCCAAGCGTCGTCAAGATGCAAGTTTTGTATCCCGATCCTCCTCTACGGATCGGACAGAACCCCCAAATTTACAATGCCAGAAGGACGGACGGATACACCCACCTTTAAACAAGCCTCCAGATCCTGGCACCCCGCGATCCCAAACCAAAACCCTCACTACTACTACTCCTGCCCGCGTCCAACCGCGAAGAGCAACCCAGATGGCGGCGGCGCGCGGCGAGCTCTCGAATCCGGCAATGCGTAGGCGGAATGCAGGGCCATCGCGGGGGACCCTCACTTCCCTCGGTGGACGTCCTTTAAACCAATGCAGGGGACAACAGCCGCGGAAGGAAGGGGGGAATAAATTAATCGACGGGAGGAGGGAAGGAATGCGCCTCGACGATCCGCGTCTGTCTGCATGCGGCGGCGGTGGCGGGCGGGGTGAGATAATAGCCTAAAACTACCGGTTTTCATACGAAATTTACCGATTGATACCAGTTGGTGTCCCAATAGCAAATTCATACCACATTTTACACTAATTTTCGCGGAATGCCCAAATGACCGTCCGATGCAATTCCGACAGCGTTTCTGACATCCCTGTCCCACGTGTAAGGTGACGTGGCAAGTAGGCCCCACTTGACAGTCCAACAAGGAAATAAATAAATCTGAAAAAGAAAATAAAACTTAAAAAATAAAAATCTGAAAAAAAATCCCGAATGCTCCCGCGTGTGTTGCCGACTCCGGTCGCGCCCCAGCGACGTCGGCCGCCGGCCGCCGCCGACGCCTGGAGCACCTGGGCTGGGTACCGCGCTGCGCCGCTGCCGGCCGTGGCGCCTGGCCGTGGCGCCGGGACACCGCGTTCCCGGCCGCGCGCCGTCTGGCCGCCACGCCTGACCGCCGCGCCTGGCCGCCGCGCTGCCGGCCGTCGCGCCTGGCCGTGGCACAGGGACGCCGCGCGCGCCTGGCCGCCGCTCGTACGCCGGTGGGGTCAGAGGGTGGCGCGGCGGGGTCGGAGGCGCCCACCGCGGCTTGGAGCTCCCCTTGTCGGGGTCGGAGGGCGGCGGCGCGATGTCGGCGGACGCCGGTGGGGTCGGAGGGCAGCGCGGCAGGGTCGGAGGGCGCCCACCGCGGCTTGGAGCTCCCCTGGCCGGGGTCGGAGGGCGGCGGCGCGGGGTCGGCGGGGTTGAAGGGCGGCGGCGGCGGCGGTACGACATGGAGCTCTCACGGCTGGGCAGCGGGGGGGGGGGGGGGGGGGGGGTCGGGAGGTTGCCTCCAGCAACCTCTGACTTTTTTTTCCTTTTTCTTTTTCTCTTTTTTATTTTTTAATGGACTGATAAGTGAGGCCAAGTGTTAATTGTCCTGGCGTGTGGACCCAGTATGTCATATTCACTTTCAATTTCGCTTCAGAACTCCATTTGGGCATTCCGCGAAAATTAGTGTAAAATGTGGTATGAATTTGCTATTGGGACGCCAACTGGTATCAATCGGTAAATTTCGTATGAAAACCGGTAGTTTTACGCTATTATCTTGGGCGGGGTTGACCGGAAGGGAAGGGCGAGTTAGAGGGGCGCACGTGAAGGGGTTGGATGCATCCCGGGCAGGGAGAGGTGGTGCTGTGGTGGGGAGAAAGTGGGGGACGAGTCGGACGACACCGTGTCTTTCATCGACGAAATTCTTTTCCTTGGATTTGGTGGCTTGGATGTGGTGCTGCTTTGGGTCTTTGGATCCGTATCATGCGCCTCCCACGATTCCATTCCGGAGCCGACAACAATATGACAGACGTCGCCCCGTTATCATTCACATAGTACTACTCCCACCTTTCAAATTACTTGACATATAGAAATGGATGTATTTAGACACTAAACAAGTATAGATACATCCGTATTTGAAAAAATCCAAGTCAACTAATTTGGAACGGAGTGAGTACACTATAAGAAATATGTCAACTTATGACTTATCCCACCTGACATGTGGGACCTGCATGGCTTACGAGCGGGCCATGCAACTGACAAGTAAAATCGGGAGTAAATCATCAAAACGGGAAGGGGATTTTGGTCATTCTGGCCTATGTGGCAGTGTTTAGGTGGCATTTTATTTCGACATTGTTTGAACTCACTGACAGGTGGACCATTGACAGAAGAGACAAGTGGCACCAGCTAACAACTTAGCATGACATGCGGGTCCCGCCCCACCCACCTGGCATTCGGGACCCGCCACACCCACCCACCTGGGGCATTCGGGACCCGCCCCACCGAACGCTGACATGCGGGACCCGCTGATACGTCCAAAACGTATCTACTTTCCCGAACACTTTTGCTATTATTTTACCTCTAATTTGTGTGATTTGAATAGAACTAATACGGATTAACGCTGTTTTCAGCAGAATTGCATTGTTGTCTTGTTTTTGTGCAGAAACTCAAAGTTTCGAGAAAATTCCCGAAAAATTCCATAAATCCTATTTTGACGGAGGACTCACGGAGCCAGAAGACGAAGCGGAGACAGGACCCACGGGCCCCACACACCACCACGGCGCGCCAGGGGTGGGGCCGCGCCCAGGTGGTGTGTGGCTGCCTCGTGCGGCCCCTCGCGACGCCCTCTCGACTACATATTGCCTTCGACCTAAAACGCACGGCCCCCCCAGACGTTTTTCCCAGAAACACTCCCGAGCTCTGCCGCCACCGAAAACCCTAATACGGGGACCAGAAGTTCCGTTCTGGCACCCTGCCGGGACAGGGATTTGGAGGAGATCGTCGTCATCATCATCACCACCGCCTCTCCATCAACCATCCATGATTCCCCCATCCATATGTGAGTAATTTCCTGCTGTAGGCTGAAGGGGATGGTAGGGATTGGATGAGATCGTTCATGTAATAGATGTCAGATTGTTAGGGCATGGTGCCTAGTATCCGTTGTTAGTGCTATTTATCGTTGTTGCAACTTGGTGTGCTTAATGCTTGACACTTAGGGCCCGAGTGCCATGACTTCAGATCTGAACATGTTATTGTTTCATGAGTATAACTATTGTTTTGGATCATATCTACAAGTTGTATACACATGTCGTTGTCTGGAACCCGAGGCTCCAAAGTGACAACAATTGGGATAACCGGAGGGGATGGTTTTGACTTGAGGATCACATGTGTTCATGGAATGTTAATGCTTTGCTCCGGTACTTTATTAAAAGGAGTACCTTAATTACCAGAAGTTTCCTTAATTGGCCCCGCTGCAAACGGGCTGGTAGGACAAAAGATGTTGTGCAAGTTTCTCATTGCGAGCACGTACGACTATATACGGAACGCATGCCTATGATTGATTAGTACTTGGATGCTTTATTATTATTATTTACTTGCAATTGCCCTGCGTTATGACTATTTCATGAGCTATCTTATCCATGCAACGCCCGTTCATCCATCCCTATGCCTACAGTATTTTAATCCTGCTGTTTACCTCAATCGCTACTGCTGTCTTTATTTCACTGTTGCTGTTATTTCTCCACTACTACTGTTATATTACTGTTGCCACTGATAAATTGTGCCAAGCAAGTTTATTTCCAGGTGCAGCTGAGATGACAATTCATCTGTTAAGGCTTATAAATATTCTTTGGCTCTCCTTGTGTCGAATCAATAAATTTGGGTTTTACTTCTCTCGAAGACTGTTGCGATCCCCTATACTTGTGGGTCATCAAGACTATTTTCAGGCGCCGTTGCCGGGGAGCAGAGCTTTATTTATAAGTTCACCGGGAAGTGATATTATTCGCTGCAATTTATTGGCTATGGGGAAACCACGTTATCCAAAGTTTCCGATTCTGCCTTCCACTACAAGGCAAGGTACAACTCTGAACACTTCTATTGCTCTTGATTCACCATCAGTTATAAGTAAGTTTGGTACACCACCACATCCAATCACTTTACGTGCTACTACTGCTGAATCTGAAAATATTTCTGATGAATTTGATGATGCCTCTACTGTGCTTGTTGAAAGTGGTTCACTAGGTCCTTTTCTAGATGCCACTATTGCTAAATCTAAACTAATTAAAAATGCTGAAACATCTGATGAAAATCTTACTACACCTGTTGATTCACCTGGGTCGAGAGAACATGTTACCGATGATCTCGAGGAAGCCTATGTTGAAATCGATGATGATTTTCTTGAAGATTATATGAATTGTGAATCCTCTAAAGACGCCGATGTTATTAAAAATCTTATTGGAAAACGTGTTGTTAATTATATTTTTTCTCCTGATCCTGAGTTTGCCACATCTCCGATAAAGATAGAGGATGAAGAATATGATTTTTTTGTGGACTTGTCACTTATACCTAATGTCGAAAAAGAATCTTTTCGAGGTACTGAAAATGAAAGTGCTATAGGACACATGAATAAACTTTCTGCTTTAAGTAGTTTGTTCTCTGATGATGATAATAAACGTAGTTACTATGTTACCAAATTGTTTCCTTTTTCATTAAAAGATGAAGCAAATACTTGGTTCATGATGACGTGAAAACACACGTTCATTGGGAGACCCCAAGAGGAAGGTATGATGTAGTGCGGCAGCAATTTTCCCTTGATATCTACCAAGGTTATCGAATCCAGTAGGAGTAAAAAGTGCTTCAGAAGGTTGTCAGTGGCGCCGTTTACGACAACTGATGTGGAACCTGCACACAACACAATAAAACTATTTTGCCCCAACGAAACAGGAAGGTTGTCAATCTTCCCGGCTTGTTGAATACAAAGGATTAAACGTATGGTGTAAAGAGTAATAATTGCAGAAAATAACAGAGAACAGATGATTGCATTAGGTGTTTTTATCAGTGTAGAGGAATGGACCGGGGTCCACAGTTCACTAGTGGTGTCTCTCCATAAAAGATAACAGGCATGTTGGGTAAACAAATTACAACTGGGCAATTGACAAATAGTGAGCGCATGACAATGCAATATATGACAAGCTAGTTTATTGTAGTATTTATTGGGCATTACAACATAATACATGGACCGCTTACCAGCCGCATCCATGCCTAAATAATCCACTTCCGGGATAGCATCCGTGTCTCCCGTTAGTATTAAGTTGCAAACAACAGATTATTGCATTAAGTAAAGTGTGTAATGTAAACAAATGCATTAGACCTAACAGACGTACACTTAAGCTAAACATCGGTTATTTTATCCCTAGTGGCAACAGCACATCCACAACCTTAGACGTTGCTGTCACTCGCCCAGATTACCGGAGGCATGAACCCACTATCGAGCATAAATACTCCCTCTTGGAGTCACAAGCATCTACTTGGCCAAAGTATCTACTAGCAACGGAGAGCATGCAAGAACATAAATAAAACAGTAGATATATTGATAAACATCTTGATCATAACATCACTATTCATCGGATCCCAGCAAACACAACATGTAGCATTACAATAATATGATCTTGATCATGTTAGGCAGCTCACAAGATCTAAACATGATAGCACAAAGTGGAGAGACAACCATCTAGCTACTGCTATGGACCCGTAGTCCAAGGATGAACTACTCACGCATCACTCCGGAGGCGGGCATGGTGATGTAGAGCCCTCCGGTGATGATCTCTCTCCGGCAGGGTGCCGGGAAGAGCTTCAGAACCCTCCCGAACTAGGGTTGACGACGGCGGCGGCGACAGAACTTTTCGTGAATAATTGCTCGGGTGTTTAGGGTTTTCGGAGGAGGTGAATAAATAGGCGAAAGGGCGGCGGCTGGAGGCACCCGAGGGGGCCACACGCCACCTCGGCGCGCCTGGGGGCTGGCCGCGCCCAGGTGTGGTGTGGCCGCCCTGGGTCGCTTCTTCGTGCGCCCTTCGGACTTCGTCTTCGTGTCGGTGAAATATTGGGGTACGTTGATTTTCGTCCAATTCCGAGGATATTTCCTTAACAGGTTTTCTGAAACGGAAAACAACAGAAAACAGGAACTGGCACTGTGACATCTTGTTAATAGGTTAGTCCCAGAAAATGCATAAAAATGCTATGATGTGTATATAAAACATGTAGCAATAGGTATAAAACAAGCATGGAACATCAAAAATTATAGATACGTTTGAGACGTATCAGCATCCCCAAGCTTAGTTCCTACTCGTCCTCGAGTAGGTAAACGATAATAACAATATAATTTTTGGAGTGACATGCTACCAACACAATCTTGATCATATAGTAATGTAAAGCATATGAACTGAATGAAGTGATCCAAGACAATTGTCTATATTTGCTAAAAAGTAAACAAAGAGTAAACATAACATATCATACAGTAAAAACTTTTCATGGATAGTACTTTGGAGACATGAGCTATGAGAATTTGCATAAGAGTTAGCTCACCAAGCAACATTTTCAAATCAAAAGTGTTTGACCAACACAAAGGAAGATTTAAGTTTCAACATTTGCTTCAACTTTCAACTTATTTATCTCATGGATAATGTCAATACAAAGCACATAATAAGTCTAATATGCTAACATATAACAATTCTTGTACCAAGGTTGACACTAGTGTTTGCTTGTGGAGAATAGAAAGAAGTAGGAAAACTGACTCAACATAAAAGTAAAAGAAAGGCCCTTCGCAGAGGGAAGCAGGGATTAAATCATGTGCTAGAGCTTTTTATTTTTGAAATCATATAGAGAGTAAAAATATATTTTGAGAGGTGCATGTTAATTGTCAACGAATGGTAGCAACAATACAGTATTACCCATGCCAACCAGACTTTTTAAGAGCGGCTCCCATGAGGAACGTTATTTCTGCAGCAAGCAGATCATTCCTCTATCTCTTTGGTTTACACATGCAGATGTTTGACCGAATGCTCAGTTAACAAAATGTGAAGAGAATAAGCGGTTAAAGTTGTAAATTTATCTTTTATGGGGCTGGGCACCCCTTTGCCAGCTCTTTTTGCAAAATTATAGATAAGCAGATGTAAGCTGCTAGTCTGGAGTAAAGTCTGACAAGTGTAATAAAGATAATCCACTACTTCCTCATGAGCTAGTAAACATAGACACAAATAAGGAGTAGTAACAATTTTGAATAATTTAAAGGTAGCACATGAAAATTTACTTGGAGTGGCGCGGAAATACCACATATAGGTAGGTATGGTGGACACAGATGGCATGGATTTTGGCTCAGGGTTTTGGATGCACGAGAAGCATTCCCTCTCAGTACAGAGTTTAGGCTAGCAAGGTTATTTAAGCAAACACATAACGTCAACCGGTACAAAAAGAACCATATGATGAACATAAGAGAAAAATTATAAGACTCCACACTGTCTCCCTTGTTAACCAAAACATCCTTTTAATAGAAAATATCTAGACTTTGGAACTACCAATTATGACAAACCAAATAACTTCAAGCTTTAACGGTAGTTCTATTAATGAGCCTTTACTTACATGATACACAAGTTTAAACATTACTTACTTGATAACTCAAAACAATTGAAAAGCATCAAGTTACTCAAGACAAATGATCTACAAGACCGTGTAAGCATTTTCTTTATACCATTACCACATGCATAGCATTTTCTGTTCCAACCAAACACCAATCAACTTATTTAACAACTCTCCAAACAAATATAAGTGAGGAAGATAGTACTTTCTACAAAAGAACTAATAGCTCTGACAGAGATACATGCAAAACAAGAGCTAAAAGCATAGCAGCGCTAGACAAGAATACTCAACAAGTATAAGTGAAGAATAGGAGTATTCTAATGAAAAAGCGGAGCGTGTCTCTCTCCCAAACAAGAGTGCTAGGGTCCAACTAGTTATGACCAGAAAACAAAACAAAAACAAACTGAAAATAAAACACACAGACGCTCCAAGAACACACTTATAATGTGAAGAAATAAAAATATAGTCTCACTAGAGATGACCTGATAATTTGTCGATGAAGAAGGGGATGCCTTGGGCATCCCCAAGCTTAGACGCTTGAGTCTTCTTGAAATATGTTGGGAGATCCAGGGGAGCCTCCCAAGCTTAAGCTCTTCACTCTTCTTGATCTATTTTATCACCCTTCTCTCTTAATACTTGAAAACTTCCTTCACACCAAACTCAGAATAAACTTCATTAGAGGTTAGTGCATCAAATCATAATCTCACTTGGTTCTGTAAAGACACATTATAAGCATCATTTTAAACATTAGCTACTGTTTACTAGCCTTATGTGAAGCTCTTCCACCTTTAAAGAATTTCACTTAACACTTGTAAAAGAGAAAATGCAAAACTAGACAGAATCTGTCAAAACCAGAACAGTCCGTGAAGACGAATTTTTTCGAGGCACTTGTGCTCAAATCAGAAAACGCTAAACTAAGAAAGATAGGTAAAAAGCTCAGGCTTCTGCAAAAAAATTCAGATTAAAATACTTTTCCGTGATTTTTCACGAATTTTTACCGTGAGGCACAGAAATCTGTTTCTGGACAGCAAACTAAACTTTTAGCATATCTTGCTATTAGAGGCTATTCTTGGCACAACAAAACGGAAAATAAAATATAGAAAGGAATTGTTAAAGAAGTAAGCTAATTCATAGAAAATAAAATGGGTTGCCTCCCATAAGCGCTTTTCTTTAACGCCTTTTAGCTAGGCACAAAGCAGAAATCAAGTATTATCAATAAAAGTGAAATCTTCCAACCTTTCAGTAGGATCATCTTTCTTAATCGGGAAGAAGAACCTTCGATTAATAGGAGCATTGAATTTCATGAACCTGTACTTCGCATTGATAAATCCCCCATTGCTTTTTAAAAATGATCTACCCAGGACTATATTATTAGGAGATTTTGCAAGGATCATAAAGTTCATTGGGATAGTCTTATTCTGAACAGTAACTTCAACATTATTAATCATCCCTAAACTCTTTGTAATAGTCCCATCAGCATGAAAGTGAAAAACAGGATAATCAACCATGTTATCAAATTTTAAAACATCATAAATCATTTTAGGCATGATGGACATTGTGGAACCGAGATCACAATAAGCACGAAACTTCTCACTACCAATACTTATCTCAATGAAAGGCTCCCAATCACTTTTTAATTCAACTAGGGGTTGATCCTTATGGCTATGATTCAAATTTAATTCATTAAGTGACTTTTCTATTTTATCCAGCCTAGTAAACACCCCATCAGTTTCATCTATCATGGGAAAAATAGCCAATCCATTCAAAAATTTATAAGCTTTTGCCGCATCGTATTCAGAGAAGGTTTCCCTACCATGACATCTAGGTATTCTGGTATAAAGAAATAAGCCAAAGTAGAATTTTTTTATAAGAACTCCCAAATCCATTTTAGGTTGCATTTTCCTATGTAGTTCTAGCATTCTCTCCCAAGCTTTCTTAAAAGTTTCCCCACTTTTCTGTTCAAACATAATGATTTCGCTTAAAGGGGGCACAACATTAAAAGGAGTAGAGCTAGACATCATGACTAAAGCAAAAGTAAAACTAGATAACCGAAATAAACTAGATGCAGGAATTTTTTTTTGTGTTTTTTGATTTTTTAAAGCAAACAAGATAAAATAAACTAAGCAAGACAAAACCAAAGTAATGAGATTGGAAGTGTGAGACTCCCCTTGTTGTAGCCTCTTGATTCCCCGGCAATGGCGCTAGAAAATGTGCTTGATGACGTGAAAACACACGTTCGTTGGGAGACCCCAAGAGGAAGGTATGATGTAGTGCAGTAGCAATTTTCCCTTGATATCTACCAAGGTTATCGAATCCAGTAGGAGTCAAAAGTGCTTCAGAAGGTTGTCAGTGGCGCCGTTTACCAAAACTGACGTGGAACTTGCACACAACACAATAAAACTACTTTGCCCCAACGAAACAGGAAGGTTGTCAATCTTCCCGGCTTGCTGAATACAAATGATTAAACGTATGGTGTGGAGAGTAATAATTACAGAAAATAACAGAGAACAGATGATTGCATTAGGTGTTTTTATCAGTGTAGAGGAATGGACCGGGGTTCACAGTTCACTAGTGGTGTCTCTCCATAAAAGATAACGGGCATGTTGGGTAAACAAATTACAGCTGGGCAATTGACAAATAGTGAGCGCATGACAATGTAATATATGACAAGCTAGTTTATTGCAGTATTTATTGGGCATTACAACATAATACATGGACCGCTTACCAGCTGCATCCATGCCTAAATAATCTACTTTCAGGATAGCATCCGTGTCTCCCGTTAGTATTAAGTTGCAAACAACAGATTATTGCATTAAGTAAAGTGTGTAATGTAAACAAATGCATTAGACCTAACAGACGTACCCTTAAGCTAAGCATCGGTTATTTTATCCCTAGTGGCAACAACACATCCACAACCTTAGACGTTGCTGTCACTCGCCTAGATTACCGGAGGCATGAACCCACTATCGAGCATAAATACTCCCTCTTGGAGTCACAAGCATCTACTTGGCCAAAGTATCTACTAGCAACGGAGAGCATGCAAGAACATAAATAAAACAGTAGATATATTGATAAACATCTTGATCATAATATCACTATTCATCGGATCCCAGCAAACACAACATGTAGCATTACAATAATATGATCTTGATCATGTTAGGCAGCTCACAAGATCTAAACATGATAGCACAAAGTGAAGAGACAACCATCTAGCTACTGCTATGGACCCATAGTCCAAGGATGAACTACTCACGCATCACTCCGGAGGCGGGCATGGTGATGTAGAGCCCTCCGGCGATGATCTCTCTCCGGCAGGGTGCCGGGAAGAGCTTCAGAACCCTCGCGAACTAGGGTTGACGACGGCGGCAGCGACAGAACTTTTCGTGGATAATTGCTCGGGTGTTTAGGGTTTTCGGGAGGAGGTGAATAAATAGGCGAAAGGGCGGCGACTGGAGGCACCCGAGGGGCCACACGCCACCTCAGCGCGCCTGGGGGGCTGGCCGCGCCCAGGTGTGGTGTGGCCGCCCTGGGTCGCTTCTTCGTGCGCCCTTCGAACTTCGTCTTCGTGTCGATGAAATATTGGGGTAAGTTGATTTTTGTCCAATTCCGAGGATATTTCCTTAACAGGTTTTCTGAAACGGGAAAACAGCAGAAAACAGGAACTGACACTGTGGCATCTTGTTAATAGGTTAGTCCCAGAAAATGCATAAAAATGGTATGATGTGTATATAAAACATGTAGCAATAGGTATAAAACAAGCATGGAACATCAAAAATTATAGATACGTTTGAGACGTATCAGTTCAATAATTTATCTCCTGGGTCCATTAAAAGTCCTTCGGAATTGATTAATGTTTTCTTCAAGGAATATTTTCCTGCTAGTGTTCAACATGATTGTTTGCAGAGAATTTATAACTTCAAGCAATTAAAGGAAGAGAATCTACCCGAATCCTGGGAGAGATATTGCTCCTTAATTAAAGCCCGGCCTGGACACAAGATAGCTACAAATGAACTTCTTGATTTATTCTATAATGGAGTAACCGATGAATCTAGGGTCTACCTAGACAGTTGTGCTGGTTGTGTTTTCAGGAAACGAACTACGGATGAAGCTGAAGAATTATTAGCTAAAATAGGCCAGAATTATGAAGATTGGGCTAAACCTGAACCTCCTCCGGTGCCTACACCAAGGAAGAGGGGTGTTATTGAGCTGAATGACGAGGGAATGAGAGAAGCCAAGAAATCTCTTAAGGAGAGAGAAATTAAATCCGAAGAAGTGAAGAATCTACCTCCTATAGAAGAATTATGTAAGCCGATTCCTCACCCTTCCATGATACAGGTACACTCCCTTCAACATTTCGGTGCAGGAGATATGCCTTATCGTAAGCCTCCTGATCAATGCTTAGATGAATTTGATAATTTTATTGTTAAGCAAAATCATTTTAACATGAAAGTTCAAAATCATTTGTTAGAAAATTCTCGTATTATTAATAATTTGCATGATGTCTTGGAAAGAACTGCTAATGATGTTAAAGGACTTGTTAAACATTTTCATATGGTTCAAACTCAACTAGAGCAAATTACTAAAGTACAAAAGGATTTACTAGCTAATGTTTCTAAAAAAGGTGATAAACATGCTTTTGGTATAGCGACTAGAGGTGGTGCTTCCACTCAGGACCCCTTGTATCCTGAAGGACATCCAAAAAGAATTGAGCAAGACTCTCAACTAGCTAATCAAACTAGTACTTCTTCTAAAAAGAAAAAGAAACATAAGCAAGTTGTAGAGTCTTCTGAACCTATTAATGATAAAGAACCCGAGAATGATCCTCATAGTATATCTATCTCTGATGCTGAAACTGACAGTGGTAATGAACATGCTAATGATAATGATAAGAACAATGCCTCTGACAAAGAACAAAGTGAGGAGGAACCTGAAAAACATTCCAAAAAAAGAGGTATACTAAAGAAGATTTTATTGCTAGGAAGCATGGTAATGAAAGAGAACCTTGGGTGCAAAAACCAATGCCCTTTCCCAATAAGAAAAACAAATCAAAAGAAGAGGAACATTGCCATAAAATTTGTGACTGGATGAAACCTCTGTTTTTGCAAATTCCTTTGACTGATGCTATTAAGTTGCCTCCTTATTCAAAGTACATGAAAGATATTGTTTCTAACAAAAGAAAGATTCCTAATGAAGAAATTTATACTATGCTTGCTAACTATTCTTTCAATGGTAAGGTTCCAAAGAAGCTTAGAGATCCAGGTATACCAAGTATTCCATGCTCCATTAAAAATAATTATGTGAGAACTGCTTTATGTGATCTTGGCGCAGGAGTAAGTGTTATGCCTTTCTCCCTTTATAAAAGGCTTTATTTGGAAAAGCTAATACCGACAGATATTTCTTTGCAAATGGCTGATAAATCTACTGCTGTTCCTGTTGGTATATCTGAGGATGTTCCTGTTCAAGCGGCTAACAATTGTTTAATTTTAACCGATTTTGTTGTGTTAGAAATGCCTGAAGATGATAATATGTCTATTATTCTTGGAAGACCTTTTCTTAACACTGCAGGGGCTATTATTGATTGCAATAAAGGGAAGGTCACTTTCAATGTCAATGATAAAGAGCATACTGTTTATTTTCCGAAGAAGCTAGACAAGTTATATGGTTTGAATTCAATGGCAAATTTTAGTACGGTCAAAGTGGGAAGTATTGATGGTCCTATATATGCTTATTGTGAAGGATATCAAAATATTGTGGTTGGATCAATATCTATACAATTCAAGGTAAAATGATTAGTACATGGAGTTTAATTCTTTTATGACATAGAAAACATATTTGGTAGCAAGACTTGATCAACCTTGTTAACAAATGTGTTTTCAATGCATAAAAGTTTTGAAACACCATTTCTTTTATATAGCTCATTTTATCTACTGTAGTATTACTATTATTTCAAAATTTGTTGCTGTTTTATTTCTTTATAAAATTCAATTTCTGCTTTATAATCATTATTTAAATGCCCAGAAAATGCCAAAAATAAAAGTTGTCGAAAAATTCCAGAAAAATTCCACAAATTCTTGTTTTAAAAATGTGACGCGGGGGCACCTGGGGCTGACCAGGGGGACCCACCATGCCACCAGACGACACCAGGGCGCGGCCCAGCCTTGGCCACGCCTAGGTGGTGTGTGGGCCCCACCTGGCCCTCCACAAGGTGAGCTACCTCCCGATCCTTTATCTCTCCCGACCAAACACTCCACCATTGCCAAAACTCGTGTTCTTGCTGCTCTTGCTCAAATTTTTTGATCTCCTTGCTCAGCCCATCTTTGCTGCTAAGATTTGGATCGTTTGCTTTCCGGTATGTGACTCCCCCGAATATCCAATTGAAATTTTGATTAGTTGTGTATATTTTGAGTATTTTGGTACTGTAGGTGTCATGTTAAGTGAGTTTGCATGCTTGCTTTATGATTAGATTAACTAGTTTTGATGCATGTTTAGCTCTCTTATAAGTCTCTATAATGGTTCCCTTGATTTATTTGTTCCAAAAATCATTTTTTATGAGATTTGTTTAAAGTTTCAGAGGAGGAAGATGGATAAAGTCACCTTTGGAGAGATATTTGAGAGGCAACCACCACCCTCCTCGAGGAAAACAGGGTCCTCTAGCTCTAGCTCTCAATTTAGGAGATCATACAATGAGGATCTCATAGCACCAAGTTTTGACAACGAGGAAGGTGATGGTATTGCACATCCTTCGGTTTATCCTTGTGTTCAGTTCATGAAGGATGCATGGATTTTAGATGATTTCTTGAAACTAATCAACAATGCAGTGTTGTACACATTCATGGAGGATGAGAGACCCCAGTATTCTAGGCTTACCAAGATATTTGTTGAAAGTTTTAAATTAAAAAATACTCCTTTCAAACCAACTGTTGAGTTTAAGCTTTATGATAATGCTTGTACCATGAGTTTGAAGAAGTTTTGCAGTATCATAGGTATTGCTCCTTCCGGGACAGCCAAGAAGATTAAGGAGCAACCAGATGATCTATGGGAATTTTACAAGGAATTGTGCCATGGAGACAACAGACCAGCCCAACGTGGTAAGATAAGGAGTATTCAGTTTCCAGCCATAAGGTACTTTGCTTACTATCTTGCTATAGGAGTTCTTGCTAGGGAAAACACTAGTAATATTTCCAACTACCATCTAGCTTTTCTTGCTGCTGCACTTAAAAATGATAAGACCTACAACCTTGGTGCTTTAATTGCTCGCCGCCTAGCTGCTAAAAGGTCCCATCTATGGAGGAATTATTGCTTCACGTATCTTAGATGATTCATGTTTCACTGTTGATCCCGCTGATGAGATAATGGCTGTAGAAAGACTTGATCATGTTGCTATGAAACTTCACCAGTTTATCACTCATGGTTCTTCCCCTGGAAATTTGTTTTATAGAATTCTATTTGCTAATGAATCCGAGCGGGAAGTCCGTTTGCCACAGCCTGGTTTGTTTAGTCTTGATAACAGGAAAACATTGTCACTCTCGATGAGCGATTTGGATATGTACCTCGACACTCCAGGTACCACTTGCAGCATTACCCCGAGCATCGACATGAGACCCACATTGTGCAACCAGAGGGACACACCACATATCATTATGGTGGCACATCCTCTCACTCTCACCAGGAAGGAGGACCTTCTTCGTCACAGCCGCAGCAGACGTCCTGGTCTTCCGAGGACGCGTCTGGATGGCGCCCGTGGTGATGAGCGATCTCCAACTTAGGCCAAAAGCCTAAGCTTGGGGGGTTACGCATTCTCACCGACATCTCATTCACATTGTCTTATTCATATTATGTCGGTTGTTTCCTCGATACTATGTACATCCATTTTTCATTTCTTTTTAGTAGTTCTCTCTTGCGTTTGTTTTATTTTCAGAAAACCAAAAAGACCAAAAATATTTCCTTTATCCCTTTATCTTTTATCTTATGAATTTTGGTTTTTACTTTTTTCTATCTTTTTAATTTTCGGTTTGCTATTCAAAAATCCAAAAAGATTTCCCTTTAATCATCTAGCTCTTTTCATTTCCTCTCCTAAATTCGAAAACCCAAAAATATTAGTTTTCTTCTTCTGTTTTTGCATAGTTGTTGCAGGGTTCAGCAGGTTTCCGTGACTCCACTTGGGCTTGGTTATCATTTTCATATCATTCAATCCACGTAAGTGAAAAGCAATAATGACGATATGCGACAGAGTGGATGTGGTAAGAAGGCTGGTATGAACTCTATTTGTTTTTCATTTTTGTACATATACTTATCCGTATGATCATGTTTAGCTTGTCATGGTGGAAACTATATGATTAATGTTTGCTTAATAATTCATGTATTCTTATGATCAGTCCCAATTTGCTAATAATGGATAATATGTCATATAGATATTTGCTTGCATTGTTCTGCTCATAAAATAGTATGATATTGTGGTATCCACCTCTGAATGATCTACTTGAATCGACTTGGCACATGCTCACACATGTATATGACTAAAAAGAAAGAGTCAATTAAAGCCTCGATGATTTATTTTGCCTCAGAGTTTTAGTATCACTTTTATGCCTCAGTTAATATTATTTTGTCGCAAGCATGATTATGACGGTTATTGCTCTCTTAGTTGTCGCTTCCCAGTCTATTGCTAGCTTCCATCTGTGCTGAGCAGGAATGCTGCTCGTGCATCCAAAATCTTTAAACCAAGTTATCCCAAGAGAGTCCACTATAAATTCCTATGCCTAGTATTTCAAACCATTCCAAGTAAATTTTCATGTGCTACCTTTAAAACCTTCAAAATACTTCTCATTTTGTGACATTGTTTTTAGCTCATGAGGAAGTAGTAGTTGGGTTTGTTATCTTCCATGCTAAATAAAGTTTTCCCGACTTGCATGCTTCATCTGCTCGTCACTAATTTGCAAAGAGCTGGTTAGACCATTATAACATCTAAAAGTAATAAAATAGACACTCCTCCATGGTATGTGATTGTTGGCAGGCACCCGAGGATTCGGTTAGCCATGACTTGTGTGAGCAAAGGTGGAGAGGATGTCAAACCATATAAAAGTGCATGCTATAAAATGCAAAATTTTTAATATCTCGGAACCGCTCTCAAAACTTATTTAGCATGGAAGATGAGGAAAACTCTATTGCCATTCGTTGACAGAAACAACCACCTCTCAAAAAATTTACTTCTGTTTTAAAAATAAAAAGCTCTAGCACATGATAATCCCTGCTTCCCTCTACGAAGGGCCAATCTTTTACTTTTATGTTGAGTCACCATCCTTTCCTTGAGCACTTCTTCGAGAGCATAATTGTCATTCTTAGTGTAATGTGGTTGTCCCAGAATATTATTAATTGTGGTATGACTTTGATGCTTTTATCTTTGATATATTTATATCTAGTCTTCACTTAAACTTCAGAGGTGCCTTGGCATTTATGTTTTGCTCCACAAATAAGGGCAAGCGAGATATCACCTTATCATACTTTATTATGTGCACTACAATCTCGCCGATAGATATGTTTCATGTTGTTGATTATTAATATGTAGGATCTTTTCATGGTCTTCATAATTGTTGGGTATCATTATTTGCATAGACTCCATCATGCATTGCCTAAGATTTTGATCATAGCATAAGTATGTATACATCATATGAAGCAAACGTGTTCGTTAAAGTTTTCTTTTATCGCGTTCAGTTTGTCAACTGAATTGCTTGAGGAAAAGCAATAATCTAAGCTTGGGGGGAGTTGATACGTCCAAAACGTATCTACTTTCCTGAACACTTTTGCTATTATTTTACCTCTAATTTGTGTGATTTGAATAGAACTAATACGGACTAACGCTGTTTTCAGCAGAATTGCATTGTTGTCTTGTTTTTGTGCAGAAACTCAAAGTTTCGGAAAATTCCCGAAAAATTCCATAAATCCTATTTTGACGGAGGACTCACGGAGCCAGAAGACGAAGCGGAGACGGGACCCACGGGCCCCACACACCACCACGGCGCGCCAGGGGTGGGGCCGCGCCCAGGTGGTGTGTGGCTGCCTCGTGCGGCCCCTCGCGACGCCCTCTCGACTACATATTGCCTTCGACCTAAAACGCACGGCCCCCCCAGACGTTTTTCCCAGAAACACTCCGAGCTCTGCCGCCACCGAAAACCCTAATACGGGGACCAGAAGTTCCGTTTGGCACCCTGCCGGGACAGGGATTTGGAGGAGATCGTCGTCATCATCATCACCACCGCCTCTCCATCAACCATCCATGATTCCCCCATCCATATGTGAGTAATTTCCCGCTGTAGGCTGAAGGGGATGGTAGGGATTGGATGAGATCGTTCATGTAATAGATGTCAGATTGTTAGGGCATGGTGCCTAGTATCCGTTGTTAGTGCTATTTATCGTTGTTGCAACTTGGTGTGCTTAATGCTTGACACTTAGGGCCCGAGTGCCATGACTTCAGATCTGAACATGTTATTGTTTCATGAGTATAACTATTGTTTTGGATCATATCTACAAGTTGTATACACATGTCGTTGTCTGGAACCCGAGGCCCAAAGTGACAACAATTGGGATAACCGGAGGGGATGGTTTTGACTTGAGGATCACATGTGTTCATGGAATGTTAATGCTTTGCTCCGGTACTTTATTAAAAGGAGTACCTTAATTACCAGAAGTTTCCTTAATTGGCCCCGCTGCAAACGGGCTGGTAGGACAAAAGATGTTGTGCAAGTTTCTCATTGCGAGCACGTACGACTATATACGGAACGCATGCCTATGATTGATTAGTACTTGGATGCTTTATTATTATTATTTACTTGCAATTGCCCTGCGTTATGACTATTTCATGAGCTATCTTATCCATGCAACGCCCGTTCATCCATCCCTATGCCTACAGTATTTTAATCCTGCTGTTTACCTCAATCGCTACTGCTGTCTTTATTTCACTGCTACTGTTATTTCTCCACTACTACTGTTATATTACTGTTGCCACTGATAAATTGTGCCAAGCAAGTTTATTTCCAGGTGCAGCTGAGCTGACAATTCATTTGTTAAGGCTTATAAATATTCTTTGCCTCCCCTTGTGTGGAATCAATAAATTTGGGTTTTACTTCTCTCGAAGACTGTTGCGATCCCCTATACTTGTGGGTCATCACCCGCCTCACCCAATTATCCCACCTGACATGTGGGACCTGCATGGCTTACGAGAGTGCCATGCAACTGACAAGTAAAGTCGGTAGTAAATCTTCAAAAACGGAAGGGGATTTTGGTCATTCTGGCCTATGTGGCAGTGTTTAGGTGGCATTTTATTTAGACATTGTTTGAACTCACTGACAGGTGGACCCGTTGACAGAAGAGACAAGTGGCACCAGCTAACAACTTAGCATGACATGCGGGTCCCGCCCCACCCACCCACCTGGCATTCGGGACCCGCCTCACCCAATTATCCCACCTGACATGTGGGACTGCATGGCTTACGAGCGGGCTAGGCAACTGACAAGTAAAATCGGGAGTACATCGTCAAAAACGGGAAGGGGATTCAAACCCACGCGCTACCTCTCCTCCAAGGCTCTAACCACGATGCCAACTATTGGTTTCTGTCAAACCAGTGCTCTGGCCCTTTTTAACCAACCACCGAATCGCTGGGCTTGGGCCTTCGTGGGCGAGACCACCTTTTTTGCTTTTTCCGTATGCCGAGTGGGCTGTGCCGAGTAGGCCATCCGGCCTGGTTTGGCTACGCTGCTGGGCTAGGCCGGGTTGGCTCGGCTGATTTTTTTTTGGTTCTTTTCATTTATTCTTTTTTGTTTTCTTTAATAACTTTTCATTTTGAACTTCAATTTTTACCAAATAAATTTTGATTTTTTTAATGATGTACCCTATCATTGTATACTATTAAAAAATTCAAAATAAAATACGAAATACCCCTAAGCTTATAAATTGCTTTATATAGGGTTCTAAGAATTGGAATGAATTTTTTTATTATTCATTTAAATTCAAATGCAAGATAAAAAATGCAGAATTTTAAATTACGCCATGATTAAATGCAAAGATCCACTTCTAAATTTGGGGATTGAAATTATTCCAGGATTCGTATGTCGATTTCAAAATACGATCAAAATGGAAGACATGACCGTTCATAGTTAGGGGTTGACATATTTTTGGTAGGTGCTTCACAAAAAAACCTATTTTTTGCGCTCGAAAATGAAAAATGATTTTTTTGTGCAAGAAAAATGAAAACTTTATTCGGCAACATTGTTCATGGCTCCAAGATGTACGTTTTTTTTCCCAATATGGGCACATTTGAACAAAGTATGACATGAATGTGGCCATGACATTCGTCCTTTGGCGTGAAAGCCATGAATGTTCGTAGATGATAACTCATTTATGAGAACACTTTTCCAAAAAAAAACTGCCGTATTCCAAGTTTATTATTGTTTATGGATACTAGGACACATATAATGACACAACGTGAAGGTTTTCCATTTCTTTATTTTTTTTTGAATTTCGTACGTCGATTTCAAAATACGGTCAAAACGACGAACATGACCGTTCGTAGCTAGGGGTTGAATCTTGTGAAACTATTGTTGTATCTCTGGTGAAATAGGTACTTTTGTACCCAAAACTGATTTTTTCAAAAAATCACGAGCAAACGACGAGGCAGCTGTAGTCCAAATTTGACCTGCTTCTAGTGAATCGGCAGAAATTTGTCTTTTTTACGAGAGGTGGATGGAAACCATTTGACTCACAATAATTTGGATATTTGTACATAAAATGTGGTCTAGTATTTATAAAAAATGTAGTGCTCCAATTTGCAACATATTTGTCGTAGGTGCTCCACAAAAAAACCCATTTTTTGCACTTGGAAAATGAAAAATGATTTTCTTGTGCAAGGAAAATGAAAATTTTCTTCGGCGACATTATTCATGGTTCCAAGATGCACGTTTGTGCCTAATACGAGCACATTTGGACAAACTATTCCATGAATGTGGCCATAACATTCGTCATTTGACCTGAAAGCCATTGATCTTCGTAGATGTAGCTCATTTCTGAGAACAGTTTTCCAAGAAAATTGTCGTATTTCAAGTTTATTATTTTTTATGGATACTAGGAGACATATAATGACACAAAATGAAGGTTTTCCATTTGTTTATTTTTTTTGAATTTCATACGTCGATTTCAAAATACGGTCAAAACGGCGAACATGGCCGTTCGTAGCTAGGGGTTGAATCTTATGAATAATACACCTTTAGTTTACTCTGTTTAATAATGACTTACATGTTACATGCTAATAAGACACCTTTAGTTTACTCTGTTTAATAATGACTTGGTTATTTAAACCCTGCCCTGCTTGTGTATATGCCAAGTGTTTTGGGCGTAGATGAACGACATCTCACTGTTGGTGAAGCCCTACACCTTCCCGGCAGGGTGCTACTAGGCCAAGCACAACGGGAAGATCATGAGGCTGCATCACCAAGCAACCATGGAGGTCATCAACCTCCTCACCGACGCCAACCCCATCCAGATCATCGTCGACGACATCATTAACTGGTACCTATCAATTCCCTTCTCTCCCTTTTTGAGATAGTTGTATTAGATGTTGTCGATTGAATAGATGAGAGTACCAGTAGGATAGTATTTTTCTTCAGGTGTTGTGGCGAGATTATTGCACTGTTCGCTTGCTAATAAAAGATGAAGTATAGTAATTATATGGTGCTCGCTTTTTATCGCCATTAATTTGTGACCACTGCATATATGTGTCCAATTAGCTGATACACAAATAATTGTCATTAGCTGATATCTCCATTAGCTCGAGAGGGTTATCTTGTCCCGTTTATCTTATTTGCTGTCAACAAACTCTTGAGTATAGAGTGTTGCATTCTCATGTTACTGTATGCACGGCCCCTCTCATCGTACTGTATGCTGTAATTATTAACCCTGCAATAGGAAACAACATAGAATACTGTTAATGTGGCAATAACATGATTTTCATGAGCGACTAAATGAGCTTTTGTACTTTCAAAGTTTTTGTTGGCAAGCATTTCAATTTCCAACTGTATTAACTTATATAGTTCATGTAGATCAGGATCTAATGTCGTTGAGGCTGCTGTTGCTGTGACAGAAGATCAGAAGAAGCCTGGGGATGTACACCACAGTTTTGGTTGATATAGCCACCATGTTTTGGTGCATGTGTATGTGTTTTTGAATTTATGTACACTTGTTGGATAAACTGTAATTAGACTTGTTCCTCCTGTGTTATTGCCGACATGCCGATGTGTATCTGCTGTTGTATATATTTGACTGAATAATTTCTGGATTTTAATCGTTTAGTGGAGTGATTTATTTATTGTTTGCTGTTGAATTGTGTAAATTCAAGATCTGTGAATGAAAAGAGTAGAATGTCTACTGGACGAATTAATATTTGGGTTCAAGAAAGGCCACGGCCCAAACCAGATTAA
Source organism: Poa pratensis (assembly GCA_947311845.1). Classification (NCBI taxonomy): domain Eukaryota; kingdom Viridiplantae; phylum Streptophyta; class Magnoliopsida; order Poales; family Poaceae; genus Poa; species Poa pratensis. The sequence goes on along the minus strand of CAMZMU010000058.1, from coordinate 27,508,981 downwards.
AAAGGCTGAACGAAATGCACAGTAAAAGGTCAACGACCTAATATTTAAATGGTCGAAATGTTGGGCTTGGCCTGTTTAGTTTAGATGAACAAATTTAACAGGAAAATGTCGAATTGTTGGGCTCGGCCCATATAAAGCACCAAACTGGATTGGGTTGATTCTGATCCATGACCTTCCCATTTGGTCATTATTTTGCCACGTAGGATTGGCCACGTAGAATCCGACGTGTCCACGACTGAGAGCGTATGACTGATGCATGTAAAATGCATACATGAACTTTACATTTTATTACTTGATATTCCAACTTATTTGCATCATATATGGGTTATATTTATGTTTTATAATGATTTTAGGGGATAATTCACAGTTTCCCCATTTATTTGGAATTAACCCTGCAGAACCAGAAAACCCCTTTTTCCATGTTTTTGACTTTCAGGGACCAAACGACGTCCAAATGAACTAATATTTTACGGGGCCCAATATTTGGAAATAAGAAGACGTACGAGCCAAGGATCCACGAAAAAGGAAGTCCGAGGAAGAAAATAGATGGTCCCACGCGGCCAGATTCCTTGGCTGTGTGGGACCACCTCTTTTATTCCTCGTGGCTCCGATGCCGTCCGTTTTCGTCTCCGTGGCTTCGTCTTGACCTAAAAACGTCTATAAAAATAGTCCCCCGAGGAGTTTCACGAGGAGGCGGCGGAGAAACACAAAACCATGAAACAGAGAGTTAGAAGGCTGCCGCCGGAGAAGATCGGAGGGGGGAAACGCCGCCGGAATCACCTCTGGAGGGCTCCACCCCCCTCCGGCGTGTTCATCATCAACATCTACAGCAAGATCATCTCCATCTTCTCCAACATCTCCACCATCATCACCATGATGAAGGGGGAGTAGTCCACCCCCTGGACTTTGGGTTTGTGGTGGTAACTTGATCCAATCTCTCTATGTATGATCATTGCTGAATTCCATATGATGTGCCTTGCATGATTATGGAACTATCTTTGTAATTCCTATGGTGGATATTGTGGTATGAGATGATATTTGTTATGCATTTACCGTTGTGTTGGATCTTCTATGGTTTGTCATACTTTGGAGATATTCTATGATACATGTGATGGTTTGATTTATGAATAATGTCTTGTTTATCCTTGTCATGAGGTGATTGACACCACCAAGTGTGGATAGATGAGAGAGATGTGGTCATGCACACGAAATATGAATCATTACAATAGTGTTTAGAATATTGTCCATTATGAAGTATGATGTATGTAGGTACAGGATGGCCGATGTGACACGGCATATGTATTGAGTGACATGTGAAATACAGCCCAACATCCTTTATCTGGGGGTAAAAAGGAAGAGTATGATGTGGGAGTGACAGCAACCACGCTAGCCTTACGAGGGTGACCTAGCAACACAAATGAGTACTTCTTTCAACTATGTGTTTTAGGACATATTGCCGTCATAAAAGTTACCATTAAAACATGACAATTGTGTGTACTTTATCTATAACATGATAATCACCGTAGATGAGAGAAAGAGGATTAAGTGAACCCATGAACCCATGTCCATTGTTCCAATAAGAGAAAACCTTTGTCTTGTCCTCTTGCATTGAAGAGGATTGGGACACTTTTACATTCTTGTTTTGTTACATTAAGCTTCCATCAATTAAATCAACCACCTTGTTCTTTAAACTTGTTTAGTGTATAATCAACTAAAACTTGTGACACTTTAGTTGTAGGGAATAGATAACTTTTCCTTCTTGCTCCTGCGGATCGATACCTTACTTCCACATTGAGAGGTGCTACAGTGATCCCCTGCTCTTGGGGGTTATCAATGACCAAAATAATTCGTTATAAATTTATGACCCTCTAATTTGGTCATAAACTTTATGACCATTTCACTAAGGATAGTCATGATTGATCAAATAAGACGCTCAGTATGTGACCTTATGTTTTTGGTCACAAAGGGGTCAAAAATGAAACTTTGTGACCTTCTAGTGACCAAAATTGAGGGTCATGTATCAACATATTTCTTGTAGTGACGTACTATCCATCCAACAGGAATTGTGGCTATCGATCGATCCGGAGACATTAAAATTGCTAGACGTCGGTGGTGTACATGTTTCAACATAGACGTATATAGTGAGAACAAACCAATTTCACATCTATGTTGGCCTGAGGCGTTATCTCCTTCTTTAGTTTGCAGGAGATTCATGCTAGCAATACAACAAAACAAGACTCCCACATCAGTCCAGCGCCATTCGTAGGTTTATTGTGTTTCTGCACAACGTCCCTATCTTTTCCGTTGAGGATATTAGGCCTTTTTTTGGGTGAGGAGGTTAAGAATTAATGCTTGATTTTCTATGAAAGTCAATAGGGTCCCTGGGTTTGACAATATACCTACAAAATTTTATCATGGTGTCACTACCTAGCGTCCTAAGGTGTGTGTTGCCAGTAAAATTCAGCAATTTAGGCCTTTTTTAGATGCCTATATAAGCTTGTTACGAAAACTTTCATTTTGAGGCTTGATCCCTATGCTTAAACTTTTTAGTGTTCAACAAAATGTTTTTTATTTTATGGATGGTGCGCTCTCTTTGCATGAAATCATGCACCGTCACACATTAAGAAAATTAAACACTAGCATCATACTTTACTTGACCTCAAAAAAATATAAAATAAAGGCAACTACGACTTTCTTCTCTCTTGTCATACAGCTAGAGGTTTTAATGATATCTGGTGTTCATGAGTTCAACAAATTTTGCATAATGGGAACATTAGTGTTAAAATTAATAATCAAGTTGGGGATTACTTCCAGAGTTCAAAAGGGGCCAGACAAGGGGGCCCCTTGTCTCCTTTCTTGTTTCACATGGTCGGTGAATCTCCAATAAAAATGGTTCACAAGAGCAACAAAATGGGATTTTCTTTGGCATCGCTCTGATTTGGTATAAAATGGTGTTGCCATCTTGCAATGTGCAAACGACACTATTTTGTGTATTACTCATGATGCTGACAATGTTGTGAATTTGAAAATTCTTCTTTATATGTTTGATCTTATGTTTGTTTTGATTTTTTTTTTGAAGAGTGAGTTGTTTGTGATCGGTGGGTAGTGGGTACATAATGTTGTTGCTTCTACGCTGAACCGCTTAATTGTCTGATTGAGCTCCCTGAAATACCTTCGGGTACATGTCACTTTTCCAATATAAAAATGTTTGAGTGGGATTTTATGGATGCCAAAATGTAAAAAAATATTGACTCATGGATTAGTGATTGTGCCTCCTCTCGTGGCAGACTACATTGCTTGATTCAAGCTTATTTGGTATTCCTTCCTTTTTACATGTCCATGGTCCTTAGTAGTAAAAACCTTTGTAGAAAAATTGGATAAGCACAGAAGGATTTTTTTGGCTAATAGTAATAAAAAGAAGTATCATATGGTCAAGTGGAGCAAGATCGGCAGATCCAAAAAGAATGGTGGTTTGGGATTTAAGGACCTACAAAGAAAAAATATCAGCTTTGGGTTTTCCTACCTAGTATTTTTACTTATGTCTATTCTCTTTTCCCGACCCCTCTAATTACTGTAAAAGAATAAAAATTTGATTAACCAATTAATGGAAAAGGGGTCACTAACGGAGTTTTCTGATAAGGGTATCATTGATGGAATTACCAAATAAGGTGGGTCTTGGTAGTTTTTGTATAGGAGAAGAAATTAAATGTGTAGGAGGAGGGCGAATCTCGTCTTAATTATTCTTTTTTATGTAATGTATCCGTATTTTTATTCTTTTTTCTTTCTTAAGGAATTTACGAGTTCCTTCTCTAAATAACTATCCTATCCCCTCCCACTAGTACAGAACGACACATCGGATACCCCTCTATGGCAACGGCACGAGTTAGGCGACGGAAAATCGCGACATCCCCCGCGTGCCCGCACTGGGCCGTAAGGCAGGCCCACAACAAAGGCAACGGGTAAATAGGGAATACATATTGGCAACGGAGATTGTTTTACCTACGTTACCGATATGTACTCATCGCACACGGACATTCGCGTAATCTCCGTTGCCATCAGAAGCAGCCCGACAGCCCGCTAACGCGGCCTATAAGAACCTACGCCCTTCACTCTCACTATCTCACTTCCAACCCTAGCCGCCGCACAGTCTCCTCTATCTCCACTGTCTGCGGTCGCGGCCGCGGCCGCCCCACCCTCCGGGCCTTCACGCAGCAGCAGCGTCAGCTGGTGTTGCGGGACGAGCTTGCGGAACAGGCCGCCGGCGCTTCGGCCCCTGTTGATACGTCTCAAACGTATCTATAATTTTGATGTTCCATGCTGTTATTATACCAATTGCTACATGTTTTATTTACACTTCATAGCATTTTTATGCATTTTCTGGGACTAACCTATTAACAAGATGCCGAAGTGTCAGTTCCTGTTTTCTGCTGTTTTTCTCCTTCAGAAAGGCTAGTCGCAAAATATTCTCGGAATTGGACGAAAATCAACGTGTGCAAATATCTCATCGGAAGACTCCAGAAGCCAGAAGGGGAGACGGAGTGGGGCCACGAGGCAGCCACGCCACCCTAGGGCGCGGCCTAGGAGGGGGTGGCGCCCACCCCTGGCGTGGCCACCTCGGGTGCCCTCCGACGCCGCCCTTTCGCCTATATATTCCCGATGTCCCGAAAACCTTAAAAATACCAATCATATTCCACGAAAAATTCCGTCGCCGCCGTCATCGTCAACCCTAGATCAGGAGGGTTCTAAAGCTCTTCCCGGCACCCTGCCGGAGGGGAGATCATCACCGGAGGCCTCTACACCGCCATGCCTGCCTCCGGAGTGATGTGTGAGTAGTTCATCCTTAGACTACGGGTCCATAGCAGTAGCTAGATGGTTGTTTCTCCACCTTGTACCTCCATGTTTAGATCTTGTGAGCTGCTTAACATGATCAAAATCATCTTATTGTAATGCTACATGTTGTGTTTGCTAGGATCCGATGAATATTGATACTATGAGCAAGTTGTTTATCAATCTATCTATTTATGTTGTTTATGATCTTGCATGCTCTCCGTTGCTAGTAGATGCTTTGGCCAAGTAGATGCTTGTAACTCCAAGAGGAAGTATTTATGCTAGATAGTGGGTTCATGCCTCCAGTAATCTGGGCTCGAGATGACAGAAACGACTAAGGTTGTGAATGTGCTGTTGCCACTAGGGATAAAACAATGATGCATTGTCTACGTGTCATTTGCATTGTTTACATTACACACTTTACTTCATGGAATAATCTGTTGTTCGCAACTCAATACCGGAAGGGATGCGGATGCTAACCGGAAGGTGGATTATTTAGGCATAGATGCGTTGGATAGCAAGTCTATGTACTTTGTTGTAATGCCCAATTAAATCTCATAATAATCATCTTGTCATATATTGCATTGTCATGCGCTCATTATTTGTCAATTGCCCAGCTGTAATTTGTTTACCCAACATGTTAGTTATCTTTTATGGAGAGACACCACTAGTGAACTATGGACCCCGGTCCATTTCCTCATACTGATAAAACCACCAACTGCAATCATTTGTTCTCTGTTACTTTCTGCACTCATTACTGTTTTCCACACAATACGTTTAATCCTTTGTTTTCAGCAAGCCGGAGAGATTGACAACCTCTCGGTTTCGTTGGGGCAAAGTAGTTTGCTTGTGTTGTGTGCAGGTTCCACGTCAGTTGCGCCGCTGACAACCTTCTGAAGAACCTCCGTGTCCTCCTGGTTCGGTAAACCTTGGTCATATTTCAAGGGAAAACTGCTGCTGCACTACATCATACCTTCCTCTTGGGGTCTCCCAACGAAGTGTGTTGTCACGGTCAACAAGCAGATCTTCTGGTGTTGTTGCTGGGAAGTAATAAAACACTCTACGTTAACACGCCATCACCCGTGGGCCGGTGCCGCGCCATTTGCCCTGGCGCTCGTCCGCTGGCGCTGCAGGAAGAGCACGCCGAAGGCTCCAGTGCTCCGCACCCTTTCGGCCGTTGCCGCTCACTTGGCTGCCATTGTAGCTACCGCCAGATCCGCCAGGCGGGCTACCCCGGCCCCCTTCCTCGCATGGAGCACCATCCGTATTCCTCCTTCTCGTCGTCCTCGTCCTCCGACGACGAGGAAGAGGAGGAGGATCGTGATCTGGAGATCGCTTGCCAACTCTCCCGCGCCGCTTTCGAGCGCCAAGACACCCAGCGTCGTCAGGGCGAGGCCGATCTGGAGGCGGCGGGCCTCCTCTCCAAGGCCTCGACCCAGGTCAAACGCGCCGAGGAGGCGGTCTTCCAGTCTGACCTCCGGGCCGCCGTAGCCCTCTCTTTGGTCCACGACGAGGGCAAGGGGCTCGAGGTGGAGGCCGGCATTAGCTCCGTCGCCGGCGACGACGCTAAGCGAGCCCGCCTCGCCTAATGTAAGATCCCAGTTCAGTAGAATAGGTTTTTTTTTTTATTTTTGCACATATTTTTGCTCGTTTCAGATGATTAGCTCTGTTCTTAGTAGGCATTGTTGTAAGTAGCTAATTGTTTAGTCATAGATTTGCTCTGTTTTTAGTAGACATTGTTTAGATATAGATTTTAGTTGTTTTCTAGTTGTAAGTAGCTAATTGTGTAGACATAGATTTGCTTCGTTTTTAGTAGGCATTGTTTATACATAGATTTTAGCTGTTTTCTAGTTGTAAGTAGTTAATTGTGTAGACATAGATTTGCTCTGTTTTTAGTAGACATTGTTTACACATAGATTTTAGCTGTTTTCTAGTTGTAAGTAGCTAATTGTGTAGACATAGATTTGCTCTGTTTTTTAGTAGGCATTGTTTACACATAGATTTTAGCTTTGTTTCTGTTATGCCGATGATTAAAATTAGGTGACACCGTGTGATCCGGGGGTGGCGCTAGTGATCCTTGTGATATGCACAAATACACATTGATCTTGTGCATCCTACTTGGCTCACCAGCTCCATTCCTGAAATTTGTGCGTCCAATCTACTTAGATATGAGGCATTGTTTAGTCTATGTTCTAGTTGTAATTAGTTCTATATTTTCTGTAATGCCGATGATTAAAATAAGGTGGCACTGTGTGATTCGAGGGTGGCGCTAGTGATCCTTGTGGTATGCACAAATACCGATCTTGTGATCCTACTCGGCTCACTAGCTCCATCCCTGAAATTTGTGTGTTCAATCTACATATATATATAAGGCATTGTTTAGGCTATGAATTTTTCTGTCTTGTGTATAGAGATGAAGAAGCTTAACATATGAATTTTTTCATCTCCTTAGGGCGAGGAGGAAACCTGGAGACTATGCGGCGGCCGTGAAGACGTAGGTGCGGGGCTCCGTCCACACGGTCCACTGAAGCCGGCACCTCCAGCAACAAGAATTTTGTGCAATACTAAATAGGTAGAAGAAGACCACGCAATGAAGCTGGGCGAAGAGGAAGGTGAAGGACCGGCGGCGTCAAGCAGGAGCCAGGGCTCCGTCGACAGCGCGGCAGGCGTCACCGGCTTTTTTTTTTTTGTTTCCTTTAGCCCTCATTACAAACGGTAAAAAACTAATCTCCGTATTGATATAAAGACTATAGGCAACGATTATATATTATGCCCGTTGCCAAACTTATTGCAAACGATTAAAATCTCCGTTGCCATTGAGCGGCTTCACATCAGTGACAGGGTCGGGGACACGGACCCTTTCTCCGTTTCCGATGAGGGTTTTGACCCGTTTCCGATGTGTCGTCTGTACTAGTGTCCCCTTCGTATCCTCTTCTACCATCTCTGTATCTCCCTTACGTATGTAGAATAGTTCGATTTTCCGTGATTTTTCCATTCCTCTGTGTAGATAGCCTAATATGGGTTCACAATCGGTAACATTTAATGCGAGTGAAAACCTAAAATCGAGCCCGGGCTAGATGTTGCCTGTTTTAAAAAAAATCAAAATCGACATTTTGACTTTCCAAAAATCGAGAAAAAATCTAAAATATAATATTGTCGAGAACTACAATCGTGCAAATTTTGAACTCTAAATTCGTTTTATCTTAGGCTGCACAAAACAGACAAAATTGGGTGGATGGGCGGAAAAATGTGCAATAGAGCCATATACGCGTCTTGTCCTACAGTTTTTTCTTGCGCTCCCCGCCTGCGTCTGCTTACGATATACGCGACGGAGTTCAATCCCTAGGAACCGGAGCTGGAAAGGGAGCCTATATATATGACGACGAGATCGAAGGGGAAAGGGAAACCGATACAATGCCCAGAGTCCCAGACCCGCAAGCCAAATCACGGCTCCGTCTCCCGTCCAAGAAGACGGCGATGGCACCGCTGGCATACAAGCTCTGGTTCGCTGTGTCCGTTGGCATCTGCCTCTGTGAGCCAAGCATAGCGACGGCGGTTATCCTGTGGCTCTGGTTTGCCCTTTACCTTGTCTGCATTCGGCCAAACAGTAAGTGGAGGCGGTAATGCTCCTGCTCTGGCTCGCCGTCACCCTCGCACTCTCCCTCATCGAGCCAAGCATGAAGGCGACGATGCTCCTGCGGCTCTGGTTGTGCCTTAGCTTCGCCATCGGGGTCGCCCTGAGTCCGCCAAGCAAGAAGGCGGCGCTGAAAGCCCGACTCTGTCAGATGCTTGAATACAATGCAGCCCTGCTCGGCCAGATGCTTGAATACGTTGCGCCAAGCAAGGCATCGCCTTGGCCGGACCTCCCGCCGGAGTTGTTGGACCTTGTGCTCTTGCGCATGACATCCCGCGCCGACCGCGTCCGCTTCTGCGCTGTCTGCCGCTCGTGGCGCTCCGGCGCGCGGCTGCAGCCGCTGCCCCCGTTGCTCCCCTGGATTGCTCTACGCGACGGCACCTTCCTCAGCCTCCCCGACGGCGCCATCCACCGCACGCCCGTCGCCAACTACGACAGCTTGCTTTACCGTGTGCCAACCGGCAGCATGTTTTTCCTGGTGAACCGCGACGACGGGTGCTTCCTCATGAACCCTTCCTCTGGGAAGTCAACACCTTTACAGATCAACCCGGATTATCTCGACCTCAGGTATCAACGGGACTTCCAAAAGGTGGTGGTGTCCGACGATCTGCACATTGTTGCCGTTCTGACCACCGTCAAGACCAACGGCAAGAACGTCACTGTTTATGCTCGCGGGCCGCAAGGGACCACAGCCATGGAGTGGGGGCCGTCTGTGTACAGCCAAACCTTCGACATTGCAATCTTTAATGGGAAGCTCTACGTCCTCAGCAGAGAAAATTATGGTTTACCGGATCTCTATGTCCTGAAAGTGGGCAACATGAGCATCAGGTCCGTCCAATGCATACGGAGCACTCATAGAGATTATGACTTAGTGCACTTCGTCTTCTACCTCGTCGCGTCCGGAGACCGGCTGTTGATGGTGGGACGGATTGTTTATCCGTTCCCCATGGATTGGCCCATGACATCTGAATGCTTCAAGGTCTTCGAGGCAGCTGACCTGAGCAGCGGCCATGGATGGTGGAGCAAGGTCGATACATTGATGGGGCATGCTTTTTCCTCAGCCGAGGCTGCTCGCGCTCGCTTGCTGTTGGCGGCCAATCTGTCAGCGACGGGCTCAAGAAGATTGCATGTACTTCATGAGCGAGCTTGGTGGGGTCAGCTATATTGAGGCCGACCTTCTCAATTCCTTTGTGTACAACATGAGAGATCAGACAGTGGGGCGCCTGCCGTTGGAGACAGTACCAGCGCTGCCACGTGAATGGCACGGGTTGTTTTCGACTTGGCTTTTTCCAGAAGAATTTTGAGTTAAGTTGAGTTCAGATGAGAAATTTTGGCTCTATCTTTATAAAGAACTTCAACATTTGGCCACCCATGTAACTGCACCAGTGCACCGTAATCATATACTCCTCTCCTGGCCAAAGTGAATTTGCTATAATCATCAATGAAGCTCACATAATAAGCATGTTTACCAACGGAAATAGGAGCAGATCTCCATACATCAAAAAATATTTGTTACAAAGAAACAGTGGATATACTTGTATAAGTAGGATAGGGTAGCTGATGACTCTTAACCTTTTGACATGGATCACAAACATAGGGATTTATTTCAGGAGAGTACGATAATTTATTTCTTTTAAGCACTTGTTGAACAATATATGATGATGGATTTATTGCGAAGAAGGTATGCTTGGACAATTCTGCTAAGACAGGCACAAATGGATAGAGACCATCGCGACATGGACCTCTAAAGATGATTTGCTTTGTGGCCAGGACCTTAATCAAAAAGAAAGAGGGGGTGAAACTCAATAAAGCATTGTTATGTGGGGCAAGCTGATGAACATGATAAATTTTTGGAGGCACTAGGAACTTGCAACATGTTAGCTGAATGGAACTATAGGGGGGTATGGACCTCTAAAGATGATTTGCTTTGTGGAGCATTGTTATGTGGGGCAAGCTGATTAACAGAATAAAATTTTGGAGGCACTAGGAACATGCAACATGTTAGCAGAACGGAACTATAGGGGGTATGTAATATTGAATGACCAATATGCGCAATATGCATACCAGCACCACTAGCGTTGTGAACCTGATCATGTCCCTTATAAGTGTCACTGATTGTCATCTTGTGTAGTTCACTAGTAATATGATCCGTGGCTCCTGAATCCATGTACCAATTTGTGTAGACTCCGTATTCACCTTTTTCTTCAGTATAAGAATCATCATCATCCTTGTTGTCATAACGCCACCAACACTCGTTTGCTGGGTGAGCATATTTCTTGCAGATTTGACAAGTAACGTCTTGGTGCTGCGAAGGAGTGCGTTCACAACCATGACCACGCCCACGCCCCCCCTCCCCTCCCCCGTGGGAGGAAGACGATGCCCTTGCTCTTGGCGACCATGGTTCTGTCCATAGGGATGATGGGAAAAACCACGGCCATGGCCTTGGCCACCACCACGGTAACCAAATTTGCAAGAAGCAGTGTTGGTCGAAGAAGAAAAACCACCCATATTCTTCTTGGCTTTAGATAGCATTTTCTGACGACGATCAAAGGCAATGAGCTGAGCACACATGTCATTAAGGGTAGTGCTTGGAACATCATTGATAGAGGCGACTAGAGGAGTGTACTCATCATCAAGACCGGCAAGAATAAAATCCTGCAGTTCTTCATCATCCACTGTCTTGCCGGCAACAGTAAGGTCAGAAGTGACGCCCTTCATCTTGCCAATGAAAACCTCAGTCGTCATGTCAAGCTTTTTGGTGTTGGACAGGGCACCACGAAGGTAGGAGACACAAGCCTTGGACTGCGATGAATAGAGATCAAGAATTACATACCTAACCTTGGCCGCATGCTCGAGATCAACAGGGACGAAGCCAGAAAAATAGTTGAGGGGGTCATCTCAATGGCACTGGGGTCATCTTCTCCAAGTGAACAGTAATTAGCACTAAAATAGTGAAGGAATTCCTAAATCCATTGGGGTCAGCTGACCCCAGTACCTACAAGGCAGCTCCGTCCCTGGAGATCAAGCATCCGGGCAAGCAAATCTTTGGACATAGACTTCATGAGGAACCACAACATGATCTGATCACGCGCGATCCAGTCGTTGTACGCTGGATTGGGCACGGTGGTGGTTCTGTTTTCCCCATCTGCAACCTCCATGATTTTTGCCGACGCTTGATCGGACCCGTCGAGCAGGCCCATGAACTAGGCACCGTGAAACACATGCATAACCTGCGCCCTCTGGGAGAGGTAATTGTTGCTTGTGAATTTTTCCACCGGGTGGGGAGCCGAGGGAGGCCACCAGGGATTGTGTAGGTGTCGAGGATGTCGACATGGGAGGGAGATGGGAGGGAGCCATGTGATTTCTTGTGAAGCGATCGGAGATCGAAGAAAAGAGCTCGGTTTTCTATGGGTTGCAGCAACAACTAACGAGGGAAGAGGTAGGCTCTGGATACCATATTGGTGGAGCGGAAACGATGTCCCTGATGGGGGCTCGGGTTCGTGTTATAAGGAGTGAAAACAACCTCCACTAGATGGCATTTACAGAGGATCAGGGTGGAGTACTACTGCATGCCTGTTCGTATGGCAAAAGGAAGTTACAACAAAAGTCTAACAAAGGCCCAGAGGCTACATTGTTTGCGGTCTTGGCTCAGTTTCCCTTATAAACAGACTTCCCTTATAGACCTCCTCCTTTAATCGCTTGAATATAACAGCTTGAATATAACAGTTCTCTTGTTGTGATTTTTTTTAAAAATTGTTTGCAAGAACACGTTCAAGGCGCCGATCGGTCATCTTGACCTCTTCTTCTATTTGATGCGTCTTTCGATGACGTATCCTTGAAAAAGAACACGTTCCCGAGCATAGGTGCTCCTATAAACAGATTTTTGGCGCTCTGTTTAAACTCTCTCTCTCTCTCCCCCGACTCCGGGGCTTCCGGGCCCTGATCTTGGCGTCTTGGCCCCTACACTGTGCCACTGTGTTCCCGCGCCACGTCCTGAGAGGAAAATCCCCTCACTTTTCTTGGTTTCTCCCCGGATGCCACAGCTCGTACCGCAGGAGGCAGCCACCCTCCCGCGCCACCTCCTAGAAGCCCACATCGTCTCGTTGGTCCGCCAATGCCCCGGCCTCCGTGCTCTCCGCGGCGCCCACGCGCGCCTACTCAGGCTCCGCCTCCCGCGCCTCACCTACGCCTTCGCGCTCTCCAAGCTCCTCGCCTCCTGCGGAGCCGCCGCCGCTGCCACCTCCTACGCGCGCAACCTGTTCGACCAAATCCCCGAACCGACCACCTTCTGCTACAACTCCCTCATCCGCGCGCTCTCCGCCCCCAGCAACACCACCGGGGACGCCGTGCTGTTCTACCGCCGCATGCTGCGCGCGGGCGCCCCACCACCCAACAGCTTCACGCTCGCGTTCACTATCAAGGCGTGCACCGCGGTTCCGGCTCTCGGCGAGGGCCAGCAGCTGCACTCGCAGGCTTTCCGCCACGGGCTGGAACCGAGCCCGTACGTGCAGACCGGGCTGCTTAACCTCTATGCCAGGTGTGAGGAGGTTGCGCTTGCCAGGAATGTGTTTGATGGCATGGTCGAGGACAAGAATCTGGTCGCGTGGAGCTCCATGATCAGTGGGTACTCGAGAGTGGGGATGGTGAACGAAGCGTTGGACCTGTTTCGGGAAATGCAGGCGGCAGGGGTGAACCCGGATGAGGTCACGATGGTCAGTGTCATCTCCGCATGCGCCAAGGCCGGCGCTCTTGATTTGGGGAGGTGGGTGCATGCTTTTATAGATAGGAATGGGATCACAATTGATCTTGAGCTGAGCACGGCGTTAATTGATATGTATGCAAAGTGCGGTCTGATAGAGCAGGCAAGGTGGGTGTTTGACAAGATGGTGGAGAGGGATACCAAGGCATGGAGCACAATGATAGTTGGGCTGGCGATGCATGGGCTCGCGGAGGATGCGTTGGGGCTTTTCTCAAGAATGCTCCAGCTTAAGGTAAAAAATGTGCACTGATGTGTTTATAGTTATATTTGTGCGGTTAGCTTTTGTTGATAACATGCTCATATGCATTAACTTCCACGGAATTTTTTATTGAAGATCCATCTTTTGCTAAGCATTGGTTTTTATTGTGATACTGTAAATATGGCTCATGGTTCATGATAACGAATGCACTTAACTAACTCATGCACTATATGAAGCTTGGTTTATAATAGGGATATTCTCTACATTGTACTATGTGTATTAGCTCACAAGCTCTACTTACTTTCGCAATAAATTATCAGCTCGTCCTTTACGAGGGAATCTGAGTTTGTATCCATTCTAATAGATGTCACTATGTTCTCATATATATATTTCAGGTGAGACCCAACAATGTCACCTTTATAGGTGTGTTGTCAGCCTGTGCTCACAATGGGTTAGTGGATGATGGGCGACGATATTGGTCTACTATGCAAGAAATGGGAATTAAAGCTTCAATCGAGAACTACGGTTGCATGGTTGACCTTCTCTGTCGGTCTGGCCTTTTGGATGAAGCTTACTCATTTGTTACAGGCATGCCCATCTCACCAAATTCAGTAATTTGGAGGAATCTTGTTGTGGCGAGTAAAAGTTCGAACAGAATTGATATAGTAGAATCCGCATCTAAGAGGCTCTTTGAGTTGGAACCCCATAATTCAGAAAATTATATTCTCCTCTCGAATCTGTATGCATCGAACTCCCAGTGGGATAGAGTGAGGTATATGAGGAAAATGATGAAAGACAACAATGTTACTGTTGTTGCTGGCTGTAGTTCGATTGAAATAAATGGCTACATGCACAAGTTTGTGGTGAGTGATGGTTCACACCCTGAAATCAAGGAGATAAGGCTGGTCTTAAAGGAAATAGCTAAACGGGTGCTAAGTGCTGGCCACAAGCCTTGGACTGCAGCCGTTCTACATGATGTTGGTGAAGAAGATAAAGAAGTCGCACTCTGTGAACATAGTGAAAGGTTGGCCATTGCATATGGGTTGTTGAAGACAAAAGCACCTCATGTGATTAGGGTGGTAAAGAACTTGCGATTCTGTCCCGATTGCCATGAAGTGACAAAAATAATAAGCAAATCATATGACCGAGAGATCATTGTCAGAGACCGTGTTCGTTTCCATAGATTTATTGGAGGAAGTTGTTCTTGCAAGGACTTTTGGTGATTGCTTAACCGATTGTATAAATTATATTAAATGATAATGATTATCCAAAGCCTGCCAGATGTGGTGCCTTAAGAAGGTTGTTTTAGAATTGATAAGATGGAAATACTGTACGCCAGCGACCGATGCACATATTTTCACACCGAGATAGATAGACTCCAGGTGGCGAGGCTGGAGCTTCCGATTCTGATGCCACCACCAAAAGTTATGGAACTATATTTTACATCATCGAGGTACTCTTTTTTTTTATACCGTAATTTGACGTTTGCGTCCTGTCGTTAATATCAAATATTAGTGATAGAGCGAATGTTCGATCAAACTAACAGAACCTAAAAAAGAGGCGACTGTGTTGCTCTCATGGCTTGTTCGCATGTCTCTTTCCATGTGTTAACATCAGTCACATCGTTCATAACACAGTCTGTACATGTTAGTCAGTTAAAAACTACCATTGGATGCATTAACATTTATATGTTTTATTTATGCTTATTCTTCTATGTCAAGGTGGCCACTCTTGATGGGCACAAGCATTGTACAACAGTGACTGATTCACATTTTTCCACACCCAGATAAATGGACTCTAGGTGCTGAGACTCGAGCTTCCTAATCTGACACCACCACCGAAAGTTATGCAACAATTTGTTTACACCACAGGTACTGATTTTTTTTACGTAACTTGATGTTTCCTTCATGTCGTTCATATCTAACTTGGTGATGAGCGGATGTTCTGTCAAACTAACATAACCTAAAAAAGGAAGCGACTGTGTTGCTGTCACGACTTGTTTAAATCTCTCTGTTATGGGTCTCTTTCCATGCTTTAACAAAGATTAGTTGCATACTTGCATCGTTTGTATCACAATCTCTACATGTTGGTCAATGATCATGCATAAGCATTTAAGGCCTTGTTTACTCCAAAGGTTTCTTAGGGGATGGGAAGAGTGGGGATGGAAGGGGATTTGGTGAACACCCAATCCCCACAAATACTCTTCCAATACAATACACTAGCATGGACTAGAGTTTTTGTGTTAGGCAAAAATGAGATGGTTGGTAGGGGATATTTGGGGATTATCCTCTCCCATCCCTAAAATACACAAACTAGTAGGGATTTTCCGGGTTCGGGATAATCCCCTCCCATCCCCTCAAATACACTAGAGGTAAACAAGTCCTTAGGTGATTCTACTTGATGGGCCAAGATGTCACTATTAAACCCTCCACATGGTGCTCTCGCAGGCAAAAAGGTCTAGGAGATTCAGACCACTGGAAGAGCAGGCTTGTTCAAGCTATCCAAGGTTGGAGACTAGAACAGGCGTGTTTGTCAGGCAAGGTCGCTGGGTGGTCGACTGGAATTGGAAGTGAAGATCGCGTTAATCGGCTTTGAGGCACGATTCAACTTTTCGGTTGATGGAATGCAACTAGGTGCGGCAGGAGCCTTGGACAGCCGAGGTTCGTATGGATTTGAAGGACGCGATTTATAGAGCTGAAATTGTGTGATTCGATGTGAACTTGGAAAATGGTTACATCGCTACATGCCACTACTACAGTTTCTCTGCATAATGTCTTGGATGTGCCTGGATGTTCCCAGTGATTTTCTGATTTGCGAAGAGATTAAATAAACCGAAAAATCCGCAATGTAAAATTCGAACATACAAAATAGTAACACACACATAATGTGCTGATTACACAAGGAGAATAGTAAAAAAACAAGGACGTACATGCTTTAATCAACATTTTTTAAAACCATATATTTATTGACGTTCAAACAAATGCGGAGCAAACCGTTCTAGACAGAATGAGATACCAGCCCAGAAGTTCAGACAGAAACATAAATAAAGTAAGGCTTTGTTGGTAGCCTGATACCCGGAAGCAGCTTGTGATAGCACACACGAGGTCACAAATGCTTAAGAAGCTAGTTGGTTCTGACCCCAAAAGGAAAACATCCCCTTGTACTTCGCAGACACAGATTGGCGCGATAGCAAGGGCGGCTCCTTGCAGCTGCTCACGCTACACTTGATTTGTTCAATGGTCTTCTGTATAGGTGCCGGGGGCACAACCTCTTCCTTTTTGACACTGTGTGGTGGCAGCCATAGAGATAATTTATGGTATTCAGGAACAGTACTCCAATGCTGCTGATACTGTAGCATATGCCTTGCCATGTAGAGGATCACTAGTTTCAATTCTGCTGCTGCCATACGCCTTGCCATGTAGAGGATCACTAGTGTCAGTTCTGCTGCTGATGCTGCTGGCATATGCCTTGCGATGTTGAAGATCACTAGTGTCAGTTCTTGCTGCCGCCGTTGGTACTGCGGTGAGAAGATTTCTTATCTCTTTTGCCGCTGCTGCTGCCGCCGCTGCTACTGTTACTGTGGTGAGAATGCTTCTTGTCCTTTTTGCTGCCACTGCGGCTGCTGCTGCTGCTGCCCTTTGGGGGCTTGTACTTGTAGTGGCTCTTCCTTGAACTTCTATGGTGTGGCCTCAGTGTGTGAGTCAGAAGTAACAGGTGGATCTATACATCAGGGGCCCATGAAACACTCAATTTTGTGACGATGCCTCGCTTCGCCCGGCTTCCCTTCATTGCAGAAACCAGCGTTGGGGTCATCTGCATATGCAATAGATGTTACAAATCATGATATGGTCAATCCATGCGAAAATAAAAAAATTCATGGAAGCAATATAAGAATTGGAGAAGAACAGCCCTATCAGGTCAGACTCATTTCGCAGAATTCAGTAAGTATACTCCAGGCAGGTGTAATGAACTAAAAAAAAAGAAGAAATAAGAGAAACAATGAACATCCTTCTCAGATTTAAGCAGACAAATATGCACATGACATGACACCTGGCGTTGTGGCATCAACACAATCAGTTTACCCAAAAAATGACAAGCAGTGATACCTCCTCCTACCAGTAGTGAAAACACTCCAGAATTCTAAACAAGTAGGAGTAATAATACTTTATAAGACGCCAGAGGCAACATGCCAAACATAAGCGTGTGAAGAACCTGCATATCTATTGGCCTAATACTGATTTGGTATGACGTAACAAGGACAAACAATTTGGCTAGCAACTAACAAGATAAGCCGAACAAGAGTCCAAACTTCTACAGCAATCAAATACTTACCTTTGTTACAGCATTTCCATCCTCTGATAGTCCAACTGAAGATTCAGATGGATTGCCATTAAGGGAGGGTGACGATGTGACCAGTTCAGTGTTAACATCCACCAAGTCATCAGCTGAATCTGATTCAAGAGAAAGTGAATCCTCGTTTTCATCAGAGTCTTCACTCGTATCAGTCCCTTCATCATCCTTGTCATCATAGACCTGCATCACTTCAGCAAGAGCCAATCCGATTTCCTCGACTGCCGAATCATCTTGTGCACACGGAATTATAGCCTCAAAACTTTCATCTTCAGGGCAAGCACAAGAGCTGTGCTCAAAACCTGCTTGCTTGCAGGTGCTGGGGCGGAGACATGAGCTGCTGCTCACACCTTCGGCACTGGAGCCCACCAAAGGTCCGCCCATCCACAACCTTAATCCCAAGTTCAGAAGAGAACTTCCTGTTAAGCAGGACAAAGCTTAAATTAGAAGGAAACCTCAGAACAAGTAAAGGGCTCTGCATAAGGATCACACCCTAGATTACTTGATAAAGTTTTAAGACCATAGAATAGAAATATGTCTACATATATGTGTGTGCACATATGTTATTCATATTTAAAGTTCATATAATCGGATGCAATATTTCTAGCAAAATAGGTAAATTGTCAAGCAATTAAGCACAACAAATGATAAAAGCCTCAAGAGCAAGGACTACAATGTTCCACATGTTGTAAATAAAGAGTTTAGGTGTATAACAATATACGGCAATAGATATTCGAACGAATTTGTGATTCCATGATCAATATCTGAACAATTCCATGGCATTTGCAGTTCGACCAGAACAATAAACTGGTCTATTCTCAATTTAAAAAAAAATGGAAGTGGCATATTTTCCATACCTTTTTCGTCGGAGAAGCAGCAATCGCAAGCTCCAACACAGGGGGCCTGCGGATCAAACCCAGAAACCAAGCTTCCGCAGACACGAGATCCCGAGACCAAGCACCGAACCCTCACAACCAGACAAGCCTCAGAACGAGCACGAGAAGGAGATCGAACCGAAGGTCGTGGGCGACGAGGGGGAGGCAAACGTCAGAGACAATTACTATTATTACCGATACTACTACTACTAAAACGATGCGAGGACGAGAGCTTGAGGCGGTGCGAGCAGGGGAAGGCGGCGGAGGAGTTCCCGGACGCGACGGCGCGGAGGCAGCAGGGGCAGGCGGCTCGCGCCGCAGTCATCGTATCCTTCGCGGTGGGCGCCGCACCGCTACGGGGTCTCCGCGAGATCCAACTTGTCGGGTTCCGGCGACCAGCTACCACCTACGGGCGGGGAGAGACGGCGGGACCGGGTGGGGGTGGAGAGTCACGCCCTGCGCATGGATTGAACGGATCGGAGCTCGGTTCGGGTCGTCGGAGAAGACGAGGACGACGACGGGGAACACGGAGAGGGGATTGGGGATCGGATCAGGAGGAAGACACGGAGGAGGTGCTTAGATTGGCTATTGGAGCGGCTAGAGGTCGAGGAGGATCGGATCCTTTTATATTTGCTGCCTGACAGGTGGGGACTCGGAAACCGACGAGGATGTGGGTGACAGGCTGGGCGACACCGCGCGTGGGGCCCGGTGGCAGCGAGAGGTGCACGGTCAACAGCGCGGCGGGAAGATGCGGCACGGAAGGCGTGCCACGTAGGACGCGCCCGGGGAATGGGGACGGGAGGGTGGGAGGCGGTTTTCGTTTCTCGTTTTGGACCAGGCAAAAATCGTGATGGATAGCAGGCATGATCTCACGGCTATCTTTTTTGACTGGGATCTTTTCCTCTCCCGTTTTGGGGGTCATGTCCAACGCGTGTTCGCTAAATATCGATGGATACCTAAACATAGGTTTGGAAGTGGGATACATGTCAGAAAAATGCGTTTTGGCTCCCGGTCTCCAATGAGCTCCTGCCTTAATAAATAATCTAAGATAAAGAAAGAGTAAAAAAATTCAAAATCTCCGAAAAATTGGTGACAAGCGTATACAAGTGTGCCCAAGTTCGTGATGAAATGACATGTGCCGGTGCTCTGTGAAGAAAAAATATCATTGTTCCAAAATATATTTTTGAAATCCCATTTTTACCACTGGTTTTTTTTTCACAGAACAAGCCAAATGACATTTCACCACGAAATTTGACACATACATAAAAAACTTGTTGTATATGTTGTCATCATTTTTTCACAATTTTTTAAAATGTGTTACTATTTTTTTAAATAATTATTCGGACAGAGCATATCGGGAGCCAATGTGAATTTCCGGTGAAGCGGTCGTTACCTTGGCAGGCGGCCAACTGCCGTAGATTAGCCGCCATCCATACCAACTACCGTGGCATGAAGCGGAACAAAACAATACGCATTTATCAATTGTGATGAAACCTAATATTACAGATAAACGAGCTGCACTATCAGCATGCATATCCAACCTCAAAACAGGAGGCAACATATACAATACGGAGTAGATAATTTCATACAGTACGGTACGTCTCTAGAAACAACACAGGTCAACTCAACTCGAGCAATCGGGTCAGCTCTGTTATCCTTCTGCTGTAGAACAGTTGACCGCCCACGGTTTCGTGAAGGGCAAGCACCAGGGCCAGACTATTCTGCTCTGAAAATAGTCGGCGTCCTTGTGCCATGGGGTAGTTGTCAGCTGGGTGTACACCGGAGGAAGATAGGATTCTTCTGGCTACTTGGAAAGACCAGCTGAGCTTCAACCATTCTGCCTGGCAGGGAACAATGCCACGTATACCATGTGCAGTTGTGCATACATGCGCAATGAAACTAAAACGTCGACGATTCTACAGTCATCAGCATCTTTTTCCCCGAGATGCATATATGTCTTAGCACTGCGATGCAATAGGGCTCTCGGTTCTTGAGCAAGCTCCTCCACTGCAGGCAGGATGCTCGTAGATGAAGAAAAACATACTTTAGGCATGTGGTCCTGGTAGAGGTTGAGAAATTGAACCATCTGACTCGATTCGTTCTCAATTGCTACAATATACCTTTATCTGCAAAAAAGAGAGAGTAAAACAAGCTGGTATTACTAAATTCCCCCCAAAAGAAGCCATTGCTACTTATCCATTTAGACTATGGTTATGCATACAAAAAATCATTTCAGAAAGAAGTATGTGTGTACACAATGCATACCAACCAATTTGCTACTTATCCATTTCGATTATGGTTATGCATATAAAAAAATTGGGTGTCATTTCAGAAAGAAGAACGTGTGTACACAATGCATACCAACCCATTGCGTGACATTTCAGAAAGAAGTATGTGTGTACACAATGCATACCCAACCCATTGCTACTTATCCATTTCAACTAAGGTTATGCATATAAAAAAAATGTGGATGTCGTTTCAGAAAGAAGTATATGTCTACACAATGCTCTTCTATATCTTGAAAACAAAACATGTCGAGAATGAGTGTGACTATGTGAGGGCAAATTCCAATTTTAAAAAATGACCCCACGGTGGGAAGAATAGTATGGTTAAGGGCTTAAGGCTGTCGCTATTAACAACTATGGAGAGCTATTTGTTGGCACCTTGAGGCAAAGGAAAATCTGATGGCGAAGAATAGTCTTACTTCAGTCTCTTCCTCTTTGCTTGTGTTTCATTAACAGTTGGGCTTGTATGACTACTATTCTGCAATGGATGATATTTTGCTCGCTTCACTGCTTCCTCATACTCATTCAACTTGAGCTTCTCCTTGTTCTGACAAAAGAACCAAAAGCACAACTATAGTAAGGCTAGACTTGTTAATCTTTCAAATTTTGGGGTAAAATCGAAGATCACATACATAAGCCTTCTTGTAAGTCGCTATTTGTTGCTTACAAACTTTCAGTTCCATGTGTAGATCACTAACACGAGAATCAACAGGAACAGTGCATTGCTGAACCAACTGTTTCTGGCGCCCACGAACA
The DNA here is from genome assembly GCA_947311845.1 of Poa pratensis. Classification (NCBI taxonomy): domain Eukaryota; kingdom Viridiplantae; phylum Streptophyta; class Magnoliopsida; order Poales; family Poaceae; genus Poa; species Poa pratensis. The sequence goes on along the minus strand of CAMZMU010000058.1, from coordinate 27,487,296 downwards.
ACTTGTGGTTGCCACACGTTTAATGCCACAGAAGCACTCCTGTCGACATTTTAGACAAGAATTAGGCGATCAGCATATGCTGATGTGCTGATGAGAAGAAATGCACAACTATACGAGAATAAGCCAAAAATGAAGAACGTGGTGCACTCTTATAACAAAGTCAAATTTTCAGTTTCCCTGACTGAACCATTGGAGATATTATTTGCTTTTAGGAGAGCAGATAACAGAGTGTTTAATTTTATATAACATAAGTGCCCGTCGAGTTTCAACTCTGTCCCAGCACATCAAGCTAATGCTTAAAGCAAGCCCAGTCACATCCATAAGCATTGCCTACAAACCTAAATTCCTAATGAGGTGCTTCAAAAAGGTTTGTATTTGTGTCAATGCAAGCCATTTAAGCAACATCTTTACCAAAGAGCTAAATGCATGCAAGAATCGGTGAAGAGGTCTTGATTGCATCCTACTTGATAGAAATGATTGTATTCGACTGAAGAAGAACATGTTTCTTGGTGTTCTATCCGCTATTTATAATATGTATCATTTACTTCTGCAGGCAGAAGCCGTTTGAGTTGCTTTGCTTTCATGTTCATGCACAGTCACAGCAAACCTGAATGTAGCCAAATGAGCTAAATTGATTAGTGCACTATTTGAATGAGTCTCTTGATAAAGTGTACACAGGAGCCTTTTACCCTGATACAATAAAATAATGAAGGTGTTTCTATTCATATGAGACAATCAGAGTTTTCCCACTTCAGCTTAAAAGGCAGCAGAAGCAGCTGGTTTATGATGAATATCTGAGCCAAGAGAACAACGCCGGACCAGCTATTGCAAAGATAAGCAGTCCAATAACCATTGAAGCAATTGTTCGGATTTACAAACATTTTCTAACTAAATAACCTTCCAGCAAGTCAACTGCTGGACAAGCGTGCAAGAGACTATTTTGCTAAAGTAGGCCTTAAGTTAGAGCAACAGGCAACAGCAGGAGATCACTGACATTATATAAGGGCATGTACAACAGTGTCCAGTCAGCCGTCTGTAATTGCCACATAGGATTTTAGTGATGTGGAGGAAAGAGAGGAGAGGGAGAAATAGTTTCTCTGTAGATCTACAGTTTGTAGGATTTTTACAGACAGCTTATAAACAGTGGTTTTGCTGTTGTATGGAGGTCATCTTTAATTTGGACTCACGAGTAGTTATTGCAAAAATAGACTTTCTACAACCCGATCACTGTATGAGTCTTGTATGAGTTATCTGCAATATTATCTTTAAGTGACATGGAAAGATTTTACAGACGGATGTCGTCTATACTATTTTGCACCCCTTAGTTCCCTTTACAGTTGAAGCCCTCTTTGGATTGTAGGAATTTCACAGGATTTTTGTAGGATTACAATCCTTAGGAATATTTCCTATGGATTGCCTTTGGAGTTTGGATTAAAGGAATGGTGATGCCAAAATTCCTATGGATTGGATACCTATGCCTCAATCCCATAGGAATTCAAACATCCACTCCAACCTCTTTTTAAGACTCGGTTGTGTAGAATCGAGGCTGAGAATCCTATGTTTTTCCATCCTGTAATCCAAAGAGGCCAAAGGGTAGCAGAAACAACTCAATATATTATGTAGTCGATTGTCCTTATCAATACCTTTTGCTCCCATAATGCCTACATAGTTATAGTTAATTGAATGATTTCCACTGCCCAAAAATCCCAAGGCTCTTTCTACTCACTGCATTAGCTAGTCAGGTAAATTGCTGTTTATCCTCACTGCACCATTCCCAGGTTGATAGCATCGAGAACGCATTCTACTCATAAAGGAGAATAAACACAGGTTGAGGAATCACAACCGACCTGACACTCTCGAGGTTGTCCAGCTCCTGCGCGGCGGCCTTCATCTTATCCCCCTCTGCGCAGATGGACTGCTCCAGCTCCGTCAGCCGATTCCGGCACGTCAGCAGCCGAAACTCCGCCTCTAACGCCACCCGGAGGCTCGCCCTCGCCATTCGAACCTTGTTCCTCTCGAACCTGCAGCAGCGGAGCATGAGTCAATCGCACAGACGGAGAGATTAAGAAAGTGAACAACAAGGCGGGGAGGGGGAATTACTTGGTTTTGTAGAGGGATTTTGGGTCGACATGCTGCTGCTGCGAAGAGGAGGAGGGCTGGGATTGCGATTTGGAGGGGAAGTCGCGGGAGAGGAGGGCCGACCAGAGGGAGGGGTGGACGGAGAGGGCGCGGAGGCGTGGGGAGGCGATGGCGAGGCAGCAGAGGTCGCGGAACCCCAGCGCGGCGGAGGCGGCGCCGAGCTCCAGGATGCGCGCCCACAGCTCGTCGGGGAGATCGGACGCCGACATGTTTGGCTGGGGACGGACGGCAGCGACGATGGTGCACCAGCCAGCTATCCCCAAGGGTTGCTCTCTCCCGTAGGCGTGCAGGCCTTCGTCGGCGGCTCGGCGCCTCCCTCGGCAGCTCGGCGGGCCAGATCGCTACCGCTAGAGAGAATCAGGAAGGCACGTCTCCAGAACGAACCTGCCGACTGACGTGTCCGAACGTTTTGACCACAAGCGAGATGTCCCAGAAATCTCTAAACATATCTAAGCTCCCTGGAATTCCTGGCCTGTGGTTCATCCTCGGATTGGGCCCGCAAATCAGTGTCTCAGAATTCGACATGGGCCCACAGGTCAGCGACAGATAAATTTGATGTCTCCTCGTTATCCCCACGAGTTCGGAAATATTACATCTCTTGCCACCGCCAAGTGAAACAGTACCCGTTCCTCTCTTCTCCTTCTCCTCTCGCGACAGAGCGCCGCCTAGGGTTAGCCGCAGCATCCATCGACGCCGCCACTCGCCTAGAGCTCCTCCTCCGCCGCCGCCGCTTGTATAGATGGCGTTGGATGCTTTTGGTGCCTTCTACTGGTCTTGTTTTTCTTCCTCCTCTATTCTTTCTGTCTCCTCTGGGTCTTCTCTGGTCGGTGGCTGTTTTAGGTCTGCGTCTTGGGCGGCGTCGCTGGTGTCGTGGTCACCACTATCAGCATGCGGCCCAGCGCCCTTGCCGTCGTTTTTGTTGCGCCATCGCCCACCACCGCGCCGCCGGCGCTGGCATGAGGTTGAGGCGCTGCTTGCCGGTGACGGCGACGCGGGAGGCGACGAGCTGGTCGCCCACGCGGTGCGACGGTGCCGGGTCGCCGCCGCCGCCGTCGGAGCTCCAGGAGGAGGGCGTGAAGCCGGTGAAGTGAGGAAGCAGAGGAACAAGTGGAGCGACACCCTCTTCCACAGGTGCGCATCCCGCCGCTGCCCCGGGCTTCCGCCCTCCAGCCTAATCCCATGCCGCCGTCCGCCTCCAGGAAATAATTGGCCGATTTGTTTCGGTTTTGGTCGGATTTGTGATTTGGGGCTCGATTTTGGTAAGGTTTTTAATTTGGGCTGGATTTTTGTTTGATTTGGGCTGTCTCTACAGGAGATGTGCTATGGCGATCCAGAAACTTACCAAGGAGAAGACAGGAGATGTGTGCAGGCCTGGATGTGTGCGGTTGAGTAGAGGAAGCAAGCTGCAAAAGAAGCCGGCAAGGTATAGCTTGTAGCTTTGCTGGCGACATAGCAAGAGCATCTCCAAGTTTAATAAGTTTTAGTTAATACGGAAGGGAGGAGAAGTGTGGGGACGAATCCATTTTTGCCGATATCAAGCCAACTGACTCCATCCCGGCCGAATCTGGAGCACATCATCCTCCCGTGGAGGAACACAAAAAAACTCAACCGAAGGGTGCAGCTGGGTCGAGAGGCGTGCTGGACGAATGGGCGAAATTCTTACGGTAGTGCCTTTACCTTTAATTAACAATATACTGTACCTGATTACCATAATGTGCTCTTATTGTTGCTGCCTTTTGTAACTTGTCAGGGTATCTTATGGTAGCTTCTGGGAAAATGTCAGTTTTTATCCTACTCGCACGGGCCAAACAAACTACTCAAGGTGATCTCTTGCATGAATTACCTGATGTACTGCACGATAGGTATTTGTAGTTGTACTGATCGTACCTATCCTGTCTGTTTATGTAGGCTTTGGATCATGCTGTTGGTGTCTTGTGCATTGAGGAAGCTAGACGTCAGGTATGCTTCGTTTGCTCAGCCAAGGGATCAAGATAAGTCCGTTCGTTCTACTGATCTTAACTATCACTGTTTTCAGTATAGTCAGAGACGAGTAGAGATTTATGAGGTCATGCTGGTATTACATATTGCGTTTTTATACAAATGGCCAGCCTAGCCAACCCAGGCTAGATAATCTTTTGCCCAAGATCCAAAAGCACCCATTTTGTCAATATTATATTTTCTTATTTTTCTACCAGAGCTTTCATAAAATGTTTTCATTGAACTTGAACCAACATATGTATATGTATTTTTGTGGATATCCACAAGATTTGGCCGGGTTTCCTTTCCAAACCCCCGGACATGGCATTTGGTTGTGCTCATCATGTTAGACTTTGTAGTACTGAGCTTTGGCTGCTTTGCCGGGTTATTACTTATTCCGCACTTTCCAAATGGTTCATGAAAGTTCTTCTTACCTGCAGACTTGTTTGGAGTGCGGACCGCAGGTCACAGATCGTCCTATCTGTCAAAGGCCAATTGATACAAGAGTAAAACTATATTTAAAGGTTCCTTTCTCGAACTAGGTTTGACTGAATTACTTGCATCTTCGAGGTAGAATCCATGGAAAAGAAAAGAACTATGTTATACTGGCTGTAACGTGCATATGTTTAATAAAACTAGCCGTGAAGGAGGAGAAGAACAGTTGTGTAAGCTTATTCATGTGCTGAGGCTATCGGTTGTCATATATATCATTGGTTCAGTCAAGCTGCTATGTGTCCTGAGCTAGCTATTTTTTATCCATCTCCAACAGGGTAAGAAGGACTACAGCATACTAACTTCAGATCGACACATTATGCACTCCGGATATTGTTTCAAGGATTTTTAAGTTTGAAGCTTGATGAGGTGAAGGATGGTAGCCCATTTGGACCTACACGTACAGGTGTCTGCTCATTGTTGTTTATTTTTGTGCCTTTTTACGTGTTATTTTGTGGTCTGTGTTGTGATTGGCTTGTGTTTGTTTTACAGCTTTGTATACTGTTGAGTTTCAGAATAGGGAGCTGCCAAAGGGATGTCTCGGCAGGTAGGTCGACTGATTGGCCTGTGTTTGTTTTACAATTTTGTTCTGTTGAGTTTAAGAAGAGGGGCTGCCACAGGGAGGTCTGGACAAGGAGCTACATGCTGATTGTGTTGGACCATCGTGAAGGACGACTCGCATTGGGAGTTCTCGGCAAAATTTATTGATGGCATTTTGAGCTGAGTTGCCGAATTAGCTGTTGATCCTTTGGCATGTGCTTTGGTTCGTGAGTTCACGGTGCATTGTCTGAACAGAGGTGCAGTGCTTGATTCATAGGGCTGAATCATATAAGAATTTTGTAAAACAGAAATTCCGTAGACTAATTATCTTGGTGATATAAAAGAGTCTCACTGATATATAAAACTTGTGATTGAGACTTGTGGAAGTTAAGATAAATTTAGACTAGAAATCTTAAATCTTAGAAAGTTCAGTGTCAGATCTTACTGAAACTTACTCCATTTTTTACATATTTTGGATTTGATTTGGAGGACAGCCAAGATTTTTGAGGATATAGGGAATGCTTAAAGATATTGTTCCAAATATAGGGAATGCTGGCAGGCTCATGATTTTCTCGGTTAAGTGTATGGACTTTCATTTCCCAAACATAAGTATTCTTTGGTTCATGAGACCAATATCTTGTGTTTCTTGCGTATTTCAATATTTGTTCTCTCGTAGTCTTTCTATCCATTTTTTATTCTCTTGTGGACTGTAGTCTCATAAATTTCTACTACATGGTGCTGAGTTCTTGCATATTTATTCGTGGACAAGCGGATGTGGGGACATAAACTTTGCGTGACTATTTCACAAGCACTTCGAATGGTAGTTTCATTGAATTCAGAGATCATTTAGTGCACGCTTATCACATTTAGGAATCGATTATTCTTCTATATATGAAGATTTGATAATGCTACACTACTTATAACTACTGGAAATGGCATTTGCTCTGTTTCCAAGATCATTGTTAGTTATCTGTAGTTTTCTCCACTTTTTACTCTTAATTGATTTTTGATAATGTAAAGTTTCAAGTAACCATTTTACTGAAAGTGTGTCAATAGGTTTTGTTCTTTCAGATTTGTGCATGAGAAGAAAAAACAGCTTGCTAGGTGTATCAAGAAGATGTCGGACGCTGAAAAGATCCTGAAGGTTGAATCCACATAAGGGAAAAGGCTGTCATCTCTTCGAGTCTTCCAACTCTTCAGGTTCATTTCGTTCTGTGATTTACATGCTCCTCTATTTTCCGAATACAGTTTCTTCATCTTCAATCTGACCAGCATCATAGAACATATTGGTACAAAATCTGTACTAATTGCACTTCATGAAATATTAGATTGAACTGATCTATATTTTCTGGAATATAGTTGAGAGGCAAATAATATTATAGTCCTCTTTGTAGAAGTGTGACGTTCCGGTAAGATTTTGCATAGCTACATATTCCAAAATTATCTGGAAAAGTGTGTATGTTAATCTGGTTTCGTAGCATAAATGTCAAAAATGCATATCTGCATTATTCTAGAAGTACTCCCTTTTCATCTCTTATTTGACCTTGGAGCCTAATTTAATTAATCTTACATCAAGCTTGCTCTCAGCATAGTTTTCAAACTGTTCATACGAGAATAATTTTAGAAATTCTCATTTCCCCTTTATGGACTCTCATACTTATCTCAGGTCCAGGTTTAGGATGGTGACTCATTGGGTCTACACTGCAGTAGTAGATCAACTATGTAATGTTCAAAATTTGGACATGATTACTTAGCAGAAAAACTTGCACAAGATGAACAAGTTGAGCCTAATTTCAGGATTATATTTCACAGCTGATGAAATTCTTCTTAAACTGTTAGCTCATTTGTGTAAATAATTGTGACTGCTTATTGAACGCTTGACATAAAGTCTTGGTTTATAGAGATATTGTGGACAATGTTGAGTGTTGAATTATATTGTTGGGTGTAAAAATATGTATATCAGAGAGCAAAAGTGTTGCAATGAACCAAAGTTAGTATCTTTATCATCCCCTCAAGGCCGTCATGCTATCAGGTTTTGGCACACTTTCGAGTTTTATTTGAATTACCACGCCGAACGCGATGCGTGATTTAGACACACTACAGTTTAGTGTCCCAAAAACTATAACATTAAGACTGTTTTCACTAGCGAGGCAGAGTTTGTTTTCTTTCCTTTAAATACTAAGAGAAGAATGAAACAACCCCTCGATTACAAACTCGCACCCATGCCGCGCACACGGTCTAAAAAACACGTCATTTTTCGCAAATGTCACACCAAATCAGTTTACATCATGTTATGTTAATCGATAAAAAATTCATCGAACCGTTGTGGTTTTTTGAACTGAGCCTTCCTGTGCGCAAAAAAATTGGTGCCGAGTCTCGGGGGTTGAAACTTAGCTTGGAGATAGATCCTAGAACAAGCTCACGTGGAACACACGAATGGAAGTACATAACATCGCGGCAGGTATGAGATTTCTATGATGTAGATAAGAATCGTGATCACTTACTCAAAAAGCATGTTGTGCAATGCCTTTGCTCAAAACTATTAAGTTGACCAGCAGAGGAGAAATCCGAAGGTTTCTTAGAGGAGGGCAAGGTACTTAGAATGTGACGTATGGAGACTTGAACTTGGGAGAGTTTCAAGCAACGTTCTGGGTGATCCCTATGAAAGGTGGGCAAGATTGAGTATACAAGAACAAACTTCTAGGTTATCAAATGGGATATGTGATTCATTGATTTGGTTGTGGTAGAAAATGTGGTTGACGATTGACACGGTAAGAATTTATTGCATGTGAGACAATTTCGGGTATGTACATCAATTTTTTTCTACATCAACTGTTTCTTCACTGTACAAACGGGCGCGGCAAAGCACACCTACCCCTTCTAGTTTTCATTGACAGATGCAAGATTCACACAGTTAAAACTGCTAATGCATCTTCACAATTTTGGTTCGATATATAGCTAACTAGTTGAATCGGCGCGGCGACACGCCGCGCCCTTGCTGATAATTTTTTTGTGGTAATTTGTTTATTCTTTTAGCTGCGTTATATATATATTGTAAGGAAAGGTGGTAGTTCTATTTTGTATAATGTACTTAGCTGGAATTCAATTCGAAAGCAATCCATAATTAGAGGAAATGTATTTGCAATTCTTGGAAATACTTATCTAATCAATCATTTTTGTTAAGAATGTAACTACATAATTAGAGAGTTTTAAGTTATATACTTGCAAATATGTTAGCTAAATCTAAATGATCAATTATGGTTCCATTTTGCCATAAATTTCTTGTGTACCGCCATAATTAGATGAAATATACCATGGTTGTGTCTAAATATTATATTCGTATTCCGCCGTAATTGTGTAATTTTGATCGATGGTTAGAAGAAATATGTTGTGTTAGCATCTATTAAATTGAATTCATCTGTAGAGAAGATGAACTTGTGATTGTTTGTAAATGTGCATGTAATAAAGCATCATTTAAATTTAACTACATAATTTGGGAGAGTTAAGTGTAATTTGAGAATTTGTTAATTCCGATTTGCATAATTAGAGGGTTTTTAGTTATATTATTTGTAAAAATCAACTGTAATTCGAATCGGTATGATATGTTTGTGTTTTGTGTTAAATATTTAATCTAACTCAATAATCGAAGTAAATACATTGTCTGACAATTTATTAAATTCACTTTAAAATTAAGCCGTAGTCGGAGGAAATAAATTTGCATTTTCTCGGAATATTCATCTAGTCGAACATTTTTTTTTTTGTAAATGTTACATTATTTCTAAATGTGAACTTATTCGAGTTGGTATGATACGGTCATGTCTCGTGATAAATATTTAATTTAATTCAATAATCGGAGGGAGTACATTGTTTAAGCGTTTGCTAAACTTTTAAAATCAAGCCATAATTAATGGAAATAAATTTGCATTTTGTTGAAACATTCATGTAATCAAACATTCAAATAATTTGGGAAAGGGCCCAAAATATTTGAAATGTATTATTATTTTTTACAAATTTTTAGAATCTGTTCTGGATTGATTTGCAGTTGTGTTTCAAAAGTTGCAAAAGATCTGGAAAATGTCCGGATCTGGAAGGCATCTAAAATTTTGAAATATTTGAAGTTAAAATTTGATCAAATGCTATTAAAAGCCGTTGCTTTTTGTTCATGTTAGTGCTGACACGTTTGTCACATTTTTAAATACCATGTATTTGTAAAGCTGCAAAAAAATTCGAAAACAGAAAGGTAAAACAAAAAAGAAATTGTAAAAAAAAAGGGCCGACGCAGCCCAGAACGGCCCACGAAGCGGCCCGTCCGGCCAGCCCAGCCACGCTGACACGTCACGATGACGTGTACGGCGGCTGAAGCTGCCGCGGCGGCAGTGAGCTCGCCGGCGGCACGACGGCGCGTCCTGGGTCGCGCGGATGCGGGCAAGCCGGGGGTGGCGGCGCCGCCCGTTTTGGTCGCCGGGGCGGCCGCGGCGGCATGAAATCCGGCGGCACGCGGGCGTCCCGGCACGCGGCGTTGGGGGAGGAGGTAGAGGCGGCGACGGCGGAGCCCGCCGTGGCCGGAGATTTTCCCGGGGAGGCGCGGGGTGGCGGCGCGAGGCGGCGACCGGCGGCGGCGACCTCCGGGTCGCGGGAGAGAGAGAGGGGAAGGGGAGTTCTGCGGATGATTTTGCAAAACGGCCCTCAGTTTTGTTACTATTTGCGGATAGGTCCTTCCCTTCGTAAATCTATGGGCTGCGGATCTATTTTCCGGATTGCGGGGGCGATTTATGTAAAACTGACGCGCGGGTGAGCTGGGACGGCCCAGATCGCGGCGGTACTATTCATAACTGTTCATCCGCCCGAATTGGTCGATTTCGGCCGTTGGATCTCGATCGGACGGCCGAATTTTGGAGCAACCACAGGCCTTGAAAATCTTCAGCCTTAATATATAGGGGTAATAGGTAAGTACCGATTAATTGTTGTACAAACAACCCGTATCCAGATTTCCAAATCATCTGGAGTTCTGGACGAATACGTCGCCACGAGAGGATCTCTAACGGCTCCCGTCAAATGACACAAAAGGCCTAATGGCGGTCCGGTCATCTGCAGACAGCGGCACCCACAATTGTCTAGGTCAAGCCAATTTTTGTCCGACGCCCCTGACCCACCCTCCAAACACGACCGTTTTTTCAAATTTAAACTTAACATTAAAACTCAAACTTCGATACACATTACGAAATTTAAACAAACTAAAACATAAACTAAAGCCGCCACTAGGGCTAACCTCCTCGTCGTTAGCCTTAGCGGCTAAGTGCGAGCGCACACGCCTCTCCTGCCGGAGCGCGCTCGCCGCCTGGCGCATTGCATCCCGCTCTGCCGCCTGCCTCGCCATGTTCAGCTCCTCATGGGCCGCACGCTCGGCGGCCAATTGGGAGACCGCATGCTACAGCTCCTCTGTCTGGGCGATGAGCTGTTGCTGCTCGGCCGACGCCGCCTCGATGTGCGGCACCTCCTTCGTAACCTCCTGCTCCGGCTCCTGCTCCTCCACATCGTCCACCTCTGCCCAATCAAAGGTTGGTTCCTCGTTGTCAGCTGGCAGAGGGGCTGGTTCCTGCGTCGTGGGGTGAGCCCACTCCATTTCTGTCCAAATTGCGGAGTAAATGTTCTTCTAGATGTGGTATTTCTTTAGTGATTTTTTCAGCGGAGCCTTGGCTTGTCGTATCCGTCTGAATTTCATATTTCCGGATGTGAAAAGAGGTATAAATATCCTCATATACCAAACGTTCGCGTGCTGCCTGGGTGAGGGTGCCCCATGAGGTGGCGAGGCATAGCGGTGTTGTGAGCTACGGCGAGCGTCGGTGGTGTCGTGGGCTACAGCGGGCGTCGGTGGTGTGGTGAAATGGCTGCATGGCGTGGGCCTTTTTATATCCCGGCCGGTCGAGGCTCGAGCCGGGTGAGTGAGCACGCGTCATGTCTCCGCCGCACTGGCGGCGCTTGGGAAGCCGAGAAAGGCTGGACGCTCAGCAGGCGCCACCGTTAATGTGACGCGTGCGGCATCGCCGTTTCGTCTCTTCCGTCGCCTTCGGAAACATGTCGCCATTACGAGGGCATAACGGTCTCCTGCACGACGCCATTAACAGACTTTGCGCGCCTTGTGTCTATGACGAGGGGGCCCGCCGTCGGAGGACATGTCCGGGCCATACACAAATCGGCTCGGTCCGAACACTTGGGGTTGCCGCTGTGGGTTTTTTTGGCATTTGGGGGTCAATTGGGGGGGGGGGGGGGGGGGGGGGGGCGCTGGAGATGCTCTAAGTTGTCAACCTCGTGAAAAATAATACTCTGCAAGAACAATGACACACATTCTGCTTAGTAAGAAGATTAGCTCAAATATCATGTCCAAAGTCTGTTTTGTTCCAGGTCCTAAGCTACTCGAGAAAGATCCTAAGCGAACTACAACATCTAGCTCTTCATATTTCACCATGAAGGTGCCGTAAGTTTGGACTATTGAGGCGGATATTAGTATACATTAACCGATCATTTTTGCCTGGTTTCTCCCTCCTGGAAACCATGTTGCAGTCCTGCGGCCCAATTGCAAACTGCGTGCAATGTCAAGCTTCCATGACCATTGCAATTGCATTTCAAAACTTTAGACCCTGCCTGATGTGCATCTACCAGGGACCTGACTCTTCAAATTTGACATGCCACGGAAGCCTGTCCGGTTTACAAACGACAACGTTCGTCGTTCTTGGAGTGGCACAATTTAGTTAGTTATCTCTTCCTCATTCTTCGAACTGAGTTATATATTGGACGGAACAAAATGCTAGAGATATATCTCTCTCCAAAGCTGGGGAAAATAACCTGCAAATTCATTTGTCTAATTAAACCTCTGAGTTGATCATAGGAGGATGTTCACTAGAAAGGATTATGTTTCAAATATTTAGACTGCTAGACATGCTATAATGGTAACATATTCAATGGATTGAAAATATCTCACCACAATCAGCTTTCCAGCATTTTCAGGTCTTTTGGCCACATTCATAGCAGCGACAGCTGCCGCACCTGAAGAAATGCCAACCTGTAAAAAACAAACCAACGTAACAAGTCATGGATCTCAATTTGGAGAATTTAAGGAGAATGCTACCACAAACAAAAAGCCAAATTGGTAACATTTATTAAGTTGCGCAGTTGCTTACCAGCAAGCCCTCTCTTAGTGCAAGTTGCCTTGCAACATCAACTGCCTCTCCCGTGGTAACCTGCATGCAAGTTCAACAATCATTATCAACTTAGTGGCTTATAAGAACTGTGAAGTTCAACCTAATCCATAAACATAAACAGATTACAAAAGTTGGCACTCCAGACCTTCACAACCTCATCAAGCAGTTGAACATCTAATATGCTTGGAATATAACCTGTCATTTTAACATTAACCAAACAGGTGTAAATTCCAAGGAAAGAATACTTTACAATTTCATCTCTCAAATACGTTCAATTTCTATGTGCTATTGCATTTACCTGGGCTGTCGCCAGAAATCACACTAGTTTCAGCAGGTTCTACCCGATGACCTGAATAAATGGGACCATCAACCAACAACAACGGGGGGATAAATGCTAATGAAAACAATTGAACAAAGATGAAAAATCAATTAAGTTAACACACTAAAGATAATCATTTTAATGCAATTTTCTTACAACTGAAACTACTTGATGAGGTCAAGAGTGGAGACCTTAATATCTTTGTTCATCATTTTCAAGTAGCGCCCAGTGCCGGTAATAGTACCGCCTGTCCCAATGCTTGCAACAAGTATGTCGACAGTACCCAGTGTGTCCTCCCAAATTTCTGGGCCTGTGGTTTGAAAGTGGATCTGTAATTACCCAAGTGGCTTCTCAATATATATTCAAAGAAGTTGGCAAATGAATGAATTTCACATGTGCCGTGTTACAGAAGCCATGATTAAATGATGATAGCTTGAAGTCTCAACCTCACTGTTGGCTGAATTGTTGAATTGCTGAAACATGTATGCATTAGGTGTCTTTGAAACTATTTCCTCAGCTTTATCAAGAGCTCCTTTTAGTCCTTTTGTAGGATCAGTTAACACGATTTCTGCTCCAAATGCACGTACAAGAATGCGTCTCTCAACATCTATTGATGAAGGCATAGTTGCTATTAGCTTGTATCCTCTAGCAGCAGCTACTGAAGCTAGGGCTATGCCAGTCATCCCAGTTGTTGGTTCTACCAAAACGGTCTGCAGAGGTATAAAGTATGTGCATAGGTTAGCACCTCCATGATCATAATACTCCAAAATTATATAAGCACAACCAACCATGTTTGGAGAAATCAATCCTTTCTCTTCCGCATCATTGATCATGCTTAATGCAATCCTGCAAGAAGATACTGAATGAGAGTTGATGCACACAACTTTGCATAATACCCGCAAAAAAAAAAAAGCTTTGCATAATAGTGTTCGATAACAATGCATACCTGTCTTTCACGCTTTTGCAAGGTCCCATGTACTCAAGCTTTGCCGCAATATTAGCGACACAACCTTCAACAACATTATTCAGATACACCATTGGGGTCTTCCCGATTAGCTGATCCACAAGATATTCAACATTATATCAGAACAAACTGCGGTTTATCCAAGTATACCTCACACTGTGATTAGTTCGCAAAATATAGAAAACGACCTATACTGACCACGGGATTCCAGTAGTAACTACTTCGATTGATTTTTCAAATTCAACAATATTTCAGTGACAACACCAGATGTTTGCAGTCCAATCAAGTAGAAAAAAGTGCAATAAGTATGTCCTAACAATCAGGAATCGAACCCGCTTACTCCCAAGCACAATAAAATTATTAATGGCCTCAGCCAGCTTAGGCCACCCATATCACTACGGTTTCCCATCACCAGTACCACATGTAATAAGGAAGCACGAAAAATTGTTATAGGTGGGAATAGGTCGCGCACCTGGGTGACGTCGAGCGCAATGTTCACCGCTTCAATCTCATCGACGTACTCCTCCGGGATCTCGACGGCGGCGGGGGCCGCGACCTTAGGCGAGGAGGCCGTGGAAAGGGGCCGGCGAGCCAAGACGGAGCGCGAGGAAGCGAGGAAACGGGGTGCTCCCCCACAGCTCGCGTAGGTGCGCGCGGAGGTGGACGGTAGGAGGAGGGAGCAGGCTGGCGGCGACGCCGTCGCCATGGCCGCTGTCTGCGCGTGGGGTTTTAGGGAGGGGAAAGAGAGGAGCGGTCCTTCGGATAAGGGGGAAATGGGGAGTGCGTTGTCGGGTCCCTGGGGTTTAGCCGCATCCTGAGTTCCTGACCAGTTCCGTGAGCTGCTTGAGAGTCTGAGACTGGGTTGTGTGAACGGGAATTTTTTTACCTACTGCTTTAAATTTCAGAGCCGTTTTCGAATGTGCTAAATTTCCTGCAAAATATCTGCATTCAAACCAGGCTCTCGAAGTGCCACCACCACGATAAACAGGACGGAATAGAACAAAACTGGCCTTTATTTTTACAAGGGAACGGAACTGAGTTCAGTAGCACACAGACCTAATTCCTACTTAAACCTACACCTCGTTTACAGAGAACCCGACTCACCCAAATATTCCTTACCAAGAGACCTCATTTTAACTTCCTCTCACGACTCAGCCAGCTACTCCGTATTCCTTAGCATATCAAGAGAAACCATTTTAACTTCCTTGAACAGTGATACCATCATATTAGACTGGGATACAAAGTTTCACCACTGGGTGATGCTGTTATAACTATTGACATTTCAAACCGATAATACAAGTTGAGTCGAGGGACATGTGGGCCCGTGACAAACTGCGCAGCAACACTTGCCCACAAAGTAGAGGTACTCCGTACAAGAATTCTGTAAGCTATCACGACTAATCATGCATCGCTTTCTGCAAGCTATCAAAAGGGGTCGTCGACATGACAAGGGATAATGTAGGCCGTGGGGGCCTTATTTTGGTACTCCGGAAGCTTAGAACTGGAACTGCATCTCCTTTGTGTATCCGAGCTCCTCAAGGTGCGCAGCCATCGCCTTGTTCATCGGAGGAGGGCCGCATCTCAAGATCTGAAACGGTAAAAAAAGACACGTTATCACGATACAGATAGTAGTTTCCTGAAAAAACACCGCTTGGCACCTGCTTGTAAACAGAGTTCCAAGGAATGAACACTTGAGTTTTACCTGAATATCCTCAGCGGGCGCTGGACAATGAGTTTTAACCATTTCCTGGGACACATACCCAACACCACCGTTCCACACTTCAGGAGGCTGCACAAGCAAATGGCATTGTTAGAATCTGTTGCAAATGCCTGGGTTGTACAGTGGGAGTCATTACTGTCGATGCAACTCTGTACCATGGACAGAGCACACAGTTATTTTTAGCAGATAAAAGACAATTAAAAAATGCGGTTATATTTCAGAACTTGAACATCCAATCAAAAATTTCGTTGCACACACCGTCTTTAATCATTTTAGGTAGTCCAACGATACTCAAAACCTATATGTGTGGCCATCTTTGTGCATACAGCTCTGCCCTGCAATTATCTAGCAGTGCTATGTGTTTAACAATCAACAACCCATGTTATGGCCATGTGACTCATAGAAGAAATTCAGCACTGCACCTACTCTGCTAGTTCCCAGGATAAATGGAGAACGTAGAGTCCTGGATTTCATTGTTAACAAACGAAACTACTAACCCGCTTCCACACATCAAATGCAGCATAGTGATTTCATACGCACATCTAGTAAAAAACTGAGAAGATCATAGGGTGCACCTGATTCAACACATAGTAGATCTTAAAGCGATCGTCGTATTCTTCAGCCATGCTGTCCAGCTCTTCCTGCACAGATTCAACATACCTATCAAATTGGCATACTACCATTGAAGTGCATTCATCATAAAAGGATATATCTTTATTCAAGCACATGCTGCTTTCATGGATTTAAGTCACTCTGTCACTCATTGTATCAGTTATAGATGATTCGACACTATATAAAAAAAGAAATCTAGGGAAGCCATACATAAGTTTCAGTTACAAATTTCAATGTACGACTTTGAGATGTAAGCCGGATCCCGCCAATATCTCACTTCTAGTTCGTTTGGGGATTTTTATTTCAAATTTGGACCAAAATTTGAGCTAGAAATTCACAAATGAACTAGAAGTGGGACTTTGTGGGATTCCGCTTGATATCTTAGTGCGACGTCTTCCCTTCTGCAGCAGTACAAGTTGCACAGGTTCTTCTATATTCTTTGCACTAAAAGTATCCTAAAGTGAGTAGAAAAATAAAAAATACTTAACATTCAACCGTCATCATCAACAGCCAAACGAAATGGATAACTGTTACAACCTTATTAAGTGCTAGCAAATATGTGTCATATACGCACACTGTAAGCCTGATCTAACGGGTCGACAGTTGGAAAGTATATTTCTCAGATACAGATTCTGTATCAGAAGACTGCACAAAAACAAATAAGGGTCAGATGATTCTACCTTTAGAAGGATGTCTTCGGATGTGACATTCGCGTAGATTAGATGAACATTTGTTTTGTCATTGGGATTCTCAAGAATTGCCCTTGCAACCTGTGAGAACAGAAAAATGATCGTTAGTAGAGACAGAAAAAACTGGCTTGTGGCATCGTTGACTTAAATATTGAACTTTGAACTTGTTTTTTACTTGGAACATTGGAGTAATGCCTGAACCACCAGCTAGCATTCCGAAAGCTCTCACTTGCCCAACCTGGTACTTGAAACGACCCTAGACCAGACAACAAATCATATTAAACTAACAATTAAAGGGAAAATAAGCATGACATTGTGAATGTTGACTATAAATAATAACACCTATGCTGGATAAAAAAAGAGTGTTACCTTAGGTCCCTTCACGGACATATAGTCTCCAACTTTCATTTCACGGAAGTGATGTGACATTCTTCCTTGAGGGTACATCTGCATTTTGAGGAAAATGAAAATGTTAAAAAAGCAAGAGTGAAGAAACTACAACTTAACCCACAATTGTGTGGCAAGGTTGTGTGACAATATATGTACATAGTATAAAGAAGTAATAATATACCTTTATAACAAGCTGAAAATTTCCGAGATCAGAATCCAACGTAGTAGGTGTGTAAGGCTTGATTACTTCTTCACCAGTAGCATCTTGTCCTCTGAATAAAAGGAGGGAACATGACATGATTTAAGATAAAAGGTATATTATGAGAGCAACCTTCAGAAATCAGAAGCAGCAGAGAATTCAAACCTGCAACTGATATGTTGACCAATTGGGAGACCTAATGCAGAAGTAGGGGTTGGAAGAGCAAATCGGAATTTGGCAACATTATGGCTTATTTGTATCTTTTCCACAAGTTTGAACTTATTGAAGTTCTCAGGATCCAAGCAGCCTGATGGTAGGTAAAGAACACCAACAGTAACATTAAGCTATAGCCTTGACAACAAAAATAATGCCTGAGCAAAAATTGTTTATTTCGGTGATGAAAGAACGAAATAATGGATAAAGAATGAGTCGCAAAATTCCACAAGCAACTTCTAAGATGTAACAGACTCACGCATGATAACCAACAAAATAAAAAGATGGTGCAGAGTACCAGGAGTCCAGTTATTAAACTCACACCAGAAATACATGGTAAATCCATAATCTCAACAAGCGAAACAGGTACTGGCCACTAGATTTTCTATCCAAAAAAACTAGGCAGGTAAGCTGTACTCGTTTGCTTAGAATCTGTGGCCATGCCATTCTTTATGAGTACTGTCGATTATAAACATAGCAAGAGCAGCCAAGATAAACGGGGAAAACAATCATGCAGCACACTCCGCTTAAGTCCTCCAGAAATGGAGCCGGCAGTAACACACAGTTGCAACATGCTAGTACCCATTAGGTTCACTAACGGAGACATTAAAACTGAAAACAAGTAAACAGCTCCCTAACTGGTCGTCCCACAGACTACACCAAACCCTAAACAATACTTAAGTGGCTCAGCTTAATAAAGAAAATTAAACCCCGTTGTTTATCGTGTTCTCGTGTCCGTACAGTGGCGGCGGCTTGGAGACTGCAAATGGCCACTCCGCACTCAGCAGACCGAGTCCATCAGGTATAGTAGTCTAGTAGAGCTAGTAAAAAGTAGTACTACCACGCAAATCATCACAATGGGCAGAATTCGCGGGCTCACGGCTCCACTCGCTCCCCGCGAAAACTAATCGAAAGCCCACGGATTCCGGCGGCAACCAGATCGCATACGGATCAGGGACATCTCGTCTAATAAGCATGCATGCATCTGCGCACAGACAAGCATACATACCCTTGGGCTTCTTGGATCGTCGGAGGAGGAAGGCGCCGCCGACGGCGACGGCGACGACCGCGACGGCGATGGCCGCCATGGTCTCGACGCTCCGCCCCTGCAGGTAATCCATGGCTGTCCCGGTTGGGCGCTCGGGCTGGGGGTCGGTTGGTTGGTCTGCGGTGTTTGGTGTGGGATTTAGCTGCTGGGTTTAGATGTGGTGGAGCGGAGCGGGTTAGCTGCGACTGCGGGAGCGGAGGTAGGTGGTGGAAGACGGAAACCGTGGTGCCGTGTACCTGTGGGCGCGGTGGCGGAGATCGCGAGGTCCTATTCGCCTTTCTGACCAAGTACAGGTTTGAATCTCGGGTGCGATTCGGCTGACTACAGTACACTGAAAAAGTAACAGGCTTACAGGCTACCACACAGGGATCAGTCGACGTGCTCTGGAAATTAATTGTACGGGTGCACGGCCACCGGAAAATAAAATTACATCTGCAACAGCGTCTCGGTTTGCACACGAGACATGAGCGCCTGATCCGAGGCTACTCTTTTCTGAAAGAAGGCACAATTTGAATAAAGCACTCTCCAGTCTCCACTATCACTATGCCTTCAAAATTCTTATAATTTCTTAGTGCTACTTGTCTACTGCGAGATTAACTCTCTGAAATCTTTACATAAACTCGAATTATCAGTGCTCTATTGAGTGGTAATGCAAGGTTCACACATCACAGTACTGAAAGTAATTTCCTGCTAACATCAGTCGTTGTCAAAGTACAAGACGTTGAGGCCAACTCGTTTCTGGTGTGGTGTCCGGTGTGTGCTTCCCAATATGGGTAAGGTTGATTGGTCAGCTGTTTAGACTACTTCCTTGTATACCACTTGTACATCTCCCATTTCATGTGGTCGGATCAGATTTTCAGATCAGCGGCCGGTTAGTTTTGACTTTTGACTTTTGGACTTTGAGCACCAGGGCAAACCACCTTCCAAGATATTTGAAAGGAAGAAAATAAATGATTTATTTTCGAGAATCATGAATAAAGTTGGTATAGTTAGATAGATATGACCTTCCTTACAGCATCTCCAATATAGCTGCTCTATTTTAGAACACTAAAAATTGGTTAAGTAAAATTTACAACACCAAAAAGTGGGTTTTAGGCGTGAAAGTGAGCATCTCCAATAACTGGTCTAAAATAGGGCACCAAATAGGACACAACTGCTCCAACAGCTGCCATAGAATAGGGCAACACACCACATCTTATTTTTCACGATTGCAAACATATTGCATACAAATAATATCAAACTCTCCTATCCTGGACCAAAACACTTCTATCACCGCCTTTGCAAATTATTTGACAAAAAGGTTAGAAGTGTTCTCTCCTATTGCCAAGTTATCATCAATTAAATCTGTCGGAACACCATAGGCCATCTTCTGCAATGTGGCAGTCACCTTCTACTCACTGCTATGTCCAAGCAATCTAGTGCAATTCCTTCTTTGTTGAAAGGATCGGTCATGTTGCTTCACAGAATTGCAAAATGTGAAGAAACAAATCCATAGACATCCTAAACCGGCGTCGAAAGTATCTCTCAGGAGATACCGAATTTGGATCAAAATAGCTGCGCATCAATATTTCGTGAGCCTCTTGTTGTTCTCCTCGTAAGAAGTCATGGCTAAAACCGAATCCGCCATACTTCGTTTTCTTGTTGTGTGCACCATCACGAGCAAAGCAGCCGTTTGACACCTGAATGTCAAGTTAGAGCCGGATAATCAGTGTCGCCGCATCGTTGATGATGACCGAAGCAGCCGTCACGAGGCTCGATCCTGGCGGTGGTGCGTCTATCAGCAGACCTCAACACGACGCCGAAGAGCTGCGAAGGGCAGCGGCGGTGCGGCTACCGAATCGACTGGATTAAACGCAGTGTCGCTATCCCAAATCGGTGCCGCGACGGGGGTGCTCACGGTCGTCTAGAGTGGCAGGGTCGCGGCGGTGCCGCTAAAGGGCGGAGGGGCGAGATGGAGCAGCGGGGCCACCGCGATAGTTGGGTGGGCATCCGGTCCCGCGCGGGAAACTTCTTCGGCGCGGCGGTTGGAGGCTCCCACGTGACGGAAAAAGTTTTTGGGCAGGCGCCCAAGTGCTATATATTTGTAGCATTTGGTGCTGTTTTTTTTGTCTGCCCAATATTTTTTTTGCCAAAACTTACGTTAAAACAGCTTAAAACAGCTGTTGGATCAAAGATTTTTACCGCCAAATACCCTATAAAAATAGTTAAACCCTAATAGGGCAGCTTTTTTTTTTTTTGATTTTTCATACTTGTATTCATATGTAAAAGGAAGGATTACAAAGCCGGATACAAGCAAAGAAACAAAGAGAAGGATACAAAGATCGCCGCTGCTGCAGCACGCCGTCTTCACCGCCGAGATCCTCCAGCACTCGCAACCTCCACCGCCGGAGACGACGAAGGCAGCAACCGCCCGGAGTCCTCATCCCTGGAACGGAAGAGCTCCTTGTCCAAAGACGTTGATGGGCCGCAACATCCACCAGCTCCGACGAGCTGGATCTGCAGACGTAGATGAACCATCGGCCGGGGACGCGCCCCGAGCACCTTCGGCCCTGATCTGGGGCCAGCACCACACCACCTCACCGGAGATGGCCAGATCAACCACCAGCACGCCGCACACCCTCACAGCAGCCGTCTCGCACCTCCTCCTCCGGCCTCCAACCCACTCGCCACCAATCTGCCGCCGACGCCGGAGAGAGCAGCGCCAGATGGGTGACTCACCTGCAACTTGGCCGCGCCGTCGACGACGACGCCGGAAAGGGGAAGCCGCAGCGCACCAAAAGGACGACGCCGGCGACCCCGCCACGCCAGCGCCGCCCACAAGCCCTCTATTTACAACGCCGGAGCGCAGATCCGGGGATTCCCCACCCTCCCGCCGCCGTAGCGGCCGGCGGAGGGGGAGGAATCCCACGGATACGCCGGCGCCCGCCGGGAAATACGGAGTCGCCTCCGAGATCGCCTCTGGAAACTGTAGATGGAGGAGGTTTCCAGAAATATCGAGCGAGTGGAAAGCGTCTAATAGGGCAGCTAGTGGAGATACTCTTATCAGATCGCCGCCGCAAGACAACAGACCTTGGAAGTTACTAGTTGTTGGGCCTTAAATGGCTGAGCAATTCGCACTTTTGGGCCTGCAGGCCTGCATGTTAACGACCTGACTGCCTGTGAATTAGGCCCTCTCAAGTTCTGGGCTCTCATTACACTCGAAATAAAAATAGTCCCGGGCTCTCGCAGTCACACGCCTGAAATGCTGAAACCTGAGTATACACACGCATGGCTCTTGTCTTAAACTGAACCAGTGCAGGTAGCAACGTACACGCAGAACATGATCTTGCTCACACCAATTTATATTATTTTTCTGGAAAAATGGAGAAAGTAAAATTGGAACCAGAAGGACTGACCAACCGAAGAAACACCTACTCCCTCCGTGCATGAATACGACGTTTTAGCTATTGCACATGTTGTATACATGCACACTAAAATGAGTGCGCATACACACTAAAATGTGTCTATATACATTTGTATACATATGCATGTGGACAAATGTTAAAACATCTTATATTAAAAAACGGAGGGAGTACTTGTCAGAAAAAAGAAAGACAAACGGCAGAAACACCTTGTTCCCTGTGAACTGTTAGCTCTACTGAAAGTGCTCCCTTCGACAAATCAAATGCTGGTGAGCGAACCCGACGAACTGCTTACCTGCTCAATTGTAGAGTAACTGTTGATTTCTTCCATGACCTGGGACCATGCATTTTGCTACGGACTTGGCAATTGCAGCTTTCTTCGGATCATAAGTTCTTTCAGTAGCTTGTGTTACAGACTTGCAGGGATTCTATTAAACCAGGAACTTAAATATATCACGGTATCGGTGTCTGTCTGCCAAGAGGTTAGAGCATTTGCAGCTAATTTACACAGCAATCATGCCTGCAACGGATTTGCTAGGGCAGCAGCAAGTTTGTATCTAAAGTTACAGACGAAAGGAAACACATGTGAGGGTGCTTTATCTCAACGTGGCAAACCATACAGAGCAACCAGTTGAACAACCAACACAAACGGATCACGAGATCTGAACATGTCTTGGGTTGAATCTTGATTTGAACATTCACAGAACCACTATGCAAAACAAGGGTAACATTATTTTGACTTCAATAACATCAGATAGAGTTCAATATACAAGATGAACAAGATCGGAAAACATATAAACTGAAAAAAATCTTAATGCTAGAGTTCTTTTCATGGAATAATCCATGAAGACACCATGGAAATAAAGGTCGGTAAAAATGAAAGCGATGGTGTGCAAACACTCCACTGGATGCAGATCCACCATCAGGACAATAATAAGGATTACCAACTAAAGAATTGTACAATTACAGCCTAACCGAATATAAGTATCTTAGACCATAAGAATTACAGTAATTATTAAGTTATAAGACCTGATTCTGATTATAAACTGAAGTGACAAAAAGTATGCTTAGGCTGGGAGGTGACAACTCACTGACATAAGTGTCGATGAGTCAAATGTGCAAAATATGATTGAAAGGAGGTAAAGAAAGAAAAAATGAAGGAATGTGCTAGTTTATATTACCTTCAATATATGTAATTATTTGTCAAAGAAATAAAGAAAGGATAATGCAAAATTATCTGTGATGGAGGAATATGAGGATTGACCCTCTAAAAACTTATCAAGATGGCACAGGCATGTCATTGGAGGACCAAAAGAGAGCATAGAAATTCCAGAACTTGATTCCTCTCCCCCGTATCATAATCAAGATATAACGAGGATACGTATTTATTTTGAACTCAGCTAAGCTGTTCATTTTTCACCACTGAAGACATTCCATAGCTTGCTCACACGAAGTTCAAGCAAATTTTAAGGTTGCCATCTTATATAAATTTTAAAAAGAGTATACTGGATTACCAAACTAGGACTCAATGATCAAGATACAGAAACATCTCAATCTCAACTAGTAATTCATGACAAATAATAGTAAAAGAAAATTTATCATCCATGCCATGAAGGAGTTAGAATGTTACCCCACGAAAGCACGAATCAAGTAAAAACCAACATTTCATCAAGGGAAAATAAACACAAACTGTTGTCAGATACAAAGTGTAAACACAGTGGCATCAAAGAAGAAATTAGTCAGCATCAGAGGCACTACAAGAAAAACTATAGACCAGCAGGGATCAATGAGGCAATAAAAAACACCAGGCAAGAACATCAACCTTCTGTATACTGGCTGGCATGTAACTATGTATATGCAGAATCTCATGATAAACAGAGAAGAGAATTAACAAGCAGGGTCATATTTATGTCCAAACATATATCCTCTGCATAGTATCATATAATCTGTAGTCTATCATCCGGTATTCTGATATAGTAACTATTTCTATCATCCTTTTATTTCCCTCTCCCTATAGTTATTACCGAGGGCTGAACTTATATAGTACTCCTAAGGAGTAGCACGAGGAGGCTATCTGAAGTCTGAACCTTGTGTCTACTTCTTGATCCTGCGCACCTTCTTTGCGCCCCAGACCTCCATGCGCCTCTTGGGGCATCCACAGGGCGCGCGGAAGACGAGCACGGTGCGACCGTTGGGCGGCGCCATCTTCCGGAGCTCTGCCTCCAGCTCGCGGTCCTCGTCCCCGAGATCCACGGGGCGCGCCCCCGCCGCGGCGAGCATCAGCGCCGACCGCGCGGCGGCCGCGGGGGTGGGCCGCCCGCGCACGCACTCCTCCGTCTCGAGGCTGATGTCGAACTCGACGGCCTTCTTGAGGCCCCTGCAGCGCGGCTTCCCGCACTTGCGCGCGTGGTGGCCGAGAAGCTGCCAGCCAAGCAGGGCACCCGCGAGGGCGGCCACCGAGAAGCATGTGGCGGCCGGGTGGAGCAGCGCGGCCGCCTCGAGGAGGAGCAGCTTTAGGTGCGGGATGATGAGGATGCCCAGCGCGGCGAGGACGGCGAGGAGCACGAGCGCGTCGACCAGGGCTGCCATGGAGGAATTGTCGCAGAAGTCGGTGAGGTTCCTGGTCGAGGAGGGGGAGGAGGCGCGCTTGGATCGGGAGTAGGTGGCGTCGGCGGCCCTGCGGTGGTGCTCGAACGCGCGCAGGAACTCGACCAGGCTCCGGCACTCCGCCATGGCGCGGCGCGGGCCGGCGGGTGATGCACACCCGTTTGTGTTCTTCCTCTGGTGTGGTGCGCGAGTTTTGGGAGGGAGGTGGGGCGGTGTGGTGTGGTGGGGGCGTCGGGATCTGTGGGATTTGCCTGCCGATCTGATCGGTGGGGTTGGGGACTCGGCACGCAGCACCACCTCCGCACGGTGGTGGTAAGAGGTAACGGAACGTCGGAGGCGTTTTCCGTTTCTATTCCGCCGCGCGCTGCTGCAGACACGACCAAAAAGTTTTCGTGCGCAAGTGCACAACATCAGGAAAAGAAAAGGCTTGGTAGCAGCAGCAGTGCACGTCTCTGCCACGGAGAATTTAAAGGATGGCCAGCGACTTTCGGCTCGTCCTTTCCTCCGCCCGGCCGGTGTCGTCCTTGCTTACACGGTGCTTCCCTTTCCCGTCGATGATCTTTTCCTTCCGTGGAGGGATCCTCTGTTGCATTCCGATCAGGGAATGGAATGTCCCGTCTGACAGTCAGACGAGACGAGCCAACGCCCAGTCTGGGAAGAAAAGAGGGCTTCATCTTGGCGACTGATGGGAGATGCCGAACTCTGCTTTGTGCCCACTAATTTGTCAAAGAACGACGTCATGCTAGCTGCCCGACTGCTATAATTTGTGGCGGGAAGATTAGTCCTGAGTCCTGACGTGAAACCGAGGGACTCCTCGTGATAACGGCACATGATCGAAAACATGGTCAAGCAGGTGAGCCACAATGTCAATACCGTAATCATGCATGCTCCATAGAGTTTTCGTCGCTTTCACATGGCGTAAGACTGCATTTGGTTCAGCGATCGACTGAATCTTGTTATTGTATTCACATCCTTGACCGTGCTTCTAGTGCGTTGAACGGACAACTGAATCTGTTGCCGAAATTTGGATCGATCCCTCGGATTGTTACAACTTACAAGTGAGTGCTCCATCCAACAACGAACAGCGCTCATTTGACAACCCGATTTGCATGGAAAGTTCATCAAAATGAAGGAAAAATTTCTGCCACATAAGAAATTTAATTATGCGAATTGCAATAAGAAATAACGTTACAAAAGTACAGATAGAAAAAACGATGCTACCAAACTTTCATGACAAAAAAACCGAAATAAAGTCATAAAACTGTAAAACAAACATTATGAATTCTACAAATTTTACTTGGAGGAGTAGGGTGAGGGGGAGGGAATTAAAAGGGGGGAATAGTGTAGTAGAAAGACCAATAAAATTCATGACAAAAAAAATGTATGCCTCGTTGTTGCTTTTTTCGTGTGGCGTCACACATTTTATGATTTTCTTCTTTATTAATTGTATTTCCTATATTTTTACTTTGCATGCACGTTCATAAATGCATATAATATTTTAGCCATATCTAACCATAAATGCATATAAGGCCCTCTCTGATATTTTCTACTAGATTTTCTAGTTTTTCTCTTGATTTATGAATATCTTTTTAATAGATTGGCCCCCCATATGCGAAATCATCGTGCAATAGATTGAGAGCGCAAATTTGTACCTTTTGGGGGTTATGTTCAGACATGATAGTTTTGAAGTCGGAGACACATACGGTGCGACATCACGTGTTATGTCCAGCGTGCGACTCTCATTGTTTGTGTTTAGCTTGCCCTAGAGAATCATAGGAAGCGGAGGATCACAAAACTAAGCAAATAGTTGAGAACCGAAAATACTCTCCACTCGTCACCGATCAGATAAATTAAGATCTTATTAAAAAAATGCATTTGGTAGTACTACAACATGATTGGATTTCTTTGGCGGCACTACTCGTTTATTTAGTTCGTAGAAAATACAAGAAAAGTAAACAAAGATTCCGTTCCACCTAGCATGCCAAAAAATATAGGATTTCTAACATCCATCTATAGTTCTATACCTACTATATATTAGAGTTTCCTTGTGCAATGAACGATACAATAACACTTATCGATAAAGGGGAATATATAATTTTTTGTAGTAATTTAATATTGTGAATATATGCAAAGTTAATTCAAATCAAAAATAAAGTTTTGGAAAATGTGTTGCAAAGCCTTGCCCTTCTTTTTACCTCTCTCTTTCTTTCTCTCTTCTTTCGTCTCCCTCTTCGCCGATAAGATCGTGCCGGGACGCCCTAGATCGATGCCAAGAATTTGCCGCACTTCTTCTTGCTCAAACTGCCACGCTTTTCACTGGAATTCGCCGCCTCCGGTCGTCGCCGTTCCAAGCCTCCTCGTGCCAAGGAGAACGCGGGAATGGAACCGCCTCCTCATCGCCAAGTAGCACTGCTCCTGATTTGTACTAAACTTCTTTACATTGTTATAAATCATTTCCCAACAAATGGTATTACAAAATGTATTGTGTTGCATTAAGATAAAAAAACCACGTAGCATGTTATTAAATATTAAGATATATTACTTTCTGTTTACAATTTTATCGCCTAACTTTGCACTTACACTTGCACTAATTTCAGCCAAGATTGCAAGAACTTGACATTTGTAATTATCTTTTTAGATAAAATAACCATTAAAAATACTGGTTAAATCGAATTCCCTTGGATGAAATAAAAATTGAAAAGAACCCAATATGTATCCTTGAGTTTTGGGCTCACTTTGATAAATTAGGTATATGTAGGTGTTCCGGTGACCATTAGTATCCTAAAGTATCTTGGTGAAGACCTCTAAGCCCCATGATAGTTTTTTTTTAATACATGATTTTTGCATCTTAGGTATAAGTAAATAGCAAATTCTAGGATTTGTTATGTGTATATCACGGATTTGTCCCGAATGTTGGCATTGCTCGTTTATTGCGGTAATATATTGATTTCATGCTTATGAATTCAACATTCAGGTAGCATCACATATTGAAAAAGTATGTTAGTTCAACTGGCATCATCAGCACTTCTCTTCTAATGTTATAGTGAGTGATACAACACCCTCCCTTACAACAAAGTCCAACTCTCTTCCAACTGTCAATGTGTTGGGCTAAATTTCATTCCCACTTGTTGGCATGCGTGAATAGGCCATATGACATTTTCGGTAATTTAATCGTCTAAGAGCAAATTCCAACATAGATCATTTGGTGACACAGAAGTAACATTACACCTTGACTTCTTATGGTTTGACTCTGATTTGAAAACTTTACTCAGATTCAAGTGTTTTCTACTGATCAAACACCCATTTCTACTAAATTTGTTATCTAAAACTCTCTTAATTTTTCACTACCATTTCTAACATCTTATTTTTTCACTACCTTTCTAACATCTAACAAGAGAATGTGCTTAGCATAAACCAACAAACAGAAGAGGTGCATTTGTTCAAAAGGTCATAGGCGTAGATGCAAATTTTCGAAAACATTTGTTCGAAAGGTCAAGTTTTAGTCCAGAAAACTATGTTTGCCAGCCTCCACGGGTCCTGAGAATCACATGGGATTCCTCCCCCACTGCGTATTGTAGTTCCCTTCTGAAATAAAGATGTAGCTGCTTCAATTATATAAATTCATCAGAGATGCGTATATTTACCCACGAGAGTTTGTCAGCCTTATTGCTTTTTCATAGTAGTGTTCTCACGTCCTCACCCATACTTCCTTGGTATGGAGCCAGGTATGAAGTTGAAAGCCAATCACCGCCCTTCTCACGACCCCACATATCCGCCTAAGGTGATGCAACCGGTACATGGACCAATAGCGCATCACCACTCCCGAGCTACTAGAACGAGTTCACCCAACTAGGTGGAAAGTTTACGCGCTTCCACGCCGTTAGCCGCCACAACGACCAAACCAGATTTAGCATGATGAGGATATACGAAAGGGAAAAGATCCGACTGACTTTACCGTCCAAAGCAGATCTCATGGTAGACGTCGTCGATATATGGCGCAAAGGATCACTGCGACATTTTATTAATCCTAGGTGCATACTTTCCCGGTACGAAATCAAAGGATACCCTCTAGTCTATAATGTGGAAATCAAGACTAGTTCTTGATTTCCCTAAATTAAGTTCCAAAACCCAATTGCCTCACCCTTGTGGTGAAGGCAAACATTTGAACCATAACAATCTTCTTTTTTCTTTGTTTATTTTGCAGGTAAGAAGAATAAGAAAATTGGGAAGATCAAGATCAAGTTGTAGATTACGAATTTCATTTCCTCCGCCTTTTGTAATCTTATTTTATTCTTTCGAGAGTTATTTGATAAAGTCATAATATTATTTATTCATTTTAGTTCATCTTCTACAGATTGCGTAATGCCAATTTGATGTACCTAATTACACGTTGGACGTTAGGTTCCAATTTGTGTGTAATGATGTCACGAGGATGTATGCATGATAACTTGATGTGTTGTATCATTGTTTGATCACATATGTGTGGGTGATTGTGTTTATGGACATTAAGATTATATTCTGATCCTTATATTGAATTGTGCTCAGATTGTTGAGGAGTTAGCATAGGTCATGTCCAATTTATTAATAACTTGTAAAATGATTCAATTTTCTAACTAGTAGTTGTAAAGCTCATGTCGAAGTTTATTGCACTCAACAAGATGATGTAACCTATCTAATCTACTTGAGAGAAATGTCGATCACTTTACCTCTTTCATCTTAAACGCGCCAATTTCCTACATTTTTAGATGCATGCTATGCAAATTCACAAATCCTATGTTGGCCCTTTTGACTCTCTAAACCCTGGGTATCAAACCTTGGTTGTTATAGTTTTATTTGTTAAACAATATGATTAGTGGACCCAAGACATTTTTATTACCATCCATTTATATTAAACTTGTTTACCTTATTATACCTCATTCCCAACAAGTGATATTGCCAAATGTACATTTAGTATATTAAGATAAAACAACCACATAGGATGTTATTAAATATTAAGACAATAATTTCCATGTACAATTTTACTGACCAACATTGCACTTACACTTGCTCTAAACTTGAACCAATATTTGCAAAAACTTTACATTTCTACGATAAATAACCATTTAAAATACTGGTTTAATCGAACTCATATGGATCACATAAAATTGAAAAAAAAAAAACATGTATCCTTGAGTTGTGGGGTCAATTTGATAAATTAGGTATATGTATGTGCTCCGGGTGACCTTTAATATCCTAAAGAAACTTGGTGAAGACATCCAAACCATATGGTTTAACAACGTATCATGATAGTGTTTTTTTGAAATACATGATTTTTTATCTTAGGTATAAGTAAATAGCAAATTCTAGAGTATGTTACGTGCATATCAGAGATTTGTCGTGAATGTTGGCATTGCTCATACATTGTGGTAAGATATTTATTTCATATTTTTTAATTCAACATTCAGCTAGCATCGCATATTGAAATAACATGTTAGTTAAATTGGCATCACACATGGGATTTGCACTTGGTAAAATGACATCCATTGCAATAGATGTGCAAGAAAACCCATGCATTTAGTTTCTTTCTTGGTTTATCTACAGTCTTGTAAGGCTATATATTTGCAACCCAACCAAAAAAATTGTCTTGCACCAAACGGAACAAACTCATAAAGATCTGTGCACTTAACATTTGATATATATATAGAAAATTATCACGATGGAAGTTATAGATGTATAACTCTCCTATATTCCTAGACCCTGTTAGAGTATATATATCCAAAATTTCAACAGAAACCCTCGCCGTTGCCTCCCTAGCTGTTCCTAGATGGATCGAATGCGTGGATGAATACTTTTTTGAACAAAGGAGAGCTCCCGAAGGACCTGGATGCCATTAAATTTCAGCGGTGGGGGTACATATTACAACAAGGACCTTGAAAGAAAAGAAAATTACAACATAGTCCTTGAACTTTACAAAGAAGACCCTACATAAGAATTGGAAGAAGCAATCAGGTCCTCCACCACCGACGACGAACGGCAAGCTCCAGCCATGGCCTTCCGCTTCAGATCCGGGGACGAAACCACTTGGACCTGTAGGGAAGCTGTGCGCCACCGCGAGCTCGCAATAGGGCCTCCGAGTGGAGGTTGAAGAAGAACTGGCCATGATCACCAGCAAGTAGGACCACCAGATGGTCAACAGGGTCGGCCTCCAACAATGGCGCCGAGGATGAAATGCAGAAATCGGCATCTCAACTCCATGGGCGCTGAGGGCAGAGCAAGAGAATACAGCCAGACACCTCCACACGTCACCACCATGGCGACTTGAGGGAGAGAACACGAGCGGTCGAACTCTAATCCACCAGCTCCCACCCCAAATCTCCAGGCAAATCATAGGAAAACCAAATCCGCCATCGAACTCCCAGCACCCGCCACGAGCAGGAGGAGGCAGATAAAGATTGCAGCCAAGAGAATCCAGGAAGCAGACCTTATTGAGGAAGATGTCAAAGATTTTCCCTTCCAAAGCCTTCGGCTTCCACCACGGGAGCACCACCTTGAAAAGAAGAACACAGACGCGGAACAGGGGTTGGCCTGAGAACCCCAGCTCCAATCTTCCGGAGCGCACCTTATTCTGAGGGATGCGTGGCTGCTTCGACTCCACAAGCCACACCGCCTGCCACCAGCGGAGCACTGCGAGGACGAAGAAGGCCACGGCGCAGCAGATCTGGCCGCCGAGATCCGCCGTCCGACCCTCACACACTACGGCATAGAGCCAAGAAACGGCATATAGCCAAAGCAACAACCTACAACTAGTATATACAAGCCTAGCTACGCTTCCGCATCCACGCCGAACGGCATCGCCGCCGGAGAGGGACGGAGAGCGAGCCGGCACAGAGGAAGGAAGGGTCGCGACAACTCTCAAAACAAGAGCGGTGGAGAGGAGACCACGTGGATGAATACTGGAGTTTCTGTTTCAGAGACATGTTTCTTCCACCGAAGAGACGGTGAACAAGAAAGGAACCAACTGAAGCGACCGAATTTTAGTTCAACCAGCCTGATACAACCGATTGAATTCTTCACTCTCTATGTAGGCTGTAGCTGCACAGCGGAAGAGAATAGACTGCTAACTAAGTAACTAACCACTTCATTACACACTTGTAAGCAT
Source organism: Poa pratensis (assembly GCA_947311845.1). Classification (NCBI taxonomy): domain Eukaryota; kingdom Viridiplantae; phylum Streptophyta; class Magnoliopsida; order Poales; family Poaceae; genus Poa; species Poa pratensis. The sequence goes on along the minus strand of CAMZMU010000058.1, from coordinate 27,455,649 downwards.
CGATGAGGCCAAGCCACAATTGCCCTGGCCCTGATGGTTACCAACCATATATACTACTAGTACAAGGTTCCATCCAACAAGAGAACATGCTTAGCATAAGCAACAAACAGAAAAGGTGCGACTTAGCCATCATGCATGATAGTCTTGTATATCACCTTGATTTGTAAGGTGGTCAAATTGAAACCCAAAACAAACCACTCGTCTTGCAAGTTGCAATTGCTCCGTCCCAACAACCTATATATAATTAAGGAATCCATGGCCATTTTGGACGGACCTCGGTTGCGTTCCATGGTGGTGCTGTTCATGGCATGTGAGCTCACATGGGTGTGGCCAAATGGGGCTCTAAATCAACTCTATGTAATTGATCTCGTGCCAACAAGTCCACTTGGAATAGATTGCAGGTTGCACCGTTTGACCCTTTGGAGATCCCGTCCCAGCACGCTTAGGATGTGTTCAGTTCTAGAATGGGGTGGAATGGAATGAACCATTCCACACCCAGAGACGATTCCCGTGTTTAGTTTGGAGATGGGATGGAATGGAGTCGTTCCTCTGGACCGAATATTCGGTGTAGATGCGGAATTGACCCGTCCGGCCAAATCGGCCGGACGGGGTGGAACGGACGCTACTCGTCACCGCAGACACTCCCGATGGAAAAAAAATATCAATCTCACCGTTCCTCCCACCACGCACGACTCCCTCCCCCTCCCCCGCACCATCGCCTCCCTCACTCCCACGGGCGCCGCCACCCTCACCGCGCCGGCGCCACCACCCTCAACCGCGCCGGCGCCGCCACGCACGGATCCATCACCTGCACCGCCGCCTCCCTCACTCCCACGGGCGCCGCCTGCCTCACTCGGCGGACGACCGGCGGAGCAGGCCCGGAGCAGGCGCGGCGACGGAGCAGGGCAGGGCCGGAGCAGGGCAGGGCGGGAGCAAGGCAGGGCCAGAGCAGGTGCGGCAGGGCCGGAGCAGCAACCTGGGGCGGCGGATTCGACCCAGCAGGATCTAGGTGAGATTCGGTGGATGAAAAATCCATGAAATATGTGTGTTTTTGATGTGTTTGCTGTCAGATCCATGAAAATGGTTGGCAATATATGTTGATCTATGATGCTGCTCAATTTTTTGGATGACGTTGAACTATGCTTTTCGATGACTACGACGCCGTGTACTAGACATGGTTGAAATATGTGGCATGAACTACTTTGCCATTCTTTTGGATGACTGTAATTAAGTTGGACTACTTGGCAATGAAGTTGGATGACTGTAATGAATTTGGACTACTTTGCAATGAAGTTGGACTATTTGGATGCTTATATGTTATGTGATTTGAAATTTGTGTTATGTTGTTGGAATATAATTGTTTTGTTTGTGCATATATATTTGTTGCTGTTTATTGTTCAAAATATAGGTGAAATGCTGCCAAAATTTTGATTAGTTTTGTAGATTTTGGAGCCAAGCATTGGACAATATTGGAGGCAGATCGCCTCATGTGTTGCTTTTATCCATTTACTGAAACCTCAAGAAAAAAAAAGATAAATTTTAGAAAATCTAATATTGTGCAATGTAGTACTTGAAAGATAGAGATGGAAATATCAAATAGCTAGTACCATTAGAAGCATTAATCAAATACATGGGGTAGTAGTGATGCCAGAAAGGTGGCGTGCTGCTCTGTGGTCTCCAACCAGTGGCAGCAACAGAGCAAGCAGTGGTAAGCTCCCAAGAGGTGACCACAAACCACTTTTAGCCATTCCATTCTCATCCAATTCCAAAACTAAACACAGGAATGGAACGGTTCCGTGACATTTTTTTGTCCGAACTGAACACAAGAATGGAACGGTTCCGCTCTGATGGAATGGAATGGTTCCATTCCATCACATTCCAAAACTGAACACACCCTTAGTCGCCGGCGTGCGAGCACGTGGTCCATGGTGATAACGCACGCGCAAGGGGATTTGGTCCGGGCAGAGGAGGCTAGGACCGTGGCATAGCCGGACCGTGCCTGCGCAGATGGAGAAGAAGATATCGACATGAGAGCATGTCCGGTCAAAACCCCCATATCCGGTCCCGACCGGACAACCTCTAAAAACATGATACTACAACCACATACTTCAAATCTAGATACCAAATTACTACAAAAGCATGCAACGTGCAAATATTGATACCCTACGTGTGCACTTGCTGCCACCGCGCTACTTCCGGATAGCTACCCTATTCTACTCGTCATTGTGAGGACCCCGGATTAAGTACCCGAGATACTCGTTATGTTTCCTGCAACAATCCCGTGATCAGTCTGTTGCTGCACATAACTCGAATTGGTATCACAGAACATCCATAAATACCGAAGAAAATACTTACGTGATTGAAGTCATAAGCTTCAACAGGTACTTGCAGCGGAAAATCACCAAACAACGTGGAGCCCAAGTCATTCGCCTTAACCCTACAGGCAGCTGACTGGGAAGCGCCCTAGTTCGCAAAGACGCCAGTGAACTCCTCTTCTTCGAACTGCTTCTTCTTCCAAAATCTGGCTAAGACAATAGCCAGGGACGAAACCAATATGAGTACATTTGATTGTACTCGCAAACTACCCCAACTTGAGCATGCACTAGTTTTGATAATCTTTCAATAATACCTTTATTTTTAGAACAAAACATCTCTATACCGTTATTGAAAAGGGAAGAGTAGATCTTTTAATCCTGTTGAAGACAAAACATTTTGGAAAGTAATTTCTCAATACCGGGGTTGGAAACAACCCTTTTTGGAAAGTAGTTTTCTCACTATTTTTGGTTGAAAAAGGTAAGAAGTCTTTTTAAACCTTTTTCTCGAAAATAAACCCTTTATTAAAAAAAAGGTAAGAATTCTCTTTTAAAACTTTTTCCTCGAAAATCACCGTCTTGTCCACAGCCCCATCCTGGTCACTTATTTTCCAGCAACATCATACCACCCCCTCGGTATAGTTGCCTAAAACAATCTTCACTTCATTTTCCTTTCAAACTCAAAACTCTGTAAAACTTGCACATGGCCTTAGCAGTTCTTCCCAACTGTCCATATCCGAGGACTCGGCTATTCGAATAGTTTTACCCTCTGCAGAGGTAGCACGCTTTTCCCACACCCATCCGGTCACTCATCGTGTCAGCCACGTCCCGCCATACCGGAGGTATGCGAAGTTGAGTTCCCGGCCATAGCCCGTCCTTTGCTCATGCTAGTATAGGACCCTGCCTCTACGACACTTTCCATCGACACTCAAATCCTCAGAAACTAAGTGTGAGGACTCGTAGTTCTGTCCGGCGGACCCAAGGGAGCCCTTCAATCCTCTTCCTCCGATACGCTCATACCGGCTTCCGGTAGACTTCAATGAAGAGGACCCAGGTCAGGGGGTAGGTCCTCAGACCATCCCCTCATGGAACGAGGTTATCCTCGTTATTGAGGCATCCAGTACTAACACGAGCAAATTATATGACTACGCCCTTGCTCATATGTGGGTAAATGTGGTCGCACAGGTTATTGGTTGTTCGGTAAGTACCAGGACACAATGTGCATTTTTCAGAAACATCACCATTCACCACTTCTCAATTTCATTACCGACATCTCGGCATACCATAATTCATCCAAGGGTTTTCAAAGGAGTTTTGAATAAACAATGTTTTTCCCATCCTATAGTTTTATTTAAACAAACTGATATTTCTACATAGAGTGGCAAAATATTTTTTCATAAACTTTTGAAAAGGTTTTCACAATCATTTCCAATTCTCATAGCAAAATACTTTTAGTCAAACTTGGGTGGTTCGTAATCCCACCAAAAGATTTTCATAGAAGACTTTGGAGTAAAACAAATTCATTTCGAAATCGTTGTAGACCATTGACACCTCTATATCGGGTGTCTCGAGAATCTACTTGTATTTTGGAAAAGGGTTTTCAAAGTCATAGCTTCCGTGGCAACCACCACATAAATCATTTATGCTAGTTATAGTAAAACAGGTAAATCAAAATAGATGTATATAGGTGCAAGCTCAGTGAAGTAGCTTGCCTTGCTCAGCAAAGTGACCCTGGTCTTGTTCTTCTGGTTCAACAAATTCCCCCTTCTCGCAAGTCCCGGCAACGTTCTCGTCTAAACGTCGTAAAACAAACAAGACACACAATTACCACACAATTTGACCAGGCAACACTAACACTCAAGCTGAACATCTACAAATACCTACTGGTCTATGGAAGTCAAAACAATTGAATTTAGTTCAATTTTTATTATTATTAATTTCATATACTTTTATTAATTTCAGAAACTAGTTACACACGAGTTAATCCACCATTTAATTTATGTTGATCACAAAATTATGCCAATTTAGGGATAGCTAAACTTGGCTAGTGCAAGTTCAACAAAATTGACCTAGGTCCAATTGGATTAATATTTATCCCTCTATAATTCTTTTACTACAGAAAGGTTCAAATCACTAATTGAATTACTAATGAGTTTCTGTTGCTCCTAAAATCCCACCAAGTTAGGAGTAGCTAACAATTTACAATACTAAACTAACAAAATTGGGTTCAACTCATTTGGACTTTTAAATCAACAACTAAAAATCATTTAGTCCAGAAAAGCTTCTGTGGCAAACTTTTAATTTATCTTAGCCTGTTAAATATTTTTGAGTGAGACCAACGCCAACGGCTAAATATTTTCATAACCTTTCCAGGGAATTTTATTTCATAGTTTTTGGACATCTAAAACGCAAGAAACAAATGTTTTTGTGAGGGTCCAGAAACAAATCTAGAAGTAAAAGAATAAACAACCTTAAAAAAAAGCAGTGGGCTGGATCTGGCTGGAGTTGGGCTGTGCCGTGAGGGAGGAAGCCCAGCTCGCGGCCCACGAGCTTGAGCGAAGCGGTACGGGCTGGCTTCTCCTTCCTCGACACGAGCAGGGCACGGACGCGGCGCTGCCGGAGCGCGGCGAGGATGGCGACGGCGGCTCCGACGTCCTGAAAAGAAATGGGGATGCCTATGAGAGAGAACACGGCAAGGGGAGCACGTGTGCACAAAAATGGCGGAGAAAGGTGGCCTGTGCCCACCGCGAGCTTGCTCGCACGTCCGCGGCCGGAGGAGAAGAGGATCGGGACGGCGACGGCGATCCCGGGCTTCCCTCTTCGATTCCTCGCGCAGAGAGGGGGAGTAGGGCACGGCGAAGATGCTGGTGGTCAGAGATTTGGAGGGGGAGCTCTCTATCGCCGGCGAGGCGCGTCGGCGACTTCGGCCATGGTTCGGGTTCAATGGAAGCAATGTGAGAGAGGAAGTGAGGGGAGGAAATGAGTGAGGGGTGAGGGAGCAGAGGGGTGCGCGGCTTCTTATCATCTCCTCCTCAGCAAGGAGGAACGGGCCACGGCAACGACGCCGGGAGGAGCACGGCAGCGTGCGGGTACGGCGACGTGGGCACGGCAGCGTGCGGGAGATGCCACGGCGTCCCGTTGCAGAGCTGAGGTGAAGGGAGAGGGCAGAGGAGTCAGAGGTCAGCTGGGCGAGGGAGAGGTACACGGCGAGCGACGACCACGGCATCGCCGGCGTGGGGAGCACGGCGCCGTGCCGGCCAGCGTGCGGCTACAGAGGTCAACGGAGTTTTGCAAAACGCCCCCTAAACTCTTTTTCCTCTCACGGATAGGTCCTCGGCTAAAATCCTTTATTTCCTTTTTGAAATCAGTAGGGTTTCCAGAATTTATTTGAGGGGTTTAAACACTTTACAAAAATTAGAGAAAATTCATGTAGCCTCCCCTATATATGAGGAAGCTCCACAAAAATTGGTTTTACAAAATAAAATGTTTTGCTCCATTTTTGTTCATAGGATTTAAATAAACCATTTTTGGAAATTAATAATTTGAGACTCCTTTAATATTTAAAACCAGTGGTAAAATAGTTTGTAGAACCTTTGGAGCTTTCTTGACAAATATGATATCTTCAAATAAGTTTTATTTTCATAGAGAAAACATTTGTTTTGAGGAAATAGAGAAAATGGGAGGGAATTTATTTATGAAGATCATTTTAACTCATGACCTTCATTTCTTTAAAAGAAGGGAGGGGTTTGTTTTTAAATCAACAAGTAGGTTTACTAGAGGAGGGAGTGATATGAAATGGAGAGAAGTATCATTTCATCTCCCTTTCTAGAATTTTGATAAAGAAAGTATATTGGTTTTCATAAAAATAGAGGAATAGGTAAAGAGGGAGTTTTATTGAAATCACCTCCCTAGGTTTTAGGGGTTTAACTTGGGGTGCATAATTGTAGAGGATGTGTTCCTCTTCAAGTCACACTCCAAATTTGGTGGCCCAGGGTGTCCTAATTTTGTAACAACCCCACTGAGGAATTATCCTCACCAGAAAATCACACACAACAGCAGAATCACAGCAATAGCAATAGCACCAAAATACCTACAACACAACCATATCCACAACTCAAACAAGACCACACACTTCAAACCACCAGAATAAATCACACACCTTTTTCCATAACTAACAATGCTACTTTGTAAAAATGGTCACACTCAATTATGACAAGATGTTGTTTAAGGGATAAACCACCCATAACTTAATAGTTTTCAAAATGGTCTGATCAGGAGAAATATGTGAGGTAATATATTTCCCACTAGTATTTCTTTTAAAACTGAATTGAAACATAGGAGTTTTAAAAATAGGAATTTGGAATTGTCAAGGTGGAAGAAAGGATAGGAGATCACAGATAGCTCTCCATACTTTATAAGCATGAAATTTTTGGGAAATACTTTTACTGTCTCAATTTAAAGGATATTTTATTTGTTGCCAAAACCAAATCATTGTGGAAATAAACTTTTGGCCAACATAAGAATGGAAAAGATATATGGAATATATTCTTGTCATAACATGGTCACCAGTGTTGTAAATATATTTTTACTTAGTTTGATTTCTTGAGTTGACATTTACTAGTCAACCAATCACAACCAACAAGTTACACAAGGTTAACAGAACAAGATAAGGGAAAACACAATCATTTGTGAAGTAATTCAAAAAGTTTTTGTTGGTTCTGAATTTTGGGTCGTGTTTACCCGTGTTATAAATTTGGGATGTTACAGTCATCGGATAGGACGATGACCGTTGCCGCTGCGCCGGTGCCGAAGGCGGAGGCGCCTTGTGCCGCACCGGGGGAGGAGCCGGAGAAGAACCCTGCTCGTCGGAGTCGGAGAAGAGCGAGGCAGATCCGGACGGATCTCCCTCGTAGCGTTGGCCTTCACGAATCGCCGCCTCCACTTTGATCTGCTTCTCGACGAACCCGAGCCTGTTCGTCATCTGACCGATTAGGATGCGGTCAGCCGCCTCGGCCTTGAGCTGCTCCTCGGCCGCACGGTGCTCCGCGTTGACCCTTGCGTGCTCCTCTGCCCGTATCCTTGCCTGCTCCGCCTCCGCCTGCGCTCTTGATACGTGCATTTTATATCATCATTTATATAACTTTTAGTATCATACTAGAATGTTATTTGCATGATTATATGATTGTTTCTACATGTTTTAGATGATTTTGGGGACTTTCATACAAAGTCCCTATTTTTGGTATTTAATTTCTGGGAGGCAGAAAACCTCCTTTTTCTTGTCTTTAATGTTTCAGGAGCTACAGGACCTCAAATAATAAAAGGAAAAATACTGCGTCAGTTTTTCATCGGGAGAAAGGCAGAGGGAAGAAGACCGAAGAGAGGAGAGCCACGAGGGCCAAATGGGGGTGGCCCACACGGCCCATGTACCTGGCCACGTGGGACCCACCAAAAGGTGCCTCGGGCACCTCCTCGCCTGGGGCTTTTTAGCAACGCCTTCGTCTTGCCCGAAAAGTAACGCCCTAATTTTTCAAGTCCATCCGAGGTCGCGGCGGCGGCGAAACTCCTGATCCCTTCCGAGGGGGGTCAGATCCTGCTGCTCCGGAACTCCGGAGAAGGGGGAAATCATCGTCATCGTCATCACCTCTACTCCTTGGCGTGGGAGGAGGCCTCTACATCATCACCCCCATCAAGACCAGCACCATCACCATCATCATCACCGTGATCCACTCCGTTCCCCTCGCAGTTTGAGAGTTGCTATACCCTAGATACTTGTCTTGTGCTACTATTCATGTTTGTGATTGAGTACTTGTCATTATTTGGTGGTGAAGTTATAATTTCAGATTGTGTTGTACCACTGATTATGATCATGTTCGCACGTTGTGAGTAGTTCCCGTATGTTCCTGAGGGCATAGGATGAATTGGCATTGATTTATATATGACATGTGTTGGTATTTTATCAAGAGTTTATCTTTTATGTGATTCTATAATGGTGTTGTGCGAACGTCGACTGCACAACACTTCACCTATATGGGCTCATAGGAGAACACCGTAGTGTAATGAATTGATGGAGACTTGGGAGGACACGTAAATCTGAGACCGAGTCATGAAGTTATATTATGAGGGTATTAATATAGGGGACCTTAGAGTGTAATGCTATGGTGGGACTTTAGGTCTTAATAATTCTTGTGCAGTCATTTGCTTGGCCACATGATCCATCATAAGGGGTTGTAGTTTATTTATTTAGCTATACCTAATTATGGCTCCGTCCAAAGAGGATTAAAACTTGACAAGATATTCAACGTGTTGTTTAATAAATCTCTATGCCTAGCATCATCCATGCCGCCCTCGGAAACGTTTGCCACATATAAGTTACACATCACTTGAGCTTGTCCTTTTGCCACATAAGAGGATTGGGCTTTCTCTCTTTGAGAGCTTTCACTTGCTACTATCTTTTATCTACTTGCAATTATACAACTGAAAATACCAAAAACACCTGCATCTTTTATTGTTTTATTTATCAATCTTACTAACCAATACCTTCAGCTCCTCGTGGGTTCGACAACCTTTTCTAATTGAAAGGTACTACAATTGATCTCCTGCACTTGGGAGCCATCAGCTCTCCATTGGTCCGCCGCCGCCTCCGACTGCGCGCGATGCGCTTCGGCCGCCTGCCGGTGAAAGGACAAGGATGTCGCCTAGAGGGGGGGGGTGAATAGGCGATTAAAACTTTTCCGGATTAGGCTTGATAATTGCAGAATAAAACTAGGTGTTTAAATTAACAAGCCAACAACCTAAATAAACTAGGCTCACCTATGTGCACCAACAACTTATGCTAAGCAAGACAAGCAACAAGGTGATAGCAATAGAATACTTCAAGCACGAAGGCTATCACAATGTAAAGTGCATAAGTAAAGAGCTCGGGTATAGAAATAACCAAGGCACGCGGAGACGAGGATGTATTCCCGAGTTCCTCCTTTTTAGGGGAGTACGTCTCGTTGGAGAGGTGTGAACCAACACAATGGTTCAACAACCACAAAGGTTTCACCTTCTTCTCCGATGAACCGCACCACAAAGGTTTGGTTCACCTTCCACTATCGGAATCCTTCGAGGCGGAAATCCGGAGCCTTTCAACAACGATCCGGGACACAACCCACAACGGGATTGGGGCTCCCGAACAGCTACAAGTGACCACCAAGGATCTCAACCACCACACGGGCGTCTAGGGTCCAAGGACCCAAGAGTAAAAAGTTCACAAGCTTTCAACTTCCACGAATCCTCGTGGAGAGCACAAACCGATGCAAAAAAGCAATGTCAAGAGCACAAGGCTCAAATCCTTCACTCTCAAATCCCACCACAAGCAACTAATGCTTATGGGGGGAGAAGAGAGGAAGAACAACGAAGAACACAACAAATGGAACTCCAAGATCTAGATCAAGAGACTTCCCCTCACTTAGAGGAGAGATGGATTGGTGGAAATGTAGATCTAGATCTCCTCTCTCAAATCCCTCAAGGATATGCAAGAATCATGGGAGGAATTGGGAGAGGGGCAAGCTTTCCAAGGTCAACAATGGAAGTGAGAGAAGAGGGAAAAACGTGCTTGGAAGAGCTTCCCCTTTAGGGAAGAAGGGGGCCTTAAATCGGCCCCCTAGAAAAACGAGCCGTTGGCTGCAGATTCGCGACGAGAGGTACTACCGCTGGAAGGGGCGGTACTACCGCCAGAGCGATACTACCGCTGAAAGGAGCGGTACTACAGGCCCCCTAGAAAAACGAGCCGTTGGCTGCAGATTCGCGATGAGCGGTACTACCGCTAGAAGGGGCGGTACTACCGCCAGCGTGCTCCGCGCAGCCGCAGGGTCAACGGTCAGCCGCAGTCTCATCCCGTGCCAGCGGTACTACCGCCCGTAGTACCGCGGTCGGTACCGCACAAAGCCTCCGAGGCGTGTCTGGAGCGGTAGTGCGGGCGACACTACCGCCGCTTCGGGCTGCGCAGGAATCCCAGGGCGGTACTACCGCTGGCAGTGCCGCTGCCAGTACCACACATTGCATCCGAAGACGTATTTCGGCGGTACTGGGAGCGGTACTGCCGCTGAGGCTACCCAGCCCAGGGCCAGCGATACTACCGCCCATTCCGGCGGTACTACCGCTGGCAGGATTTCAGCCTGAAACCTAAACTGCGATAACTTTTGCAAGGAAATATTAAGGGTCACAAATATAGAGGAGATATCACACATGGGAGGTGTGGACCTTATCTCGAGGAGGACCGGTAATATTTCCAACACCGAGAATGCAACAAGTTTTCCATCCGGACTCCATTATCTATGATCTTGGGCTTGCTCCGAAGATAATCACAAGCACAACAAGATCATGCATATACACATCATAGTCCATCATGTGAGGAGGATAACACAAGAGGAGAGTTTGACCTCTCTACAAGAGACGAACCGGTAAAACCTCCAACAACAAAAACATCACAAGATATTCAAATGAAATCCGTTTTTGATAAACTAGAGCTTGGTATGGAGATGAACACAAGCTCTAAATTCTCATATGGATAAAAGCCAAATAAGAACCAAGAAAGATGATATGCCAAGTATGCAAAGGTTTGAGCTCTCCACAAAGATGCGATCAAGTTACTCACTTGAGAGCCTCGCTTGATAGTACGCCGTCTATCCTATAACCCGGTCTCCCACTAACACCACGAGACCGGTAAAATAGAAACCCTATCAATATCATACCTTTGCCTTGAGTATTCCACTTGAGCTAGATGATGACGATCTTGACTCCCTCAAGTTGGGACACCTTTCTTGATTGTGCTTGCTAGCACATGCTTGATGAAGACTTCTCCAAATGCTCCCCCATGCTCCATTATGGGAGAGCCTCGCTAAGCTCCGTCTTTATGTATCCACTTGTGCTTCACATTCTTCTCTTGATATAGATGATGGCTTGGAGATAAACATGAAGTTCACTCAATCTTCTTTTCCAAGCCATGCTTGCAATAAGCTCAACTCTTCACATGACCATTCTTCATATAAACCCTTGGATGGAACCTTGGTCATCATGTAATCTTGTAGAGTCCAACACATGAACTCCAATCTTTTCCTATGGACAAGATCTATAAGTATATCTCAATGTAAACATTAGTCCATAAGGATTGTCATTAATTATCAAAACCACGCATGGGGCAACACATGCACTTTCAGCCGGAGGTACTTCAAACCCGTCACGTGGAACATGGCATAGCCCACATCCGCCGCCTCCGCCACCGCCACTTCTGCGGCCGCCTGCGCCTCCACCCCTGCATGCGCTTCCGCCGCCATTGCTGCGACCTCTTCCGCATCGCGTGCCATGGCTTCGCGTTAGATCTGCGTCGTCTTCTCCGGCGTGAGCTTGGCGTAGGTGGTGGGAAGGTGGAGAGGCATGGTGGAGGAGGTGGAGGATGGGGTGTTAGACACTGTAATAGGTCTGTAATACGTTACGTATACGAGTATGGGGTAGTACTCCAACTCGTATACGGCCTCCTGTACATGCCACGCGTTGGGCTATTCATCGCTTATATAAACACGCAACCGACGACCCTAACGGGTACGATCGTTCTCTCCAAAACTGACATGGTATCAGAGCAGGCCTCTTCCGAGACCTAGCCACCACAAAACCTAGAAAAATTAGCCGCCGCCGCCGCACGACCACGACCAGCCGCCGCCGCTGCAGACAGCCGCCGCCGCACACGACAGACAGCCCCGTCGTCGTCATGTCGTCATCAAGCACCATGACCGCACTGGCCTCCGCCCTGGGTTCCCCTCCCTCCCAACAGCTCACCAGGACGAACTTCTTGTTCTGGAAGGCGCTCGTGTTTCCTCCCATCCGAGGCGCACGGGTGATGGGCTTGCTCGACGGCACCGACGTCACGCCGGCCGAAACTATGGAGGTCGAGGAAGAAGGCAAGAAGAAGACCGTGGAGAACCCTGCATACTCCGCGTGGATCGCTCGGGATCAGTTCGTGATGGGATGGTTTCTTCAGACCCTCTCCCAAGACATCCTCGCTCATGTTCTTGATCACCAGACTACGGCTGAAGTGTGGACCACCGTGTCCGCCATGTTTACCTCTGCCTCAAGGTCGAGGATCACACACCTCCGGACAGCACTCAACAAAACCAAGAAAAAGGAGGCTTCGGCTGCGGACTACTTCACCAAGATGAAGGGGTTCGCGTCCGAGCTCGCTGCTGCCGGGAAGCCGATCGATGAAGATGAGCTCATTGGCTATATCCTTAATGGCCTTGGTGGCACTTACAACTCCGTTGTTGCCGCTGTTAATGGCCAACATGGCACTACTCTTGATGATTTATATGCTTAGGTTGCTGCATACGATATGCGCCGAGAGATGCTCTCGGATGATGAAGACACCGCTGTCCCTGTCGTCGGCTTCACCTCCTCTGCCCACCTTGCTGATGGCCGTCCTCGTGGCAGCGGTGATCAAGGTCGCAACGGTGACCGTGGTCGCCGTGATGGAGGAGGATACCGGCGTGATGACGGAGCTGCGTGGCGCCGGCGTGATGATGGAGCTGCGTGGCGCCCCCGTGACAGCCGTGACGGAGGGCGTCGTGATGGCCGCTATGATGGAGGCCGAGGTGGAGGCCGAGGCCGTGGAGGTCGCCGTGATGATCGCAATCGTAGTGGTCGGGCCCCCACCCCATATGTTAATGTCACATGTCAAATATGCAAGATTCATGGTCATCCAGCAAGTGATTGCTGGTGGCGTTATCAAGACCGCAACGACTCTGATGACGAAGATGAGCGTGAAGAGAAGAACGCCCACCTTGTTTCCTATGGAGTTGATACAAATTGGTATCCCGATACTGGTGCATCCAACCACATCACGGGGGAGTTGAGCAAGCTCTCCACTCATGACAAGTACAAGGGACATGATCGTGTCCACACGGCTGATGGAAACGGTATGCAAATAAGTCACATTGGTCATTCAGTTTTGTGCACCCCACATGCTTCTTTACATCTCAAAAATATCTTGCATGTTCCTAGTGCCACTGCAAATCTTTTATCTGTTCATAAGCTTTCTCTTGATAATCATGTTTTCTTTGAATTTCACCCATATTTCTTTTTGATAAAGGATCAGGCCACAAGAAGAACCCTGTTTAAAGGTCCCTGTCATGGTGGCCTCTACCCGCTAGTGCCTTTCTCTACCGGGTCAACCAAGCATGCTTTCATTACAACAAAGCCCTCGTCTGCTACTTGGCATCGTCGCTTAGGACATCCTTCATCCTTTGTGGTTCAGCAAGTTCTTAGAAACAATAAACTTTCATATTCGCCCGAAATAAATCCATACGTTTGTGATTCTTGTCAGTTAGCTAAGAGTCATCAGTTGCCATATCCTGTGTCCACTAGTGTTTCCACTGTTCCTTTGGAACAAGTGTTCTCTGATGTATGGGGTCCAGCACCTGAGTCTGTTGGCAAACATTCATATTATGTAAGCTTTATCGATGATTTCAGTAAATTTACTTGGATTTACTTGCTAAAAAACGATCTGAGGTTTTCCAGGTCTTTCTAAATTTTCAGCAACTTGTTGAGCGTAAATTTGATAGGAAGATTATAACCATGCAAACTGATTGGGGTGGTGAGTATGAAAAACTCAATGGTTTCTTTCAAAAAGTTGGTATTACTCATCATGTCTCTTGCCCACATGCCCACCAACAAAACAGTTCCGCTGAACGTAAACATCGCCATATTGTCGAAGTTGGTCTTGCTTTGCTTGCAAATGCTTCTATGCCTCTAAAATTCTGGGATGAAGCCTTTCTCACTGCCACCTTCCTCATAAACTTGCTTCCAAGCAAGGTCATAAATCATGAAACCCCTGTTGGACGTCTCCTTAATACAAAACCGAACTATTAGTCCTTAAGAGTGTTTGGTTGTGCTTGCTGGCCCAATCTCCGTCCCTACAACAAGAGAAAGCTTGCTTTTCGCTCCACACGGTGTGTCTTCCTAGGATATAGTCCACGACATAAAGGGGTCAAGTGTTTGGAAGTTTCCACCGGTCGTATCTACATATCTAGAGATGTTGTTTTCGATGAGAGTGTTTTTCCCTTTGCCTCTTTACATCCTAATGCCGGTGCTCGCCTTCGCAAAGAAATACTTCTTTTACCTTCACATTCATCTTCCTCCACATCACATCATGGGGATGCACATACTGATGACTATATGGCTTTGCCTGTTATACCAAACGTTACTAACGCTCATGATGCAGAACAAAATGTACCAGCAGATGCTACTACGGAACAGCAAGCAGCAGCAGAAAATTTGATGGAAAATGATGCTCAAACGGAGCAAAACAGTGGTTTTAACCATGCAGCAAACTCCAGCCGACAACGTGTGCTCCACACCGATCCCAGGGGGATTTTATTCTCCTGGATCCCCATGCTGAAGCAGGTGCAGAGGACAATCCCGAGGAAGATTCCTCCGATGCCGCGCCAGGTGACGCGCCCGACACCGCGTCGCCCCTGTCCACGCGCACGAGCAGCGAGTCCGTGGAAGCCACGTCGCCGACCACGCCGTTCTCTGCCCCGCGCACATGCACTACTCCTGGAGCGGCCGAACCAGGAGGCGCCATGTCCAGCCCGCGGGACCCGCCGCTGGACACACCGCTGTCGGCCGACAGCGATCATGAGGGCCATGATGAGGCCAGTCCTAGTGGATCTTCTATGGCTGGATCCGCTGTGGGCGATTCTACACCAACAACTACGCCAACGCCATCTCCACCGCCTCCTCCACCACCTCCAGAACCTCGGACGCGCTTACAAAAAGGTATTAGTCAGCCACGTAAACTTACTGATGGTACTGTTCGGTGGTGTATGTTTGCCTCTTCAGATGAACCACGTAATCTCTCGGAGACTCTTGACGATGCTCATTGGCGCAAGGCGATGGAAGAAGAGTAAAGTGCCCTTATGCAAAATAAAACATGGCATCTTGTTCCTCCACATCACAGCAAGAACCTCATCGATTGTAAGTGGGTATATCGTATCAAGAAAAATGCAGATGGTACAATAGACAGGTACAAGGCTCGCTTGGTTGCAAAAGGCTTCAAGCAACAATATGGCATTGATTATGAAGATACCTTCAGCCCCGTGGTTAAAGCAACAACTATTCGTATTGTTCTCTCGGTTGCTGTTTCTCGAGGTTGGAGCTTGCGGCAGCTAGATGTCAAGAACGCGTTTTTGCATGGCGTTCTGGAAGAGGAAGTATATATGAAACAACCTCCTGGATTTGAAAATCCGAATACTCCAAATTACATTTGCAAACTTGACAAGGCATTATATGGACTTAAACATGCCCCTCGTGCGTGGTACTCCAGGCTAAGTGTTAAACTTCAACAGCTCGGTTTTATTCCCTCCAAAGCTGATACTTCACTTTTTCTCTACAATAAGTCTGGCATCGTAATATTTGTTCTAATCTATGTTGATGATATCATAGTCACAAGCTCTTCTGATCAAGCTATTTCTGCTCTTCTTCGAGATTTAAATGATGACTTTGCTCTCAAGGATTTGGGAGATCTCCACTTCTTTTTGGGCATTGAGGTAAAGAAGACTCGGAATGGTTTGCTTCTCACTCAAGAAAAATATGCTACAGAGATTCTTGCAAAAGTTGGTATGACAAAGTGCACCTCCTCTCCTACACCTTTATCTTCTACTGATAAGTTGTCCTTGGCTGAGGGAACTCCTCTTGGTCCTGATGATAGTACACACTATAGAAGTATTGTTGGTGCTTTGCAATATCTTACATTGACACGTCCTGATATCTCATTCTCTGTTAACAAAGTCTGTTAGTTTCTGCATGCTCCTACATCGGCTCATTGGACAGCTACAAAACGGATTTTACGCTATGTTCAGGGTACATTGCATGTTGGACTGACATTTCAGCGGTCCTCATCTGGTTTGCTTAGTGCATTCTCAGATGCGGATTGGGCCGGCTGTCTTGATGACAGGAGATCGACTGGAGGATTTGCTATCTTCTTTGGACCTAATTTGGTCTCATGGAGTGCACGAAAACAGAAGACAGTGTCAAGGTCAAGTACTGAAGCCGAATATAAAGCCCTTGCAAATGCCACAGCTGAGTTGATATGGGTTGAAGCCGTGCTACGTGAGCTTGGTGTTGTTCTACGAGAAAGACCATGTTTATGGTGTGATAATTTGGGTGCCACATATTTATCTGCTAACCCTGTGTTTCATGCTAGGACCAAGCATATTGAGATAGACTATCATTTTGTTAGAGAAAGGGTTGCTGAAAAATTGCTTGACATCAAGTTCATCTCTACTAAAGATCAAGTTGCAGATGGGGTTTACAAAGATTCTTCCTGTGAAGAAACTACATGAGTTTATGCGTAATCTCAACCTTTCAGAAGGTTGTGATTAAGGGGGGCTGTTAGACATTGTAATAGGTCTGTAATACGTTACGTATACGAGTATGGAGTAGTACTCCAACTCGTATACGGCCTCCTGTACATGCCACGCGTTGGGCTATTCATCGCTTATATAAACACGCAACCGACGACCCTAACGGGTACGATCGTTCTCTCCAAAACCGGCGGTGGATGTGGAGGAGAAGAGAGCGGCGGCGGATGCGGATGTGAGTGTGAGTTAGGGTTTGCTCCGGCACCTCCATTTATAGTTGGAGGTGGCCGGTACGCCATGAATGCCGGCCAGTGCGTCATGAATGCTGACGCCGGTCAAGCTATCTACTCCGCGTGGCGGGCGGTCAAGCGTGGGACCACACTGTCAGCGACCATGGGGCGGACGCGTCTGGGCGCATCCGGGCGGCCCCAAACCCGCCCTACATATGGGCTGGGTTTGGGGTATGCCGGACCACCCGGTCGTTTGGGATGACTATAGGGGCCTCTGTTGGGTGGCGGTTTTTGGCCCAAACGCTGTCCGGGCGGACCATCCAGGCGTTTGGGCGGCCTTTGGGGGAGCCGGTTGGAGATGTTCTGAACGGTTGGGCACGGCCGCACCGAGAGCTCGGCCACCGGATCTTCAGTGCTTCACCATAGATTGATCGAGAGAGCTCGACCACAGGAACTCGACTGAGTCTGGACTCTGGAGCGGACACAAGGGAATCAGTGAAGAGAAATCGTGAAGTTCACCTGTTCTGTTTGACGAGGATTACGACAGAGATCATAGAGGCGCGCGCACACCATCGAGTACGCAAGATATTGTTCCCGCCACGGTTTGCAGCTGCAGGCTGACCCCTTGCCATTTTTGCTTGCAAGAGGTAGACGCAGTCGAGCACATTATGGTTCAGTGCATGTTTGCTCGTAGAGTCTGGGCACCCTTGCAAGCGAGCGATGCAATTATGCAAATGCCTTTCAGCATACCGCCTTCTATGTTCTGGAGGAGGATGAAGTGCGGCCATGCCAATGAGGTTTTGTGCTTTATAATACACACTTCTCCACCGAGCATGAGAGAGTGTCTTTTTTTATAACGAGAACTCAGAACATAGACTGCCCGTCCCCCTCACGTCGCCTCCCTCCAGGCGACCGAGGGGCGAACCCTAACCCTAACCGCGCTGCCACCTTCTCCTCCCACCTCGCTCCCCTCGTCGTCCCCAGAGGCGGCCGCCGGAAGAGGCCGAGCAGCGCCGGTGAAGGGGGCGGTGGGGATCTGCACGCTCGGCCCCTGGCAAGCAGCATGGAGGACTGGCTGCTCGCTTGGGGGTCCCTGGCCGGCGGCGGCGGCCCGTGCCACGCCCTCGCGGGCGTTCCCTCCCCGCGCCCCTCCGGCGCGGCGGCGGCGGCCCGGCCGCTCCCCTCCTCCGGCGCCCACCCTCCTGGCGCCGTCTCCGATGGATGCCGCCAGGCTTGTCCGCGCGGTGGACGGTGCCGGCACAGGCTATGTCTCGCGCGCGGCGGCGGCCCCTCTCGTGGTGGCAGCTCCTGTGGCGGCGGTGGCCCCTCTCGCGGTGGCGGCTCCCGTGGCGGCGCGGCCTCCTGCTGTGGCAGCGGCGGCCCCTCTCGCGGTGGCGGCTCCCGTGGCGGCGCGACCTCCCCCGGCAGCGTGGCCTCCTGCTGTGGCGGCGGCCCCCTAGCGGCGCGGAGGTCCATGGCTTGTTGCATCGTGGTGATGCACCACTCACCCGATGGTGCGGCCGCGCCTGGTTGAAGACCTGCCGTGGCGTTCCTTCGGGTTCGCCTCCACGACCTTTTTCTGGAGCTCTCCCCCGTCCACAGGTGCATGAGGCCTCGTCCTCGGCGGCTCCCTCGACGGGTGGATGGTGCTGTGGTGCTCGGAATTGGGGGAAACCCTTGGCCGGCGACGGCCACGACGTCGACGACGCTCCGGCGCCGTATCCCTCCTCTAAGGCTTCATTGAAGTTCCAGCCCCATCACCCCCCCCCCCCCCCCCCCCCCCGCTGGGGAAACCCGGTCCCTGCTTGGGCAGCGGCGGCGTTGCGATGTCGCTTTCCTCCGTGGAGGCGCTGCTCGGGGATAGCAGGGGTGGTTCGCGAGCGTCCCGGTGGCTGCGGTCGTAACCACCTGATATACAACCGATAGATTTTTTCATTATCTCTGGAGGCTGTAGCTGCACCGTGTAAGAGAATAGACTGCTATCTAAGTAACCACTTCATTACAGGGCACGCATACACTTGTTAACATCGATGAGGCCAAGCTACAATTGCCCTGGCCCTGATGGATCCCTCGGTTACCAACCACTACAAGGTTCCATTTCCAGCCAACAAGAGAACATGCTTAGCATAAGCAACAAACAGAAGGGGTGCGACCTAGCCATCACGATAGTCCTTGTATATCACCTTGATTTGTAAGGTGGTGAACTTAAACCCAAAGCACTAGTCTTGCAATTGCTAGCTCCGTCCAACCAATGCACCAACCGATATAATTAAGGAATCCATGGCCATTTTGGGCATGCACGCACGACTACGCAAATGGACCTCGGGTTAATTCCATGGTGGTACTGTTCATGGCATGTGAGTTCACATGGGTGTGGCCAAATGGCTCTAATCAACTCTATGTAATTGATCTCGTGCCAACAAGTCCACTTGTAATTAGATTGCACACTGCACTGTTTGACCTTTTGGAGATCCCGTCCCGGCACGCTAGCCGCGCGTTAGTCGCCGGCGTGCGAGCACGTGGTCCATGGTGATAACGCATGCTCAGGGGGATTTGGTCCCGGCAGAGGAGGCGAGGACCGTGGCATAGCCGTGCCTGCGTAGATGGAGAATAAGATGTCGACATGAACGGTTGGGCACCGCGGCGCCGAGAGGCTCGGCCACCGGAGCTTCAGTGCTTCACCGTAGATTGATCGAGAGAGCTCGACCACAGCTGGGTGATTTTGATCTCCTAGAGTGTGTGGAAGCAACGGAATGCGAGTTGTTTGGCCATCTGAACAAGCAGCGCAACGAGGATGTTCTTGCGGCCCAGATCGTCGAGGACATGAAGCTGTGGAGCCAAGCCGGAGTTGGTGGCCTTGACAGTTTCTTGTAAATCAACTCTCTGCCTTCTATGTTCTGGAGGATGTGTTGTGCGGCCATGCCAATGAGGTTTGGTGCTTTATAATACACACTTCCCCACTGAGCATGAGGGAGATTTTTTTTGAGAGAAACTAAGCACTCTGCCCTCTCTACGCTGGGCCGTAGACATGGAAATGCTGTGCAGTAGGCTTCGTGTTTGGGCCGGGCCGACCAGTAAGAGAATGAGAATCTGATAGTGCAAAGCCCTCTATTGTCAAGAGTCATAGGTACATCCCCTTAAAAAAAGTTATACGTACAGCATGTGTGAATTATGTTTTTAGGAAAGCCAATGTGGCTTTATTCGCTTGTAAACTAGAAGTGTTGTCTAAGAGCATCGCCAACCACGACGGTCAAATTTGGCTCCTAAAACGTGTCCGCACGTGTCCGGATGGTGGCCAGACGTGTCCGCTTTTAATCCTCAAAAGTATGTGTCTCCAACCATTACCCCAAAATCACCCAAATTGTCCGGTCACTTGCATGTGATTGGTGGGGATGGAGGGAGAAAGGAAAAAAGAAAGAGAAAAGAAGTAGATAAAGTGGTATGTGTCCTACGTGGCGGCTGTCCAGGCGTGTCCGACCGCCCCAAACCCTCCCCCATATGGGATGAGTTTGGGGTGTGCCAGACAGCCCGGACGTTTGGGGAGGATTTGCCCACCTCGGTTGGGTAGCTATTTTACCCCATTTTCAGTTCGGGCACTGTCCAGGCTGTCTGCCCGGATGTTTGGGGAGGATTTGACATGCCCGGTTGGAGATGCTCTAAATTGATATGCATCGTCCGCCGCCTCGAATGAGAACATCGCAGAGTACGACCTATTGTCGGTTACCGTCAGTCTTTTCACGTTTGAAATATTCATGTGTGTTTTTAATATGCGACCTCGAATCAACGTATATTCGGGCGTGAAAAATCTGGTGTCGGATTAAAAATTGTGTTAATCATTATATGAAAATAGTAATCATGAGTTAATACACTAGAATACGTTCTTTTTGTAAATGAAACGCATGCTATTATTGTTATTCTTGATCTACGAACATAACTTGTGAAACGATTTCGAATTCGGAAATTAATGTGTCCCATCCTAGAGACACAACTGGTTTCATATACTTACTCGGGAACGTCAACAACAAAACAAGAATCGCTCAGAAGATGTTTTAGTTCTAAATTGTTAAACCATGGAACTCATGGACCCAACAATTTGATTACCATCCATTTATACTAAAATTATTTACCTTGTTATATTTGAATCCCCAACACAAGTGATCTTATGAAATTTATTTTTTTATCACATCAAGAGAAAATAACAACATAGCATGTTATTAAATATTATGATATAGCACTTTCCATGTACAATTTTAGCGCCTAAAGTTGCACTTACACATGCACTAAATTTAAACCAATATTTGTGATAAACTTGACATTTTCAATTATATTTTTGAGGAAAGGACCTTTAAAAAACATGGTTAAACCGGAATCCCTTTGATCACATAAAAATTGGCGAAAAAACAGAGCATGTGTCCTCCTTTTTTTTGGGCCACTTTGATAAATTAGGTATATGTATGTGCTCTGGTGACTTTTAGTATCCTTAAGTATCTTGGTGAAGACCTCTAAGGCATATAGTTTAACAAAGTATCATGATAGTGTTTTTTCTTAAACTAGGAGAATGCCCGTGCGTTGCTACGGATCCTATTTTTTCCGTAACGTTTATCAATAAAATACATGCAACATTCATGTAAGAATAAGACATACACAAGATATTTAAAAACTGAATAAGATTCCACTTCGCTTGAAATGTATGTCGACAAAATGTATAATTTGACATGGGTTAAACATTGACATCGCTTGTAGTGTGTGAGACTCGTTGCGTTTTCAATCTCTTCCACCAGCACCTCGTGGGGATCTATGTTGGTTGGTTCTTTAGTAGTGTCGGCATTATTATTGTTGATTTGGTCCATGATCTACCGAAACATACATGGTAAATATAATATGGAAACATAGAACACCTATAAATTAAAATAAATAATTTAATTCTTACCACTTTTGACTGTGTAGAACTTGTTGAGTTTTCAGTCTCCACCGCCATCATTGCATCGGGTCTGTGTCGGTAGATTTTTTCGGATTGTCGACAATATCTATTTATGTCACACTCACGATCTACAAAAGCGAATATAAAAACATAAAAATTAAATATGGCAATATAGAATTTGTATATAAAGAACACAAATGCATAGCTCTCTCATTGCTTTCTTTTCGATCGTGTAGAACTCGATAAGATTTCGTTCCCACCCAGCGCCATCGTGTCAATGCGTATTGTTTTCATAACTGCATATAATTAAAAACCTATATATTAATTAAAAATTAATAACAGAATTTTCGATAAGCACAAAACAACCAAACGGGACAAATATTGCACGTAGGTCTAAATTAGCTAAGCTGGGTTTGGCAAACGATTGCTATAGTATACTACTGAAACAGGTAAAAGGGAAGACAAAAAAAAAATCCCAGCATCACTCTCTGGATATGCTCCGACCTCTCTAGCTCGGTAGCTCCCAATCTCTGATTCCCTCACTCCTTTGTCCTCGTATCCTCTGCTCCTATCTTCTTTTTCCATGGGCGCGTCGGCTGCTCTCCAGGCCGGCCTCCATATCCCCGCCGCCGGCTCCCCACGCCTGCAGCTGATCCAAACCCTGCCGCCTTGCGCTCATGACCTGACAACGCGGGTTCCGGCAGGACGCCCTCGATCTCCGGCCCTCTGGCGCCACGCCCTCGACCTCCGGGCCTCTGGCGCCACGCCCTCGACCTCGGGCCCTCCGTCCCACCAAACTCGCACGCGATTGGCACATATCAAGCCAGGCCGCTGCCGCCTTGCGCAAGGCCATCGCTGCTTCCACCATCGGCGCAAGCAGGTCTCCCCTTGCCACATTGTGAGTTTTTTCTACAGTCTGTGTACATTCCAATGTTAAGCTGTTATGTTTGATTTGTCCTGTTTTTGTTTTGTCATAGACGTGTATAATGAGAAAGAGGTTGGTGCGGAAGACTACCTACTTCGGCAGGTCATGGTGTACAGCCATAATTGCTTAAATTCACAGATTGATGCACAGCCATAATGTAGAATCGTTCTCCTATTTCGGCAGGTCATGGTGTAGAATCGTTCTCCCATTTCTTAAATGTACAGCCATAATTGCTTACTGCGTACATTTTGATGCATCCTAGCTCAATGTAGTTTCGCTAAAAACGGGCATCCACAGATTCACTTCATTTATGTAATGCCTCTTGTAAGCATATATTGTAGCAACTAATTGATGGCATCTGTGACCTTTTGGTTCTTCACTTACTGGGGATTATTGAGTGAGCACACATTATTCAAGGTGCCTTTGAAAATATGACAGTGTGTGGAATCTTTTTATTCTGTTATGTACCTAGAAAAGGATGTACTTGATATTTGCCATGCATAATAGGAGTATAGCTTCAATTTAATTGCAACTGAGGGGTAGACATGCCGATCAAACGATGAAAAGTACTGAGGTGTGCTGGTTTAACTGAAAAGCTTTATTTGTCATTCGTTGAAGTGATAGTTTCTTTGTCCTAGCATAAGTGGATTGACGATGAAAATGGGGAATTGTGACAGGTACTTTACTTATGACGAGGCATTTACATAGGTACTCCTGGTGCAGCTTTCATCTAGTTGTGCCGACAAGCTTGTTTAGGCTATGTGAATATTGAATGTACCACTATCTGATTCATTCCATTCTATGAATGTAATTGCAAATTATAGCAACAATTGATCGATCACACAGGCGCCTTTGGAAATATGACATGTACTGAATTGTTTGTTCTTTCCTTTCATATAGGCGGCCGAAGATTTACTTGACCTTTGTCATGCCGTAATAGGAGTATAGCTTCGAATTAAAGTATCAACTGAGCGGCATACATGCCAATTAAATTCCCCTCTGTAATGGTGTGTGCCAAGTGAACTGAAAGGCGTTGCCTCTCGACTCATAGATGTTACATGTTTAGCCACTCAGGATCTGTCATGATTTGTGTGCCCGTCCTCTGGCTTCTGCTCTGAGTCGAGAGAATATATACGCATAACCCCAAATTTCACAAGTGTGTGTCTTTATTTAGCAGACTCTTGGGGAACTATGTTAATTTAACATTCCCTTGTTTATTTGGACTTCGAAAGTACCACTGCTGCTTTCATAAGGTCAGTTTGGAAGCAAATTTCATGAGTTGTAATATGCCATGGGACCCGTTTCTTTCATTTGCCATATTTATGTGTGATGTAGGTCACATGTCATTAAATTTTTGCAACATTTCTAGAGGAATGTATTTCCGTGCGTGCATGCCAGGTGTACTAATCACCAATCTATCTTCATGGAGATGCAACTCATACCAGCATACATTCTTATTTTAGTTTGTATACCTGAATAGGAGTACTATCTAAATTCTGCGCAAAAGAATTTGGGATGGTATATAGTTGCAGTTTCACTGTCAGCACCCAAATTCTGGATCCAGATTTAATTGCTTGATATTTGCTGTATATTTGCTCAACTTGTAATGCCCATTTATTGAAAGCAAAATGTTATGATGTGCAGTATAACTAAAGTTGATCCTTTCAAAGAAATTGATCTGGCAATTACTAACAGATGACACCCTGTTTTAGGTTGTTGAGAGTGGTGGGAAGAACATTGAGATTGCAGCGATGACAAAGAACGATGGCCTCCGGCAAAACTTGAGGAGACCGAAATTGATGAATATGTTGCCGAGATTGAGGCAGAGAAGGCCACGGCTGAGGCTGCAAAGAAGGGTGGTCCGAGATTGAATTGTGGATCCTGTCAAGATGTTGCAGGTCAATTAAACTACTGTATGCCGACAGGTATCGCAAAAAATTGTGAACACGCTTGGAAAAGGTTAGAATTGAAGCAACACAAAATAATTAGAATCAAACTACTCTATTCTTTCAATTTTTAGATGATTGTGTACCTCTAAACAGATGAAGGTCGGAGAAGATGATGATTGGCGGCCACCGGAGAGGCAACTGGTCCTGCAGCGGTTTGGGGATGATGATCAGCAGCCGGTCCGGCCGCCGGAGACGTCATATCAACCAGCGTCGTTGATACGGTGCGGCACCGCGGTCAAGGACGGCGATGTCGACCTGGTAACATCGATACTGTGCAGCCACATGGGGACATGTTGCTGTATTGCAAATTTGCTGGCTGATTGATTCGTTGGTTCCTTCGTTGGTCACGTAAAGGAAATCCTTCGTTGGTTCGTACCTGTTTGGTTTTGATTGCTGTTTGATACTTTTGGCAAGTTTTGATTGCTGATTGATGCGCTGGTTCCCTCGTTGGTCACTGAAAGGGAAGCCTTCGTTGGTTGATTTTGGTGGGCCGGCCTAGTTATAGCGACGGGGTGATGTGTCGCTCAGTGATTGGAGGGATCGTCTGCCTACGACCAACTCCTAATTAATGATGTAGTAAAGATTGACTTGCGTGATTAGGGGATGCGTGGGTGGGAGGCGACGGAATGTTGGACGAAACCTAGTGACGAAGTGGGCTAATGGCAGACTAAGGAACCAAACTTTTCTTTTAGATAGGAGAGATACATGAATTTTATATATTAGGTATAAATAAATAGCAAATAGTAGAGTATGCTATGTGTCTATTATGGACATTTTCCAAATGTTGTCGTTGCTCGATAATTCCAGCAATATATTTATTTCATGTTTCTTAATTGAACATTTAGCCCATGACATATTGAAATAACATGCCAGTTCAATTGGCATCTTGGTAAAATAATATTCATTGCAAATAGATTTTGCACAATTGTGGGATACATCATTGGAAATATATAAGGTTTTTTCAGATTTTTTTAAAACCTTATAAATATGTTTTTGATTTTTTTAAGTGAGCATTGAAGCTCGGGAGCCAAAAGTGTTTTAACGATTTGGACAACATATACTAACTAATGATGAACATTCAGAGTGAGGGAGTGGGGGTCTGATTTTGGTGTGGTTGAATAGCACACACCATGCACAGAGATGGATAGACACGGAGACAATTTTTGTATAAATGGGGCTAAAGCCCCGGCCTCTACATCGAGTGATGCACACATCTTTTTTATTGCAAAGTTTTCAAGTATCAAGAGTTTACATCTCAACAATCTCAAAGGATTGAGTCCAGCATAAACCGGCATAAAGAACACAATAAGCAACTACAAAAGTCGACTAATATGCTGTCACGTATGCCGGGATAACAAATCTTGTGCCACCAATAGGAGTCTTGTGCATCCAGAATCCATAAATGCCCGCTGGTCCGAAGGTAGCAGGAAAGCTCACAATTGGATCCAATGCACCGCCAAATTGATAACATGTAAGACATGAAAAGTTTCTTTCCTGTTAAAAATAAAATTGTTCTTACAATTCCAAATAGACCAACAAATAGCTGAAATGCCAATACGAATCCTAGCATTTCTTCTTTTTATCTATCTCATTCAACCAATTCCCAAATATATTAGTAACCTTGGTAGGGGTGGGATATTGTAAGAACAAAAAACAGCACACCAAATTAGTTTAGCAAAGGGACAGGAAATAAACAAATGTTCTATAGTCTCCCTACAACCAACGAAAACCTGTTTTCTGAGGTGTCTTCATGGTTGGAGGCTGCAGCCAGGGAGTTGTTTTCCCAGCATGGATGGCAACATAATCTCCGGATCTGCCCTCGAGCATAATAGGCGTCTTTACAATTTATCATCATGATATGTAATTCGTATTTTATTTTATTTTTGTGAGACTTGTGAACTTGTGAAGGTTGTGTGCATCCTAACTATGCAGAGCCGTGTGTAATACTTAAAACATTTTAAGCAATAAAAATCCCTTTATCGAAAAAACAACCAATGGAGACAAATATTTTCGTGGATGAAGAAACATATAAATGCTTGAAATTCATCTTTACTCAATCGAGAGTTCAATACATGACAAGCTCGTGCTTACGCTCGATCTTCTAACAACAGGCCAGAGACTGAGAGACCGGCCTAATCGATCGATCCACATTTCTCATCCATCCCCGACAAATATCATCCCAGCTTACTTCCAATAGCTATCTAGATCGATCGTTGCATCACTAATCTACATATACATCCATGTTCTGCAGATGATCGACTTCTCACGCCCTCCCGGGGCTCCTAGGAGGATCATGTCGGCCGTTGGCGCTGGATCCAGGGTAGTCGTTGACCTCGATGTCCATCCGCGCCGCCACTTCGCCGATGTCTCCCGCTTCAGCTGTTGTTACCACCACGCCCTGTGTATATGACCAGCAAAGTTACGTTGGTGTCACAAAACAAGCTTGATTTATGTAGGTGCAACTGTCAACTTGCAGGTAAACACCGGGAATGTTCATGTCGCACAAGCGAATCAGTGGACTATTCCTAGTTCAGCTAAAGGCGTCGCGTGGTCGCATGTTCATGTTATACAACCGGTGGCATATGGGGGGATTGGGGAGTGGCCACGCGTGTGAGCAGCACTATGACCGGCTGGCTTAGCTATAGCTGT
This sequence comes from Poa pratensis, assembly GCA_947311845.1. Classification (NCBI taxonomy): domain Eukaryota; kingdom Viridiplantae; phylum Streptophyta; class Magnoliopsida; order Poales; family Poaceae; genus Poa; species Poa pratensis. The sequence continues at coordinate 27,428,270 of CAMZMU010000058.1, read as the reverse complement.
GCGTGTGACTCGACGGACATTGGGAGAGCACCAGCAACTGGCCGGCCTACACAGCCAGGTTCAGTTCTGATCTTCCGAGCGTCCAAAGGTCATGCGAATTTGTCAACCTGTGGATGTCGCGTCTCGACAGAGGCACGGAGGAGACCAGGGGGAGAAGAAGGCACGACAGCAGCAACACCAGGGCAAGGATGGGCTTCGTCTTCTGGGAGCCGCGGCCCATGTACTCCATCGCAATTCGCCTACCCAAAACCACAAGGCAAACCAAGAGGGGAGCAACCTTGTGCTTCGTTCTTCTTCCACCTCTCTAGTCTCTTCTATCGAGCGACTGGGCTGCTGCGTCGACTCTTGTGTTGATCTGATAGGCATGCAGCAGTAGAGCGGCGAGCGAATGGCAATTGGTGGTGGGTGCTGTGGGGATTTTTATACGGGGAGGACCGATCACCTCGCTATCTCCCATTTCTCGCTCAAAAGTCAGCTTCACCCGGCATGTTCTGCTTTTGGCTCTGGGTGCGCACTGCTGTGATGGACTATGCGCCTCTGGATCTTTCTCCGATGGATCCGTCTGCTGGCATGCGTCGGAGATAGGTGACACTGACTTGCATGCGTCGGAGATAGGTGCGTGGACAATAGGACAAGTGCCCCCGTATGATTGAGCTGTGGTAGTTTTTTCCCCCCTCAAATCATCAAATAACACTAGTTGAATGCTCCTGCCTGACGGCCTATTAAGTTTATCTTAATTTAAAATCACCGAACCAAACACCTTCTAAAATCCATTTATTTCTGAAATTATCAATCACATCCTTCCAAGCACTAAGAGCATCTCCGCGGGCACAAGAAATATGTCAGCACCCCAAAACGTGTCCGCTTGGGAGTGTGGACACATGTCCGACTGAATTGGAGAGTGTTGCCCAGCGGCACTCACCAAATAGATCGAATCACACCAAAAGAGGCAATTTCCTTAAAATTAGATGACATTTAGTTGAATTTGAATGATATTTAACTAAACTAGGCAATTGGTCATCGTCGGAGATGTGGATAATACCTTGGGCTACCGCGGCCAGTCGAGCTCCTGCTCCCTCAGCCACGATGGCCACGCATGTCGTTGCGACGGCCCAGCCTCTTGTGTAGGCCAAACCGTCCATTCCACGTGCTCCACAACACCGTCGCTAGGCTCCGTCTTCATCGCGATATGTTGTTGCTTTTTCTATTGACGAGCACAAAGATAGGTAGAGGTCGAGGGAGTCCTCGAGCGTGCGGCCGCGCCACCAGCTCCTCTGAAGCCAGTGCGCCCACTACTCCATGCCGTCCCAACGCTCGATGGTCTCGGCCCTCTCCCGCCCAAACAGGTCGAACCATGCGCCGTAGTTGCGCTCGCCGCTGTCGGGTGGCGTTGATGCGCCTCCATTACCGCATCCCGTAGCTATGTCTTGCGTCTCTCATTTCTCAATTTTCAGTCTTCACTACATCATATTTCTAGTATTTGTGTGCCTTGCCATTGTTCCTCTTTTATTTCGTTTAACTTGTCATTTTCATTCCGAGTCACCATTTATTATGTGATCTAACTTGTCCTTAATTTTCTCATAATTCTTCATTTTTTTCGTTGAGTTTTTAGTTGTGGGGGGTTTTCTTCAATATCAGCCGTGGAGCTTTTCTTGGCTCGTCTTTATTCATTATGCTTATAAACTTTTGTTATCATTCTCCAGTCTCTTTCTTTTTCTTCAATCTTCACGCTCTCGTTATCCCCAATTTTACTTTTTTTAGTCATCATTTTATTAGATTCCTTTATTTGTGTGCCTTGCCATTGTTTCTTTTTTATTTCATTATCCATGTTGTTCCTCATTCTTAGTCACTATTTATTATTTGATCTTCTTTGTCATTCTTTCCTCCCATATTCTTCATTTTTTGATTCATTTTTCAGTGTTCGGGTTTCTCTTCATTCTCTTCAATCTTGAGGTTTTTTCATTATCTTTGTTTCTCAGTTTCTCTTTTTTTCCTAATTTTTCATTACTTAAGTTTCTCATTTTGTGCTTGAGTCTTACTCAATTCTTCATTCTCTCATTTCTTTTGTCACTGTCTTCATTTGTCGGCATTTCTTCAGTCTGTCATTAAATTTATTTAACTCGGTTTCTTAGTCATTTAGTATTCATTTCTCATTAATTCAGTAATTCTGTCTGTTCATTTTTTGGCATTCAAAAATTCAGTGTCTTCTTCAATATCTCATTATATTTTCTTAAGTCTCTTATTACTTCATTGTTTGAGTCACTTCATTTCTCTGCATTTCTTTAGTCTCTCATTATTTGCATTTCACTCGGTTTCTTAGACATTTAGTTGTGATTGGATTGGCGTTATTTAGCCCAAAATGACGGAATCCGTCAGGAAGAAATACGATCCTGGCATAGTCTGTATAGTTTACAACCCACAGCTCTGTGGAGAAATACCGGCGTGAGAATAAATAGGCTTCCAATTGTGGCCTTAGTCTTTCATTATTTCATTCATTCAGGGCATTATTTCCGGCATGAGAACAAGATCCGTGGCGCTGGTTTGGATCCAGACTAATGCAATTTCCCATGTTCATCTTGCTCTGATCTTGTTCTTAATCTTCTTACATCCTTCTCTTTTTGGCTCGTAACAGCCAAGTACTGTCATTGCCCTTAGTGGCACAAATATTTCTTCCTTCATGAAAACGCCTCATGTGACAAAAACATTGCCTAACGATGTTGGTCATACTTGACTCATACTAATCTAGTAGAGAACTAGAGATGATGGAAAACTTGGTCAAAAGTTCGTGTCCTGGGATCCTAACACTGAGGTGATGATGCTGCATACAGCATCTGGCTGGTGCTGATGCCGAGCGCTCTAACTTGCCGCATGGTCAGTCTTTGTCTATGTCTATTTTTCTCTCTTTCTCTGTTAGATGTCAAACATGCATGTCTAACTCATGTATTTGTCCATCTTTGTATGTGTATGCAGATTTTCAGAATGAGTGGTGGTGGTGAGTATTTTGAGTTTAGACTGCCGCGATTAGAGGATGTAGTTCGAATTTCTAGAAGAAGAAATTACCAAATGTATTGCTACCTTTTTCTGTAAGCAGATGTTGTAACCGTCAACAAAAGTCGAATGAAAAATGATTAAAACCGACAGACAGGCAAATGAAGAAAATTACAAATGTCCATTTTAGTGGAAGATGTCACTTGTGTTCTTGTTAAATCGTCACACGCTTGTGAAGTTACAACGTTTGTCTTGAGTGGCACAAGATAAAGCACACTGACTGACACAAAGAAAGAAAGTTTGCCAAACAAAACGACCAAACCCATAGGATGGGCCAAAAATACACCCTATCATGGATATCATCTGATCGAGTTGCATGGTTGTGATCATTGTTAGAGTTATAATTATGATAGCCTTTGACCTTTTGCATTCTAGCCTTTTAACTTCCACTTGTACATTATATATCATGGCTTTGTCCTCCTAATAATACTAAGTTGCATATTCATAACATGGTATCATGAGCTACGTTTTTTTTCTCTCTCTCCCAGACGCGCAACTCGTCCAGTTCTCCCGATCCTCTATCAATCGATTGCATCTACTGCTATTTCTTTGCCTGGATTGCCGTGCCGGCGTACATCTTCTCCTGCGTCGGTTTTCCCTACGGCCCGGCTGCTGGCCTCGTTCCTCTGTTCCGCTGTTGTAAGGTGCTCGTCTGCGGCCTCGTTCGTCTGTTCCGCTGCCTCATTCCTCCGACGATCGATCTGTTGGCGCTGCTGCAAGACTCCAGATCGGGCGGTCGCTCCACCATGATTGCCGCCCGCTGATCCGGTTGGAGACCACCAATGAACCTCATCAAGAAATAGTATGGGTGAATCTACGATAGCAATTTATTCATCAAGTGCTCACATGCATCAATGTACTCTTGAACATAACTATTTTGTTTGATGGCGTAAAACTGCCTAATCAACTGCTGGTGGCGATCACGACCAAAACACACACATAGAGTGCTACACAAACTCTCCCAGTTGCACCCCAACAATTTCTTACGGACAGACTACAACCAGACTGACGTAGTTGGCGAGAAGTTGAGTTTCACCATCTGAATACCGACAGAAAAATACTGCTCGCACAAATCCTTCCAGAGTTGTTCGTGAGTGGGGAATTCGAGAAGATGATCGTAATGTTGGCCGAAGGGTCACTGGAGCCGCGGGGCCTCCGTCGACCGCCATCCGTGTGGTGTAGACGTTGCCATGGCCCTGGGCCAGAGGAGAGGTGTGCGCTCGAGGATCGTCCGAGGACGAGGGATCCCTCAGCGCGGCGGAATCAGTGAGATCCCCGCCGATGCCTCCTCTTCATTGTGGAACCTATCGCCATAGATGTGTTGTTGGAAGAGATCCACAACAACTTGAACGTCGTGGATTTGCATGTTGACGGTGGGCTTCCACCGGTTGAGCTCCGTCCCCATCGTCGTCTTCATCTCCTCCCAATTCTCGTCCTTGAGCTCCTAGAACATGTCCTTCGGATCCGCTTTCAGGATCTAATCCATGGTTACACGCTTGAGCCTGGAAGCTTTCTGGTGTCTGGTTTCGATGACGACGCCAGATCTAGGTGTGGAGGTGGGTGGGAATTTTTTTGGCTCTGATTTGGACTCTGATACCACTTGTTAACTACTCGCCACGAGTATCGATTTCACGCACATAAGATTCATGATACACTCCTTCAGGTATAGATTCGGATACAAGCACAACTATGCCGAAAATGGAAGAAGCAAGAAAGGGGCAGGGTTTAGAGCCAAGTGGGAGTAGATAGCCGCTGCCGCCAGGTTCGTGATCGATCTTCGATGCCCTTCTTGGATCACACGCTAGGTATTTATCGGCTCACCCAGTTGCTGCCAGACACTTAATTGTTTGGTCGACGCAGACGCTTACTGGGCTTAGGCTGCTTCTGTTCCCGGCCCATCTTCATGTGTCACTTGTGGCCCAGGAGTAGCAGTGCTAACAGCTACACAGCCTACAGACCCGTCAGGGCCCCTTTGATTCGTAGGATAGGAAAGATGTAGAAATAAGAAAAGCATAGGATTACAATGTCATGCACACTCCAATCCTATAGGATTTGCTATGTACCAAAGTTTGTTTGATTCCTTTAATGTGTTTTGCTACTGCGAGGGGGCAAAAAAGGCTGAGAACTAGTGATTTTTTTCCCAGGACACGTGCCTTTGTTTGTATGGTTAAAATGTGACTATTTCTGAACTGAAAAACAACTAGCTGCTAATTAGTCACTCCCTAGGTTTTCCTTACTTTTTGTGTAAAAAAAAGTTAACACTTGGCAAACTCGTCATTCCAGTAGTGAGTATATATAGTCTGAGCACTGGGTCCATTGTGAGCAAGATCACTTAGCCATGCTTAATAATTGGAAAAACGGGCACCATAAAAGTATATGCCACTCAACCAAAGAAAGATAATGGAGAGTTGCCTGAAATGAGGACTAAACACTTTTCGAGGGATCTCCTCCAAATCACGAGTAATATTTAGCTTCAGTAACACTAACAGGAATTGAGTCAGGGTCGACATACCACCAGCAATGCTGTGGCATGCTCATTAGATACAGATTACCTGAAGGAACTCGAGACGCAGCTTCTGCTTTCTCCAGTTCGACGGACACTTGCACCAGCACATCGCATCTAGGCACGCGTAGTACTCGGGCTTCAACCTCTGGAATCACAAGTTTTTGTAGAGTTAATTCACACTGCTCACATTCTTAAGTATTTTTTTCAAGAACATGCAAAAGGTTTGCATGTCATGACATTAAGAAATGAGAGTTTTACAAATTACAGCGTTACCGTGACCCATAACACCCGCTACACCAACAATTATCTTAACCTATCCCACCTCTCTCTGCAGGCTGCTTTGCTAGCATCACAAGTCAAACTCATCTTTGATCCGGCGACAGATGGTCTCTTCTGTTGCGAAGTTCCTGTCAAAGTGGCGGTCGTTTCTCTCCAACCACAGACGTCTGCAGCACGCAATGCTCAGCGAGGCCAACTCCTTCCTCTTCTTCTTGGGACAACAGCTCGCTAGCTTCGCCCACCAATCTCTGAATGTGGAGTCCGTTGCGGCTGGAACTGACAGAACCCTGCTCTCGAAAGCACCTGAAACCAAATTGCCCTAGCTGGAACCATTCTTAAGTATGGTGTTAAGACTTAGGGGCAAGCTTAATTACGTTTTTGACATCGATGATAAGTGTCTCTATGTAATTGCACCTAGAGAGACTGGCTCCGTACTCGTGATTATCGAGGAGGGTGGTCAAAGTGAGGTTGGTGACACTGCTAAGCTGGGGTAGCGCTACCATCAGATCCTCATACTATGCCAACGACGCCTCGTCGTGTACACCAAGAACCTCCATGGGCTGTAATATGTACATATCATATACTTAGTCATCTTCAAACCAGCGAGGACAAATTAGAAAGTGTTGGAATTTTGTGGGCTTTTGTCCATGGCCCCATTAAATTCCAAAAATCTCATGGCCCATTTACATGGCTGGTTTGGGGACTAAAATTTAGTCCCACATTGCTAGTTGGGAGAGAGTTGCAGCACCTTATAAGGTGGAGTGTTGTGCTACTTTGTAAGCATGTGAGAACAGAATGCTCTCTCCCGCACACTCCTCCACCGCCGCCGCTCGCTCGTCTCGTCACGACACGACACGGGTTGCGGGAATGAGCCGAGACGCCGTTTCCGATTCTTTTGGATCATGGAGACGTTACCGACTCGATCGTGGTCTGCGCCCACGTCCTACCCGACCCGTGCTATAAATGCAGAGGAAAACCCTAGCCGCAAAATACGCAACACATGGTAGCTCGCCGCCCTAGTTCCAGAACCTTGCGCCGCCGTATTCTAAGTCTTCTCCATCCCGTCTTCCGGCGTGCACCAGTTGAAGGGACAGTAGGCCTCCGGAACGACATGGGCGACGTCAACGGTCCCGCTGCTGCTGCATCGTATGTGTTTCTGCTTGTAGTAGTTGCTCTAGATTCGATCTGTTTATCTGTTATTCTAGTAGATCGCATGATTAGTTTAATCTGGTTATTCTAGTCATAAATTGTTTACTGTTTTCGTGGACTAAATCATATGCTAAATTGCTTATATATTCAACAATCCAAAAACCTGATTATAGGCAATTTGCTTCATCTGGCTTTCTCGCGTCTACGAAGTCGTTTCCCTTCAAAGGGGTACAATAGAAACGGTGGCGCACGAGAGCAGTTTACTGATTTCAAAACAGTAACTGCTATGCTGCCATCAAAGGCAAACCTGAGGGCGAGCTTAATCCTGAACAACAGGAAGCTTTTGAGAAGCTCGACACCCTTTTCAAGAGTGCCCTTCTGAGCGTCCTTGACGATTCCATTGTGGATTCGTATATATCGTTTGATAACGGCAAGGACATGTGGGATGCGCTCGAGGCCAAGTTTGGGGCCTCGGACGCCGGCAGCAAGTTGTACGTTATGGAGCAATTCTATGACTACAAGATGACTGATGAGCGCTCTGTTGTACAACAGGCTCATGAGATACAGTCGCTCGCAAAGGAACTTGAGCACTTCAAGTGTAATTTACCGGACAAGTTTGTTGCCGGTGGCATTATTCCCAAGCTTCCACCTTCGTGGAGCAACTTTGCTACTTCTCTGAAACACAAGAGACAAGAGTTTTTCGTTTCGGATCTCATTGGGTCGCTTGATGTGGAAGAGAAGGCGAGAGCGAAGGATACACGTGCTCGAGTTGCTGAGGCTGGTTCTAGTGCCCATGTGGTACAGAAGAAGAATTACCAGCAGCCTCACAAGCCCAAATTTAACAAGAGCAACTCTGGGGGTAAAGGCAAGTCTGATGGAAGGTTCAAGCCATCACAGCCTACCAACTTTAAGAAGAGTGACAATAAGAAGCCGAGGAAGGGATCATGCCATGTTTGCGGTGATCCTGATCATTGGGCACCTCGCTGTCCCAATCGCCATGAGCTACGCGCATCGGAGAACAGCGGCAAGACTGCCAATGTTGTCATTGGCGACACTGAGATGAAGGAATCTGGGTATGGTATATTTCCTACCATTCTTTCAGTTTGTCATTCTCCTGAATGGTTGATTGACACCGGTGCAAATGTATATGTTTGTGCTGATGCCTCGATGTTTTCTTCTTACCAGGTCACAGGGACTTCTCCCATGCTGATGGGGAACGGGTCACATGCTTTTGTTCGTGGTGTTGGCACGGTCGATCTAAAGTTTACTTCAGGAAAGATCGTGCGCTGAAGAACGTTCATCATGTGCCCTCCATCAATAAAAATCTCGCCAGCGGATCGCTTCTATGACGAGATGGTTTTAAGTTGGTTTTCAGTCCAATAAAGTTGTAATATCTAAGTATGACAATTTGTTGGAAAAGGCTATGAGTGTGGAGGCTTGTTCCGCCTATCTTTGTCAGATTTTTGCACTAAAGTTATTAATCATGTTTGTCATGAAATTTCGTCTAATATTTGGCATTCACGACTTTGTCATATTAATTTTGGTAGCATGACGGCTAGCTAGTTTGGATTTAATTCCGAAATTCACCAATGTCAAAGGTTTCAAGTGTCAAGTGTGTGTGCAAGCTAAGCAACCTCGCAAGTCCCATAAGGCTGCTGAGGCAAGAGACTTGGCACCGCTGGAACTTATACATTCGGATCTCTGTGAGATGAATGGCGTGTTGACAAAAGGCGGAAAGAAATATTTCATGACGCTTATTGATGACTCCACTAGATATTGTTATGTATATCTTCTGAAATCAAAAGATGAGGCTTTAAATTTTTCAAAATCTATAAAGCTGAAGCAGAGAACCAACTTGATCGAAAATTAAACGGCTAAGGTCTGATCGTGGTGGAGAATATTTTTCCAATGAGTTTGATTCTTTTTGTGCGGAACATGGTATAATCCATGAGAGGACGCCTCCCTACTCGCCTCAGTCAAATGGGGTGGCCGAAAGAAAGAACCGAACTCTAACTGATTTGGTTAACGCCATGTTAGACACTTCGGGTCTCTCCAAGGCATGGTGGGGGGAGGCTTTGTTGACAGCTTGTCATGTCCTAAACCGAGTTCCCACAAAGACGAAAACTGTTTCTCCATTTGAGGAATGGGAAAGGAAAAATACGAGACTCTCTTACTTTCGTACTTGGGGTTGTTTGGCGAAAGTCAATATACCAATTCCCAAGAAGCGCAAGCTTGGACCAAAAACCGTGGATTGTGTTCTTCTGGGCTACGCTTTTCATAGCGTTGGTTATAGATTTTTGTAGTAAAATCTGAGGTATCCGACGTTCACGTTGGTATAATTATGGAGTCGAAGGATGCGATTTCTTTGAGGATATCTTTCCCATGAAGGATATGCCTAGCTCATCAAATCAGGAGATACCTAATACATCTAGTCAGGAATTGGTTGATATTCCTGATCCTACCATTTCGATAGAACACACTGATAATCCTGTGGAGGATGACAATGAAGTTCCTGTTAGGAGCAAGAGACAGAGACTGCAAAGTCCTTTGGTGATGATTTCATTGTGTACCTTGTGGATGACACACCCAGTACCATTTCAGAAGCTTATGCATCTCTTGATGCTGACTACTGGAAGGAAGCTGTCCGTAGCGAGATGGATTCCATCTTGGCTAACGGAACCTGGGAAGTCACTGATCGTCCTTATGGGTGTAAACCTGTAGGATGTAAGTGGGTGTTCAAGAAAAAGCTTAGGCCTGATGGTACTATTGAGAAGTACAAGGCGCGACTTGTGGCCAAGGGTTATACCCAGAAAGAAGGTGAAGACTTCTTTGATACTTACTCACCTGTGGCTAGACTGACCACGATTCGTGTGCTACTTTCATTGGCTGCCTCGCATGGTCTTCTCGTTCATCAAATGGACGTTAAGACAGCTTTCCTAAATGGAGAGTTAGACGAGGAAATTTACATGGATCACCCGATGGTTTTGTAGTACCTGGTCAGGAAGCAAAGGTGTGCAAGTTGTTGAAGTCTTTATATGGCCTGAAGCAAGCTCCTAAGCAATGGCATGAAAAGTTTGAAAGAACTTTAACTGCTGCAGGTTTCGTTGTAAACGAATCTGACAAGTGTGTGTACTATCGCCATGGTGGGGGCGAGGGAGTTATTCTCTGTCTGTATGTCGATGACATACTGATCTTTGGAACCAACCTTGATTGATTAAGGAGGTTAAGGATTTCTTATCTCGTTGTTTTGAGATGAAGGATCTAGAGTGGCTGATGTTATCTTGAACATCAAGCTGCTGAGAGATGTAATGGTGGGATTACACTGCTTCAGTCTCACTATGTGGAAAAGGTCTTGAGTCGCTTCGGGTATGAACTATAAGCCTTCTCCGACACCATATGATCCTAGTGTGTTGCTTCGAAAGAACCAACAGAGTGCTAGAGATCAGCTGAGATATTCTCAGATTATTGGCTCGCTTATGTATTTGGCTTGTGCCACGAGGCCTGACATCTCTTTTGCTGTAAGCAAGTTGAGCCGGTTTGTTTCTAATCCGGGAGATGATCATTGGCATGCGCTTGAGAGAGTTATGCGTTATTTAAAAGGCACTGCGAGCTATGGAATTCACTACTCCGGATATCCGAGGGTACTGGAGGGTTATAGTGATTCAAACTGGATATCTGATACTGATGAGATTAAGGCCATGAGTGGTTATGTGTTTACACTCGGTGGTGGAGCTGTTTCCTGGAAGTCTTGCATGCAGACTATCTTAACGAGGTCAACTATGGAAGCAGAACTCACAGCGTTAGACACATCCACTGTTGAAGCAGAGTGGCTTCGTGAGCTCTTGATGGACTTACCTGTGGTTGAAAAACCAATACCCGCTATCCTTATGAACTGTGATAGTTAAGATTAAAAGTTCTAAGGATAATTTGAAGTCATCAAGGCATGTGAAGAGAAGATTAAAATCTGTCAGAAAATTGAGGAACTCCGGAGTTATTACGTTGGATTATATCCAAACGTCTAAGAATTTGGCAGATTCCTTCACAAAGGGTTTATCACGCAATGTGATAGATAGTGCATCGAGAGAGATGGGTTTGAGACCCACGGTATGAGTTGTCCATAGTGGTAAACCACTCTATGTGATCGGAGATCCCGTGAAGTAGAATGGGAGACAAACTGTTGGTCAGCTGGGAGAAGAGTATCCCTAAATGGAGGGAGGTTGTGCAGCCACTCGTTGCAATGTCGGTCACCTCCGATGTTGTCACTGCCCGCGGTACATCGACTGAGGAGAGGTACCAGATGGGAGAAGCCGCCACATGACAGAGGGCGGTGCATACAGAATTATACTTACTTGCAGCACACTCGGTGTTAGGGGTAGCATGCAATTTTTTAATCTAGAGTTGCAAAGACGGTGATAACCCCCAAGAGCAGGGATCACTGTAGCACCTCTCAATGTGGAAGTAAGGTATCGATCCGCAGGAGCAAGAAGGAAAAGTTATCTATTCCCTACAACTAAAGTGTCACAAGTTTTAGTTGATTATGCACTAAACAAGTTTAAAGAACAAGATGGTTGATTTAATGGATGGAAGTTTAACGTATCAAAACAAGAATGTAAAAGTGTCCCAATCCTCTTCAATGCAAGAGGACAAGACAAATGTTTTCTCTTATAGGAACAATGGACATGGGTTCATGGGTTCACTCAATCCTCTCTCCCATCTATGGTGATTATCATGTTATAGATAAAAAAGTACACACAATTGTCATGCTTTAATGGTAAACTTCTATGACGGCTACATGTCCTAAAACACATAGTTTAAAAAAGTACTCATTTGTGTTGCTAGGTCACCCTCGTAAGGCTAGCGTGGTTGCTGTCACTCCCACATCATACTCTTCCTTTTTACCCCCAGATAAAGGATGTTGGGCTGTATTTCACATGTCACTCAATACATATGCCGTTGTCACATCGGCCATCCCGTACCTACATACATCATACTTCGTAATGGACAATATTCTAAACACTAGTGCAATGATTCATATTTCGTGTGCATGACCACATCTCTCTCATCTATCCACACTTGGTGGTGTCAATCACCTCATGACAAGGATAAACAAGGCATTATGCATAAATCAAACCATCACATGTATCATAGAATATCTCCAAAGTATGACAAACCATAGAAATCCCAACATGACGGTAAATGCATAACATAATATCATCTCATACCACAATATCCACCATAGGAATTACAAAGATAATTCCATAATCATGCAAGGCACATCATATGGACTTCAACAATGATCATACATAGAGAGATTGGATCAAGTTACCACCACAAACCCAAAGTCCAGGGGATAGACTACTCTCCCTTCATCATGGAGACGGTGGAAAGTCGTTGGAGAAGATGGAGACCACCCCGGCAGCGCCCCGCCGGAGTTTTCCCCCTCCAATCTGCAACTCCAGGTCTCTGTTTTGTGGTTTCTGTGTTTCTGCGGCGCTCCTTTCCGAAGGGCGTCGGGGACTATTTTTATAGTCGGTTTTAGGTCAAGACGGAGTCGTGGGCGAAAAGATCGACGGCAACGGAGCCTCGAGGCTCCAGATGGTGGGTCCCACGCGGCCAGATTCCTTGGCCACGTGGGCCACCCTCTTTTGGGCCTCGGGCCTCCGCTTGTTCGCTTCCTTCGCTCCCAAGTCTTCTTCCTTCCAAAAACTGATGCTCGTAAATTTCCAGGTCATTTGGACGTCGTTTGGGTCCCTGAAACATTAAAATATGAAAATATGGTTTTCTGCCTGCGCAGGGTTAATTCATAAAAATAGGAAAATCATGAAATATTCCAAAAATCATTATAAAACATTGATATAACCCTTATATGATGCAAATATGATTGGAATATAAGTAATATAGTGCAAAGTTCATGTATGCATTTTACATGCATCAGACGGCTATGCTCAAATTTCATGCTTCAAAACATGCAAACAACCAAATTGTATGTTTCAACCCAAAAAATTGCAAAAAACAATTTAGCACAAGTTCAGGCTTGGAAGGTGTAACTGCCAAATTGCACTTGTAAATTTAGAATTGCAAAGCGAAAAGGTTGTCAATCTGAGGCTTCAAAATGTGCAAACTAAAATCCATTGACCATTGTACATTTCTTAAGGGCACAAAATCCAAAATTTTCGAATGAAAAATACTCGACCAATATCGTCTTTTAAAACCAGGTTTTGCTGCTTCAGGTTCAGGGTTATAAACGGAGTTATCTAGGAGTGATTGGCGAATCCTAGCCGTGCGATCATGCCGAGATATTTCTTCGACCGCCAACGCTGTCCGCCGCACCGTGTGTGCCGTCCGGCTAAACCCGACCATCCGCCTCCGCTGCGCCGCCCATTCCGAAGGCTTCTGGAGGCGCAGAAGTGCAGAACCCTCTCCAGGTCTCCGCTGCCGCCGCCGCCGCCATGGGCGGCGCCTCCAGATTGCTGTCCTCCCTCCTGTTCACCTCCTGCCCGCTCCGTCTCCGCCCCTCCGCCGCCGCCTTCGCCCTCTTTATCTCCACGCCCACCGCGGCATCCCGCCGCCAACTCCTGCTCTCCTCCCCCTCACCACTACGTACGCTCTCCAGCTCGGCCGCCGCCGCCTCACCCCTTCCCTACAGCTCCAGCCCCGCCCCACAGCCCCACATCCCTTTCCCGGAGTGGTCTCGCCTCGTCGACCGCCTCGCGGCCGCCGGTTATGCCGCCCGCGTCCGCTCCACCGTCGACGAGCTCGCCGTAGTCTCCGGCTTCGGCCGAGGCGGAGTCCGCTGTGTCCTCCTGCCTGGCCTTCGCGCGCGACCGGCCGTACCTTCTCAGGTGAAGTGAATCACTTGGCCATCTGTCCGACTGGGTTGTCCGCGTTGCTGATTGGTTGGGTGTGACTGCAGGTCGCTGCCGAGGAAAGATGTCGAGGTTGTGGTGGCCAACGCTGCACCGGCTCTGTTCAAGGATGGGGAGGCATCTGCCCAGCGGCTGCAGCAGTTCCTTGCTGGGGAAGAGCACGATGTGAGTTCTTATCTGTTATGCAAGTCGGTTGCATTGCCTAATGGTTTGTGGAGTAGTTGCTGGTAGGTTACAGTAGATTTCATAAATGCATGATCATCAGCCGACTCTTAAGATTTTACATTGCCTAATGGTTTGTGGATAGGTTATAGTAGATTTTATAAATCTTGGTTAGCTGAAGTTACTACCTATGTATGCTCTACCGGATTTATAGCCGTATATTGTAAGGTCTATTAACATCATTTCCGATATCACGAGAGTCTCAATCTACGGGGAGTCAGGGTTACAGGCAGCTGTTGGTACACGCCATTTTCCAGAAAGTTATACAAGGACATGTAGTTAAAATATCGCCACGAATTTTAGCCTTGATGCATTCAACTTGCATTCTAGCAAGCAGTGCATAAACAGAGGTTAACTAGCAATTTATACAGCTTAAGCTCTACTTGTACTGTTATAAATAACCAAAGGGGCACAGAGCTCGACAAACAACTTGTATAATAACTACCAAGTCATCAAACATAACTTGCATCGGGTGGAGGCATGAAGGCGTCGTATGAGGCGGCAGAGGCTGCCACGTCGGGAGGAGGTAGCGATTAAGGCAGGGATATTTTCATCAACGTATGCGGTTACAGATTTGACTCGGGCTTTGGTTTGAGATATTCCAGGGTAGAACCGTAGCAAACTGGAAGTATTCACATCTATTTCATTTGTAAAAAAAGGTGAAAAGGGGGATAGTTGGGGATAATCCACATAAGTGTATCCTGTATGGAAGTGCTGATTTCTTAAGACTCTTTGCAACTGATTTCAGTTGCCAATTCGCACTGTTGATCCCCATTATGCATTTTGACAAAACTATAACACACTAATGTTGTGATCTATTTTCCCAGGCAATAGAATCTGTCAGAGCAGAAACTGTTGACATAGTTCGGTACTTGTTAAGTTATGCATATAGTTCTTCAGACAGCTATGTAGAAGACAAAGAACTCACCGATTCAGCTGTGAGAAATATCTTGGCTGAGCTAGTAAATTCTAGTGGACTTTCCAGCACCTCCAGTTTTGTGGAGTCAACAGTCGGGCAAAATACTTCGAGTCACCCTGAACGATTCTCTAGGCATTCAGGACAAAATGTTGAAATGAAGCGAGGTGACTGGATTTGCACAAGGTTTGTTCTGGTTTTTTATTTATTGATTGAACAGTTGCACACCACACCTCCTTACTTTGAAATGTCAACTAATTCTATATCTAATCTATGCTAGATGTGCTATGGCTAAATATATACGCAATTTATCTTGTGCTGTAGCAAATAGTGTGCACAAAGTGTGCATCAATCAGTTTCCATTTTTTGCACCATGCTATTGTTGTCTAATAGTCTTTTAACACTCAACTTGTCTTGCCCATGTGTATGTTTTTTCATCAATATTCCTAACCAAAATCACGATCTATTATTGTGCTATTCTCATACTTTTGTTCAGAGAGCCACAACACTTGCATCTATAAAACAAATCCACAACTGCTTGTCTTGTCGGGTGCATTTCGGTTATTTTTCCTTACGACTTTTTTGAAGTAGTGTACCCTTCATATTTTTCATAATGTTGACTTTAAATACGCTCTGCAACATGCAGATGTAGCTTCATGAACTTTGCAAAAAATGCAAGGTGCCTTGAATGTAATGAGCATCGGCCAAAAAAGATATTGACTGGCGGAGAGTGGGAATGCCCTCAGTAAGCTTTTACATGCTGGCTTTTAAGATTTTTTGGATTTTAAATTCATTTATATATTTTTTAGATGAATTCATTTATACTTTGAGATGGCTGACTTCATATTGTCCTTTTAACAAGGTGTGACTTCTATAATTATGGGAGGAACCTGTCATGCTTACGATGTGAATGCAAAAGACCAGCGTCAGTAGCACCAAATCCTGCCTCTGCTGGTGTAGGCGGTGTGGCACAGCTTCTTGATGTACCCAATGCCAGTAGATCTGAAATTGAGAGAAAACTCGCCGAAAATGATGAGAAGGCAGAAAGGTGGTTGAGCAAAGTATCTCAGCTTGACGATTCTGCTGATTTAAGTAGTCTGGCAGCTGATGAGGATTTTCCTGAGATTATGCCTATGAGGAAGGGGGTCAATAGATTTGTAGTTAGCACACGCAAGACACCACTGGAGAGAAGATTGGCAAGTGCACAGTACAGCAGTAACAATAGCCCTCAAGCAGCAGCATCTGACTCCAAGATTAGTCAAACATTAGATAGGATACTTGGGCGTTCGGCATCTACTTCTGCCCCAAACGACCAGTCTGACAAGTTGGGCGGAAATGCCGGGGTTCCTAGGAAATTAACAGGCCATCTTAGTGATATTGATCCTGTTCCTTTTGTGCCACTATCTCCAGATCTGTTTGCCAAGCCCCAGAACACAAAGAGTAATAATGAACAGGCAGATATGGATTGCCAAACAAATAAGGAAGTTGGTTGTTCATCCGATGTCACACTGGCCTCAACTGAGAGGAGAGATGTCGATAAATCATTAGATGCTGCTGAGAAATGGTCCAAGAAAGTTGTAGAACTCGATAATGTAAATAACCTTTCAAGTGCTATTTCTGATGAAGACTTTCCTGAGATTATGCCAATGAGGAAGGGCGAGAATCAGTTTGTTATTAGTAAGAAGAAAGACCGCTCACTGGCATCACCACAGTACAAAAGGCGCAGTGTGCTTGAGCAGGCTGACAATTCCGATTTCACCCCATTTGTTCCGTTTCCTCCTGATTATTTTGCCAAAAAAGATGCGCCGGCAGAGAGTACTCCAGATACAGGAGTAGTGTCAGAAGGTTCCCCATCAGCTAATAAGCTGCCGGAAACAAATGCTTCATCAGGAAATTTGGGAAATAGCCGGAACATCTCACAAGTGATGGGCAATCAAGCAAGTAGCAATCTGAATAATGAGAACTGGAACAGAAATCACTCTCAACAAAACTTGAGTACAGGTGGAAATACACTGGGTGGAAGCAGCAACCAGCAGCATCAACAGCAACCTCATGAGGTGGGTGATCGAATTAGTGGTACATCAAATACGAGCGCTCGGAACCTAAACTACTCCCAGGGTAGGTTTAATGATGGCAGAGGTGTATCTAGCAACTATCAGCATCCGCAGCGACCTCATGAGGTGGGTAATGGATCTGGTGGAACTTGGAATACTGAGACTTGGAACACAAACTATTCTCAGGGGAGGTTTAATGATGGCAGAGGTGTATCTAGCAACTATCAGCATCAACAGCAACCTCATGAGGTGGGTAATCGATCTGGTGAAACTTCGAATACCGATGCTTGGAACACAAACTACTCCCAGGGGAGAGGTGGATCTAGCAACTATCAGCATCAACAGCAACCTCATGAGGGTAATCGATCGGGTGAAACTTCAAATACCAATGCTTGGAACACAAACTACTCTCAGGGGAGGTTTAATGATGGCAGAGGTGGATCTAGCAACTATCAGTATCAGGTGCAACCTCATGATGCGGGTGGTCAATCCAATGGCACTTCGAATACCCATGCTTTGAACACAAACTACTCCCAGGGGAGCTTCAACGAGCACAGAGATGTATCTACTTACAATGGGGGCAGCTATTCTGCACAACAGTCTTATACACCTGGTTATAGTAATAATAGCAACAACAATGCTTGGAGCAGCAGTAACAACAATAATAACTGGAGCGGTTCACATCCAGATAATAGCGCTGCTACTAGCGGCAGTGCTTCCTCTAACCCTAACCAAGCAACAGGCTACTCAGGTTCCGGAGGCAGAGGTTATACAGGAAAGAGTTTAGAAGGTTCTGCTGTGAGGGACCCTGATCCTCTGGACATGTCCGAGGAAGCTAAGGCAGAGAGATGGTTTAGGAGGGCAGCACAGATAAAGCACATCGACGAGCTTGTCAACATTCCCGACGAGGACTTCCCTGAGATAATGCCGATGAGGAAGGGGGTGAACAGATTCGTAGTGAGCAAGAGGAAGACGCCATTGGAGCGGAGATTAACCTCTCCCCAGTACAGAAGGAACCTACCGATCGTAAGATCTGAACCGGATAAAGATGCTAGTTGAAGGCAGATGTATCTGTTCAAATGAAATGGTGGAGTTTACACATAAATATATTTTCACTCCAGATTGGAATAATAAGCAGCAATTGGAAACCCATATGGATGAAATAGTTGAACACCCTGAACATTTTTCTGTATGGTAAAATTTTGTTCCCGACCACTAGGGATTTACCGGGTTTCATTTTTCTGTATGGTAAAATTTTGTTCCCGACCACTAGGGATTTACCGGGTTTCATTTGTTATGTGTAACTTATGTGCTAGGAATTGTGATAATATGCATGTGTTGTAAGTTGTAACTGAAACCATCTATATTGAAACTTTGAGTGCAATTATCAAAGTTTTTTTTTGGCGGATTTAAGCATATATGGTGTAAAGTAAAAATGTTTGCCAATGACTATGTTCTCTTCACAAAATGCAGTTGATATTTGAAGCCTTGTACTTGTAGTTGGATCTATTGGTTCCTCTTTCGATTCCTCTAACGATCACCACCGCCAGCTTCTTATCTACTAATAAGCTCACCGGCGCCAGTTCCTCTGGTTGGGCATTCCTGTTTCCTTGGGTCAGTCCTTCGCTCCTTGCTTCGATCAGTGGCGATCGGGCCAAATGGCCTGGGTGATGAGATCGTGTTGTCCAGGTCGGTGCGGCTGACCACGATGCGACCAATGCGGCATCTGGGGGCCTGGATGTGGAGATCTGGGTGAAGCTCGGCGACCGATGACCATGGCGGCTTATAGGGGCGCCCTTATTGGTTGCTACCAGTCAGGAGTGGTTACGGTTCTAGGCAGGAGATGTTCCACCAAATCGCCACTACGATATGGTGGCGCACACGGCAAAATCGACATGAAGGTGGTGTGATAACGACTGAAAACGATGCAATGATATCGTCCATTCTAGCAAATTATTCGTTGGGCGGGGAGACGCCATGTGATGAGGCGGACATGGCGCTTTTCTGGGCATCCACTACAGGAAAGCCACAAGACGCCGACGGCCGGACGCCGACGGCCGGACGCCGTCGGCGTATGCACGAATGCCGTCGGCGTATACATACGCCGACGGCGGTCGTCGGCGTCTCGAACTGTCGGCGTACGCAAACTGCCGTCGGCGTCTGAGGCGGCCGTCGGCGTAAGCTCTGGTGGGCCTCACAAGACGGCATCCCCACGTTCCGTTAGCTCAACATACGCCGACGGCATTGCCGTCGGCCTCTGAGCGCCACGTGGCCGCTTCCTGGGCGCCTGGGAGATGACCTACGCCGACGGCATTTGCCGTCGGCGTATGGGTGACCATATGGTCCGCTTCGGGCGACGTGGCAGCATCCTGTGCGTCCGGCCGGGATCCTGCCGTCGGCGTATGGGTGACCATAATTTGTTAGTTTCTGCAAATTGGTTCTGCTGGTTTCTAGCACATTTTAAATACAATTAAAATTGCACAAATTTTAAAATATCACAGAACATCACATATATAATCCAAACCATCATACAAATTCCAAATGACTCAAACACAATTCGAATTCATACAAACATTCATACAAACTCCAAATGACACAAATATAGTTCGAATTCATCCAAACATTCATACAAACACACCCGGACACATCCTACATCTTCTGAGAGCTCGAGGTACCGATATCTGAGTCCGATGATTCCTTGCCTTGGCTCATCTTGGTCAATCACCTGCATTGAGAAAGGGTAAACAATTAATAAGCATGTTGAAAAATAAATACTAAGCATAATAAAGACATAATAAAATGTAGAAAATAAGAATAAAGATGTAATGCAATTAAGAAGAAGCATGTTGAAAGACTAAACATGTTGAAAAGTAAATACTACGCATAAGGACATAAAAGACCCTCACCCGAATCATCAGTCTCATAATTAAGTCTTGGGTTCTCATCATCACTATCAACATCACTATCACGTGTGTAAGTTGGAACCTCATCGCACGGTGGAGGCTCATCATCGTCATCACATTGTAACTTGTTGAGCATATCTCATATCTATGTCCTTTACATCCACCACTAAGTCACCATCTGTCTGTGCATTGTCCTCGCGGTCCTCAAGACCTTGTATGCCAAAGTCCCCAAAGGTTTGTTCCTCTTGATAGAAAATCTCCTCGTATGTTTTAGGGTCAATGTTGTTGTAATCGTCTTCCGAGGGCATGGGTAGCTTACCATGTGGCAATACATGGAACACGACTTGCCAGCCAATGAGTCCCTCTTTCTTGCATGGGTAGGGCAAATAATATACTTGCCTAGCTTGGTGAGCCACAACAAAGACATCGGATCCATGGTAGGTGGTTGAAGGCTTAACTTCAACTAACCCAATGGAAGGGGTACTTTTAAGTCCAGCCACAGGGTCGAACCAGTGGCATTTGAACACAACGAGCTTGAGTTCTATGTTCGTGTTATTGAACGTCAGCTCGTATATGTTCTGTAACCTTCCGTAGTAATCAAATTCACCGGCTCCTTTGGTGAAGACCCCGGTATTTATAGTCTTTGCATTAGGCCGACTGAGCTTGAGTTCTATGTTCGTGTTATTGAACCAGGATTTTCTTCGTTTCGTACATGCTTTTAGGCAGACAATGCCCTTCGGGCAACATGTTACCATATGTTTGCAGATGCGCTTCAAAGCATGAACGGGTGTTGCCGTACTCGAGCTTTATGGCTAGTGCTTGCGAGATGGCATCGAGCTGAGAAATTTTTGCACCCTCGAACAGAGGCCTCTGAGCCGAGTCCATCATATCAAAGAAGGCCTTCGCGGTTGGCTCCGAGTCCTCTGGTTCACGCGGTTCCTCCGGTTCTGGAGGCTCCTCCGGTTCTGGCGGTTCCTCCTGTGAGGGTGGCGAATCTGGCACGTCGCCATCACGGAGATCATCTAGCCAGTTTCTAATCCCATCATCTTCATTGCCATTGATCCGCTGCCGCATCACCCTACCATTCTCGCGTTCGTAGTCATCAAAGTCGACTGTCGTGACGAAGTTCGGCATATACCCATGAGACCAGAGGTGTTTAGTCATCTCATCCTTTCCCTGACGTTTACGCATCTTGCAACGAACGCAAGTCCCGTTTCGTTCAGGTATGCTTTTGGAGAACCTACATATACATCTGAACGGGAATACCTATGTTAGTATTCCAAGTTACAAATATGCTCTTGGACAGTTATGCTAACTATAAATTATTTGACCCCACTGACAGCAATCCATTCTGTTAAATTTATGTCACGGAAACCATGGCTGGTGGCTGGGACATCTAATGATTCCATACGTGTGGACAACTATGAAATAGAGATGCATAAAGTCACAGTTATCAGTACCTGCAGTTACGATGTGGAACTTTTGGCCGTTCATCCAACGCGGCCGTTCTTGCTGGCAGCACAACCGGCCGGGATAAAGCTTTTGGAATTGAACATGGGCTGGCTTAATTTCCTAAGAAGAAAAATGAACTGGAACTGTGCACAGACATTTCAAGACGAGTACCACGGTGCTTTTAACCAAAATGACACCAATATGTTTGCTAGTGCTGCAGGTGACAAGATAAAGGTTAGTCAAATATTTTACTGGAAAAAGACTACTCATAGTCACAGACATTCATCGCTAAGATTTCAATGCTTGCTCTTCAGCTTAGGAGCCTTGATTCTCCAGAATATATCTATACTCTGTCTGGGCACGAGGATAACGTAAACTCTCTGGATTTCTTTACACGTGGTGATCGGCAATATCTGATTAGCGGCTCAGATGATAGAACTGTTAAGGTCCGGCATTGACATTGCATATTACTAATTCATTTTGAACACGTATAACATTTCCAGCATGCCATTTCTTTCTTATTAACAGCGCGTACTCTGTTTTTTGGCAAACCAGATTTGGGACATAGAGGAGAAAACCTGTGTTCAGACACTCGAAGGTTCCATGTCTCCAGTTCTTTATGTTTTAAGCCCACCCAATACTTCGATGCTAATTACAGGTTCACAAGATGGTGTTGTTCGTTTCTGGAACTCCAATAGTTTCAGGTGATCATCAGACAGCGGTCATCTTTCCCATTAGTGCTAACAAATATTATTAGTTTTAAGTTTTAACTTACGTACACATTTGTAGACGACAATTCGGCACAAAATTTTACTTGCTCATAACTCTTCTGGAGTGACATAGTAAATGATTTTGACAAAGTTATAAGTTCTACGTTTTGATCCAGGCTTCAGAGGACCTTTCAATTTGGCTCTGCTGGAAGTGTTTTGGGTCTTGCATTTTTGGCTGGGTTAAGAAGGTAAACCTTAACTTTCTTTTACTACCTAAGAAATTTGCTTCACTACATGCTCTTTAGGTGAAAGTAACGATACAAAATAAGTTGAATAAATAGATGTTGAAAATAACCCAATAGAAAAACGGTATGTGTGACCCAGTGTCATTGCCACACAGGGAAATCAAGGGTTTCCACGCCACCATTGCAAGCATATGAAAAATATCTTTTACATTATTCCCTTCCAAGATAAGTTAGACCTAAGACCGTTGATCCCATTTCAATTCTTCCTCACGTAGGTGTTAAGCTTCTTCTCATTAGATTGGTCCTTAACCTTATTCTCATGCACATATATGGTTGAAAACAATGCATGTCCCTCCGTTTAGGATTTGTTAACAAGTATTTATGTGGAGAGCCTAATTTATTGAGCCACAGTCCTTTTTGTGTAACATATATATTCAGAATTTACCACTGTAATCAACTGCCATGTATGCAAAGTTTCATGACCCATGTATAGTTCAGTTAGATGATACTATTTCATCACGTACTCCCCATTAATGCTTTTGGCATGCCCGATGCTACTTTGGTCTGAGCGCATAAAAAATGGTTCTCTGCATATAATGGCAAACTTATAGAATGTTGTCTTTCTCTGACAGACTTGTGATTCAACAAGAATACACAATGGCGATCGTAGATATCGAGGAAGAAAAAACAGTATAACAGAATTTTCGGGGCCAATTGATGACTCTGTTTGGCACTTTGGCATACTAACTAGTACGTACAACATAGTGATGCACTTGAATAATGTTCACCATATACTCCACTCCACTGGCCAGTGGCCACTGTATAGACCTTCTGTCATGAACTGTAAGCAGCTGTTAGGATTTTCATCCATGGTCGTCGCAAATGAAAATCAGAAGTATTCATGTTTCAACTTGAGCTTTGATTTGACTTTACTTTTATCTGCAGAAAGCAAATGTATCCCCCCTGTTCTTTTCCTTCACAAATCCAATCGCATTTCCTTATCTCCCTTTGTTACCATTTTGTAACAAAGCTGTAACCTCCACACCCACTAAAATGGGTTTAGAGGATCCTCTGGAATCAGTTTTTTCTTCTATTTATACATCTATTATAAGTTGTGTGCTCCAGAAGTTGTAAGAATTCCGAAAAAACAATCACCCTGTAAATTGGCATGTTCTCCTCGGTTCGAACATGCAGCTCATTCCCCTATAACCAATCATAATTCAGGTTTCCTGTGTCACATGGTACAGAAATTGCAATCCTATTTTATTCGACTTTAAATTAGTTTGATTTCTCAAGATCGATATGATCAGTTCTTGAGTTAAGCAGAAGTCTAATCAGTTTGATCATTTTACCCATCCTTCGGAAGAATGAATCATAGTTTGATCATGTATCCATCTTCACAAGAATTGTAAGCGGCTGCAGAAACATTGATCTCACTGTGTAAAAAAAAATTTGAACCTGAGGCAAAAGCTTTGCCTCACCATTTATTAAGCAGAAGGTGCCCGGTTTATTATGAAAGAAACCGGGCGAAAACCATACAACAACACAACACAACCCACGGAGCGAAGCCCCACAGCCACGAGAAACCACGACGCCGCACGACGCGGTCACCCACAGCCCAAGCTGCACCAGGTAAGCCGCTCGCAGACCACGGCCGCCGAACCAACATCCGGGGCCGCCGCCCCGGCCTAAAAGGATCTCACTGTGTAAAATTAGTCTGTCTAAGGTGGTCTAACTTGCTTGTATCTATAAACGTTGTAAAAGCAGATTGTCATATTGTTTATTTAGTAAGCAAAATACGACTAGTTCAGAAATGGCTCGCTCCCTGCTACTTGTACTACCAGAATGGACCCAAGTACTTGGCACAATTTCGTAATGTAACACCACCGAAATCACGTGAACGTGTCGGTGTGAGTCTTCATTCAGATAGCAACAACAGGAGACAGAATCTCCATATAATATACTCCAACTAAACTCTGTCCAAATAGACATATAATTTAGCAAATAAAGCAGCTACTGGAAGTAGAACCCTCTCCAACTGAACTCTATCCAAACACATTCAAACACCCGAAGTGACACAAGACTTGGAACACAGCACACCAGCGCCTAGTCTTCACGGAAGGCCTTGAAAGGGTCATCAAACGACATATCTGACCCCTCATGGAGGCTCCAAGTACTACCTCCTACAGGGTAGCAACTGGTCTTCAATTGCACGTTGCAGCTCCTGCTGGCCCAGTTAGCACAATAAAGGCCCCCCACTCCGGCAAGCACTACTTGCCTCTCGGCGTAACTCAGGTCACTTTTTATCACGATGAACATCCTCTCCAGCCTTGGAGCGTTCTCCGCGACGAACGTGAGGAAATCAAACTCGTTATGTTTTCCTTGTAGCTGATGGAGAGCCAGAGTTTTGAGTTGCGACTGGACACACTTAATAGAACTTGTCTCCTGCCACATCTTGAGACTAAGGTTGCTAAGGGTTTCACGATGTACCCGAGACTGCAATGGAAATCAGCAAACAGTTCAGCTGCACATAGTGGTGGTTATGAAGCAGCAATCTTATGCAATATAGTGATGATAATCCAAATGCCAATGGAAGGGCGACGCGAGGGGGTGCTACCTCGACAACCAACGTCTCAACGCTAGGAAAGCATCTGAGGAAGCTAGCAAGCATCTTGACTTCACTCTGGAATCCAAACTGAAGGTGCACAGCCAACATCTGGACACTTGGCACAATGGTGTGCATGCTCGCCTTTGTTCCAGCCTTCAATGCACCAAAAGAGCACAAATCGATCAAACGCTCACAATTGGCATAAAAACTTATAAATTTTGGCACAGGTTATTTGCCTGATCACCTTTCCAATATGAGCCTACATGTAGTGATTATACGGTTATCGACTAGGTACTCGGCCTTTTACTCGATTCGTCTATTTAGAATAGCAGATTAATACAGTATATTTTTTTAGGTGCACGTGACTTATTTTGGATGATTCACTGATTATTACAATCTAAGGTAAGAGTTCACAACTTACAAATCAGGTGTAAACAAGCACTATGCATTTAATGCTGCAATTAAATATGAAAGTTGTATATATTGTTGTTCTCTGAAATATATATTACTAGCATTGCCATATCAAATATAAATAATAATTAAAAGCACAAATTTATAGAATTGTGGATTCTTAAAAACTAGAAACCAAAAACACTAAAATGATGTTCAACAAAACAAACATATGGAGTTACAAATATCTCCAAATAATTGAATTAAGTACTCAGAGCAACGTAAATTCAACACAAACGAAAATAATTTGTAATGTTAGGATAGTGTGATGAACTGTTGATAACAAGCTTTTTCGACATTCTCACTATCTATTCCACTTCAGTGGTACGAAAAAACTATCAACACCGAATAATAAAATAAACTATTCATTAGAAACACATATGCAGAAAATGTATGTTACTTTGATGTGAACACTCCATGAGAATAGGTAAAGAGATAGTATAAAAAACCTACTCTAGATTGCCTCCGAGGAATTAGGCAACTTGTCATTGATTAGAAGAAGAAATAAGCATTGAAATATTGAGGCTTATCCTGTTAATTACTAGTTCTTGCTAATATTTACACGTGTCGCACCTACTACGACTAGTTGACTGAGTAAACTGAGTTTTCGAACATTGTTTGCCTGTAAGCATTTGACTTGTTGCTTCGCACAGACTAGACCCTGTTCCCTCCATATCATGAAAAGAAAGGCAATCTGAGATGTGAATGGACATGGCGATGCACGTACCTCGATGATGGTGTTGCCAATCTGCAGTATGTGCACTCCTGGCTCCAGGTATCCCAGCAGACGCAGCTTAGGGGCATGGCCAATCTTGACTGTGGTGATAATGCTGCTCACGCCGTGGCGCTGGTTCCAATTTTTGTAGAGGAAGAGACGCTCCAGGCTCGGGGCGTCCACGACGGCGATCTCCTTCATGATGGACAGGCAGAACTGCACGCACCGTAGGCTGTGGCTGGTGAGACGAGCACGCAGCGGTGTCAGGCTTCCTGTGACCGTGAGGACCTCCAGCACGGGGCTGACGGCGAGCACGAACTCCAGGTCCTTGTCCTTCAAGTTTGTGCAGCCCAGGACAAGCTCACGAAGGTTTGGGAAGGCGGTGCCCCGCGGAAGCGCGGCGGTGTCCGGGAACGCCCAGGCGCCGATGCAGAGCCGGCGGAGGGACGCGCAACGGAAAAGTGAGGAAGGGAGGCGCAGGCCGCTGATGGGCCAGGTGCGGTTGACGAAGACGAGCTCGTCGACGCCCTTGGTGGCAAGGAGCTGGAACCAGCGGGCGAGCAGTCGGCGGTCGGCGCCGTCCATGAAGCTGCAGGTGAGGCTGGCGAAGGGGAAGGGCCCAGGGTGTGACTCGAGGGCGGCGGAGACGGCGTTGGTGACGGCGCGCGAGGCGGCGCCAGCGCGGTCGGGCCGACGCTCCCCGTCTCCCCGGGGGAGGAGGTGGGTGTCGACGAGGACGGTCGGGGCGGAGCGCCAGAGGCCGCGCCAGCGCGAGGAGAGCACGGTGGTGCGCGCGCCGTCCTTGGCGGGGAGGAGGGAGACCACACGGCGGAGGAGATCATCGGGGAGGCGGCTGACGCGGTCGGTCTTGTCGGCGGCGGCGCAGCAGCAGAGGGAGGGGGTGTGGAGACGGGCGGCGAGGGGAGGAAGCCGTACAGGCAAATCAGCATCACTTCTTCGACTGGGCTCAAATTCTCCGTCGCCAGCCCGTGCACCGTCGTCGGAGGCACCATCGCGTCCTCCCCAACGGAGTCGGTGGCTGGCGGGGCAAGAAATGGTGATAGTGGCCGCCGCACACCACGCGGAGGAGGAGGAGGAAGGACTGAAGGAGGAGTAGGGTTTTGGGCCGGGGCGATGAGGACCGGGTGGGAACTCCGACCGGATCCGGGTCTGGACAACCCAGAAGTTTCTCTTTCTGCACAGTGTGTCTAGCGGACGACGTGTCTCTCAAATTAATACTTTTACCCCAAAAAATGGTGGCTCTAAAAACAAAAATAATTCTAGGAGGACAAGGAGGACCGGGTCTAGACAAAAATAACTCTTGGTAAAAACTTATGCGTAAACTAAAATTTAAATGTTTTTTCAGGTTTGAAAATATTGTTTCGATTTTTTTAACAATCCCCATGTTAGCTCAATAGCTATTTCCATTTTCCAGCCTCCTTGCGGGGATTATAATAAACTTTTGTATGATTTTCACAAGGACTTTCGAGGGTTGGTCTTCACAAATCGAAATAAAAGCATTCCGGTTTCAACGTGAGCTTAGACTTGATTTTATTTTTATTCACAGTAGTTCGATGTGCCTTTTCTCTCTATTTTTATTTATAATTCATTTATCTACAATTCATAGAGTATTTATGTTCCTTAAACTATCGAAAGTCATAAAGTGTAAAATTCATGTGATCCAAATGGAACTTTGCTGCAAAGCGAAACCCCTTCCCCCTGACCATACTTCAGGTTTATGCATCACACGGTTCAGAAGTTGCTATCCTCGTTTCTCCTATCATAATCTACTACTCCCTTAGTTCACTATTATACAATCTTTTAGGTTTAAAAAAATGTATGTATCTAGAAACGTTTTCAGTGTGTAGGTTCACTCTTTCAAAGGAGTATGAATTATCTTCACGTTTAAAAGCTTAAGTAATTTAATTTCTCAATAGTTCATAAAATTTGTTCCTGCGTTAAGCAAAAAAATAACCAGTTTGATCATTTTACCCATTCGGAAGAATGAAGCATACTTTGATCATTTTATCCATCTTAGGAAGGATAATAAGCTTTTGTATTAGCATTATGTCACCTACTTAAAAAAAGTATGTAATCTCTTCCCCCTCTTTCCCGTTTTTCAGAATTCACGAGTCTGAAATCATGAAAACCCGAGCATGTGGTTGCAAGTGGGATCGAGGTAGCACGGACGGAACAGAAAAGAGATTATATTAGAAGGAAAGAGCGACTGCGTAAGCCGCCTTGTCGTCCCCATCAATTCCTTTGCGTTGTCATGTTGATCATAAATTTTTATCTTAAATAAACAAGTCTTGTGGAGCAAAATATGAAAACACTTTTATGTATTTTGGTTACATCCAAAATTGGAGTTCTCTTAGTGATGGATATACATGCTTAATCGTTTTACCAGAGAAAAATAAGAAGCATTTTATTGCTTTTCCTCTAATCAAGGAGGTAGTAGCCTTTTCCCTACATACATGCTTAATTGTTTTTACCATAGAGAAACAACAAGCTTCTTGTTTCTCCCCTAATCGAACAAGGTGTTTTAGTCCTGTCATTGAAGAGAACAACCAATTGTCATATTTACTGGTCAAGCATACATACTTTTAAGAAATATACATGTAGTCATAGCGTGCCAACCGGGTACAACTTGCAATGAAAAATCATCAAGCTCGAACTGTCCTGACATTGGCATATGGATTCAAAATACCATGTTAAGCCAGTCACCAGTCGGTCTAGCTGGAAAACCTGTTGGTTCTTAAGAGAAACAAATTATCAATACTTAGTTTCGTGTGATACATTTTGATTAATTTAACATGCTTTTAAGTAATAACACAAGATAAATCTATTTTCTTTTGTCTCTTTCATTCTAACAATGTAGATAAAAATCAACAATCGTAAAACAACTTATATGAGCATGTCTTGAAAAAAAGGCAGATTTATAAGTTTATTGTGTGCTTCAGGGTTTACTTACGCATGTGTCCAAGAAAAATAGTCTTCTACAATTGTAAACCATGACCAATATGTACGATGGCACACTGTAAGATATAGCTTTTCACTACTTAATAATCAAAAACCAAGGGCAGGCACTGGGATACTTTTTTTTAATAACTGGCAGTGTGATGCTTCTAGTCAATGCAAAATCACAAGTATGGAGAACCTCCCAACCATGGTTTCAATGAAATAATTAACCAAAGCCTGAAAGTTATTCTTCTCTAGTTATTTAACAAAATCATTCTCGCACAAAGGTTTTGTTTTTCTTATAAAATTTTAGATGTCATGACCAAAAAGAAATCATCAATATATAGAGCATTTTTTAGGGGGCACTCTTGCCTTCCCACTCGACAAGCACTGTGGGGAGTCCTATTCCCATGGGTGCCTCCCCACACGCCACTTGCCTCGTTGTGGGAGAGCCCCACTACGGGAAGACGCTTTTCTTATGACTCGACAAGCACCGATACTCCAAAACTCAACGTATCCCCGTACCGTACGTATCCGATACGCGTATCCGGTCGATACGCCCCGATACGTGTGTCCGTGGCGTGTCCCAGTTTTCCGAATTAAAAGAAAAGGAAAAAATGGCGATACGGTGGCGGGGACGGCAGTGACGCGGCGAGGATACGGGAGGAGCCATCCGCTCATGGCCCATTAGTAACCCTAACCCAACAGCCCCAGTGCTCTCTCTATTCCTTCCTTGGCAGTCACACTAGATCGAGCACCGCCACTGCCGCCAGGAATCGCGCCTCTGCCGGCCGGAATCGCGCCGCCGCCAGGAATCGCGCCTCTGCCGGCCGGAATCGCCATTTTTTCCTTCAAACTCCGAAGTTAGCCTCTCACTTTATATCTTCATATGAATTTGGAACACATCAAAATAACAAGCAACTCCTGCGTCTCCGTCGGTACCGCTGAAAGAACCATCGACAGAGACCGCAATCCACCCATCTGGTGGTTTAGGCCAACTAGCAACTCCCATATCCTGAACCTTGTCAGGTCGCTCCTTAGCTAAATCATTACCGACCACTGCTTTCCCTTTTAGGATGTCTCTGCCATCCTTTGCATTAATCTGAATCAGCGAGTTGACATAGCTTTGGAGGAATAGTCTAGATGCCTCAATCGGTGCCTCCTTCTTACCATGTACTAGTGGTATTTTGCGCGTCGTCACGCCGCGCTCGCGTGATTTTTTTTGTATTAAATTTGAGTTGTGTAAATAAGTTTGTATTTTTGTATTAATAAGTATTGTTTATTTTAGTGAGCATATAGATATATTCTTTTGTACCTTTAGTATTGTAGGACAAAAGAATATCCGAATATACTTTTATCTTCCAAATAATATTTAATGTAAGCACGTTGGCAATGGTAATGCAATTTTTTTTTTAAGTCGAGTCCACAATTCGGGGAATTTCATTTATATTGAATCTAAATATTGACTATTTTGAATCCTGTAAATATGTTTTGTGTTTTGCTGTAGATAGTTAGTCTTGTTTTTTATGAGCATTTGTTATATAGTTTAGTGATTATCGAAATATATAGCAAATTGAAGTATTTAAATATGTTTTTTTTTGTTGCCATGATTTTTTAATTGTAATTGAAGAAAATGTATCTGAGTTGTGTAAAAATGGTGAACAATTTTTAAAATGTAAAAATGCTACGGTAATTTCGAGCAGCTTGTAAATTGTAATGTTTGATTCTTTTTTTTGTATGTTGGTGTAAATAATTAATTTAGATTCGCAGTCAGAAGATGTGCACCGTATGAACATGTAGTAAAGTGAATATATAATTTGAAGAATTGCATCTGAATTTCATATTAAGAGGAGGCTAATTTAGTTTGTGGGCAATAGTGCTGAGATATGGATTCTGATATTTGGAAGCCCATCTAAATATGAAATATATTGTTTGTCGAAATGTCGTGAAGGTGTGAAATGAGCCTTTATTTATTGTTTGAATTTTCCCTTTTTTTTTCGGAAAAGGGTGCGAAGATTTTTGTGTGGGTTTTATTCGAGGTCGTAAGAGAAATATGGAATACATAATATTTATAATGTCGTGAATGTGTATTTATTGTTTGAATTTTCCTTTTTTTTTTGGAAAAGGGTGCGAAGATTTTTTTGTGGGTTTTATTCGAGGTCGTAAGAAAAATATGGAATACATAATATTTGTAATGTCGTGAATGTGTAATATGAGCCTTTTTGTATTGTGTGAACTTTGGAAGATTTCAAATAAGGTGGAAAAAGATCAGAATGTGTTTTAAATGGTTGTTCTTTAGAAATTGATAGAAATTGGTTTGAAATTATGTGAGTTGAATTTGGAAATTTGTGAAAGTTGTTTAAAAACAAAAGGGAAATAGGAGGGAGAAGAAAACTTTCCAACATTTGAAGTAAGGTAGGAAAGGTCACAAAATATTTTGAATGTTTGTTTTTTTTGCAAACTGATAGAAATTGGATTCAAATTATGTGGATTTGAATTTGGGAAGTTATGGAAATGTTTTGGAAAAGAAAAAGAGAGAAGAGGGGGAAAAAAAGGAGAAAGGGCGAGTGGGCCGCACAGCAGGCAGCCCGGCCCAGCTGGTGGCCCATCTGGAGCCCAGACCCGCGTGACGTCGCCGTGACGTCGGCGGCGGCCGAGGACGGCCGCGAGCTCGCCGGAGGCGCGTCCGTGCGCGCTGGGACGCGCGAGGGCGTGCATCCGGAGCGGCTCGACACGGGGAGCCCGTAGGAGGCGGCGCCGCCACGATTTGGTGGCCGGAACGTCGCCGGCGACGGCAAAACGCGGCGGAGGACGGCGGACGTCTCGACGGCGATTCCCGCCCGCGGGAGGCGTTTCGGCGGCCGATCCGTGGCGAGGAGGCGTAGGGGACGGCGGCGGAGCGTCTGGTGCTGGTGGATGCGCGCGGGGATGGCTGGAGCGGCGGCGGCCGGCGGCGACCTCGGCCGCGCGCGCGAGCCGGATGGGAGGCGGGGGAAGTGGCGATGCTTTTGCATGTAGGTCCTTCAGTTTTGGCGAAATTGCGTTTAGGTCTCTCTCTTCAGGTGACGCGGGTATACGGTGAGATTTCTCGGTATCGAGGGGTGTTTTTGCAAAAATCCGAGGCGGTGTGCGTCCGACGTGCGGGGCCCACCCGTGCACTGTAGCTACTGTTCATTTGCAACAGTAATACAGTAACATGAGCGTGGAGAGAGCGAGGATTTGTGCTCCCTTAATATAGTTAGTGATAGTCTCGTTTCTGTTATGCCAATTTCTCCAGATGATCATAAGCACACGCACATGATCATTGCTAATTTTTTTTAAATAATACACGAAAATTATTTAATTCTGGAAATATTACGCAAAATTTATTTTTTTCAAAAATATTCTCCAATCGGTTTTGCTGAAGCCGACAGGTGCCTGTCGTTGTTGGCGAAGACGAGTAGGTGCCTGTAGTCCTTGGTGGCGTACCAGTGGCGTGTATGTGTTATCAGTGGCGTGTATATGCTAGTGCACGCCACTAGTAAATATTACCAGTGGCGTGTTTTTGTCACTGCACGCCACTAGTCGTCTTCCCCAAAGACGACAAGGCACTAGTCGGCTTCGCCAAGGACGACAAGGCACCTGTTGGTTTCGCCAAGGACGACAGGCACCTGTCGGCTTCGCCAAGACCGACTGGATAATATTTTTGAAAAAAATAAATTTTGCGTAATATTTCCAGAATTAAATAATTTTCGTGTATTATTTAAAAAAAATTAGCCATGATCATTAGCCAACTGTTGTACAATGTAATCGTGCAAGCAGGCAATATTGCAAATGGTTCTGACTCTGGCACGAATATCATAAGAGGTCAAGTTTTAGTGGGCAACTAAAGCATCCATTTATGTTCTGGAAATGCTCATGGTCATGAAAATAATTAGGACTTGGAACTAAAGTTGATCATAGGCATGAAACTTCGCAATGCTAATTTTTTCAACTGATAGAAATTGCAGTTGAATTGACTGACTTCTCAAAACATGGTCATCAGAGATCAAGATGTCTTAGCATTGAAGCAAGAAACTATAAATTACTGAAGGGCAGAGATCAAGGTGTCATAGCATTCAGGCAAGAAACTATAAACGTTCAGATTGGTCCAACGACCCTTTTGCTGCAGGGATTTATTTTCTTAGGATGCTACTGTTTTTCATGTTTGATTGCACATGGATGCAGCTTGGAGAGTACTATCTGAACCTCACGTAGATGGTATAAAAACTAAGTACTCTCTGACCCTCATGTACATATTGATCCAGATTCGTTTGACGGTACTGATTTTTTTTTTCCCCAGGGAACTGAACCTCATGTACCTATGGATCCAGATACGATGCCCATGGATACAGTAGCATACCTCGTCCCGGGAGGCGTCGAGTTCGATGTAGCTGGCGAGCTTCAAGGGGAGCACATACCCGTTGTCCGGCACGTACGCTCGGCTTCTTCGCCGTCGCAGCCGCGACCGTCGTCTTGGTCTTCATCTCGGGCTCCAGCGGCGGCGACACGACCTTGGAGTGGCGGTTGAAGCTGAGGGAGGCGAAGAAGGGCACGAAGACGACGTCGGCTCCGACGCCCTGCTCAGAGGCGAGGAGGTCCAGCAGGAGCCAGTACTCGAGAGAGAGGTGGCTCCTCCTCCCGTGAGGATGACTTGCGTAGCTGGCGGTTCGATCTGGATCGATCTGGGGCTGCGGGATGTGGGTGGTGACGGAGTGGCCAAATCAGGCCCTGACGAATCTCTCTCGGCTACATCTCACAGGCTTAGATGTGGGTGGCGGCGGCATCTCGGCAGGCGCAGGGTGTGGGAGGGGGCGACCGAGCCTGTGCTCGATGTGTGAGGGAGCGAGCTAGCGCAGAGGCGGAAGGTGGCGGCGACGGCGGCATCGGGGCGGAGCTGGACGCGTGGGGGAGAAGAGATGGATGGGGAAAATGGGGAGGAAAGGGATTTAGGGTTAGGGCTTTTATGCAAAATTGGCACGCGGACCGTCTGATCAAGATTCGACAGTACCCGGGGTGAGGAGAGAGCGTGAAAATCTCGAGCCATTATGTACTAGGGTATGTCCTGTCTTTCTACATTTTTATATCCTTCCCCGAGCGCAGGGGCGGACCCAGAAGTAAATCTGACTGGGGCACATCATGCGAGTGGGGGCATTCCTTCTGTGAAATTGCATAATTTGAATAATTTTCTTTCAACCTGGTACAAATACTAAGGGTATTCAAAATTTTGAGCGGGGGCCTAGGTACCCACTCGGGTCCCCTGCCCGAGCGTCTTTTTTGCACTGCTTTCCTCTGCCTAGATGGCATGACTTACATTGCACTGCGTTTTGATTTGCACTGCTTTGCGATGTACTCCTACCTTGCGATGCTTTGCATTTTGATGTCTTGCCCTGAGCATTAGTTTTTACTACGTCTCGTTGTAGTGTTGTACAACCTTCTGACAGGGTGCACCCCACAACGCACACTATGACAAATGCACCCTACAAAATATTATGCATAACAACGAATCTACCTATTCATCATCTATATGAATATTGAATGCGTCAAAGGCGCACCAACGGGACAGAGCACGCAGCACGAGCCACGAAATATTACGGGAAATTGGGAGTTATTGTTTGGATGTTCTGCCTTAGTTTGTACCACATAAATTGAGATTTGTTGTATACGTTTTTTTTTTTGCTTTTTATATTTGCTGCAGCCAAATTGGGAGTTATTGTTTGTGCTACGTTGTTATGTTCAAAATGTCAAAAAAAATACAACTTTTTACGCACCATGGAAAAATGTTGCAAGCAATATTACATACACATAAAAATGTTGTGTTTGACTTTTTTGTTGCGATCATAGATGCCCCCGGATTTCTCCACTTAAAGTGATCAGAGGGTGGAAAATCTGACTAATATTTCCCCATATCAGCCAGCTGGCGGCTAGTATTGGCGTTACTTTTATCCATATATAATCTGATAATGTCATTTCCTTATTTTCCTATGTTATTTTTCTTCATTGCAAAATAGTGGTTTACCGAGGTGGCTAGGTACACAAGTCCATCCAACTATTGGATCAGCCGTATAGGCCACTTCTATTTTTTCTTTTTGAACCATCTAAAGCCATCAACTGCAAAATACTCCCTCCGTTCAGGTATGCAAGCCCTACTCAATTTGTAGACCTTACTTTGACTGTAAATTTAACTAATAGGATTTAATTTATATGTCATAAAATATATTATTGGATTCATATTTTAAAAAGTTTCCAATAATATAATTTTTATGGTAAACAAATAATGTTTTGTTTGTTACTTTATGGTCAAAGTTGTGCTCAAAAATCGAGGGGGACTTGCATAGCCAAACAGAGGGAGTACCAGAAAGAACTACACGACATCTCAATCATGCTTTTTAGTTCAACATTTATCCGGTTGTGTGATCCAAAAGCTGTAAAAAAAGTAAAAACAGAAAAACCTGCAAGCCGACTCATAGTTTGATGGACAGAACTATATGGCGGCGCCGCACATTCCAGTCTTCTGTGGGGCGGCAGATAGCCGAACCTGGAGCTCTTTTTACTAAATGATCCTTTTCCAGACTCAAAGCCACTTCTGACCTCTCAAAATACTGTATCCTACTTCTGGCCCTTTTTAGTCCCGCCAGTTCATCTGGCGGAACCAGCGTACTAATCATCGCCCGGAACGATGGCGTGTAAATTTTCCAGAGACGCTGGCTGTCTTCCGACATTTGAAACTGGGAGCATCGGTTTATTACCGGCTCGGCTTATTTTGGCTCGGCTCAATCCGGCTCGGCTCATTCCGGCTCGGCTGACGCGCGTACTAGGCTGGCGTGTTGCAAAGTTCCATTGTTGCAGGCTTGTGACGCCGCCGCGTCATGGTTCCTCTTTGCCACTTCGGCTCGCGTGTAGCTCGTCTAGGAGAGAGAGTGGCTGCCGTTGGGCATGAACTTGTAGACGAGCAGCTTCTCGTCGCGAGCGTTGTGGTAGGCGCTGAGCGGCACGAAGTTGGGGTGGCGGAGGCGGCCGAGCACGGCCATGTGGTGCTCGAACTCCTTGCTCGACGCGGATGCCGAGCCCGGCGCGGCTGCGTCGCGGAGCCTCTTCACGGCCATGACGCTGCCTTCGTCGAGCACCGCCTTGTATGCCATGCAGCAGCGCCGAGCATCTCCGCGGATGCGCGCAGCAGCTCCTCGAGCTCGAACCGCCTCCCGCCGCCGATGAGCTCCTCCAGGAACACCATCTTGCACCGCCCGAACGTGTCGCCGCCGCCGGCCGCGGCGCGCCAGTGCCCCCGTACGGGCAGGACGAGTTCACGATCTTTCCCCCTCACGATGCTGCCTGTCGCTCCGCCTCCCGGAGAGCCGCGGCCAGAAGTAGCAGAACAGCAGCCCCGCCACGAGCACGACCACGGCGAAGTCCCTGGCCACAATTGCCACCATGGCGCCGCGGCTCATCTTCCCCTTGCCTTCCGCCAGCTTCGACGAGGGCGACGATGTCGCCATTGCCGCCGCGGCCGGAGGGCACGTGGACGACGACGCGTCCGTGCACGGTGGCAGAGGCGTGGCGCACAGTCCGGCATTCCCGCCGAATGCCGCGGCCACCGGAGTCCTTCCGGAGAAGAGATTGTTCGATACGTTGAAGTCCTGCAGCCTCGGAGCGCATGGCGTCGACCCCACCGGTCAGCCAGGTGCAAGGTGAGCAGCCTATCCCATGGCCACCCTCTTTGGCAGTGCTGCTCAGGGGTTAGGATTTTTTCATGTTTCAGTTCCTGATGCTTCTGAAACAGCTTGGCTGAATTTTAGCAACTGTGGTATTGTGAACATCAGATCTGGGAACATATCACTGATTGCTTTAGAGGCTAAATGTTACACGCAATAGGAAATCAACGACGAAGTTAAGCAAGATCAAACCAACGGGAACACGAGATTTTAACGTGGAAAAATCTCTCCAACAATGGAGAAGAAAAAACCACAGGCGCCAGCCAGCAATACTTCACTATTTCGGGTGAGGTTACAACGCGGGATTTACAATATGTGGTTTATCCCAACCGGCGGCTTACATGATGTATTTATAGGAGTCCTGACCTAATCTAGGTCGGTAACGTGATCTCCAAGTCGAGTACAACTCGTACCGTACCGGGGCGCTCCGCTCTCCTTCGTCACAAGCTGGCCTTTATCAGTATATACGAATTTGGATCACCACAAAATAACACTAAACCCACTGAATTCTTCTGTAAAGTTAAGAAGTGGCCGTGGCAGATTAGGGAGATTGATGATAAAAATTTCTTAGTAAGATTCCCTCCTTGGAAGCAAGCGTCTGAGCTGACTGAGCTGCTGCCGGCCTCTGGCCTTGGAAGAAGAAGCTGTTACATTGAAGTTCCTTCCTTGGGATGGCGTTGTGGATGCTTTTGGGGAACTTGTCGAGGCTTGGGTTAGAGTGGGTGGGATCCCTCCCAAAATGTGTGCCTGGTCAGTATTTGCTCAGTTTGCTTCCTGTTTTGGCATCCTTATAGATGTGGACTGGGCTGGACTCCTTAAAAGTTTCTATGCAAGAGTTAGGCTGAAAATTGCATGTAGAGATCCTGCCAAAATTCCTATGGAAAGAATGCTTGAGATGAAAAGAAAGCTATATATACTGCAGTTTGATGTTGAGGGTTTTGTGCAAACCAACCCAGGGTATGATGAAGATGAAGAGATGCTTGATGAAGATGATGAAGAATATGATGGGCTGGGTGAGGATATGAAAAATGCTCAAAATGATGGCCCTTCTGCTACTCCGAACCAGAACATAAGCTCTTCTTCAGCCAAGGGTACAGGAAATTCCAATTCTGTACCCGTTGGCACTCATATGCTCAATGTGGCAAATTCTGCAATTGTCAATGAAGATACTAATCATAGGCAAATGGGGGCAGAGAATACAGCCTCTGTGGATGTTGGGTCTGTACTTCAGGAGGATTGTGTCTCTGAACGTGAGTTTGGTAAGATGCTTGGATTGGACATGCAGTCTGATATTCTAGAACACTCTGAAGATTCGGATGGTGTTGGAAAGCTGTTGGAAGCTGCACCAGAAGTGGAGTCAAACTCTGAAGCTCTTGATGATCCGGTGAATGATACTCAAGAAATTGCAGTGAATGCAGATCAGGTTCCTTATTGGTGATAATCTAGAGGATAAAAATTTGATTATTAGTAATCTCATTAACAAAGAACATGAAAGATCCTTTACTTTTGCGCAAGATAACCCTGAGGTTGTTCTTCCTGATAATTTAGATCCTTTTGATGATAACTGTGATGTCAACAAAAGAAAAAAAGACAGCTCTATGGTTGATAGTACTGATGAAGTAGGTTGGACTACTATCAGTAGGAACAGGAAAAATAATAAAACTGTCCCATGATAGGTTGTTTTTGGAATCCAAGAGGTTTTGGTAAACCTGGTAGATCGAAAAGTATTGGTGATGTCTTGCAAAACAACAAAGTTGATTTTGTTGGTTTCCAAGAAACTAAAAAAGAACAAATTTCCAATAGTTTCCTTAAAGCCATTTCTGGTTCGCATGATTTTACTTGGCACTACCTACCTGCCAAGGGTACTGCTGGTGGTATCCTTGTGGGTTTTAAGACTGATTTATTTGATGTTATTAGCATTAGTATGCACAACTATTGTGTTACTACAGTAGTTAAAAATTCTTGTGATGACTTTACTTGGCAGTTGGTTGTAGTGTATGGCTCTGCCTATACGGATCATAAACTTGACTTCATTGCTGGACTTCATTTGATCATGGAACAAAGTGCTTATCCTACCCTTATTGGCGGGGATTTTAATTTGGTTCTTAGTGAAGCGGAGAAAAGTTCCGGTAATATCAATCATCAGCTTACCTTTTTGTTTAATGACTGGATGAATAAATGGGCCTTGCTTGATATTCCTATATCTAATCGTAGCTTCACGTGGGCTAACAATCAGGAAAACCTTATTCTCGCTACCCTTGACCATGTTTTCGCTTCTACCGATTGGGATAGCAAATACCCGCTCTCCTTGGTGAGAGCGATTCCCAAGTCAGGTAGTGACCATACCCCACTTCTGATTGAATTTGGGCTTAATTCCCCACCCGTACAAAAACTTTTCAGATTTGAAAAAAGGTGGCTAAATGAACCCGAGTTTGTCCCTTTTGTTACCAAAAGTTGGACAGCTCCCATTCCTAAAAAACTCACTTGCTCTATTGATATTTGGCAATTTAAAGTTAGAAGAGTGAGAAGAAACCTTAAAGGTTGGAATGCTAATGTGGAAGCAGCTCTGAAAAAACGTGATCTTTTACAAGAGTATGATATCCTTGATGTGTTTTCTGAACAAAACAAATTAGACGTGGAAGATAGGAAGCGTATGGACCAAATTAACATTGAACTTGACCAAATTTGGCGCTCTCAGGAATCCAAAGCTTTCCAACGCTCGAGGGAGAAAAATATCATTGATGGGGATCGTAACACACTTTATTTCCACGCGGTGGCTAGCCAGCGTCGTAGGAAAAAATTCTTGGCTGTGTTGAATGGCCCTTTGGGGCCTGTAACCACCACTGCTGAAATGTTACCTATTGCCGTTGATTTTTACAAGAACTTATTTGGTTTTGAGGCCAGACCAAATTTTCATTTGGGTAACAACTTTTGGGATGATAATGATCTAGTCACCTCCGAGGAAAATGAGTTATTGGAACGACCATTTACTGAGGAAGAGGTGAGGACTGCTATTTTTGGATCTTATGCAAACGGGGCTTCTGGGCCTGATGGTTTATCCTTTCTATTTTATCAAACTTTTTGGTTAATGGTTCTTTTTGCGTAAGAATCAATGATCAAAACAGTGATTATTTTGTTGCTGGGAAAGGTCTGAAGCAAGGTGATCCTTTTTCGCCTATTCTTTTTAACTTTGTGGCCGAGGTGTTTACGAAAATGTTACATAAAGCTGCTGGGTGTGGCTTGATTAGGGGATTGCTCCCTCATGTAGTTCCTGGAGGTGTCATCAGCCTCCAATACGCTGATGACACTATCCTCTTCTTGGAACCTGATGTCCATATGGCTCGCATTTTGAAGTGGATCTTAACCTGTTTCGAAAACATCTCTGGGATGAAAATTAATTATCATAAAAGTGATTTGATGACTATAAACATGGAGGATCATCTGGCTGGGCAATTTGCCCAGGTTTTTTGCTGCAATTTGGGTTCTTTTCCTTTTAAATACTTGGGTGTGCCTTTGCACTATTCTAAGTTAAGAAGGGAGGACTTACAACCTGTTATTGACCTTATTATTAGAAAAATCTCAGGGTGGAGAGGGAAATTGATTTCCTATGAAGGCAAGTTGATTCCTATAAAAGCCTGTTTGGCTAGTATACCTACGTATTTGCTTCCAGTCATCAAATTCCCCAAGTGGGCCATTAATGCAATCTACTCGCAAATGGCTGATTTTCTTTGGGGGGATTTGGATGACCAACATAAATACCACCTGGCAAATTGGGGCCTAGTTATTAGGAAAAAGGATTTTGGGGGCTTAGGTGTGCCTAACCTTAGGGATATGAACCTCTGCCTTTTGGGGTCCTGGTTTAAACGTTTCTTCTCTGCAGAAGATAAGACTTGGAGGAAAATTGTTGAGTTCAAATACAATACATTACCCAACTTATGTTGGACAAATGACACTAATGTTTCACCCTTTTGGAAAGGGATAGTCTGGGCTGCTCCATCCATTCGATCTGGTTTCTGCTGGAAAGTTGGTAATGGATCTGGTACCCGGTTTTGGATGGACACTTGGGTGTCCGATGTCACTCTATCCACTTTGTTTTGGGATCTCTTCTCTATCTGTAACGAACAGACAGCAACTGTAGCCGAGGTCCTTGTGGGGGATGAGATCCATTTATCCTTCAGGCGTTGCTTTGATGCAGCCATGATGGGTAGATGGCGCGAACTTTGTTCTTTGGTCAGTCCTATAACGCTGTCTACAGAATTAGATTCACCTATGTGGAAATTGGAAGCTTCTGGAGTGTATTCAGTAAAGTCTTTCTATAATATGGTTAATGATGGGGGTGTTAAGGTACCTAACCTGGCTGCCATTTGGAAAATTCGCATTCCTGGTAGAGTCCAAGTGTTTCTTTGGTTGCTTGCCCAGAATCGCTTGTTAACAAGGGATAATTTGGCAAAAAGGCGACCTGTAGCTGATCCAAATTGCATCTTCTGTAGTGAACCTGAGAATATCCACCATCTATTTTTTGATTGTGTGGTGGCAAAACAGATCTGGTTAATGTGCAGTGAAGTGTTTTCTTTGACACAAGTCACTTGTTTGGATGATCTGTTTGGATTGTGGCTGTCGAATAACTTGATTTAGAGTATTACTACTGCTGCTTTCTTGTGGTCCTTATGGAAATGCCGCAATGATATGATCTTTCAGGAAAGACAGTGGGTGGGCTTGACGAGGGTCTGGGATCGTGCAACAGCTATGCTGCGATCATGGTTGCCGATGCTCAAAGACTCGCAGTCGCGACTGATGGACAGAAACTTGCAGCTGCTAAACTTCAAAAGGGGCGAATTACTGCGGATTGCTTGGCGGGACTGAAGACGGACGCAGAGCGCGAGCAGTTCCTCATCGACAACACCAATTGTTATAGGCCAGAGTAGTGTTTGTGTTGAGTCTTGGCCTGTGAGCCTCTGTGTGCAGCGGATTGTAGGCTGGGAGCGTGACTTTCTTTCTCCCGCATGCTACACTTGTGTACTGACCCTGGCTTCGTTTTAATATAAGATGGAGCTGAAGGGGGTTCGGCCCCCCTGTTTGTCTAAAAAAAAGGTGAGCAGCCTATCAAGCCGGCTGAGCACCGCGGGCACGGCGCCGGAGAGGTTGTTGAAGGAGAGGTCGAGGCGGTAGAGCTGGTAGAGCTTCCCGAGCGAGGGCAGGATGTCGCCGAAGAGCGCGTTGCGGGAGAGGAAGAGCAGCTTGAGGCCGAGGAACGGCGAGAGGTCTCGGACGGCGCCGGACAGCGCATTCCCCTTGGGGCTGAGCACGCGGAGCGTGTCGAGCGGGCGGAGCGCGTCGGCCCCGGAGAGGCCGAGGTCCTCGAGCACCAGCCGTGTGACGCACCCGCCGGCGCAGGCTACACGTACCGCGCCACGCCGGAGTACCGATGCCGCACGGTGATGGGCTGGCGGACGCGTTCCAGCTCGCGAGCGCGCCTGAGCGGTCCGCGGCGTCGCGGAATTGGGCCAGTGCCGCGGCGTCGGAGTCCAGCGTGCCGACATTGGCGAGGCGGGGCGTCGACGGCAGGACGCAGAGCAGCAGCAGGAGGAGCAGCGCGGTGCCGCAGCTCCTGTTTGCCGGAAAGCATACTTCTTGGAGCTACGTGCTTGGCTGCGAGCCGAAGTGGCAAAGCGGACAACGGCAAAACGAAGGGGTCTGGCTATATATCTGATCTCTCTACGCATGTCCCTTCTCTGGACGCGCCGCCTAGTCCATAACCGTTCGCAGCGTCGAGCTCGTCTAGGACCTCAACGCCACCCGCAGCATCATACACGTAGTCGAGCTCGTGCAGCACCAAGGGAATGGCATCGCGCTCGTCTAGGACGTCATGGCCGCGCGCAGCACCATGCTGGACCTCGTGCTCGTGCGGCACCACGGGCAGGCCGTCGCGCTCGCCCAGCTCGTGATGGCCGTCGTGCTCGCCTAGCAGCACGGGATGGCCTTCGCCCACGCCATGCTCAACGTCGCGCGCCCAGAAACATCGGAAGTACGCCGCGCTCAGCCACCATCGCCGGAAGCCCGGAACCTGCCCCGCTCGCCCTGCGCGGGGACAGCGCCGTCGACAGCACTACTGCAGGGGTGTGCAGGGTGCGATGCTGGCGTAGTCGTGCGATGCGACTCAAATGGCGAGATGCGGACCGTGTGAGATGGTGCTGCACGCAAGTCCCAAGCTGAGCTCGTGTGTGCTAGGTAGGCCTGACGTGTGTTTCCTGGAGTGATTTTAGGAGGAAGAAAAGGTCATGGTTAGTGAGTTAGTGCATGCGTGTGTGTTTTCCAGGTCAAGTTAGTCGCCTGTGTGCATGTGGTCATGGTGTTAGTTGGAGTGTGGCGTGCGTTTAAGAAATGGTGGTCTGCCGTAATCAGCATGTTTAATGGACAAGAGAATAGAGCGAAGAAGAGTTGGCTTTGTGAGGTAGCCAGCACCCAAAGTCCCAAACCATTCGTGTCTTCATTGCTATTAAGAGAGTTGAGAGCCAGCTCAAGGTAGAAGAAGAGGGGCTGCAACGATATTCTTTTCTTATGGGAAAAAAAAGAGGTTGGGTAGAAAAGCGGAGGACAGCTCGGGACCACATGCTGCTGCCCGCTGGTCCCTGAAGTTCAACATTGGTGCATGCAAGCATTGACTCTTTGCATGCATGCAGCCGAGCCGGTCTGCTTGAGCCGAGCCGAACCGGTCTGCTTGAGCCGAGCCAGCGGCCACATGCATGCACGCCATCATTGCTGACGTATCTATACCTAATCTATATCTATACCTAATAATAAAATCATTAAGCTTTCTTCTCGTACATCATTTTTATTTCCGATTTTATCCCTGTGTTTTCAAAAATATTACCCACCACTGCCACCCATAAGTCAGAAAAACGTTTCGTTTTTTCCGAATTTACCCCTGTGTTCTCAAAAATATTACCCACCACTGCCACCCATAAGTCAGAAAAACGTTTCGTTTCGTTTGCCTCGCCGTTCACCTTGCTGTGCTCTGCTCCGACCCCAACTCCAGGACGGATTCGAATACTCTCCCATCTCCAACAACGACACGGCTCGGATCGATTCATATGTACCGGTTCGGGCGTGGCCCCGACGGCGGCGGCGAGGCGGCGCACGAGGTGATGCGCACGCACAGGCTTCCGAGGGGCCTCCTCCCCGCGGGGATCGTGTCGTTCTCGCACGACCCGGGAACGGGCCGGTTCGAGGCGTCGCTGGAGGCGCCCTGCACGGCGCGCGCCGAGGTGGACCTGCGGTACAACGCCACGGTGGCCGGGGAGATCAGCTACGGCCGGATCAGCGCGGGTGGACCTGCGGTACAACGCCACGGTGGCCGGGGAGATCAGCTACGGCCGGAT
The DNA here is from genome assembly GCA_947311845.1 of Poa pratensis. Taxonomy (NCBI): domain Eukaryota; kingdom Viridiplantae; phylum Streptophyta; class Magnoliopsida; order Poales; family Poaceae; genus Poa; species Poa pratensis. The sequence goes on along the minus strand of CAMZMU010000058.1, from coordinate 27,384,080 downwards.
CAGCGCGGTGTCGAGGATCTCCGCGCAGGACCTCTTCCTGTGGTTCGCCGTCCGCAGCATCCGTGTCGACGTGCCGTCCTCGGGCGTCATCTACTTCGACGTCGGCGTCGTCTTCAAGCACTTCCCCCTCTCCGTCTTTGAGGCGGCGCCGCCCTGCGTCCCGAATGAGCTCATCCTTCTGAATCCACAACAGCAGGTAAGGATCTTACGAATATTTTTTGGAAAACGCTACAGCCGGTGTCGTCGTCTCCCTCGCGACCCGCAAACGAAGCCCCCTGCAGAACGAAGGCCCCCGCGAGACGGCAAGCTGGAGCCCCCCGCGTCAACGGCTGCCGACCCCTCGCGACTGCGCCTGGAGGCCCATCTTCGAGACGCACAAAGCCACCGTCCGGGTCGCGCGCATCGAGTTCGACCTGAGCGAGCTCACGGACAGCAATGATGATGGCGTCGACGCGGCGCTTAACGAGCTCACCCGTCCCGAGGCCGGCAACGACGCATTCCCGGCGGCGTCGCCGTGCGGCCAGTGGGTGGTCTTCCGGTCCGGCCGGTCGGGCCAAAAGAACCTGTACATCGTCGACGCGGCGCGCGGCGAGGACACGATACGGAGGCTCACCGACGGCGAGTGGATCGACACGATGCCGAGCTGGTCGCCGGACGGGAGCCTGATCGCGTTCTCCTCCAACCGGCACGACGCGGCCAACCCCGCCGTGTTCAGCATCTACCTGGTGCGGCCGGACGGGACGGGGCTGCGGCGCGTGCACGTGGCCGGGCCGCCCGGGAGCGCGGAGGCGGACAAGGAGCGGATCAACCACGTGTGCTTCAGCCCGGACTGCCGGTGGCTGCTCTTCATGGCCAACCTCGGCGCCGTCAACGCCGAGCCCATCTCGGGCCCGAACATGTTCCAGCCGTACGGCGACCTGTACGTGTGCCGGCTCGACGGGTCCGGACTGCTCAGGCTCACCTGCAACGCCTAGGAGAACGGCACGCCGGCGTGGGGCCCGGCCCTGGGTGTGGAGTCGCCGTCGCTGGGCCCTGCCGCCGCGGACGATTCGCTTGGCCAGTTCGACGAGCCGCTGTGGCTTACCTGCAACGTCTGAGGAAGTGATGCTGATCGGCGGATTGCGATTGCTTCGATCGGTTGATAATAATGATGTTCGCTACCTGGAGTAGTGTTGTGTGTTGTTGCTGAATAAAACACCAAGTATGTTTCTGTGTAAATTCACTGCCTATCGTCAGCTAAAGTTCAGTAAGTTTCGGCGTTGCAAACTGTTTTTCTTTCTCAAAACTGATGCAGACTTGTTGCTTAACCTGTAAACATCACCAGGATGTAGAGCCTCAAGTCAATTTGACGACAGTGGTAGAAGCTTACACAAATACATAGAGATACGGAACTTTTTTTTTTGAAACTTAGCAGAATTGGATCAATGTTTATATTTCATTTATAACGGAAGAGGGGAACATTTTATACTGGCTGAAAAAACCTTTGGGCCCAGATTCTTTCATAGCATTCGATCAACTCCTGATTGTCGGCTTTTTTCCATGATCCGACTCGCAGACGCTATATATCCTTTTTTGCGAGCGCTAGCGTTGCCTCGCCCGCAGAGGTCGCATGCATGGGCGGGTCAATCCTTTTTTTAGCTTTGTCATGTTCTTTTTTGTTTCTTTTCTTCCCTTCTTTGTTTCATTTTTTATTTTTCCTTTTTTGGTAAGACATGAATATATAATTACGAACACTTTTCGAACAGTGAACTTTTTGAAACCGACAATTTTGTTTTGTGTCCTGCTATAATTTACAAGTTTTTATACAAATGTTTAAAAATCGATGTCGCAATTCAGAAATACTACATACCTTTTCGATTTGTGCTACGTGGATGTGTTTGACATATTTTACCTCTGTTGCAACGCATATGCACTTTGAAGCGGCGAACTAACGCTAGGTTAGACGAGTGGATCTGCCTTGGGGCAAAATTTGGTCGTTCAGGTGTTTTATTCTAAAATTGATGATTTTTAGATGATTTTTATTCTCTCCCGTTGCAACGCACGGGCACGTTTCCTAGTAACAATAAAGTCATTAAGGTTTCTTGTGGTACGTCGTTGAAACTACCCTTAGAGTTGTCAACAATTACCCACCATGCCAACGATAAGTGTAGAATAACGGTTCGGATAAAAATAACGTTTTGGCCCCGCGTGCCTACTCCAACTCCACCTCGCCAACAGGTCAAACAAAAACTCCATGCTTGGGGCGTGCCCCGGCCGATGGACGACCTTCGTCTTCAGATCCAGCTCGTCGGAGCTGGTGGTTGATGCGGCTCATCAACGCCTTCGGGCAAGGAGCTCTTCTGCTCCATGGGCGCGAGCTCCGGCGGCTGCTTTCTCCTTCGTCTCCGGCGTTGGAGGTCGACCGTGCTGGAGTTCTTCGTGGTTGAAGACGGCGTGTTGCAGTAGCGACGATCTTTGTATCCTTCTCGTTTTGTTCTTTGCTTGTATTCGGCTTTGTAATCCTCCTTTTTATTTATGAATACAAGTATGAAAAATCAAAAAAAAAAAAAACGTCTCCGCCGTCTCCTCGCACTTTCGTCGCCAGGATCCTGCCGCCTCTCCTTGGCATCTTCGTGCGTTGCGCCGCCGCACGCTGTCTCCCCTCCCCCGAGGCGGCGGTCGCTAGCTCCGTAGCCATGTCCTCTCCCATCCAGTGCGGATCTAGACCTTCTACGCGGACGACGCTTCCCGGCTCCCGTGCAAGCCCTCCTCTCGAGCAGCCTCCAGATCTCACCAGCTCCTATGTTTTGTTCCCTCCCGTGCGGCTATAGGCACACTCCGTCCCAGTGTAATCGAGCGAGAAAATACCGCCGCCTTCTCCGTCCTAACTAGATCAATGAACAAAGCACTGTGGCGGGGATGTCCTGGGAGGAGTAGAGCTCTCTGCTAAACTCCGATTCGCTGCTACGTGCCCCTCTGACTGCTGTACTGCATGTGTTAGGTTCTGTCATTTGCTCTAAGTAATCGATCGATCTCGCACGCATCAGGCGGCTGCTGTGGGCTGTGGCCGCTTGTCGCCCTCTGCCATGCTTCTGTCTGGTCATGTCGCTTCCTCTGGGGTCTCCTTTTTTTTTCGAAAACTGAACCTGGATTAATAGTATGAAATATACATCGGTAATAATCTGGAAACATCCAGACCCCAAATACAGAGAACACCCCGAGAAAACAAGAAAATACAGACGCAACCCTGGGCGTTTCTGCAGCTCCAAATCCGCCGCCGTCCATATCGTCGTCGCCGCACCGGAGTTGACGAGGAGAAGAAAGACGGCCGCTGTATCACCTGCTCCAGTCGATCGGAAACATGAGTTCCTTTGAAGTCGCCGCATGTACCGCTTGCTGCGCGCAGCAAAACCTTGGCGTCGAAGAAAGCACATCGGCGGGGGGCTCGCCCCGGCTTGAGCAGGCTGTCGAGCCGTAGCAGCCATTGGAAGCCACCAACGAAGCTCGCAAGAAGATGAGCAAAGGGAAACCGCATCGGCCACCAGATCCAGCAAAAAGCCACCTTACTCCGCCACCACGACGGCTTGCTCGGTGACGTCGAAGAAGACCGAACTTATTTGAAGAAGATCCCGGCTCCGCTTCCTCCATCTTTCCGCCGCACCATGCGACCATCGCCGGAGAAAGCTTCGCCTCTCGCCACAAGACGCAGCTCGGATGCGTCAACAGCAGCAAGCTCCACATCGATGCGCAGCTCCTCCTCCCCCCCTCGCCACCGCGGCGGCCAGGAGAAGAAAAAAAGCACACAGAGGGAGAAGATCGAGGCGCTTATTGAAGGAAGTCGCCGATGAACCAGCTCCACCTTTCCTCCACCTTGAAGGCTTAGTGGAGCACGGATCTTCGGCGAGCTCGACGCCGCGCCTTTGCGTCAGAGCTGCAAACCTCCGGGGAAGACGGAACAGGACATCCGCCACGAAGCCTAATCTACAAGCTATTCTACTACTAAAAGAAAGGGGCCGGCACCCTAAACCATCCCAACACCAGCCGGCACGAGCGCCGACGGCGAGGGAGGCCGGATCTGGGCGGCGAAGGTGGCTTGCTCTCAAGAAGAAGAGGGAGAGGAAAGGAGAGGAAAGAGTCGTGCACTCTGGAGTTTTGGTGTAGCCTTCTTGGTGTAGCGAGAAGACGACCCTGGGGTCTCCTTTTGTCCTATTTCTGTATATTTCATCAGGGTACACCATGTGTAATCCCACCCCATGTCGTATAATTTAGTGATCGGCTTAATCCTTAATTAGATGCAGTTCATAACTGCAATGGAATTATGCAACGAAGACAGAATCTTGGATTCTAACATGCATGAATATTATTTATTTTTACTACTGCATTTAACACACGAGTTCATTCATATCTTCTGTGTCAAACGAGAATCATATCGTGTCTTTTTTTAAGGTTGACTTCAAACAATTGGAATTTTGTGCTGTGTTCTACATGAGTTCTGGAAAGTAAAATCCATCTCCCATGAAAATGAGAAATTGGTACTTTTAGGCTGACTTCAAACAATTGGTCCTGAAATAGGCGTGGGCAATTCAAAGCAAACTAGAGCATATGCATTCATTTTTCTTTGATACTATAGTACATGTGTGTTAGAACAAGAAACTTTACTTCTGTCTATGTTTGTGAGTAGTCTATCTTGGATCCGGTTCAAGCTAGAGTTGCTTGTGTGACTGCTACATTGGCATTAGTACTTATCAATCCATCATGCTTCTTTACTTTTACTCGCTTACATGATGGAATTTGGTAAATCATTTAAGACAAGAGAATTCAGAGGCAACTCCTTCATGGTAAATATTCACTTTAGTGGCCGTAATGTGCAGAAGGAAATCGGTGCTTCTGTCGAAAAAAATGTGTATAACTTGTGTACTCCCGTTGCAACGCACGGGCACGTTTCCTAGTTTACTCTAAAACGCCACCTTTTGGGGGCGTGCCAGTCCAGAAAAAACGCCAGGGGAAGTGGCGTGATAAAAAAAGGGCCAGATAGAGGTATAAAGTATTTTGAGAGGCCAGAAGTGGCTTTGAGTCTAGAAAAGGGCCATTTAGAGCATCTCCAAGCGGAGCCCTCAAATTCGGCGACCGGACAGCCCCAAAAACTAGTGTCCTACAAGCATAACCCCCAAATAATCCCCCCCAAAACCATATTGACATGCAACGTAGATCACAGGATAGTTCAAAGATCATACGAATAAACATAGTTCAAACCAGGTTCAAACATCCACGGACATAGTTCAACACAGAAATTAATCGGACACAGTTCATCGGAGACACCGGAGCGGAGGAGCTCACAGACGGTGGAGAACCTGACCGTCCTCCGCTGCCGCACGTTCTCTTTGGCGACGACGACGTGCCCGGCGAACCCCGGCCTTACGTTCCAGCTCCCGTGCGTGAGATACGCCGGCTTCACGTTGAGCTTCCACCGCTTTCGCGACTACTTCACGTTGAGCTAGCACCGCTCTCGCGACTGCTTCACGTTCCCGTTCGCGTGCTTGAGCGGCGCCCTCTTCACGTTCCCGAGCTTCTCGTTCCCTTTGCCGAGCATGTCGTGCCTGTCGAGCCTGGCTCTCCGCTTGGCGGATCCTGTCCCTCTTCTCCGCATCCGGCGTGTAGTCGATGAACGGGCTATCCTTCAGGATGTCCCAACAATGGGCGAACTTCCACTCCGTCGACGCCGGCCTCCCCCAACTGCGTCATACAGTAGGATGGCATTGTCCATCTATCAAAATGAAATAGGTACTCAACAAAAGTAGCTACGGGTTCCGGCATTGTACAAAATTGAACATCAAAAACTTACGGAACCCATTTGTGCCAAGCATCCGGCGAACTTGTTAATTTCCGCCACGATGCATTGCCATCTATGGCGGAGGGACTCCTCAGTGCGGACAACTTCCGAGTTAGCATTGAACACTTGACCGATCCGGCCCCAAAATGAAGCACGGTGGTAGCTTCCGGTCTGAGGATCAACCGGGGTGGACAACCACGCATTGCACAACACCTTATCATCGCCGACGGAGTACATCGGCCCTCTCGCAACGGCCTACGGGTTCATCAAATCCCTACATTACGCATCCTACTTGTTTCTAAAATGTACATTGGTGGAAGGAGGCGCAAACCTGCGGAAGCGCTGCCACTGTTTCGTTGGACGCGCGGCGGCGGAACTGCCCGCAGAGCCGTTGCAAAGAGCCGCCGCCACCGACCGAGAAGACGGCGCCGTGGCATCCGGCCCGTGGCAGCTGCCAATCTCCTCCTCCTCCGCGAACGCATGCCAGTACAGCTCGGTCGTGGATTCGCTGCCGGAGCCGGCCATTGTCGAAGCTGCGGACGGAGCAGAGTGACAGTGGAGTGGAGTGGAAAGGGGATCGAAGGAGAGTGAGAGCTAGGGTTCCGACCGGGGTGGGAATTTTGTGGATATATGTGGGGTCGTATTGGGCCGCGTCCGGGCGCGTCCGGACCGCCCCAAACCCTCCCCACATATGGGCTGGGTTTGGGGTGTGCCGGACCGCCCGGGCGTTTCGGATGGCTTTGGGGACCTCCTTTGGGTGGTGGTTTTCAGCCCAAACCGCGTCCGGGCTGTCCGCCCAGACGTTTGGGCGGCCTTTGGGGGCTCCGCTTGGAGATGCTCTTACCCCAAACCCAGCCCAAACGTCCGGGCGGACAGCCCGGATGGCCTTTGGGCCAAAAACGTACACCCAACCGCGGTCCCCAAACCGGCCCCAAACGACCGGGTGGTCCGGCACACCCCAAACCCAGCCCAAATGTGGGGCGGGTTTGGGGCGGCCCGGACGCGTCCTCCCTCAGTCGCTGACATCGCGGACCCACTTTGGGACGCTGACCGTCGCCGCTGAACGGCCGACCGTCGCCGCTGACTTCCGCCGCGTGGCTCCTCCGTCCCACTAAATACCCCACCGACCAAACCCTAACCTCACTCCACCCCGCACTCGCCAGTCTCCTCGCCTACTCCGCTCGCCGGCGCAATGTCTTCATCCTCCATCGACAGGAGCTCGGAGGAGGAGCGGAGCGACGCGGCGACGCCGCGCCGCTCACCGCAGCCGGTAGACGCGGAGGAGGAGGCCTTCCGCATCGCCTGTGAGCGATCCTTGAAGGATTGCGCCAGATCCAGCGCGGCGGCGCCGCCTAGCGGTGGTCAGTGCAGCCGCTGGTCCGAGCTTGCGCCGGCGTCTGCGCGGCGACGTGCACAGCCGGTGCAGTCATTTGCGGCTTCATCGGCTCCGGCGCCACGCTCCCATCCGGTAAGATCTGCACCTCCTCATCTCCGCCGCCGCCGCCCCCACCGTCCCCCCCGTCCAAGCTCCAGCTGGGTGGAAGATCCTGCTGGACGGGGCCGGCGGATGGCGGCTTCTTCCAAAGACCCCACCGTCTTCGAAGAGGATGCGCACGCCGGAGACGGAGGGGAAGGCCTTCCGGCAGCTCCGCAAGGCGGACCCCGATGCAGCAGAGCGGGCTTTGCATGCCGCGGCGAAAGAGCCGCTGCGTTGGCCGTCTTGGAGCGGTCGTACACGACCGCGGAGACGGACGCCAGGCGCCTCCGCTGCAAGAACAAGGCGATGCTAGACGCCGCCATCGCCGAATCAAAGAAGGAGGTGGCGAAGAGCGACCGCGCGGCCAGGCTCGCGGAGGAGCAGACCCGCGCCGTCGTCGCCGCTCGCTCCAACATCGGCGGCTCCTCCAACGCCGACCCGTACGCGGCCTTCGAGCTGCTGCGCCGCTGATACCCAATGATTATCTGCGTGAAAAGTAAATGGGTTAGGTTGAGACTCCAAGTGCAGAGTGTATGTAGTAGTGGAAGACATTTTCCCCACGAGGGGTGACTCGAGGGTTTAATATCGAACTCTCGGGGAACCAGTATTTCAGGTGTTATCTCCTTATCCTTCTCTTGAGAACCTGCAACAAAATAAATTGTTTTGTGCCCTCAACCTCACCAAGTGGTTGTCAAGCACAAGGTGTGAGAATGATAATAAAATAAATGCAATGCAAACAATAGTAAATATGCAATGATGGTAAAATAAATATGCAAGGATGATGGTAGTAATGATAAATGATATTTTTGGGTTTTTTATGATGAATGCAAGATGTAAAAGTGTTTTTGTATTTTCGGATTTAATAATGGCAGCAAACAAAAGTGGTGATAAAAGTGTTGGAAAGGTGTTTCTTATGATTAAAAATGGACCGGGGTTCATGGTTTCACAAATGCACTCTCTCTTGATAACGTGGTAGACAATGGAACACTAAAATTAACATGTAAGATGGCAAGACATGGTTTGACAAGTTATTAATAATATGGGCATCACGTCCTAACATAGAGATCTCAAGTATAAGTTGTTCTCTCTCTTATGCTCCACCAAGATGCGAACTAAATCATAACACCTTAGTAATTAAGATAAATCAGAGCATAGCAATAAGTTCAATGACATGAAGTTAAAATAAGAACATGCTAGATCTAGTCATGGAGATAGTGGCCAAGGTCACATCCACTCTCCGGTAGCATGGTATTTTTGTTTATCCCTAGTGAGGCAACAAAGTAAGGTAGAAAACCCAAGTGGATCGCAGAACTATCTCTCACGTTCACTGCACTAGCCACCCCCCGTTACTCCAACTAATGCACACGTTCCCCCTCACATGCTCTCATAAACATGCTTGATCATGACAAGTAAATAAGAACGGGGTACATAATATGCATCTACTTTCATAACTGAAACAAAACCATTGCAATCTCAAACATGTATTAACTCATAATAAAGATCCACCACAAAGGAATTACATAGATGACCGTAATCATGTTCAGCAGCTCATACGGTACTAATTAGTGAAGCTCATAGAGAGGAGAGATACATAAGTTACTTCCACAAACCCATAGTCCAGGGGTGGACTACTCCCTCTTCATCATGGTGTCGGTGGAGATGTTGTTGGAGGGGAAGGAGACCACACCGGCAGCGCCCCGCCGGAGTTTTCCCCCTCCAATCTTCAGCTCCAGGTCTCTGTTTCGTGGTTTCTCTGTTTCGGCGGCGCTCCCTTTCGCGAAAGCCCTGGGGGGTCTATATATAGTCGTTTTTAGGTCAAGACGAAGCTTCGGGAAGAAAGATCGACGGCAGCGGAGGCCCGAGGGCCAGGATGGGGGACCCCGCGGTCAGGGAATCTGGCCGCGTGGGCCCACCCCTTTTGGCCTTCTGGTCTCCGTTTCTTCGATTCCTTTGCGCCTACGTTTCGTTCCTTCCAAAAAATGATCCCCGTAAAGTTTCAGGTCATTTGGACGTCGTTTGGGTCCCTGAAACATCAAAATATAGAAAAAGGGGTTTTCTGACAGCGCAGGGTTAATTCCAGAAAAATGGGGAAGTTGTTAATTATCCCCAAAACTCAATATAAATCATGAATATAACCCTTATATGATGCAAATAACATGGAATAACATGTAATAAAATGTAAAGTTCATGTATGCATTTTACATGCATCAACATCCCCAAGCTTAACCCATGCTCGTCCCGAGTATGAAGGTGATAAAACTAACATGGACTTTGCATTTTAATACTATCAATGGATATCAAAGGTGATTACTATTGCTACATAGAGTCAAATGATTCATTCTTCAAAGGAATAACAATATGCAAGATAAATTATGAAGTGATATCAAATACTCAATGTAAAGATGTTCAATGATAAATTCACAAAGTGTAACATAGAAGAAAGTACTATGGACCAAATGTATGCATAATGAAAAGTAAAAACATCCTATGGTGGTCATAGAGTACTTCTTATGAAAACTGAATATAAAAGGTGGACACTTTGGATAGATAAATAAGTAGAGGTAAAGCATGAATAAGTTTCATCTAACTTCCAAACACTTCTACTTAAGTTAATGCTTGCAATGTGGTAGTCATTGGTGTGGAGCTCTCATTACCCCTATCATAGCATCTTGAATGATTAATGTTTAAAGTGAAAGCAAATATGAGTGGTGTGCTTGACAATGTATTGGTTGAATGTCTCATGTCCCTTGAATACAAGTACCTACACCATGTGTTACTCACTTTGGTCCACAAAGTAAATTCAAATAAAGGTCATTGCAAGTAATAATAGTATCATCAAGAACTGCACTGGGGTACCTCTTGCCCCTTGACATGAACAAGCCCATGTCAAAACAACAAGACAAACAGACAATGAACAATCTCAGCACTCTTTTATTTACTATGGGTATAGCTTTTTATTATGAGGTGCATCACTGAATGAACATTATGGTTATGCTGTAAATTTCCACCATGAATGATGCATGGCTTAGATTAGCGGCCCAGGCATTTCTCTAACCATTTATACAAACTCTTTGAACTTACTAAGTATCCACATTCATTTCACCCATGATAGGCATCCATAAACAAAAGTACATGACATCAACTAAATATAAATAAGTGCAATGTTGAAAGCTTGCCATGTGACAGCACATATGGGCTAACTCCCAACCAAAACAATTGTCAAGCCCACAACTTCATAATTTTAATCACAATGGTTCATGCTTATTAAATGCAATAAAAGTAAATTGTGCATCAAGTTCGTGAGAGCTTTTAACCAATTTTTCCCATGACAATCAATAACATAAGCATTTAAATTCAGAAATGTAGATAACACAATATAACATGATAAACATACTTGGAATAGCATAAAGCTAATAGGTAGATATGGTGGACTCACTGGAAAAACTTTGGTTGAAGGTGTTGGGAAACAAGCTTTTTACTTGTTGTAATTTTTGGGCTAGCAATAGGGAGAAAGTTGACCATCTAAATGCATGCATAAGTGTCCATAGAACTAATCAATCCATGTTAAACCAAGTAAAGTTAAAATTCAACATCTAAACATGGTAAAAGATAGCTCTTGACAACACACTTGCAAATTAACATTCATTCAAAGCACATGAATTATGCAACTATATGTATCTTTTAAAATCAACTCAAACATCCCTATCCCAATATATTTAATAGCATCCAACATAATTCAACCCAAACTTCCAGTAGCTCTCTCATATATAAATGATAGTGGTGGTCTTATAAAAATCAAACCGAAATAACAAAAGCAAAAAAAACAGACGCTCCAAGTTTATACGATAAAGTGCTTTGATCGAAAAACAGAAGTTAGACGTGTGCAAACCGAGAGTGTGTTGGTCTAGTGGGGTTGTCTTGACATCCCCAAGCTTATGGTCTTCACCATCCTTGGATAGCTCTTGGTGCAGCTCCTCTAATCCCTGTGAAAAAACTTCAAAACACCGTTTCTCCCATTTCTTTTCTGTGGGGTGATATTAGTAGTGATAAACAAATAGGTTCCTTGCTGCATAAAATCCTTAGGCAAAAATTCATATGAATGTCCAGAGAGTATATAATGTTGTATGCCTACTCATAAACTCAATTGAATCAAAAAGATTCAAGCAAAAAGCTCAAAGAATGCATCAAACAATATCAAGACAGAATCTGTCCAGAAAAACAGCAGCAGCAAAACGCATTTTTCTACCCTACTTAAACTCGTCAGAAAAATCTGCAAAAATCACGTATACAGAGGATGAAAAGTTGAAGCTACAGTTCAAATTACAGCTCAATCGGAGTTACAGATAAAAAATGAAAAATCAAACCGTGCACAGACTTCGTGCAGGCAGAAAACTCTCCGAAAATGAATAGCAACTTTTCAAACCCAAAATAGGTAAAACTTGGTTCTTTATTAAAAATCCAGAAACAAAACTAACAAACTACTCTCTTGTTACAGCAAGAGGACTCAAAGAAAATCTCAAACAAAAACAACCGGGTTGCCTCCCGTAAAGCGCTTTCTTTATAGCCATATAGCTAGGCTTACTTACTTGATAATCAAAGGGGACGTAGCTCATGAGGGAGCTTGAACCTTGGTGTGTCCCTCTTCCTTGGGAAGTGTTCCATGCTCTTCTTGTGTGGAAACTGAAACTTCACATTCCCTTCCTTTGAATCAATAATGGCACCTGTAGTACGAAGAAAAGGTCTTCCCAAAATAATAGGACTAGAGGTTTTATTCCCCATGTCCATGATTAGAAAATCAACAGGCACAAAAGTCATGTGTAACTCTACCATAACATCACTTACTTTTCCTAGAGCATGTCTAATGGAATCATCAGCAAGTGCAAGTTCAATAGAGCATTTCTCAATATTTTTAAGTTCAAGGACTTCATATAGTTCTTTAGATAATATAGAGACACTAGATCCTAGATCAAGTATAGCATGGTGTGTCTCTTTTCCAATGGTTACTAGTACTTTGGGATCCATATATCCCCAAGCTTAGGTGGTATCATAGCTTCTTGATTGTACCTAGCAATCTTTTCTTTTAAGACATGATTAGCAATATAGGAACCAAAACCAGCCTGGTTAATATTAACAGAAGGATCACTTGCAAATTTTTGTAAGATAGAAATTAATTCATGCAAGCTACACTTCTCTAAATCAACAAATGGTTCCTTAACTTCACTAAGCATTTTAACTTCCTCAACTTTTTTCTTTTTGAGATATAATGATGTTCTTTAATGAGGAAACTTCCTTAGTGAGTTGATCTACTCTTTCAAACAAAATATCATGTTTTTCGAATTTGGATATGAACTCCTTATTGAGCTCCTTTTGAGTAGATATAAATGATCTAATGGTGTTTTCCAAATCACTAGAAACATTACTACTAGTGGTATATTTGTTTGGAACATATGGGGGCTTATTATAAGAGTTATAATTGTTGTTACCATACCCATTATTACCATAGTTCCTAATGAAGTTGACATCAACATTTTCAGGATTATTACCAACTAGTTCTTGCAAAGGCATATTTTCAAAATTTTGTTTATTAATAAAAGCAAGAATGGTGTCCATTTTAGATGACAAATCATTTGTTTCTTCTATAGAGTTCACTTTCTTAGATGAACTAGGTGCTCTATCAGTATGCCATTGACTATAATTTTGCAAGATACTTTCCAAAATGTTCTTAGCTTCTAATATAGTTTTTCCCATGAAAGCACCTCCAGCAGCTGAATCAAGTATATTTCTAGACATGTAATTTAGACCATTGTAAAAAGAGTGTAAAATGGTCCATTCATTAACCCCATGTGATGGACAAGTTCTAAGCATGAGTTTAATCCTATCCCAAGCCATGGCAACATGTTCATTTTCATTTTGCCTAAAAGAGAGGATATTGTTTCTATTTTGCAGTATTTTAACAGGGGGATAATATTTCTTAATGAAAGCTTCTTTTAAATCATCCCAAGAATTAATACTACCAGTAGGTAATGAATGTAGCCACTCTTTAGCTTTTCCTCTAAGTGAGAAAGGAAATAACTTCAGTTTTAAGACATTACTTTCAACATTTTTAAACTTTTGCATGTCACAGATTTCAATAAAATCATGAAGATGCATAGAGGCATCCTCAACAGCACTACCACCAAATTGTTCCCTAGTTATCAAGTTTAACAAACTAGGACTAACTTCATAGCTCTCAGCAGTAATCTCAGGTGTGGTGATAGGCTTAGCAATAAATTGATCATTAGGAGTGTTTGTGTAGTCACACAATTTAGTTCTATCTCCCATTTTAACAAGTTTTTATGTGTTTTTAATTTTTTATGCAAAACTGAAAGTAAAATGACACTAATGCAACTCGAAATAACAAATGCAACACAAAAATGCAAAACTGAATATAAAAATGCAAACCGAAATATAAAGATGATATGCAAGACAAGAACAAAACAAAATAAAATGATTGTAGGTAAAGATGGATAAGATGATGCTCACGTAGGTGCAACCTCCCCAAGCTTAGGTTGTTACACAAGTTGGTGATGAAGTTGACTTGATGTGAGTGATCCTTGGATAAACCTTTCAGCTATGGTTCCCCGGCAACGGCGCCAGAAAATGTCTTGATACCGAATGATTACCTGCGTGAAAAGTAAATGGGTTAGGTTGAGACTCCAAGTGCAGAGTGTATGTAGTAGTGGAAGACAATTTTCCCCACGAGGGGTGACTCGAGGGTTTAATATCGAACTCTCGGGGAACCAGTATTTCAGGTGTTATCTCCTTATCCTTCTCTTGAGAACCTGCAACAAAATAAATTGTTTTGTGCCCTCAACCTCACCAAGTGGTTGTCAAGCACAAGGTGTGAGAATGATAATAAAATAAATGCAATGCAAACAATAGTAAATATGCAATGATGGTAAATAAATATGCAAGGATGATGGTAGTAATGATAAATGATATTTTTGGGTTTTTTATGATGAATGCAAGATGTAAAAGTGTTTTTGTATTTTCGGATTTAATAATGGCAGCAAACAAAAGTGGTGATAAAAGTGTTGGAAAGGTGTTTCTTATGATTAAAAATGGACCGGGGTTCATGGTTTCACAAATGCACTCTCTCTTGATAACGTGGTAGACAATGGAACACTAAAATTAACATGTAAGATGGCAAGACATGGTTTGACAAGTTATTAATAATATGGGCATCACGTCCTAACATAGAGATCTCAGTATAAGTTGTTCTCTCTCTTATGCTCCACCAAGATGCGAACTAAATCATAACACCTTAGTAATTAAGATAAATCAGAGCATAGCAATAAGTTCAATGACATGAAGTTAAAATAAGAACATGCTAGATCTAGTCATGGAGATAGTGGCCCAGGTCACATCCACTCTCCGGTAGCATGGTATTTTTGTTTATCCCTAGTGAGGCAACAAAGTAAGGTAGAAAACCCAAGTGGATCGCAGAACTATCTTTCACGTTCACGTTCACTGCACTAGCCACCCCCCGTTACTCCAACTAATGCACACGTTCCCCCTCACATGCTCTCATAAACATGCTTGATCATGACAAGTAAATAAGAACGGGGTACATAATATGCATCTACTTTCATAACTGAAACAAAACCATTGCAATCTCAAACATGTATTAACTCATAATAAAGATCCACCACAAAGGAATTACATAGATGACCGTAATCATGTTCAGCAGCTCATACGGTACTAATTAGTAGCTCATAGAGAGGAGAGATACATAAGTTACTTCCACAAACCCATAGTCCAGGGGTGGACTACTCCCTCTTCATCATGGTGTCGGTGGAGATGTTGTTGGAGGGGAAGGAGACCACACCGGCAGCGCCCCGTCGGAGTTTTCCCCCTCCAATTTTCAGCTCCAGATCTCTGTTTCGTGGCTTCTCTGTTTCGGCGGCGCTCCCTTTCGCGAAAGCCCTGGGGGGGGGGGTCTATATATAGTCGTTTTTAGGTCAAGACGAAGCTTCGGGAAGAAAGATCGATGGCAGCGGAGGCCCGAGGGCCAGTATGGGGGACCCCACGCGGTCAGGGAATCTGGCTGCGTGGGCCCACCCCTTTTGGCCTTCTGGTCTCCGTTTCTTCGATTCCTTTACGTCTACGTTTCGTTCCTTCCAAAAAAAATGATCCCCGTAAAGTTTCAGGTCATTTGGACATCGTTTGGGTCCCTGAAACATCAAAATATAGAAAAAAGGGTTTTCTGACAGCGCAGGGTTAATTCCAGAAAAATGGGGAAGTTGTTAATTATCCCCAAAACTCAATATAAATCATGAATATAACCCTTATATGATGCAAATAACATGGAATAACATGGAATAAAATGTAAAGTTCATGTATGCATTTTACATGCATCAGCCGCCACCGCCCCTCCGGTGATGACAAGGGGAAGGGGCCGGCGTCAAAGCAGTGAAGCGCCGCCGATGAAGGTGAAGGGACCGGCAGGCACAAAGGATGGCGGCGCCGCCGGTTTGCCCTCTTTTGTTAATTTGTCTATATAGTTAAGTAGTTTGTCTGTAATCCGAACTGAGCTCGGATCGATCGAACATCTTATGCAATCCGTACTACATTTGAGCTCTCATGATCTACGTTCTTCTTTACGTTGCATGGCTAGTATGGTTTTGAGGGTGCGGATATGGGGGGCATGGTTGTAGGAGGCCTTTTTTTAGGTTAGCCCGGACAGTGTCCGCGGACACTTTGGGGACTAATTTTGGCAACTCCGCTTGGAGATGCTCTTAGTAAAAAGAGCTCCCGAACCTGAGAGAAGTCCCGCGCGCATTTTCTCTCCTTCGCTAGTGCCCACCGGCGTCTGAAAAAAGCCTGCCGGCAACACAGACGTGCTATGGCAGGCTAGCAGCCTTGCACGAAGCATCTCGGTCGATTCCTTATCAAAATCGCATGACCCTCTCAAGATAAGGTGCTAGGTAGGAGTAGACTAGTATTTTCTGAGCGTGACCAGCATAGATAAAGCTCCCTATGTAGTACTAAGTACTACATTTGTGCAGCCTGTACTAGTACTAGTGTACTGGCGTACCAAAGAGTCGTAGAGATACAAAATAGGGTGTCCACAAACCACAACACCATGATGTTAAACTTTTTACGTGAATGTTTACTTGGATACCAATTACCAGATTTCTAAACAAAGCTACCAGATTGATTTAACACACCTATCCGATTTTAGATCAATTATTAGATTTTTAATTCAATTACCAGGTTGATTGGACACACCTACCAGTTTTCCATGATCAATTACCAGATTTTTATTTGCAGCTACCAGATTGATTTGACACATCCATTTGGTTTTTCAAGATCAATTACCAAATTTTTTTATGCAGCTATCAGATTAATTGACACGACTATCCGGTTATTTGAGATCAATTATCGGATTCTTTAAATGCAGCTACCAGATTAATTTGACACGACTATCAGGTTTTTATGATCAGTTACCAGATTTTTAAATGCAGCTATCATATTGATTTGACACACTATCAGGATTTTCATGATCAACAGCCAAATTTTTAAATATAGCTACCAGGTTAATATAATACACCTACATGTTTTATAGAGCAAATTAAAAGATTTTTTACTCCAGCTGCTAGGTTTTTTGTACAACTTTCGGATTTTATGAAAGCAATTTCCATGTTCTTTAATGTAGCTATCAAGCTCGAAAAATTTATTTTGGTACGAGAGTAGACTTTTGGTTGTTGGCAAGGCTTTGCCTTCGCCGGGATTGTAACACCTCTAAAAACTTCTCCTTATTTAATATAATGGCAA
Organism: Poa pratensis; assembly: GCA_947311845.1. Lineage (NCBI taxonomy): Eukaryota > Viridiplantae > Streptophyta > Magnoliopsida > Poales > Poaceae > Poa > Poa pratensis. The sequence continues at coordinate 27,366,978 of CAMZMU010000058.1, read as the reverse complement.
GTCTTTTGCCTCGTTTCAAAAAAAAAACTCGAAAAATAGGCGCCAAATTTCTTTAATGCAACAAAAAAGTTATTTTGGTACCACAACTAATATTCTTGAAATAAATTACCAGTTTTTTGCAGCTATCTGACTATTTCGTCATCGGGTTTTCCTATTTGTACAACATATATATGCGTACATTCACGGTGCAAAAGGTACTGCGTAAAAGTTGCTAAGAGAGAACTAAAAAGCATTTTGCAGGCTTGTTAATATTTTTGATCGTTATGAAAATCGTAGGCATAACCTACGGTACTACCTGGTAGTCTATGATCTCACATGCTATCAGCCTGTGCACCCGTACGGGTCTCTACACAAGCTGATGCATGCCTAGCGACTGTAGCAGATGGAGGTTCTGAGGCATCAAAACTGTAGAAAGATGGGTTGTTCCACGACGTACTGTTGAGCAACACACTGTATCAGTTGGTTTCAAAAAACACATTGTACAAAGTTAGTCCTGCACCCCTGCACTGCAGCGTCGCAGCCCAAAAGCCAAACAGACGCGCAAGCCGGCACTACAGCTAGCGTTGCAGCCAAAGGGTCCGACGCCCGTTGCGGACGCCCCACGGAAACAACGTGCGTGCGGCGCTTCCGTGTAGATTTTTCCTAGTTTGATCATGTATCTATCTTAACAAGAACAGTAAGCGTCTGCAGTAACATTGATGCACCTCCAAAACAAACCCCGCCTGTCAAACACAACTGTGTAAAAAGTATCTGTCTAGTGTGTTGTAACTTGCTTGTATCTAGAAACATTGTGGAGCAGACTGCCAGATTGGTAATGCAGTACGCAGAATACTACCAGTTCAGAAATGCCTCCTTCCCTGATACTGCTACTACTATCGGAGTGCACCCAAGTACTTTGCATAATTTCACAATGTAACATCACCAAAACAACACGAAATAGTTTATATTAGCCGTCATTCAGATAGCAGCAACTGCAGGCGAACTCTCCACATGATAAGTTACATATAGATTCAGCAATAGAGCAGCTACTAGAAGCAGAACCAGTCCACCATAACTCTTCAACAAAATGAAGCTACGTCTAGTCTTCAGAGCACAATTGCCAACACTCAAAATGACTGCCTGGACTGGATACTCAACACAACACAACACAACACAACACAACATCGCCTAATCTTCAGGGAAGGCCTCGAAAGGATCATCAACTGACAAATCTGATCCCGCTTGGAGGCTCCAAGAACCACCTCCTATAGGATAGCAGCTGGTCTTCAATTGCACGTTGCAGTTCCTGCTAGCCCAATTAGCAGAATAAAGAACCCCCACTCCGGTAACCACCACTTGCCTCTCGGCGTAAGTTAGATAATTTTTCATCACAATGAACATCCTCTCCAGCTTCCGCGCATTCTTCGCGATGGACGTGAGGAAATCGAACTCGTTATGATTCCCTTGTACCTCATGGAGAGCAAGAATCTTGAGGTGCGACTGGACACACTCAGTAGGACTTGTCTTCTGCAAGATCTTCAGACTAAGGTTGCTAGTGGGTTCACGATGTACCAGAGACTGCAATTGAAATCAGCAAACAGTTCAGCTGCACATAGTGGATATTATGCAGCAGCAATCTTATGCAATATAGATGATCTGAATGCCAATGGAAGGGCAGCGCGAGGGGGTGTTACCTCGACAATCAAAGTCTCCACGCTAGGAAAGCATCTCAGGAAGCTGGGGAGCATCTTCACTTCATTGCGGACTCCAAACTGAAGTTGCACAGCCAACATCTGGACGCTTGACACAGTGGTGTGTGTGCTCACCTTTGTCCCAGCCTTCAATGCATCAAAAGAGCACAAATCAATCACACACACACAATTGGCATGAAATTGGGAAAAGGTTAATTGCTCGGTCACCATACCAGCCTACCATATACTACCTCCGTTTTAAGGAATAAGGTGCACGCGCATTCCAAAGCAAAGTTTGGCCGAATAAATAGAGCAACTAAAACTTGATTATATTGTGTAAAATTAGTAACGTTGGATTCGTATTGAAACATACTTTCCAATGATGCTAATTTTGTACCAACGTTCTTTATATATTTAGAGTAAATCTTAGTCAAACAAAAAACACGCAAAACGAGGCCGCCTTATTCCTTGAAACGGAGATAGTAGTCATTATAGGGTGATTGACCGGGTACTCGGCCTTTTGCTCTATTCATCTATTCAAATAGCAGACCATTTTGGATGATCTATTGGTTACCAACTTACTATGTAAATGGAGGAGTTCACAACTTACCATGCAGGGGCAAACAAGCACTAACTCTAGGACAAAATATGAATGTTGTACTCCCTCCGATCCAAAATAAGTGTCGCCCACTTAGTACAAAGTTTGTACTAGCTTAGTACAAAATGGGCGACACTTATTATTGATCGGAGGGATTATATTATTAATATCTGAAAGATACATTACTAGCATTGCCATATCAAATACAAACTAAAAAATGATTAAATGTAAGTACAAAATGTATATAATTTTGGATTCTTAGAAAATAGATACTCCCTCCGACCCAAATTAATTGACTCACACTTGTCTAGATACGGATGTATTTAGACATGTTTTAGTGCTAGATACATCCATATGTAGACAAATTTGTGTCAATTAATTTGGGTCGGAGGGAGTACTAAATCATTAAAATAAAGTGCAACAAAACTAATATTTGGAGTTCAAATATCTTCAATAATTAAAATTATACAGAGAAACATAAAACTCGGAGGAAAAGAAAATGATTTGCAATGTTAGGATAGTGTGATGATAGGATGCCTTTTTGACACCCTCACTATATATTCACTGGTACTAAAGAACTATGAATACGAAAAATAAGATAAACTATTCATCAGTAACGCATATGCAGATAATGTATGCTACTTAGAAGCACACACAGATTATATTTAATTTTGTTTGCTTTAAGCACTTCACGAGAATAGGTAAAGCGATAGTATAAAAAAACTAGATTGCCTTCGAGGAACTAGGCAACTTTGCATTGGTAGAAGAAGTTATCATCGCAATGTATATATGTTCTGTACATTTTAGCAACTATATTGTGCATCTTGTGGAAGACAAGATAAGTCATGTGGTCTTAGGGAAATCATAAGTGAATCCCTTATACATGGAACGCGATAACTAAATCCAGTTAAAAATATGTGTGTTTTTAAGTGATGTATAATGCTATAAACAGAGTGACCGTATGATAAAGTTACCGTTGATCAATAAATCATCTTACCTCATAAGAGACAAGTAGAGTACATTATAAGGGCTCTTACATATGTACATTCTAACAGAATCAAAATGATTATACTGTTTGGTTGTATACTAGAGGTTTAAAAGTAAGAACACATTAGTTTGATTCTAGTAATGGATAACTGGATATCAATGATGCAAATTTTCAACTGGGACGAATGAGTAAGATGGATCAAAACTTGAGCCAAAAATAATCAATCATGTAACTGTAAGCCACGATCAGGAAGCACTGACTTATAACTGCATATCAGCAACAAATGCATGTCAAATTGGACATGACAAGTTTCAACCATCAATCCATATCATCCAAAAGCAAAAGTACAATTACCAATGCTCTAAATCCTTAAGGGGCAGCCATGCATACTCGCCTTGTACAGTTATACTCGACCCGCTCACTGATTCCCGAGTAATTGTCCGGAATTTTATCTTGACCGGTTAATTGCTCGTTTTTGCTAATCTTACAAGTGACGCACCTACTATGAATACTGAGTTTTACGGGCGGACATGGCGATGCACGTACCTTGATGATGGTGTTGCCGATCTGCAGCATGTGCACTCCTGGCTCCAGGTATCCCAGCACGCGCAGCTTAGGGGCATGCCAATCTTGACTGTAGTGGTCGTTTGGTTCACGCGGTGGCGCTCGATCCAATTTCTCCAGAGGAAGAGACGCTCCAGGCTTGGGGCGTCCACCACGGCGACCTCCTCCAGGATGGACAAGCAGAACTGCGCGGACCGTAGGCTGTGGTTGGTGAGACGAGCGCGCAACGGGGTCACGCTTCCGTGACCGTGAGGATATAAAACACGGGGCTGACAGCGAGCACGAACTCCAGGTCTTTGTCCTCCATGGCGACGCAGCCAAGGACAAGCTGATGAAGGTTGGGGAAGCCAACGCCGCGCGGGAGGGCGGCGGTGTCCGGGAACACCCAGGTGCCGATGCAGAGCCGGCAGAGGAGGCGCAGCTGAAGAGTGAGGAAGGGAGGCGCAGGCCACGGAGGGGCCAGGGGCGATTGACGAAGACGAGCTCGTCGACGCCCTTGGTGGCATGGAGCTGGAACCAGCGGGCGAGCAGTCGGCGGTCGGCGCCATCCATGAAGCTGCAGGTGAGGCTGGCGAAGGCGAAGGGCCCAGGATGTGACTCGAGGACGGCGGAGACGGCGTCGGTGACGGCGCGCGAGGCGGCGCCGGCGCGGGCGGGCCGACGCTGCCGGTCGCCCCCGGGGAGGAGGTGGGTGTCGACGAGGACCGTCGGGGCGGAGCGCCAGAGGCCGCGCCAGCGCGAGGAGAGCACGGTGGTGCGCGCGCCGTCCTTGGCGGGGAGGAGGGAGACCACACGGCGGAGGAGATCAGCAGGGAGGCGGCTGACGCGGTCGGTCTTGTCGGCGGCGGCGGCGGCGCAGCGGAGGGAGGGGGATGTGGAGACGGGCGGCTTGGGGAGGAAGGCGTAGAGGAACTGGAGCAGCACTTCGTCGCCCGGGCTCACCATCTCCGGTGCCAGCCCGTGCAGCATCGTCGGAGGCTCCGTCGTGTCCTCCCCGACGGGGTAGGTGGTGGGGCTTGACATGGCTACCGTGGCCGCCGCACAGCACGCGGAGGAGGGGGAGAAGGAGTGTTTAGGGCGGACGGCGAAAGGGGTGCCAAAGGCCAGAGGGCTAAATTGTCGGGTCAAGGGGATACTGTCATTTTTGCACCGACGAAAATACAATTTATTTGAAGTTGATATTTTACACGCGCGTCATTGTTTACATCTAGAATTTTATTTGAAATTTTCTAAAATTTTAAAATGCCATTTAAAACGAACTAAGTGTAGCTCTGGCTACAAAACTCCACTCCCGGGAGTACTTTGGCTATAAGGGCACAAACATTGGGATCTTCGGATCGTCAAGGAGCTTCATCGGCAGTTCATCTTTCTTCTTCGTCTCCGGGACGGATGTGGTCTTCTTGACCCGTTCGGCGACTTCCCGTCCGCAACCAACAACGTCATGCCGCCTCAGGGAGGAGCGGCAGCGGCGGCGCGCCGTCGACACGGTCTGGACGTTGAAGATGAAGGGCTTCTCAAGGATTTCGTTGTAATTTTCGTTTTTCTTGGGATGCTTTATATTGTTCGTTGCTTATTTTAATGTCAGTATCCTATTCGAAAAAAAAAACATTGCAGGCGCTAAAGGCAAACCCTAGGATGGAATTCGGAAATTTTATTATTTGCTAAAGAGGATAGGTAAATAATTATTATCCTGAAAATAATCTATTGGATATTGCAACATTTCGAACAGATAGGATACACACGTGTAGAGTAGCCTCTCGGATGTTTTGGAGAAATTTCCAAGAAAAGCGAATTATGGATGCTTTGGAAAGTGGAATATTGGATTTCAGTTCCCAATATTTGAAACTAGGACTTCAGGGATAAAACCCTAATGAAGGAGATTGTCCGACAAGTGGGAACCGGGACATATCACTTGGATTTAGAGAGAGGATATCATGATACCATCATCATTCATCAAACTTGAAAGGATCGGTATGACACCTAGAGGGGGGTGAATAGGTGCTACTTCAATTTTAGTTCTTTTTCAAATTAGGCTTGACACAAAAGGTAAATTCTCTAGATATGCAACTACGGTGAATTTACCTATATGACAAGCTAGCAACTAAGCACGATACAACAAGTAAAGACGGTAAACAAGGATAGAGGTAACCGAGGTCAAAGCACGCGGAGACACGGATGTAATCCCGAGTTCCTCCTTTTTAGGGGAGTACGTCTCGTTGGAGAGGTGTGAACCAACACAATGGTTCAACGGCCACAAAGGCCTCACCCTCTTCTCCGGTGAACCGCACCACAAAGGTTTGGTTCACTTCAACTATCGGAAACCTTCGAGGCGGAGTCCGGAGCCTTTACAACAACGATTTGGGGCACAACCCACAAAGGATTGGGGGCTCCCAAGCAGCTACAATCTGTCACAAAGACAATCAAGTGAGTACAATAGGGGGCTAGGTTTTCCTAGTGGAAACCCTAGCTAATGGTCCCTCAAGTGAATGAGGGGGAAATGAAGAACGGCTTGGTGAAGATGTAGATCCGGGGCTTCTCCTTCAATCCTCCAAGTATCAACGAGTTTGGACGGAGGGATTGAGAGAACTAGCAAAGCTTGAGCTTGTGGTAATGGTGGTCTTCAATATTTGTCAAGCCACCTTTCCAAAGGAAGGAGAAGGGGTATTTGTACCCTCTCCAAAAAATGCCCGTTGAAGAAGCGCAGGAAAAATCAGCCGCCGGAGAGCCGGCCGAGGGGCCGGCCAAAGCCGGGCTGGTGGCCGGCGGCCGGCCGAGGGACCGGCTAAGGCCGGGCTGGGAGCCGGTGCAGACGCTGAGGAGACCGGCCAGGAGGCCGGCCAAAAGCCGGCCTGAGAGCCGGCCTAGCGGCGGACGCAGCCGGCCAGGAAGCCAGTTTTGGCCGGCCTGGGCACCGGCAGGGCAGCAGAGGGCGCCGGCCAGGAGGCCGGCCAAAGCCGGCCTGAGAGCTGGCCGACACACTGTGCCCCTTTTCCTTCGCACCCTCCTTCCTGACAATCGGCAGAACTTCCTTTTTGCGTAGAGAGACACACTAATATTCTTTTGAGTCATACACTCATATTTCCTGAAAATACTTAGTGGTAAGTTAAATACTTCCGAGTATTGTGGTCAAACATCAAAACAAGATTAACGGACTATGTCCTTTCAATCTCCCCCTTTTTGATGTTTGATGACAATACAAGGATTTGCAAAAAGGATATCTCACTTAAGCATGGCACAATATTTTTAAGAGAAGCTCCCCCTCAAACTTATACACCAACAAGGTATACAAGTAAAAACATGCTCAAATGATAATAAAGACAAGCATAATATAGATACTATGTGAGTAAAAGATATGCGATATTCTCACCATAGTTCTTATATGAGTAGAGCAATTGTCTCACCATGGGCTTCATAGAGAATTATACTTGGAATAATATCACCTTGCAAAGGACTTCAAGAGTAGAAAATAAACCGGGAAGTCCTTACAATAACATAACGGGGTCCATAAAATCCTTACAATAAACCATGACATAAGTTTCACGATACATAGCAAATAGAGTTCACTTAAAAACAAACAAGTTCGATGCAAATGAGAACGGAAAAAAAATGCAAATGGATGCAAGAGCGAAATGCAAATCCCCGGAGCTCTCTCCCCCTTTGGCATCAAGACACCAAAAAGGGAGAAAGAGAAGTGAAAGCCCAAAGATCACTCATCTTCATCTTCCTCATCATCATCCTCGTCATCATCAGACTCATCAGACCCATCATCAGAATCAGGAGCAGGTGGAGGTGGAGCAGAGCTAGACTGACCGGGGTCGCCGCGCCAATATGGAGCAAGAGAGGAGGCGTCATCGCCAAACCAGTGAATGTACTTGTTCTGAGCCATGTATGTCTTCTCATCCATGTCAGATGATGAGGCAGAATGGGCGACTTCAAACTTATCCATAAGCTTATGCTGATTATGTATGATTGTCTTATTCTGCTGATAAATCTTGAAGTTGGATTTCCTTTCCACCTTGAAGAAACAATTCATCCGCTTGATGGCTTCAACTAAGCCACCCTTCTTCTGGATATCCTCATTAGATTCAGGAGCTATGAAGCCAGCACGCAATGCCCTGGAAGGGATGATGGCATTCGCAGGGCGAGAAGGCAAACTATGAAGGACAGGAGAAACCAAAGCATATGCTGCGAGTGCATCACGGGGTACCTTCTTGTTGATGAGCCTTTGAATATAAGAACCATAAATAGGAACCCTCTTGCCAAGAACAATTGTTTGCATCTCGTGCCACATGTAGTCAAGAACATCAATTTTCTTCTTCCTCCAAAAACGGTTCCGCCGGATTTTCCGGTGGAAGATTGCCCGAAGGAGGTTTCACTTGCTTCCTTGCGGCGGCCTTCTTGATCTTCTTGGACTTGGGCATGGAGGACTCCGCATTGAACTCATCATCAACTAGATCATCCAAACCATCATAGGTGTTGCCTGCCCTGCTAGACTGAGGAGGAGGTTCAGGCCAATCATCTCCCCATTGATCCATCCTTCAATTTTGGAGGAGCTTCAAGAACACACCAACAATGGAGGAAATCCACCCAAAGCAATCACCGAAGAGAAATCTATGTGGATAGGAGTGAAGATCAGGTGCTTCTCTTTCAGATCCGTGGGGAAAATGGGGTGGGGAGTGGCACCATGGAAGGTGATGGAGTGGAGTAGCTTGAGGAGGAGGAGGGGCTGTCCATGGAGGGGAGGCACGGGGTGGAAGATGGAGTGAAGAGGTATGCAGGGGGTCGGGCACGGGAAGAAGACCCCAGGCGCGCCGGCCTGGGGCCGGCATAGGCCGGTCGAGTGGCCGGGCAACGGGCCGATGCCGCCGGCGCAGGGCCGGTCAAGGCCGGTCGAGAGGCCGGGCGACGGGCAGAGCCCACCAGCGCAGGGGCCGGCCAAGGCCGGACGAGTGGCCGGGAGCTGGGCCGAGGCCGCCGGCGCAGGGGCCGGCCAAGGCCGGGCGTGCGACCGGGCCACAGGCAGAGGCCGTCGGCGCAGGGGCCGGCCTAGGCCGGGCGAACGGCCGGGCAGTGCGCAGACCCAATTTCTGACTTCCCGAAATCCGTGAGCACCTCTTAATCTTCAAAAAAAAATCCTCTGAACAGCTGAAGAGTGATCCGGGGGAGATGCAACAAAAAAAATAAAAAAACTTTACGCATCCAAAAATAAAAAAATAAAAACTTCAAATAAACAACATTGGATGAGATGCAAAGAGATGACAAAAGGCGAATATGCATCAAAACTCACGAAAAACAACTCTTCCTGGAGAAGAGGGCGGTGGCCTAAGCCACCATATATGAGTGTGTGGTGTGACACCGCGAAGATGTATCTTGGGTTCACGCCACTACTCATCATTGAAGCTCACAATTCATAGAAACGAATATAGATAAGCAAAATGATACTTAATGTCGGCATAATGGGGGGAGGGATAGTCCAATGGATTAGGACCGCACTCCCCCTATGTCCATGCCTACACCTAAACCAAATAATAGCTAAGAATAGGTGTGTATGCAAGATATTCAAGCGACGCTCCCCGAATCGATGATATTTAGCTCATGCCTCAAATAAGTGAACCTTGCTTCATCAAGTGGCTTCGTGAACATATCGGCAAGTTGGATCTTCGTGGGAATATAGCCAAGCTCAATGTCACCCCGGTGATGTGATCACGGATGAAGTGATAGCGAATCTCAATATGCTTCGTTCTTGAGTGCTCCACCGGGTTGTGGCCAATCTTGATAGCACTTTCATTGTCACATAAAAGAGGCACTTTGTCACAATGGACACCGTATTCCTTTAAAGTTTGCCTCATCCACAACAATTGAGTGCAACAACTAGCGGCCGCCACATACTCGGCTTCGGTGGTGGAGAGAGATATGCAATTTTGCTTCTTAGAAGACCAACTCACCAAGGACCTACCAAGGAATTGGCAAGCCCCGGAAGTTGATTTCCTATCATCCTTGCAACCGGCCCAATCCGAATCCGTGTAACCGGCAAGAGAGAATGTTGAGCCTTTAGGATACCACAAACCAAACCTTGGGGTATGAACCAAATATCGAAAGATTCGAAGAACCGCCGTTTGGTGGCTTTCTTTGGGAGCCGCTTGGTACCTTGCACACACTCCTACACTCAACACAATATCGGGTCTAGATGCACAAAGATAAAGCAAAGAACCAATCATAGAGCGATAGAGCTTTTGATCAACATCCTTATCTTTACCCTTTGGATTAAGTTCAAGATGACACTTGGTGTCCATAGGAAACTTCTTCTCTTTAGCATTTTGCATCTTGAACCTCTTGAGCATGTCTTGGATATATTTGGCTTGAGAGATGAAGGTCCCTCCACTCAATTGCTTGATCTCAAAACCAAGGAAGTACTTCAACTCTCCCATCATGGACATCTCGAACCTATCGGTCATAAGCTTTGAAAATTCATCATTAAAAGCTTTGTTAGAAGAGCCAAATATGATATCATCAACATAAAGTTGGCATATGAAAAGCTCCCCTTTAACCCTCTTGGTAAAAAGAGTGGGATCGATTTGCCCCACTTCAAAGCCACGGTCTACCAATAGCTCTCTTAGGTGCTCATACCAAGCACGAGGTGCTTGTTTGAGACCATAGAGCGCCTTATCAAGTTTGTAGACATGGTTAGGGAAGTGTGGATCCTCAAATCCCGGAGGTTGCTTAACATATACCAACTCCTTTAAAGGACCATTAAGAAAGGCACTTTTCACATCCATTTGTTGCAACTTGAAATTATGATGTGATGCATATGCAAGAAGGATACGGATGGACTCAAGGCGAGCCACGGGAGCATAGGTCTCTCCAAAATCAATGCCTTCAACTTGAGAGTACCCTTGAGCTACCAATCTTGCCTTGTTCCTCACAACCATTCCATGCTCATCTTGCTTGTTCTTGAATATCCACTTGGTGCCTATAACATTGAGGCAATCTTTTGGCTTCTCCACTAGATTCCACACTTTGTTGCGCTTGAAGTTATTGAGCTCTTCATGCATGGCTTCCAACCAATCCGGATCTTCAAGAGCTTCAAAGACTTTCTTTGGTTCCACCATAGAGATGTGGCTTGATGTTCATTGAAATTTGCCAATTGTTTTCTTGTGGTGACCTTGTTCTTGACATTAACAATGATATTTCTAGATGAAGACTCTTTCTTCTCCAATCCTTTTTGACTCTTGCTATACGACGGGTTTCGATATCCTCATTGATGCGAGGAATTTCGCTTGATCATCTTGATCATTTGAGTCCCCGTCTTGACCGGAGTGTTGACCTTGATCATCTTGACATCTTCAACAAAGAAGGAGAGGGTTGATCTTGGTCTTGACCTTGGCTAGTCAACAATAGGAGAACTTGGTTCTTGATAGCACTTGGTCAACTTGAGGAGGGCTTGAACTTGTTCTTGGTAGGTGCATCATTTGCTTCCATAGAAGGTGCAACTTCAACTTGTGATGATGGAGTCTCCACATGAGTGGAGCTAGGACTTGCTTGAGGAGGCTCATGATGGATTTCAATGGGGCGATGGAAACCAACCCCCATTCTTCTTATTGCTTCTTGAGGTTCCTCATTATCTACATCACAAACATGAAATTGCGCCACTTGGGAGCCGTCATTCTCATCGAACCTCACATCACAAGATTCTATGACTTTCCCAACGGTCTTGTCATAGACTCTATAGGTGTGAGATTCGGCACCGTAACCAACAAAAACACCCTCTAAAGCTTTAGATTCAAATTTAGACAAACGAACACTTTTGTTTTATAGAAACACTTACAACCAAAACTCGGTAGTAGGAGACATTGGGCTTGTTGCCGGTGAGCATCTCATAAGATGTAAACTTCTTGCGAAAGAATAACCGGTTAGAGTGACACGCCGTGGAGATAGCCTCGGCCCATAAGAATAGTGGAGACTTAAACTCCGCCAACATAGACCTTGCCATATCCATGAGAGTCCGGTTCTTCCTTTCGGCTACACCATTTTGTTGAGGGGTATATGCAGCGGAATATTGATGACGAATCCCTCTTCACTAAGAAACTCATTTAAGGTGTAGTTCTTGAACTCGGAGCCATTATCACTCCTAATGACCAAAATAGGGACATTGTATTGGCGTTGAACAATATTGGAAAAGTCGATGACGGTTTGTTGGGTTTCATCCTTCGTCTTGAAGAAAAAACCCAAGTAAATCTTGAATAGTCATCAACAATCACCAAACAATATTTCTTCCCACCAAGACTAGGTTGAGGCACGGCACCAAAGAGATCAACATGAAGAAGTTCCAATATCCTCTTGATGAAATGATGGTCTTGCCCGGATGGGGAGAATCATGCATCTTTCCTTCAACACAAGCCCTACAAAGACGATCTCTAGAAAAAGAAACATTCTCTTTTAGTCCAAGAATGTGGCCACCCTTGTGAAGACTTTGCAAAGTTCTCATGTTGACATGGGACAAGCGGCGATGCCACAACCACCCCACGTCGGCCTTTCCGAATAGGCATATTGCTTGAGTGTTGGTAGACCCCGAAAAGTCTACCACAAACAACTCATTTTCAACATACCCAACGAACATGACCTTTAGAGTCTTGCTCCTCAAGAGTACCACCATATCAATAGTAAAATGGACATCAAAGTTCATCTTATTAAGAGCACGAACGGACATAAGATTGTAACCTAGAGACTCAACAAGCATGACATTTACAAGGGTGATATCCCTTGCAACTACCACCTTGCCGAGACTCTTTACCTCAGCTTTGAATTATCACCATAAGAGACGGTTATTGTATAATTAGATTTGGTCTCAACTCCGTCATAATCTCCTTGCTTCCGGTCATATGACTAGTGCATCCACTATCAACCACCCATTTCGATCCACCGGAAGCATAGTCCTACAAGAAATCATTGCTTGGATTTAGGTACCCATTTCTCAATGGGTCCTCTTTGGTTAGCAACAAGGGTCTTAGGAACCCAAATAGAGTAATCAATGTAACCATCATATGGACCAACATATTGAGCATAAACATCCCCATAATAATCAACATAAAGAATATAGTTGGGGTTGTTATGCCCCGCAAAGTCACTACGAGTGGTCTTGCCCCTTGTGGCACTACCACCCGCAATGGAAGTCTTGGCTTGTGCGGGCTTGGTCTTGATCTTCTTGTTGTTGCCCACTTTCTTCTTGGGCTCGGCTACATAACCAAGACCCTCCTTCCCTTTGTGTGGTTTTTGCTCAAATAAGTAAGCAATACCCTTATCTTTACCTTTGGGAATAGAGGTCTTGGCACTAACATTTTCTTCAATAACATTTTCATGAACACGAGGAAGAATAGATATGCTAGTTGAGCTAGATTTAGAAAGTTGAGTTTGAAGTTGCTCATGAGACTTGACTAAAAGGGAGTGAGTTGTTTCCAAGGCCTTGTGAGCCTTGTCAAGCTTCTCCATATCCTCAAGAAGTCTAGCATTAGCAACCCCAAGTTCAACTTTCTCCTTTTTAAGCACTTTATATTTAGCAAAGACATGATCTCTATCCTTAATGATTTTATTAATGATATCATCATTTTTAGCATCAAGAGACTCAAGTCTTTCCTCAAGAGAACATCTTTCTTCACTCTCTTCATCAAGAGAGGCATTCAAGGATGCTACGGAAGCATTCAAAGAGGCAATGGTGAGAGAATCCTCTCTCTCAATCTTACTCTTTTCTTGAAGAAGTTCTTCGGCCGCACATAGTTGTCTCATGAGAGACTCAACATGTTCCTTAGCTTCACCTTGCAAGTTAGTCATGAAAGTATCGAAAGCAACAAGTTCTTTCTTAATCACAAGACTAGATTGATCACTCATTTCATGCATAGTCTTGGGAGAAGGAGATGATACCTCGGTGACATTAGCCATGAGGCAACGAGCGTTGTTGGTGGAGAAGTTCTCATTGGGGGATTCAAAGAGAGAAGATGATGAAGTTGATACAATAGCCAATGCGGCTACCTCTTTAGTAGGTGCATCTTCATCTTCGGAATCACTTGTGGCATATTCTTCTTGTGCCACCAACACAATTCTTGGTGCCTTCTTGAAGAAAGGCTTCCTTGGTCTTGCGGGCTTCTTTTGGATCAACTTGAATGGTCCTTGGGGATGAGCTTCCCACCATTTTGCTCTCGGTTCTCATAAGGACACTCTCTTATGTAGTGGTTCTTGTCATGACAATTGTAGCACGTCTTCCACTTTGAGGCTAGCTCTTTCTTCCCACTTGAGTTGTTCTCTTTATCAACCTTGGCTTTAGCTTTTGCCGGGTCTTGCCAAAACTCTCTTGTGGCAAGAGCTATATGACCATTTAGAGCCGGTTCAAGATCATTTGGAGCAATGTTGCTTGGGCACGCTTCAACCTCATCAAGACATACCACCTTGGCCTTCAAAGCAAGTGAGGGGCCTTGTTTCATCCCCATGGCCCTAGCACGGCTATCTTCGGCATTCTTGGTGGCAACCTTGGAGGCTTGCACTTCTTGCATAACTTCATTGGATGTCATTTCGTTGTAGTTGTGTCTTCCTTGAATGGCCTTCACCTCGATGGGCTCGAAGGCAAGAGAGCATTCACATACTTCCTCTTGACATAAGCATCATCCACATAGGTTGCCCCCACATCAAAGAAGGCCTTTGCAAGAGTCTTGAGTCTTCCATACATGTCTTCATGATTCTCATTGTCAAACATGTAGAAGCCTTCGGCATCATTGCTCAAAGACTCATATCGGTTTCTCTTCATGCTTTCATTCCCAAGAAATGCAACCTCAAGACAATTCCAAGCTTCTTTGGCGGTGGTGGCATTGAGAACATAATGCTTGTCACTTTCACCACTGAAAGTTCAATCATATGGAGTGCGGAGGCATTGAGTTGCTTTTCGGCAAATTCTCTTCTTGTCACATTGCTTGGATCCGCAACCTTGTACCATCTTCAATGATCCTCCAAAGCTCGATAGAGGCACTGTTAATATGAGATTTCATTGAGCGTTGCCAACTAGCAAAGGCTAATGCATTAAGCTTAGGTGGAGGACCAATGGGGTTTATGCGGGTGGTGATAGGTGGGTCGATAGGGTACCATCCCGGAACGTTATGGTACTCTTCCTTCCCATCTTCATGCTTGGTAGGAGGAGGAGGATGGTTTAGATCCGGAGGTGGTTTCCACCCCTTCTCATTTTTCTTTTTACCCTCCTCGGAATCACCTTCATCGGAGTTAGAGATACCCTCTAGTGGGATGGTTTCCGAAACCTTGGCATTTGTGAGTTTCATGAGCATGTCACGCAACTCATCAAATTTGACATTCATGTCATTCATGGACGATGTCAATGTTGTTTCCAACGATTTGATATCGGCCATGGATGCCATGGTCTCTTTGGCCTTGGCAAGATCGGCCTCATCCTCACTTTGTGTCATACTTCTCTTAGGCGGTTAAGCCCAAAACAAGAGAGCCTAGCTCTGATACCAATTGAAAGGATCGGTATGACACCTAGAGGGGGGGTGAATAGGTGCTACTCCAATTTTAGTCTTTTTCAATTTAGGCTTGACACAAAAGGTAAATTCTCTAGATATGCAACTACGGTGAATTTACCTATATGACAAGCTAGCAACTAAGCACGATATAATAAGGCGGTAAACAAGGATAGAGGTAACCGAAGTCAAAGCACGCGGAGACACGGATGTAATCCCGAGTTCCTCCTTTTTAGGGGAGTACGTCTCGTTGGAGAGGTGTGAACCAACACAATGGTTCAACGGCCACAAAGGCCTCACCCTCTTCTCCGGTGAACCGCACCACAAAGGTTTGGTTCACTTCAACTATCGGAAACCTTCGAGGCGGAGTCCGGAGCCTTTACAACAACGATTTGGGGCACAACCCACAAAGGATTGGGGGCTCCCAAACAGCTACAATCTGTCACAAAGACAATCAAGTGAGTACAATAGGGGGCTAGGTTTTCCTAGTGGAAACCCTAGCTAATGGTCCCTCAAGTGAATGAGGGGGAAATGAAGAACGGCTTGGTGAAGATGTAGATCGGGGCTTCTCCTTCAATCCTCCAAGTATCAACGAGTTTGGACGGAGGGATTGAGAGAACTAGCAAAGCTTGAGCTTGTGGTAATGGTGGTCTTCAATATTTGTCAAGCCACCTTTCCAAAGGAAGGAGAAGGGGTATTTGTACCCTCTCCAAAAAATGCCCGTTGAAGAAGCGCAGGAAAAATCAGCCGCCGGAGAGCCGGCCGAGGGGCCGGCCAAAGCCGGGCTGGTGGCCGGCGGCCGGCCGAGGGACCGGCTAAGGCCGGGCTGGGAGCTGGTGCAGACGCTGAGGAGACCGGCCAGGAGGCCGGCCAAAAGCCGGCCTGAGAGCCGGCCTAGCGGCAGACGCAGCCGGCCAGGAAGCCAGTTTTGGCCGGCCTGGGCACCGGCAGGGCAGCAGAGGGCGCCGGCCAGGAGGCCGGCCAAAGCCGGCCTGAGAGCTGGCCGACACACTGTGCCCCTTTTCCTTCGCACCCTCCTTCCTGACAATCGGCAGAACTTCCTTTTGCGTAGAGAGACACACTAATATTCTTTTGAGTCATACACTCATATTTCCTGAAAATACTTAGTGGTAAGTTAAATACTTCCGAGTATTGTGGTCAAACATCAAAACAAGATTAACGGACTATGTCCTTTCAAAACTATCCAATCAAAATTCAAACAAATCTCTAGAAATCGAAATAAAAATTTACCACATATTTGTTAGCAGAAAAAACACAAAATGAGAGTTGATAAAAATTAGATTACACTTGTGCAAGTTACATATTCAATGCTGCAAAAATATCAACATAAAGTTAAATTAACACACTAACAAGCACAAAGGGTAATTTCAACCCTTAGTTGAAAGTTGCACTACCTATTCAAACCCGACGCATTTGAATACTCTTTTCTCTCCTCTCGCCCCGTCTGAACCCTTGAGAGTCGCCTCCACTTCTCCGCCGCCGCCCCTCTCCCTCCTCCAGTCTGGCGGGCAAGGTGACCGGCATGGGGATGGAATAGGAGGCCGGGCTTCTCTGTACATAGTAGGAATAGGCTCTGTAGAGGGTTTGCCCATGGGGCGACTGGACACGTGCCGTATCGGAGCGCGTCGCTGATGCCGGCGGGAGGCGGCTGGCGTTGCTCCTCCTCCTGGCTATGGTGGCGAGGTGCCACGGATGGATGGGAGGGGAAGCGGCGGCATCTTCGTCAATAACGTCGCACCCCTGCGGGGATCCAGATCTGGAGCTGCTGCCTCCGAAGAACCGCCGCGGTGGCGGTCAAAGAGGTGGCAGACCGGATCTGGATCTTCGAGGAAGATTCGTGATGCAGACTCGTTCTGCTCGTTCACTTCCTGGTGGACTGGCATCAGCGCTTTCGATCTATCCTATACTACTGCATCGATCTCTACCGTTGTTGGAAACATGGTGCTCCTTTTGATTCTCCTTCAGCAAGCTTTGGGTGGCACGGGTGGTATGCCGGGAATTTCCGTCTGCCCCTCCTTCAACCTCCGGCGGGAGGCCCTCTTCACCTCGTCCATCAATAGCGAGGACGCGGCTGGCGATGGTGGCAAATGCATCGCCGGCGAGGTCAATTTTTGCCTAGGGACTCGATGGCGTTTCTATCACTTTTTCTGGGGGTCCTTTGTGCAAATTGGAAAGCTATGGATGTAATTTTTATTTCCTCTTAGGTGCTCTGCAGTATTGAATCACTTTTGATATATTTATGCCAGTTCTGGGACCTTCTGGTCACATCCTTTTGTTTTTTTTTAACCTATTCAAGCCTGAATTTGCCTTTCTGTTTCCTACTATGTGAACTAATTTGGAGTGAATTCTACACGATGGTGAAATGTTCTAAATTCACTCCAAAAATATAATTTCCCCAGACTTTTCGGCTACGCTAGACCTGGGAGCATGGTAGGCGGTAGCACACTATACAATGGTAGTAGGTGGTGATAGTCTTGCCAAGTGTATTCTGTAAAATTTTGCCTGAAATTGCCTGCGATCCAAACCAACCCGTTCAGACAGGACTAAAGATCACAAGCGACACAGATAACATAACCTCATCAGATAGGATCCTATATAGCACTCGCACGAATTCATTTCTTGGGTTACATGAAAAAGTGGCAATGGGAATTAAGCCGGCAATTTGAGTCATACTTCTCGGACGGAGCAAGGCAGCAGCACACCAAACAGGGAGGAAGTTATGATAGTATTGCCAAAAATATTCTGTAATATTTTGCCTCAAATTGCCTGCGATCCTCGGACATGAAACCGGACTGAAACAAGTGGCTGTGGAGGACTCTGTGGGAAGAGTATTCCTTCTGATTCCGAAAGACATCACATGGACAACACATAAAATTATTCCGCCTGTTTGCCTCGGCCACATCGAGAAAAGAACGCACGCCTAACTGTGATGACCCCACACGCCACCGCATAGTTGCAGCGTGTGAGAAATCGATGTAAGACAAATGGAACACCGTCCCATTAATATTACACCATCAGAATGGCACAACAGAAGCATTGCATGGGTCCAACAGTTAACCACTTATTATTACAAGCCAGAAGTGTACAAACATCTCAAGATCCTCCTCAGTCCATTGAGGGTCTTCGCACGGAAGCTCAAGTCGTAAGCTCGGGAGCTTACGAGCCACTGGAAATAGTAAACTAAGTACCATGGAGCTCAGCAACTTATTAAGTAGGGTTCTAGGTTGCTCGGCTCAACAATATAGACTAGGGCACTCTACTGCTGCTCTGAGTCCTCCTCGTCGGTGCCGTAAGTGATGATGTAGTCGACACCCTCGACTCCTCCTGATAAGTCCGACTCATCGTAGACAAGGTTGTCTTGGTTGTAGATGCTCTCCGGGTCTTCGTCTTCCGTCGCTTCACAATCTAAGCAGGGGTTTTTTGAGGGAACGGGTGAGTACAGGCGTACTCACAAGTTCAGTAATAGATGGTAATTGGTGTTTCATGCACTAACTATGGTGTCAGACCAAAGGTCGTCAGCAGATGCAAGTTTTCGTAAACATTTCTTCAAAAGGTTGCTTTTATTATGAAGAACTATGTCCGTCGGCCTTCACCAGTTGATTAGGTCTCGAGTGGAGTCCCTTTCCGGCTGCGTTCGTAGTCCTTTGCCCAAGAACAGGGAGTAACATGTCACATTGAATATCCTCTGCAGAGGTGCGCTGCTTTACCCACAAGAGATCAAAGCCTTGTTGCACAACCGGGCGTACTTTCCCGTCCACATTTCCAAGATGTGGGGCCCAGTCGATGATCCAAGCCAATCACTGCACCTTCCCAACGACCCCGCACACCTGCCCTTTGCCCCAGTTGCATACTAAGGGGATCCGCCCCAGCTTAGCAGCTGCGGAAGGAGAGACGCCCAGCTTAACCGCCCGGAAGCCAACCTTCATAGATACTAGGAGCTCTCACACCTGAAGTGTAGGGATATGCGTGACAGAAAATCAAAAAAATTCTCTCACATGCGGAAGCAACACCCAAAGATCTTATCTAAGGAGATGCAAGTAACGGGGAGGGTAATCAACATACCCTCGAAGAACACGAGCGTTGGACGTTAATCACAACGCAGCTTGGTGTAGACCTTGATGCGGTTCACTCCGATCAGCACCACAACGAGCGGTGCCTCCGAATTTACACACGTACGGCTCAGCAACGTCTCCTCTTCTTGATCCAGCAAGCTTGAAGGAGAAGTAGATGGGATTCAAACCAGCAGCACGACGGTGTGGTGGTTCGGTGAGCTCTCACGCGGGCAGGGCTTCATCAAGCCAAGACCACAAGAGAAAGGAGTAAGAGGAAGTGTACCGGCTTAGGAATCAAAATCATGATTCTTTCCCCAAATGGTACCCTCCTTATATAGGATGTGGGGAGGGGGTGTGAGGCTATCTTCCCCAGGAAGAAACCAGCCTTCAATCTTCCCTAGGAAGAAACTAGCCTCCAAATCTTCCCTAGGAAGAAACCAGCCTCCAATCTTCCCTAGGAAGAAACTAGCCTCCAAATCTTCCCCAGGAAGGAACCAGCCTCCAAGGCTTCCCCAGGAAGGAACCTAGCTGCCAAGACTTCTCAAGGAAGGAACTTGGCTGCCAAATATCCTAAGTGGGACGTTCGGGATAGTGGGCCCCACCATGGGACCCACCGGAACATTTCAGGAAAAACCCCGATACAATATCGGTTAATTCCTGAACTTTTCCGGAACCCAAAAACCACATTCCTATATATGAAACTTTATCTCCGGACTCTTCCGGAGCTCCTCGTGATATCCCGGATCCTATCCGGGACTCCGAACAACCTTCGGTCTCACCATTATAATTATCCCAAAGCTACTCTAGCGTTACCGAACTTTAAGTGTGTGACCCTACGGGTTCGAGAACAAGTGGACATGATCAGACTCCTCTATGATCAATAACCATTAGCGGGACCTGGATGCCCATAATGACTCCCACAAGTTCAACGAAGATCGTTATCAGTGTGAACCACAATGTCAACGTATTCCATTTCCTTTGTCTCACGATATTTTACTTACCCGAGATCTGATCGGCGGTATCACCATACCTAGCTCAATCTCGTTACTAGTAAGTACTCTTTACTCGTTCCATAATACAACATTCCATGTGGCTAACTCTTTAGTCACGTGCTTGCAAGCGATACTGAATGTGCATTACCGAGTGGGCCCAGAGTATATCTCTCCGTCACACGGAGGGACAAATCCCAGTCTTGATACATGCAAATCAACAAGTACTTTCGGAGATACCTGTAAGACACCTTTATAGTCACCCAGTTACGAAGTGACGTTTGAAGTCCCCAAGACGTATTCCTCAGTACCCGGGATAGACATAATCTCATGGTCAAAGAAACAGGATACTTGACAATACAAGACATGGCAATATATACTTATTTATCCGATCAATATTGCTATGCTTGGTTGGGTCTGTCCATCACGTCATTCTCCAATGACATGACCTCGTTATTAATTGACAACTCATGTCCATGGTTAGGAAACCATAACCATCATTAATCAACGAGCTAGTCTAGTAGAGGCTTACTAGGGACTCTGTGTTGTTTACATAACCACACATGTATTAGGTTTCCGGTTAATACAATTATAGCATGGAGAATAAACATTACCATGAACATGGAAATATGATAATAACTCTTTATTATTGCCTCTAGGGCATATTTCCAACAGTCTCCCACTTGCACTAGAGTCAATAATCTAGTTTACATTGGTAAAGATCTAACACCCATGGACTTCAGGTGCTGATCATGTTTATCTCGTGGAAGCTGTTTAGTCAACGGGTCTGCAACATTCAGACTCGTATGTACTTTGCAAATCCTAATATCTCCCACGTGAACACTTTCACGAATTAGATGGAAACGGCGTTTGATATGCTTGGAGGTCTTGTGACATCTTGGTTCCTTGGCTAGAGCAATGGCACCAGTGTTGTCACAATAGATCTCCATAGGATCCAGTGCATTCGGAATCACACCGAGCTCTGTGGTGAACTCCTTCAACCATATCCCTTCTCTTGCTGCTTCGGAAGCAGCCATATATTCCGCCTCTAATGTAGATGCCGCAACAACGTTCTGCTTGGAACTCCTCCAGCTAACCGCAGCTCCATTCAAAACAAAAACGTATCCAGATTGAGATTTCGAGTCATCTGGATCAGTGTCGAAGCTAGCATCGACGTAACCTTTTACGGCGAGCTCTTCACAACCACCATAGACAAGAAACATGTCCTTAGTTCTTCTCAAGTACTTAAGGATATTTTTAACTGCTGTCCAGTGTTCCTCTCCAGGATCACTCTGGTACCTGCTCGTCAAACTAAGAGCATGAGACACATCTGGTCTAGTACACAACATGGCATACATGATTGAGCCTATGGCTGAGGCATAGGGGATTTTACTCATCCTCTCTCTTTCATCTGCCGTAGTTGGACACTGAGTCTTACTCAATGTCTTACCTTGCAACATGGGCAAGAACCCTTTCTTTGCATGATCCATTTTGAACTTCTTCAAAACTTTGTCAAGGTATGTACTTTGACTGAGTCCTATCAAGCGTCTCGATCTATCTCTATAGATCTTAATGCCTAATATGTAAGCAGCTTCACCAAGGTCTTTCATTGAAAAACTCTTATTCAAATAACCTTTTATACTGTTAAGCAGCTCCACGTCATTCCCAATAAGTAATATGTCATCCACATATAACACTAGGAATGCGACCGAGCTCCCACTCACTTTCTTGTAAACACACGCTTCTTTATAATTTTGGACAAATCCAAAACCTTTGATCACATCATCAAAGCGAATGTTCCAACTCCGGGATGCTTGCTTCAGCCCATAAATGGAACGCTGAAGTTTGCATACTTTACCAGCATCCTTAGGATCGACAAAACCTTCGGGTTGTATCATATACAACTCTTCTTCAATGTTTCCGTTGAGGAACGCTGTTTTGACATCCATCTGCCAAATTTCATAATCGAAAAATGCAGCAATTGCTAGTAGAACCCTAACAGACTTAAGCATCGCTACGGGTGAGAAAGTCTCATCGTAGTCAACTCCTTGAACTTGTCGAAAACCTTTTGCGACAAGTCGTGCTTTATAAACGGTGACATTACCGTTAGCGTCTGTTTTCTTCTTGAAAATCCATTTACACTCGACAGCCTTGCGGCTATCAGGAAGATCAACCAAAGTCCATACTTGGTTTTCACTCATGGATTCCATTTCGGATTGCATGGCTTCTTGCCATTTCCCAGAGTCTGGGCTCATCATTGCTTCCTCATAACTCGCAGGTTCGTCATTGTCTAACAATAACACATTCATGACAGGGTTACCGTACCACTCAGGAGCGGTACGTATCCTAGCCGACCTGCGAATTTCAGCTAAGACCGAAGTTTCATGATCACCATCATTAGCTTCCTCTCTAGTTGGTGAAAGCGGCGCCTGAACAACTTCCTGCGCTGCGCTACTCTCCAATTCGGGAGAAGGTTCAACAACCTCGTCTAGCTCTATTTTCCTCCCACTCACATCTTTCGAAAGAAACTCTTTCTCAAGAAAGGATCCATTCTTGGCAACAAAGACTTTGCCTTCGGATCTGTGATAGAAGGTATACCCGACAGTTTCCTTAGGGTATCCTATGAAGACGCACTTTTCCGCTTTGGGTTCGAGCTTATCAGGCAGCAGCCTTTTGACATAAGCCTCGCATCCCCAAACTTTAAGAAACGACAACTTTGGCTTCTTGCCACACCATATCTCATATGGCGTCGTCTTAACGGATTTAGATGGTGCCCTGTTTAAAGTGAATGCGGCTGTCTCTAATGCATAACCCCAAAACGACATTGGCAGATCGGATACAGACATCATAGAACGCACCATATCTAATAAAGTGCGATTACGACGTTCGGACACACCATTACGCTGTGGTGTTCCAGGTGGCGTGAGTTGTGAAACAATTCCACAAGTCTTCAAATGCATGCCAAACTCGTAACTCAAATATTCACCTCCACGATCAGATCGTAGAAATTTAATCTTCTTGTTACGATGATTTTCCACTTCACTCTGGAACTCTTTGAACTTTTCAAAAGTTTCAGACTTGTGTTTCATTAAGTAAATATACCCATATCTACTCAAATCATCAGTGAAGGTTATGAAGTAACGATATCCACCGCGTGTCGAAATGCTCATCGGTCCACACACATCAGTATGTATGATTTCCAATAAGTCACTTGCCCTTTCCATCGTACCGGAAAAAGGAGTTTTAGTCATCTTGCCCATAAGGCATGGTTCACACGTGTCAAATGATTCAAAATCAAGTGACTCCAAAAGTCCATCAGTATGGAGTTTCTTCATACGCTTTACACCAATATGACCTAAACGGCAGTGCCACAAGTATGTGGTATTATCATCATTCATCTTGCATCTTTTAGCATCAATGTTATGGATGTGTGAATTACTTTCGAGATTCAACAAGAATAAACCATTTACAACCGGTGCATGACCATAAAAGATATTACTCATAGAAATAGAACAACCATTGTTCTCAGATTTAAATGAGTAACCGTCTCGCAATAAACAAGATCCAGATATAATGTTCATGCTTAACGCAGGCACCAAATAACAATTATTTAGGTTTAAAACTAGTCCCGAAGGTAAATGTAGAGGTAGCATGCCGACGGCGATGACATCAACTCTTGATCCATTCCCGACGCGCATCGTCACCTCATCCGTTGCTAGTCTCCGTTTATTCTGCAGTTCCTGTTTCGAGTTGCAAATGTGAGCAACCGAACCGGTATCAAATACCCAGGCACTACTACGGGAACTAGTAAGGTACACATCAATAACATGTATATCATATATACCTTTGATATTTCCAGCCTTCTTATCCGCCAAGTATTTGGCACAGTTGCGCTTCCAGTGACCTTCCCCTTTGCAGTAGAAACACACCGTTTCAGGCTTAGCCTTGGGCTTCTTCGCAGGCGTGGCAACAGGTTTGCCATCCTTCTTGAATTTTCCCTTCTTTGCCTTAGCTTTCTTAAAGCCGGTGGTTCTGTTGACCATCAACACTTGATGTTCCTTTTTTATGTCCACTTCCGCAGATTTCAGCATTGCGAAAAGCTCGGGAATCGACTTTCTCATCCCTTGCATGTTATAGTTGAGCACAAACGATTTGTAACTCGGTGGTAGTGATTGGAGCACCCTATCAGTGTTCAACTCGTCTGGGATGACAATTCCCAGCTGAGTAAGGCGTTGGATATAGCCGGACATGGCTAAAGCATGTTCACTGACAGAGCTGTGCTCCTCCATCTTACAAGTAAAGAACTTCTCAGATATCTCATATCTTTCAGCACGGGCTTGAGTCTGAAACATAGTTTTCAGCTCTTCGACCATTTCGAATGCCCCGTGAAGTTCAAAACGTTTCTGGAGATCTGGCTCCAGAGATGTAAGAATTGCACATTTAACTATCGTGTGGTCATCACTGCGCGCATCAAATGCGTTCAGTTCTTCAGTGGGAGCACTGACTGCAGGTGGGTCACCTAGCGCTGCATCGAGCACATAATGCTTCTTACACCCATTGAGGACAATCCTCAAATTGCGGTGCCAGTCATTGAAGTTGGACCCAGATGTTTTCAGTTTTTCTTTCTCAAGGAACGCGTTGATGTTGAACTGAGCTACGTTGCGTGCCATGATCTACAACATAATTTGCAAAGACAATTTTAGACTTGTTCATGATAAAGAGTTCAGTGTAATCAAATTACCAAGTGAACTCCCACTTAAACCAACATCCCTCATAGTTGTTAAGTGGAACACGATCCAAATCCACCACACCAAACTCCGATCATCACGTGAGCCGATGTAGCTTCAATGGTGAACATCAACCATGTTGATCATATCAACCATATGATTCGTGTTTAACCTTTCGGTTCTTGTGTTCCGAGGCCATGTCTACACATGCTAGGCTCGTTAAGCTAACCCAAGTATATCTGCCTGTGTGCCGAGGCCATGTCTGTACATGCTAGGCTCGAGCAACACCCGCTGTGTGGAACGTAGAATCCATCACACCCGATCATCACGTGGTGCTTAGAAACGAAGAACTGTCTTGGCGGTGGCATACTTGGGGAGAACACGATCTTAATTTTGAGTGAGGGATCATCTTATAATGCTACCGTCGTGCACACGCAGAATAAGATGCATAAAGGATAAACATCACATGCTTAAACAATGTGATATGGTATAGCCCTTTTCTTGCGTCTTGATCTCCATCTAGAACGCATGGCATGATCTCCATCATCCCTCCAGCAAGATGCATGGTTGCCTCCACCATCACGTTGCATCCACAACTATTGCTAACTCCTTAGCGATAAAGTAATGCAATTACATGGCGTATTAAGTTGACACGCAGGTCACAAAATAATAAGACAACCATTTGGCTCCTGCCGGCTGCCGATCTCATGACACGCAGGTCACAAAATAATATTACAATCAATGTGCATCTCATACAACAAATATTGTAAAATTGGGCTATACCAAATCACAACCACCCCTGCAAAAACAAGTTAGACGCCTCTCCCTTGATTTTTGCAATTTTACGTGGCTTCTAGGGGCTGCGTAAGAACCGTTCTTACCTACGCAAAAACCACAACGCTGATAATACAAGTTGCTTATTAACTTCTATAAGCCCTCCATTGTAAATCCGGTTTCACTATGATAAGAGCGACAGACACCCGCCAGCCGCATATGCAAACCAGTTGCATGTCAAGTGCGGAACCGGTCTCAATCCGAAGACTGTAAAGTTGGTCCGGGCCGCTGCATCTTACCATGCCACAAAACCAAGAAGTACACGCGAGAGGGTAGCAACAATAAATATCAAACGCCACACAACTCCTTGTGTTCTATCCGTACAAAGCAACTACGCAAAGCACGGCTCTGATACCACTGTAGGGATATGCGCGACAGAAAATCAAAAAATTTCTCTCACATGCGGAAGCAACACCCAAAGATCTTATCTAAGGAGATGCAAGTAACGGGGAGGGTAATCAACATACCCTCGAAGAACACGAGCGTTGGACGTTAATCACAACGCAGCTTGGTGTAGACCTTGATGCGGTTCACTCCGATCAGCACCACAACGAGCGGTGCCTCCGAGATTTACACACGTACGGCTCAGCAACGTCTCCTCTTCTTGATCCAGCAAGCTTGAAGGAGAAGTAGATGGGATTCAAACCAGCAAGCTTGAAGGAGAAGTTATGATAGTATTGCCAAAAATATTCTGTAATATTTTGCCTCAAATTGCCTGCGATCCTCGGACATGAAACCGGACTGAAACAAGTGGCTGTGGAGGACTCTGTGGGAAGAGTATTCCTTCTGATTCCGAAAGACATCACATGGACAACACATAAAATTATTCCGCCTGTTTGCCTCGGCCACATCGAGAAAAGAACGCACGCCTAACTGTGATGACCCCACACGCCACCGCATAGTTGCAGCGTGTGAGAAATCGATGTAAGACAAATGGAACACCGTCCCATTAATATTACACCATCAGAATGGCACAACAGAAGCATTGCATGGGTCCAACAGTTAACCACTTATTATTACAAGCCAGAAGTGTACAAACATCTCAAGATCCTCCTCAGTCCATTGAGGGTCTTCGCACGGAAGCTCAAGTCGGAAGCTCGGGAGCTTACGAGCCACTGGAAATAGTAAACTAAGTACCATGGAGCTCAGCAACTTATTAAGTAGGGTTCTAGGTTGCTCGGCTCAACAATATAGACTAGGGCACTCTACTGCTGCTCTGAGTCCTCCTCGTCGGTGCCGTAAGTGATGATATAGTCGACACCCTCGACTCCTCCTGATAAGTCCGACTCATCGTAGACAAGGTTGTCTTGGTTGTAGATGCTCTCCGGGTCTTCGTCTTCCGTCGCTTCACAATCTAAGCAGGGGTTTTTTGAGGGAACGGGTGAGTACAGGCGTACTCAGCAAGTTCAGTAATAGATGGTAATTGGTGTTTCATGCACTAACTATGGTGTCAGACCAAAGGTCGTCAGCAGATGCAAGTTTTCGTAAACATTTCTTCAAAAGGTTGCTTTTATTATGAAGAACTATGTCCGTCGGCCTTCACCAGTTGATTAGGTCTCGAGTGGAGTCCCTTTCCGGCTGCGTTCGTAGTCCTTTGCCCAAGAACAGGGAGTAACATGTCACATTGAATATCCTCTGCAGAGGTGCGCTGCTTTACCCACAAGAGATCAAATCCTTGTTGCACAACCGGGCGTACTTTCCCGTCCACATTTCCAAGATGTGGGGCCCAGTCGATGATCCAAGCCAATCACTGCACCTTCCCAACGACCCCGCACACCTGCCCTTTGCCCCAGTTGCATACTAAGGGGATCCGCCCCAGCTTAGCAGCTGCGGAAGGGGAGACGCCCAGCTTAACCGCCCGGAAGCCAACCTTCATAGATACTAGGAGCTCTCACACCTGAAGTGTAGGGATATGCGTGACAGAAAATCAAAAAATTCTCTCACATGCGGAAGCAACACCCAAAGATCTTATCTAAGGAGATGCAAGTAACGGGGAGGGTAATCAACATACCCTCGAAGAACACGAGCGTTGGACGTTAATCACAACGCAGCTTGGTGTAGACCTTGATGTGGTTCACTCCGATCAGCACCACAACGAGCGGTGCCTCCGAAATTTACACACGTACGGCTCAGCAACGTCTCCTCTTCTTGATCCAGCAAGCTTGAAGGAGAAGTAGATGGGATTCAAACCAGCAGCACGACGGTGTGGTGGTTCGGTGAGCTCTCACGCGGGCAGGGCTTCATCAAGCCAAGACCACAAGAGAAAGGAGTAAGAGGAAGTGTACCGGCTTAGGAATCAAAATCATGATTCTTTCCCCAAATGGTACCCTCCTTATATAGGATGTGGGGAGGGGGTGTGAGGCTATCTTCCCCAGGAAGAAACCAGCCTTCAATCTTCCCTAGGAAGAAACTAGCCTCCAAATCTTCCCTAGGAAGAAACCAGCCTCCATATCTTCCCTAGGAAGAAACTAGCCTCCAAATCTTCCCCAGGAAGGAACCAGCCTCCAAGGCTTCCCCAGGAAGGAACCTAGCTGCCAAGACTTCTCAAGGAAGGAACTTGGCTGCCAAATATCCTAAGTGGGACGTTCGGGATAGTGGGCCCCACCATGGGACCCACCGGAACATTTCAGGAAAAACCCCGATACAATATCGGTTAATTCCTGAACTTTTCCGGAACCCAAAAACCACATTCCTATATATGAAACTTTATCTCCGGACTCTTACGGAGCTCCTCGTGATATCCCAGATCCTATCCGGGACTCCGAACAACCTTCGGTCTCACCATTATAATTATCCCAAAGCTACTCTAGCGTTACCGAACTTTAAGTGTGTGACCCTACGGGTTTGAGAACAAGTGGACATGATCAAGACTCCTCTATGATCAATAACCATTAGCGGGACCTGGATGCCCATAATGACTCCCACAAGTTCAACGAAGATCGTTATCAGTGTGAACCACAATGTCAACGTATTCCATTTCCTTTGTCTCACGATATTTTACTTACCCGAGATCTGATCGGCGGTATCACCATACCTAGCTCAATCTCGTTACTAGTAAGTACTCTTTACTCGTTCCATAATACAACATTCCATGTGGCTAACTCTTTAGTCACGTGCTTGCAAGCGATACTGAATGTGCATTACCGAGTGGGCCCAGAGTATATCTCTCCGTCACACGGAGGGACAAATCCCAGTCTTGATACATGCAAATCAACAAGTACTTTCGGAGATACCTGTAAGACACCTTTATAGTCACCCAGTTACGAAGTGACGTTTGAAGTCCCCAAGACGTATTCCTCAGTACCCGGGATAGACATAATCTCATGGTCAAAGAAACAGGATACTTGACAATACAAGACATGGCAATATATACTTATTTATCCGATCAATATTGCTATGCTTGGTTGGGTCTGTCCATCACGTCATTCTCCAATGACATGACCTCGTTATTAATTGACAACTCATGTCCATGGTTAGGAAACCATAACCATCATTAATCAACGAGCTAGTCTAGTAGAGGCTTACTAGGGACTCTGTGTTGTTTACATAACCACACATGTATTAGGTTTCCGGTTAATACAATTATAGCATGGAGAATAAACATTACCATGAACATGGAAATATGATAATAACTCTTTATTATTGCCTCTAGGGCATATTTCCAACACGAAGGTGAGGGATATCGGGCTCCCCAACCGCGAATGTGGCATCAAGAACACATCGCCCGGCTCATTATAGTCATCCGGAAGTGTACGAGAGGGAAAGGGTCACAGCTGACTTCTCCGTCCCACACCAGATCTTATGGTTGCGCGATATATACGACACAAGAATCACTGGCGACATTTGTTATTAAGTCCTAGGGTTATTACTTTTCACGTGCAATGGAACCTCCACCATCAACATATCATTCCATGGTTCCATTGCCCACCATAATTGATTATCACCACTCGGGTCGATAACCAATAGTCATATTATTATGAACATAGGGTTTTGATTTTTCAATGCAGCAGTGATACGACATAATACTTGGCAAATACTTGATAGTAAATACTCCAATAGGCATGAGCAAGTGTTGAACTTGCCTGGATATTGCGAGGTAATGCAGTTCGATGCTTCGGCTAGACCCGGGACCTCGGGTTCTGAAAGATAGCATCAATGTCTTATAAGACAATGTTTAAAGAAGCAAATGGATGCTTTATGCAAATACATGTCATGCATGTTGATTTATCTTGTTTAACCCTTTTTTGGGTGTTTTACCCAAGACTTTGTATTAGGTGATTTATTTGGTTTTACCCTTTTTGCGTGTTTTACCCAAGACTTTGCATCAAATTTTATTTGATCATAATTCAAATTTGAATTTCTATTTCAAAATATAAATCTTCTTCTTGAGTTTAATTCCACAAAAATAGTTCAGATAACAACTTAAAAATATTTGTTATTCAAAATTCAAAATCCTTATTTGAATTTAAATTCTTTGAATTCCCTAAGGAGAAATACTTGATATTTAAAGTAATAATACTAAAAATAACAAAAAAAATCAGTTTTAGATGCTTATCATTTTTCTAAGCTTAAAACTTATTTTTATATATTTTTAGGATTTTTCCTGGTATTTATTTGGATTTTTATTCCAATTTAGGAATTTTTCTAAAAATAGGATTTTATTTTGGGGTGGACCCCACCTGTCAGCCCCCACCTGGTTGGGCTAGACCCAACCTGGTCGCCTCCCTGGGTCGGGCCCTCTCGCGTCGACTCCCAGCTCCATCTCCTCCACCTCCCGCGACCAGAATCGCCTCCGCCATCGCCGCTCGATTCCGGCTGCTTGCGGTGAGCTCTGCCGCCGTCCCCTAGCACAGAAGACGCGCCTCCGCTCGCTCTACATCCTCCCCCTCTTCGATTTGAAGGGCGCCTCCTCCTCTGGCCGTCCCCTTCGCCATCCTGTGGCTAGGGTTTCGCCACCCTCGTCGCCTCCGGCGTGCTCGGTGGCCATGGTGGCTGCCTGAGCTCGTGCTCGGCCTCGTGCGCGTGCTCGGGTCGAGGTACCCCTCCTGGGGATGCTCCCCGTGCTCGTGTGCGTGT
The DNA here is from genome assembly GCA_947311845.1 of Poa pratensis. Taxonomy (NCBI): domain Eukaryota; kingdom Viridiplantae; phylum Streptophyta; class Magnoliopsida; order Poales; family Poaceae; genus Poa; species Poa pratensis. The sequence continues at coordinate 27,335,946 of CAMZMU010000058.1, read as the reverse complement.
GTGGCCTTGGTGGTGTGGTCTCGGGGAAGTCTTCCCCTTCGTGCGCCATGGCGGCCGCGCGGGCACTGCCCCGCCACGCCGTCGTGGTTGCTGTCGGGCGCCTGGTGAGCTGCATCTCCGCCTCCTTCTCTTCTCCTTCCTCCCCTGGCCCAAGGCCGTGCTCTGTCGTGTGCATAGGAACTTAGGGTTCCTGTGCTGTGGTGGTGTTGGCCTGGTGCTCTGCCATGTTCTGGCTTGGCCAAATTCGTGATGGCCATTTGGTGATGTTGGATGTGCAAAACTTGTCTCTGAATCTTCAGAGATGTGCAACTGCTATCTCTGTCAGTTAACACTGACAGAGGTGTTCTCTGAACTTTATATTCAGTTAGCTGCAGTGATTTTGGTGATGTAGTGTTGTGCTTAGTTTGGCCTATCTACTCTTTTGCAGACCTGGCCATCTTGTGCATTCTATGTGTGATCTCTGTCAGCTAAATCACTGACAGAGATGAGATGTGCTTATGTGTGCGATTTCTGTCAGTTACCACTGACAGAAGTGTCACCTTGCTTCAGTGTAGTGGTGCCCCTTATATTTGCAGTGATGTGCTATCTTTGCTTGTACTGAATCCTTGATTCAGTTATAGCAGTGTTAATCCTTGACCAAAGTGATGTGTGTGTAGGTGGCTTGATCTATGATTTAGTTGCCACCATATCACAAGTGTGCAGATCATGAATAAAAATGATTCCTAGGCCTTTTTGTAGCTAGGAAAATGATTTATGCTAGAGGCCCTTGTACTAGATGATTCTCTAGCAGTATCAGCTAGGGAAAGTGATTTCCAGGGTCTGGAAATAATCTTAATGTGCTGGCTGTGAAATCTTTGATACAGGGTTGGTGCTTGAGGTGCATGTCCACTGGACATGTGCCCAGCCAACCTGTGCTTGGTGTTGCTTCTTGAGCAAGATTTCAGTGAGGTGCAGCTTGATTTACTCAAGCTGAGCTCCTGCATATTGATTTGGTGAAACTTGCCCCTAATATAATTTTTTTTGGTGAAATTTTCCCCTTTCTGGCCAATGATGCATAGCCTGAGGCCCTGCTCTCATAATAATAAGAACAGATACTCTTATAGGCAATATTTACACCCTATGATGGCCAAAGCATAGCATTTCTATGCCAATGCTGAGGGAAAATCTCCCACACACAATCATCTGTGCATAATAGCAAAATATCTTGCTAAAATAGAATGAGGGTCAACCTCTTGCAGATGGTGAGTGATGTGGTGTTGGTGATGTTGTTCTGGCCTTGCTGGTTCTGGCCTGCTGGTTCTGTCCTGGCCTGCTCCTCCTGCTGGATCTTGATTCCTAGACTAGGTCACCATTTTGGGTGGTGCTGGTCTTGTGGATTTGTGATGTGATGAACATGATGTTCTTGCTGTTCTTGTGTTCTTGCTATCGAGTTTGGAATTTCTGGTGGATTGGTCTTATCCAAGTTACTGTCTGGTCGGTGGCTGCCTTATATGTGAGGTTTGGGCTTGTGAGGTGGTGACACCTCCTTGACATGCAGTTAATTTTGAGCTGCTTGTAAGCTGCTAGCTTGCTAATCTGCTGTCGTACTTGATCCCTATGGATCAACTCAATGTGCTGTTGGTATTATCCTTGCTGTGATGTTTATTCCTAGCTGCCAAGTGTAATTCTAGTGGCCTTGTGTCTATGATGTTGTTCTGAGACTCTAATTGTGATTAAGAACAGATGCTAAACTTGATTTGCCCCTTAATCACTCAATGATGATCTTAAGCTATGCATTTCATAGCAAAAATCTAAGAGTAACACTAACCCCCTCTAATCCCTTTACTTTGTTTAGTGTTGTTTATTTTGCAGGATCAAAATAAGAAGATCAAGATCAAGACCAAAGTCAAGATCAAGATTAGAACATAGAATTTTATTTTTCTTTCCTTAGCATTTTTGTAATCCAAGAAATTCCATTGTAAAAGACAATGTACTATTATTTATATATCAATAAAGCTATGATTTTACTTTATTCATTCATTGTTGTAAATTTTTCATCTTAAGTTCATCTTTGCTTGTTATGATTCAAATTCAAATTCTTAGTTCAAGATTATTTGAATTCAAATTATTTTCCCCCCAAAACTTGAGATTACAACAAAGGTCATGCCAAAATTTATAGCACTTATCTTAACCACTAAGCTTAATTGATTAAGATAAGCGAAACTTTAGTCACTTTGTAGTTTTTAACTTTGCGCGAAAATTCCCCAAATTTTCTTATGCATGAATACAATGCACAAACACCTATCCTCTATTCCCCGTTGTCCTAAATGCTAGGTTGTTACAGCCTTTCCTCCTTAACAAAAACTTCGTCCCGAAGTTACGACTCCCGGTACCTGAATAGTTCGGGATATGATGTCCTCAGATCTTCTTCCTTCTCCCAAGTAGCTTCTCTCTCGGGATGGTGTTTCCATTGTACCTTGCAGTACTTGATTGCTCTATTCCTCAATCTCTTCCAATTCTCTGCCAAGATCTTTGCTGGTCTTTCTTCGTAAGTCAGATCTGGTTGTAAGTCTAACTCTTCGTGAGATAATGGTTCTTCCGGTACTTTCAAACACTTCCGGAGTTGTGAAATATGAAACACATTATGAACTTGTGAAAGTTTTCCAGGCAATTCCAACTCAAAAGTTGTCTCTCTGTTTTGACTCAGAATCTTGAAAGGTCCTATGTACCGTGGACTTAACTTCCCGGTAACTCCAAATCTTTTGATGCCTTTCATAGGACTAACCTTCAAATATACCATGTCTCCTACTTTAGGTTCCCAAATTCTGCGCTTTTGATCCGCATAACTCTTTTGTCGACTTTTTGCTATCTTCAGACGATCTCGAATAACATCGATGACCTCTTGCTTCTCCTTGATGTAGTCCGGTGCAAACTCTTTATTTTCTCCTATCTCAAACCAACAGATAGGTGATCTACACTTCCTTCCATACAAAGCTGCGAAAGGTGCCATTTGTATACTACTTTGGTAGCTGTTATTGTACGAAAACTCCGCTAATGGCAAATGTTCATCCCATGAACCTCCAAAGTTTAGAGCACATGCTCTTACCATATCTTCCAAAATTTGATTTGTTCTCTCCGTTTGTCCACCTGTCTGGGAATGATAAGCTGTGCTAAAATCCAAATGAGATCCTAAAGCTTCCTGCAATTGCTTCCAAAATGCTGATGTGAAAATGGATCCACGATCAGGTACAATCTTCTTAGGTACTCCATGTCTGCTGACAATCTCATTCACATATTTCTCTATTAACTTTGCTGCATCATCCTTTTGATTCACCGCAAGAAAATGTGCACTCTTCGTTAAACGATCTACGATTACCCATGTCGTGTCTTTTTTTTTGTCATTGGTAAACCAGTAATGAAATCCATCCCGATTTCATCCCACTTCCATTCTGGAATCTCCAGTGGTTTTAATGGTCCTGCGGGACTTTGATGTTCTGCCTTCACTCTTTGACAAGTGTGACATTCAGCCACGTATTGAGCAATGTCCTTCTTCATGTTATTCCACCAAAATATCTCCTTAAGATCCATGTACATCTTTGTACTCCCAGGATGAATGGAATATGGTGTTGCATGAGCCTCCTTGAGTATCAATTCTTTAAGCTCAGGTCTATCAGGAACACAAATCCTCTTTTGAAACCAAAGAGAATTGTATTCTCCAAGCCGAAATTCTGATTGTCTTCCTTCCGCTATCCTGCGAACCTCTTCCTCAATAAAAGGATCATCTTGTTGCCTTCTCATAATCTCTTCCTTAAGATATACTTTTATCTCATCCATCACTTTTCAAAGTAGCGATACCTCCAATTACTTCAACTTCTAACATTTGGAGTTCTGCTCGTTCTATTTCCTTCATCAAGTCCAATGGAATATCTCTTTCCTTTGGGTTTCCATACGTACTCTTTCTGCTTAACGCATCTGCAACTACATTGGCCTTCCCAGGTGTATAGTTGATAGTCGGGTCATAATCCTTGATTAATTCCAACCATCTTCTCTGTCTCATGTTTAATTCCTTCTGAGTGAAAAAGTATTTCAAACTCTTAAGGTCCGTATAGAGCTCACACTTAGCTCCATAAAGAAAATGTCTCCAACTCTTTAGAGCGAACACTACAGCTGCTAGCTCCAAATCGTGAGTTGGGTAGTTCACCTCATGTGGTCTCAATTGTCTTGACCCATAAGCAATGACCTTCCGGTCCTGCATTAGCACACATCCAAGTCCATTCTTGGATGCATCACAGTAAACAGTGTAATCCTTGCCCATTTCTGGTACTGCTAATACTGGTGTCGTAGTTAACTTGTCTTTCAGCTCCTGGAAACTATGTTCACATTTCTCAGTCCACTCAAATGGAGTATTCTTCCTCAATAACTTAGTCATTGGTCCTGCAATCCTGGAGAATCCTTCAATGAATCTCCAATAATATCCAGCCATTCCTAAGAATCCTCGAATTTCCTTCACATTTCTCGGTGCATTCCATTCCAAAACTGATGCAACCTTGTTTGGATTCACTGAAATTCCGTCCTTACTGATCACATGACCTAAGAATTCTACCTTGTCCAGCCAGAATTCACACTTACTGAACTTAGCATAAAGCTGATGTTCCCTTAGTATCTACAAAACTATCCTCAAGTGCTTGGCATGTTCTGCTTTGTCCCTTGAATAGATCAGAATATCATCGATGAACACGATGACAAACTTGTCCAAGTATGGCATAAAGATCTTATTCATCAGATTCATGAATATTGCTGGTGCATTGGTCAATCCAAATGATACTACCAAGTACTCATGATGTCCATACCTTGATACAAACGCTGTTTTTGGTATATCTTCAGCTTTGATCTTGATTTGATGGTAACCTGACCTCAAATCAATCTTGGAAAAGACTCCGGCTCCATTAACTTGATCAAACAAATCTTGAATCTTGGGTAATGGATACTTGTTTTTGATAGTCACACTGTTTAAATTCCGGTAATCTCCACACATTCTTCTTCCTCCATCTCTTTTATCAACAAAAATGACTGGTGTACCCCATGGTGATACACTTTCTCGAATGAATCCTTTACTTTCCAACTCATCAGTCTGTTCTTTCAGCTCCACTAATTCCTTCGGACACATCTTGTATGGTGGTTGAGCTATCGGTGCTGTTCCGGGTATCAAGTCAATAGTAAACTCTATCTCCCGATCTGGTGGCATTCCTGGTAATTCCTGTGGAAACACGTCCTTGAATTCCTTAACCACGGGAATATCTTCTATTTTAACTTCCTTCATCGAGTTTAATTGCAACTCTACCTCAATGTGGGTATACTTGTCTCCTTGGTATACTATCCGACCTCCTCCTGGACTTTGAATAGATACTCTTTTTGAGTATCCTGTCATGCTCTGGTTCGCTCACTGGACGACCCCTCGAAAAAAGTTGGCTTGTCAAAATAGCAAACGCGAAAGTAAAACGAGAATTCGGTCAGGAGGATGCTCTGATTTGTAGTACAGTAAAAAACGAAGAAAGGCATCCTCATCACAAGAAAATGGCTGAAAATAGCACGAGAGAGGAGACAAACGTGAAAAACCCCGGTCCAGCAAAGGTGGGCTTCGATCAGTTAACTCGACGAGAACGGCCCATCAGCCCATCAACTCCACGCCCTACCCACTCGCGAGGTCATCATAAACCCTACCCGTGGCACACATCTTCCCCCACTCCCCCCATCCGCCGCCGCCGCCGCCGCGCCTCTCTCCTCGCGCTAAGGTACCATCCATTCTCTCCTCCCCCCCATCCTCCCCTGCCGATCTCTCGTGTGCTCGTAGAGTAATCTGCCCGGCCTCTGTTCCTCCTGCTGCGCTACTCGTCTACCAGTTCCTCCGTTCGCTTTGTGAGTTCTGGTTTGGTTTTGATTCGAGGATGGCCAGCTGCGTTTCTTGGATCGTAGGCAAGGATTCTCGTCTTAGCTAGTTCGTTAGGTTTCGCGGGCATGTATCATAGAGTTGTGGCTATTTCGCGTGAGTTCATTCGTTTGTTTCGATGCAACGTACCATCGGATAAAGCATAGTTTGCTATTCCGTGATCTAGATGTGTCCGTTACCTAAAGTTGTTTTGTTGGAAAACGTAAGATCTTGCACAAGTATTGCCTGCTGTTCGTGAGATCTTGCACAAGTACTGGGACACCGATCCTAGATGTACTGCTGTAGTTTTCGTTGGCCTACTCGTTACTGTTCAAGATGTACATGGGTACCCAGTTTGCAGCAGTGGCCTCTTTGCGTTTCTGCTGCCAGTAGTTACCCAATAATCACCCAAGGTGTTTAGAAGCCCTGTTTGACTAGTGATCAAAATTTGTTCATTTTTCCTTCTCTTTTATCTGAATCATAGTTCAGAGCACAGGTACTGAGGCACGGCAGCCGTTCTGGTTGCGCAGCTGCCATTAATTTGTTGTGCAATAGAGATGGGAACCCGCTTTGCAGCAGAGATTTAACTCGCCTTTCTGCTGCCAGTAGTCGCCCAACATCTCCCATTTTTATTACTTCATATGATGCATATGTAGTCACACTTTGCAGCAATGAACAGAGCTTGTTTCTTTAGTTGTTTTCTGTTAATTTGAATCAGAGCACAAGTACTGAGGCACGGTAGCCGTCCTGGTTGTGCAGTAGCCTATTATTATTTATTGTGCAATATAGACATGGGAACCCGCTTTGCAGCAGAGATATGACAACTTTCTACTGCCAGTAGTCGCCCGATAGCACTTATTTCAACTGCAATGCTTCTGTATAACTTGACTACTACTTTCAGTTTTGTTTTTGTTTTTAAGTTGGTTGTCATGTTGTGTCGATGAATGCATTAGTGTTAACTTCATGCTTCAAGGCTCCAAGAGTTGCTCACGTTTGTTCTGATATCGTTATTCTTGTAAAATGTTGGCAGGCACTTGTGGAAGTTCTCAAAGGCTGACAAGATGGTTCTGAAGTAAGGAAGCCATGTGTTCTGTACTTAGCTTGATAGTAATGATTCCACTGCTACATTTTTTGCATTTGTTGTGTTCAGTGTTAAGATCATTTTTCCTTGGTTTTACAGGACTGAGCTCTGCCGTTTTAGTGGCCAGAAGATTTACCCAGGGAAGGGTATCAGGTTCATCCGTTCTGATTCACAGGTAAACTTGTGCTGAAGATCATCAACATTGCACCAGATATTTGTCCTAACGAGATCATATATTTTCTCTTGCAGGTTTTCCTTTTTGCCAACTCAAAATGCAAGCGCTACTTCCACAACAAACTGAAGCCTGCAAAGCTCTGCTGGACAGCGGTGTACCGGAAACAGCACAAGAAGGTACCACATTTGATTGATTTGTTCTTAATTCATGGACTAATAATATTCACCTTTCCAGTTACTGGATTATCCTTTCTGTAACTTGTGATATGGTGCCAACATGTTTTTGGTTGATAGTTCATTATTGCGTAATAAGCATTTTACCTGGCATTTGTTGCAGGGCCCACACTAGTTTGCTACATTGTTTAATACTCAATTAGATCAACCATTTCTTACATTACTTAAAATTGTAATACGAAATACAAATTTTCTGCTGGCTTGCTTTTTTCACATTCTGTTTGTGCGTATATTGTGTAAATGTCTAGCTACTACATTCACCCTATTGTAATCTGGAGCCCCTATACAGGCTGGTTAATATTTTGGTTTTGGTTATCTGTTCATTCTGTCATCTGCTCGAATGTTTTACCAGGCTTGTGCTTCAATGTGTCAATGCAGGACATCCATGCTGAAGCGGCGAAGAAGAGGCGTCGCACAAACAAGAAGCCGTACTCACGGTCAATTGTTGGTGCCACACTGGAAGTTATCCAAAAGAAGAGGGCCGAGAAGCCTGAAGTCCGTGATGCTGCTAGAGAAGCCGCTCTCCGGTACATTTTCCATATTATCATGAAGCTATATCTATCTGTACCCGCATTGTTTCTACTCAGTATTTTTTTGCTCTTTGTCAACTTGGAATTATTTATATTGCTAAAACGAATCACCAAATCAACTCATGTTACAAAACTTTCAATAATCTGACAGCTCTTGCTTCTCTCATATTGGTTGATATTATTGCTTTATTTTCCCCTTAATTCAATCTACTAACCCTATCTCTGGCGTGTTTACATTTTCAGTGAGATCAAGGAGCGCATCAAGAAAACCAAGGATGAGAAGAAGGCGAAGAAGGCAGAGGTGACCAAATCCCAGAAGTCACAGGGCGGCAAGGGTGCTGTGCAGAAGGGTTCAAAGGGTCCCAAGCTTGGTGGTGGCGGGGAAAGCGTTGAAAGTTGATTGCACCATAGGGATAGAGTTCTGCTGCCTAGCGTTGTTTCCTATCACAGACCTTTGTCAAGTTACCCTGCTGTCTTGAATTTTCACCTCTACTCTGAGGGTTGAATGCCTAACGTTTTGGATTGTTTCGATGAGTTTATTTACAATACTTATGTTGGCTGTTATCAGTTTGCAAGTGTTCTTACTGCTGCCAACCCATTGCGCATAAGCAGGCAAGCTGCTGATTCTATAACCCAACAAATTCCTGTGCTTGGTCCTCATTCAGTCATAAGAAAGGGGATCAGTCCTCATGTATGTTGCAATTGAACAACCTACATGTGGCGATATGTTGGCAAAAGCTGGCTGCTACACTGATTTGATGCGTGGTTGTAGAGTAGAAATTTTTAAGGTTACACACTTACACTCGAATTATAAGGAATTGGGCATCAAATGGTTACAATCCTATGATAATTATAATGATCACATGTCCGTGCAAGAACATAGAAAAAGTAGGCTTTATATTATAATGACATAAGTGTCTAAGTTTCTGAGAAAAAATTCAAAATATAAGGTGTATTACGATTTATAGACAATTTTAACCATCAAAAAACGAATCGCCTAGAGCGGAGGAATTTGACGTATTGTTTTCAGTCTGTGCCTAATAGGACTCATTTATCTGAACAAAAATCAATAGAAAATTAGTCCACCACATACAAAATACTAGCGTCTTAATATCCGTGCCAAAATCTTAGACACTTATGTCACGGAACGGAGGGAGTATTATTATTCACAACAAAACAATTACTACCTCCATTTCTAAACAGCGGCGGAGCCAGGAGACTAACCCTGTGGGGTCAGAGCCAAGATAATCACAAGTTTAACTAATTTTAGATTTTTAGTGTAAAAACGTACATGAATATGAATGATTTGCCAAAAACTGTGGGGTCAGCTGATCCCACAGCTTTAATGTGGATCTGCCTTTGTCCTAAATATAAGATGGTTTTCCCTAAAAAAATAGATGTTTAAGCTTTTTTCTGATTTTGATGTACTATTTGTGTGTACATTAACTCATTTTAGTCCATATGTAATAAATATTGAAATATGTAAAACATCTTATAACCGTCTGTAATCAATATTGAAATATCTAAAACATTCATAAATATGTAGTCGCATTCATATGGAGAGAGGCGTTTTGTAGCACGGGCTACATGTAGCCCCTTTTTTTGAAAAATTCAAAAACGATACTTTAAAGTTTCAAAAAAATCTGAAAACATTCCTAGATGTAGATATCCTATATGTAGATAATGATGATATCCACCAGTGTGCAAAATATCAATGCGAAATATTCTGTATTTTGCGCTGTGTAAAAATGACAAATCTCTGAATCTGAGCCGGTGAACAGTGCAGATTTCGAATTTTTCAGATCTGTCAGAAATTTGTCATTTTCGTGTAGGCCGGAATACAAAATATTTCGAGTTGAAAATTTGCAGCATCATAGGGTACATCATTCTCCACCTCTATGATTTTTCTCGGAATTTTTGGAAACATAATTTTTTTAATTCGATAAAAATAAAAAATCCAGGCTACATGTAGCCCGGGCTACAAAGTGACTTTTCGCATTCATATGCCATTATAATGATGTAAGTAGTATCGTTCTGCATAAATTACCTAAATATACTACTCGAGCTAGGTCGGCAACACTTCAAGCGGGTGATTTCCTCACACAAGTATCTTCCATCCACTGTGTAACCTTCATGGCATCGCTCCATCTATCAGCGCTCGCATACGTGTTGCTCAGCAGCGTGTAGTTCCCGCTGTTACCAGCATCGAGCTCATTGAGCTTCTTGGTCACCACGTCGGCGGTGGCTAAATCACCATGCGTCTTGCATGCTCCCTGCAGTATCCTGTAAACGACAGGGTCAGGAGCAATGTGCATCTCGTCGAGGAACCTCAGTGTCTTCTCCAGATATCATAGAACCCCATGAGATCAGATCTTTGTTAGGAACTTCCTTGAATAATTTTCTTGCCAAAATGTTGGCAAAAACCGGCTTGCACACTGAAGTCAGTGTTGTGTTTGTTCCGTGCGGAGGGGAGAGAATTTTGTAAGGACAAACTTGAAAGAATCGAGCATCTAATTGTTACAATCCTTGGACCACAATAGTCATATCAAATCCTTTCCGCAGCAATAAAGAAATTGGGATTTATATTATTCACATCAAAGAAATTAGTAGCATTCATATTGTGTAATAATGATCTAGCAGTATGGTTCTCGGTCATACAAAACTGCCAAGTATTAGTGTTACTCTCGCTGTCTGGGTCAGCAGTCAGACAACACTGCAAGCGGGCGTTTCCTCACACGAGTATCTTCCATCCACTGTCTGACCTTCATGGCATCACTCCATCTATCAGCACTTGCATACGTGTTGCTCAGCAGCGTGTAGTTCCCGCTGTTACCAGCATCCAACTTGTCGAGCTTCCTGGCGACTACCTCGGCAGTGGCTAAATCACCATGCGTCTTGCATGCTCCAAGCAGTATCCTGTAAACAACAGGATCAGGAGCAACGGGCATCTCAGCGATGAATCTCAGTGCCTTCTCCAGCTGACCAGCGCGGCCGAGGAGATCGATGACACAACCATAGTGCCTCATCTGGGGTTCTACATTGTGAACTGATTTCATGCTATCAAGATAGTCAAGCCCTTCCTCAATACGCTTGGCGTTGGCACAGGCGATGAGTACACCGAGGAAAGTGACTCCATTCGGTCTGAATCCTTCATCGAGCATAGTGCGGAAGACATTCAGAGCGCCCTCTTCAAAACCATTGTTTGCAAGCCCTATTATCATCGAGTTCCATGACAAGGTATCCTTCTCTTTCATTTCTTGAAAGACTTGCACTGCTTCATTGATACTTCCACATTTCACGTACATGTCAATCAGGGAATTGTGCATAACTGTATCACCTTCGATCTTGTTTCTCCTCACATATTCATGAATCCACTTACCAATATCAACGCGCCCCAGTGCGCACAAGCTGAAAGCACACTTGAGATCACAATGGCATCGGGTTTCACCTTGGCTCTCTGCATCTGTCTGAAGAGTTCCAGAGCATCAGAAAACTGACTAGATTGTGAATATCCAGATATCATAGAACTCCATGAGATCAGATCTTTGTTAGGAGTTTCCTCAAATAATTTTCTTGCCGAAACAAGATCCCCTCCTCTTGAATACGTGGTGATCATTGCGTTCAGTGTCACAACGTTTCTATCCTTCATATTAAAGAAAACCTTTTCTGCTGATTGCAGCTGCCCACGCCTGCCATAGTAATCTATCAAAGTATTACCCAAGTAAACATCCACCTCTATGCCATAATCCTCTATGTATCTAACCAAGCAATCTGCCATGCTCCAATCTCCTAGACGAGTGCACGCAGAAACAACCTTGACCATAGTAATCTTATCAGCTTTCACTCCGTAATCCTGCATCAACTTGAATAACGTCAAAACCTCTTTTAATCTATTGTGCTGGCTATATCCACATATCAAAGAATTCCAGGATACCACATCCTTAACTAGCATCTCATCAAAGACAGATCTTGCACAGCACAAATCACCAGAAGCAGCATATAGATGAATCAGCGAATTGGAAATGAAGATATCAGGAAGAAGGCCAAATTTCAGTACATGGTTGTGTATCTGTTTCCCTTCCGTAAGAGCATTAATCCTTGCACAAGCCTTCACTACAAACGGAAATGTCAGTTTATCTGGCTCCATACCTTCACCTCGAGCCTTCTTGTAGAAAGCAATTGCATCTTCTGGTGCATTGCTTTGAGCAAGCCCCCTGAGTATGATATTCCAAACATAAGTTGTAGGTGCTTCAATCTGCTCATATACTTTATGAGCACAAACCAAATCTGGCTGCAGAACAGCATAAAATCTGAGAATCTTAGACATTGCATTTTGGCAATTGTAAAGCCCAGAAACAATGAGATGGCCATGAAGCTTCTTTATGGCTTCCATGATAACAGTGCTCAAAGAAAACTGGGGTTTCCCATTGGGCCTGTGAGGGGAAAGGCAGTACTGCACATGTCATTCAACACATCTGCTTCCTGCGAGGGATTAACAAGATAAGTAAATAGCGACAAAAGATAATACTGTGCACTAGTCTTTATGAAGCTGGAACATATGAGCATGCTATTGATGCTTATTAACAACACACAGACAAAAGGAAGCAGTTGATAAGGAGATGGTAGTGTTAACAAAGGTTATATAATTCAACAATCATTCAGCATAAAAGAAGAAATAAACTGAATTATTAGTTATGTTATTGCATGAAACATAAAAGATAAGAGAACGTAATGAACCCACCGTGAAGTAGGGAGAAGCTATCACATTTGGTATTACACAGGGAGATAATTCTAATAATGGAACAAAAATTCTTAAACTGCGAGAGCTCCCATGATTTGGTTCTGACTTACTGACTCTCACCAACCAAAGCAAGCCCAGGAACCTTAACAGCATTCCTCTCATCTACTAGCTTCCGTGCTCTTTCGGCATCACTAAACCTACCAATCTCAGTAAGCATATTGGATACCACCACAAAATCACCTCCAGATTCTGTTTCAATGTCTAGTATCTTCTTCATTGCCCTCTCCCCCATCTCCACTTCTCCATACTTACTGCAACAACCCAACAATGTCCTCCACACGACTGAGTTAACCTCCATAGGCAGACCATTTATTACTTGCTCAGCCTCACATAACCGTCCTGCCCTACCTAGCATGTCTATAATGCACCCAAAATGCTTGATCTCTGGAATTATATGGTATTCGTAAACCATGCTTTTGAAAAACGCTACTCCTTGCTCCACTAGCCCTCCATGGCTGCAAGCATTGAGAACGCTCAAGAAAGTGATTCTGTTGGGTTTAATGCCTGCTCTTCTCATCTCCGCAAACAGTTCAACTACCTCAGTTGACAACCCGTGCATTGCGAAACCCGAAATTATCGATGTCCATGACACCAAGTTTCTCCTGTCCAGCATTTGGTGAACACCTTGAGCGAGTTGTGTATAGACCCAATCTTGGCATACAAGTCTATGAGTGAATTCCCGACTCGGACATCCAACACAAGAAGACCCATCTTCTCACAATAGCTGTGCAATGCCTCGCCCAAAAGAATCCTTCCAATATTAGCTATTGCAGGTACAACTGCTAAAACGGTTATCTCGCTCGGATTAAAGCCTTCCGCCATCATGCGACGGAAGAGATCAACGGCCTCCACCGAACGACAAGAACGCGTGTACCCATCAATCATCCCGGTCCAGGAGACAACATTCCTACACGGCATTTTATCAAAGAGCAGCCTCGCGTACTCAACTTCGCCCCGCCCAGCAAACCCAGTGACCATCACATTCCAAGAAACCGCGTTCTTCACCGGCATCTCGTCGAACGCCATCCGCGCATCCACCAGGCACCCACACACAAGGTACACATGATAAGCGCGGTATGCACGTAGACGTGGAACTCGAACCCCTTCCGAACGACAAGCCCGTGCAGCTGCGCGCCGGCCCGAGGCCACGCCAACCCCGAGCAGGCCCCGAGGGCGAACATGAAGGCGTACGTGTCGTCGGCGACATGCCGGCGCGCGTCCCTGAAGAGGTGCAGCGCCTCCTGTGGGAAAGGGCCGCGGGAGTAGGCCTTGAGCAGCGCGTGCCACGGCGTGGGACGCCGGTCGAACACCTGGCGGGCAACGAGCTGGGAGTGGATCTGGAGGAGCGGGCGCCTCTCCGCCTGGTGCTTCAGGAGGAGCGCGACTAGGCCTTGGACGTGCGCAGCGGCGCCGGTGGCCGCGGCGTGGAGGGGTGGGCTTCCCTGCCTCGAGAAGTGAGGGGAGAACCGTGCCATGGTGGTGGCTTAGCCTTAGCTAGTCTTCTTTAAACCCTACCCTGCGCCTCTCTCATCTACCTAGAAGATGTTGCCACCTGAAGAGAGGGAGAGAGATGCAATCTCTGCATACCTTGTGTAGAGAGAAGGTCGCAGCGGCTGCGTTGAGAGCTGGGCAGGCTTCACTGGAAATCTTCTTGGCTCTCTCTCGCCTTCCAGCGTCCAAGACGAAGCAAATAGTTAGTTGACGCTCGTGCTCTGCTTGCTCTTTCCGAGTGAACATTGCTGTGTTTGTTGTTGCGAGGCAACTCACAACCCGATCTCCTCGCTCCTCTTCCTCCATGTTGCGCAGAGTCCTCGCCGGAGCAATCACGCGCCTCTCAGCCTCCGGATTCTCCAAGCCACCGAGGCCTCTCCTCCCGCTCAGAGCATCGCGTCTCTCCACTTGGAGGGAACCCGGTCGTGACGGCGGCGGCGGCGCTGACGGCGAGAGCGAGGGAGAAGATGACCCCTTCTCCTTCCCGGACCAGAAGCAGCTTCCGCCCGACGTGGCGCGCGGTGTGGACGCCGTCGTAGCGGCGGCCGAGGGCTCCCACGCGGACGCCGCGCGGGCCAGGGAGCTCCTGGAGCGGTGCGGCGCCGCGGCCTCCGAGACGCTCGTGGTGGCCGCGCTCTCCCGCCTCCGGAACAGCTGCGCCGCGGCGCACGCCGCGTTCCGGTGGGCGTCCGCGCGGCCCCAGTACGCCCCCGGGCGGCACGCGTGCCACTCCATGCTCTCCATACTTGCCAGGCACCGCCGCTTCGACGACGCCCGCGCCCTGCTCGACGAAATGCGCCGCAAGTCGCTCGCGTCCCCGAGGGCGGTGCTCCTCCTCATCCGCCGATACTGCGCCGCGCGCGACGTCGCGAGCGCCATCGCCGCGTTCCGCGCGCTCCCGAGGTTCGGTTTTGAGCCTGGCGTCGCCCAGTTCCATGGTCTCCTCAGCGCCCTCTGCAGGTACAAGAACGTGAAGGATGCGGAGCACCTGCTTCTGTCCAGCGAGAAGGAGTTCCCTTTCGAGACCAAGAGCTTCAACATTGTGCTCAATGGGTGGTGCAGCACGGCCTGCAGCGTGCGCGAGGCCAAGAGGTTTTGGACAGCCATGGAGGGTCGGGGTATCGAGAGGGACGTTGTATCATATGGGAGTATGATTTCGTGCTTGTCGAGAGCTGGGAGCTTGGATTCAGTCTTGAAGCTCTTTAACCGCATGAAAGAAGCTGGCATTGTGCCAGACCGGAAAGTTTACAATGCAGTTGTGCACAAGCTCACCAAGGGACATTGTGTGGACGAGGCAAGGGCACTTGTCCGGACTATGGAGGAGAAAGGGTTTACACCGGACACGGCCACTTATAACTCCCTCATTAAGCCTCTTTGCAAGGCTCGTCGGGTCCAGGAAGCGAGGGAAATGTTCGATGAGATGGTAGGAAGGGGGCTATCAGCATCGGTGAGGACGTTCCATGCATTGTTTGATGTGGCTACGAGCCCTGATGAGGTGTTTGATCTGTTGGATAAGATGAAGACTCTGCACTGCGAGCCAGAGATAGACACTTACATTATGTTGATCAGGAAGTTATGTCGGTGGAAGCAGCATGACAGTGTGGACAAACTGTGGAATGCAATGCCTGCCAACGGGCTGAACCCTGATCGGAGTGCGTACATTGTGTTGATACACGGGTTGTTCTTGAATGGGAGGCTAGAAGAGGCAGGAAAGTATTACGAGGAGATGAAAGCCAAGGGATTTCCACCAGAAGAGAAGACTGAATCAATGATACAGGCGTATCTTTCAGGCCGAGAGCTTGCCAAGGCGTCAGCTTCTGTTGGCCCAAGACGTGGTTCGGTATCTCTCAAAGTAAGTCGCAGAGAATGGTAAAAATGAAGATCCCTTGGAATTGATCGATGAGATGAAACAGAGGACAGGTTTTTGTGGAGTAACTGGTAGGTAATTTGGAGAGAGATGATTTAGTTAATTAGAAATAAGAGTCTGAATATTTAGTATTGTATGTTTGCCCAGTTATTTACATTCTCAATAGATCGCTTGGCTATCGGCTGGAATTAGAATGCGCAACCTTTGTTTAACCTGTTTAAACTTGGATAGGCATCATTTTACTGTATTCCTTCTCTTCTAGCTGTTAGATTATACTAACTACATGTTGAGCTATTGGTTCACAATGTATAATCAGTGTTCACCATTTTAATACTTGATTTCATAAGTTTCAAAACTCAATATAATATATATTTTTCAATACTTAGCTGTACCTAATATTAGCAGTTCTATTTCAGGCTTACAGAAATTCCATTTATACAGTGTCTTCTGGCACATTCTCATATATATATAACCTCTATAACCATTCAAGATCTGCAGCTGTGAAGTCTTATGTTAATGATTTTCTTCTTCACAGACCACCATCATAGTGTCCTCTTTCTGCCACTGAGGCACTGCAACCTTTCTGATAGCATTAATTTTAGTGCACGTGCATACTAATAATCCAGCTACAAGAGCCCATTGGATCGAAGCTGGGACAGATTGCCGCCAACCTGTTAGAAATCAATGCATCTTTTTATTCGGAGGTGAGAGTTTACCTGAATTTCAGTTATATCTCATCAGTTAGGTGTTCTTTCTCGGCTATCCCGTGGCTTCAATAAAGCCTAGTAGCTAGTGGCTTCGTCCAAACCATTGATAATATGGTACTTGTCAAATGACCTCTCGTTGCATGTGATCTTTATTAAGACCTTTCTGTAATATCCTACAGGATATTCCTGCTAATAGCAAGTGCCTTGTTTTGTGAGTTGTCACTAGCAGTATGCAGAACTCTGGTATGTAGTCCAGTCTCCATAGATGGAATTATCTTGCAACTGATGCAAGTTGATCTAAATTTGTTGATAAGACGACGACAGATAATGGGTACAGTTATGGGGAAAACAACTTGCTTTCTCTTTACAAACCTACAGCCATCTGAGCGATGCTTGTCATGCTAGTGCTCACTGTCATTTTCGTGGCATCTTATAGCTGTAAGCCTGCAAGTGTCGCTAACTCTTATGACTCATGACACCGACTAACATAGTGCACGACCACATCCCAGCTTTAACTGATAGCTGCGTGGTAGTCTAGTCGCAGTCTGCTCTTGTATGCACTGAATGTTACCATTCTGTCAAATATCTGAAATCACTGCACCCCAAATTCGGATAAACAGCAAATCTATTTTTCAAAGAAATAATGAAGGGGTGCAAAATGCAATATCAACTGAGGAACAATTCTCAGTAATCGAGCATAGATTAATCAGGGTGAATAATGACAAGTTCAGTTTGGTGTTTGGACTTAAAATTATGAGAACAAAAATACTCCCTCCGTTCCAAAATAGATGACTTCCATTTGTCTAAATACGGATTTATATAGACTTGTTACACATCTAGATACATTTGTATGTAGACAAATGAAAGTCATCTAATTTAGAACCGAGGGAGTAACTGTTTTTGCAGAATACCAAATGCCTAGATCGAAACCAAAGAATACATACTACAGAACTACCACCACAGTTTGCAGAGTCATGTTTGCCAAATAACTAAATCATTTTTTCTCTCTTTCTAGTTCAAATAAATTATCTATTCCCCTCTTCTTATTTACAAGATTTCTCTGTTCTTCATTCCATCTCAGAACGGTGGCAGGACTGTCTGCCACATCCTCATCTGCGGTGAGCTCATGGACTGCAGGTAGCTGCTGCTGACGTCCAGCCCAGGCGCCGGCGCCGGATTTACCATCAGCCCCAGCTGGTTCATGTTCCATGTTTGCAGGTCGTCCATGTTCAGACCCGTGAACCAGTCGTTGTCCTCCTTGACCGTCACGATGGCCTGCCCCTGCGCCATGTCCCTGAAGCCGTGTTGCTGCTGCTGCTGCTGCAGGCCGGATGGGTTGTCGATCTCCGACGAGTCGTGCGTCTGGAAGCTGTCAGACATGGCGTCGCCGGCCATGGGGTCCATCACCTCCCCGTTCTGTCTGTGGTGGTGCGGCACGGCCATGTCCAGCTCCACCTTCACCTTCTCCCAGTTGTTCTTCTTGTTGTACAGCCGACACAGCACCCACTCATCCAACTGCAAGGAAACAGAGCATCGTCACTTCGTCAGTATGGATCGAAGCAACGAGAATGGATTTTACTGAAAGGCAAACGCTGGGATCAGTACCTTGAGGGACCCCTTCTTGCCGGGCGCGCGGTCGGCTTCGGCGAGGCGGTACTCGTGCATGATCCAGTCGGTCTTGACGCCCCTGGGCGCCCTGCCGGCGTAGAAGACGAGCGCCTTCTTGATCCCCACCGTCCTCCCGCCGCTGGCCTTGGACGGCACCGGCTTGTCTGCGCCCGTTGCCTTCCAGTAGCCGCTGCCGGCGGAGCGGTTGGGGCGCGAGCCGTTTGGGTACTTGCGGTCCCGCGGCGTGAAGAAGTACCACTCCCTGCTCCCGAACAGCGCCCTCTCTGCACACACAAACGCGAGGAAGTTAGCACATTCGCTCTGTCTGAATCCATGAAGAGGGACGGAGCCAGCCATGGAAGAGAACAGGAAAAGCAGAGGAATTAATAATCAACGCACGCACCAGGCAGATCCCATGGATCGAACTTGTAGAGGTCGACCTCGGCGATGATGTGCACGGGCTGCGGCTGCTCCGCCACCTTCCTGCAGAGGTAGTGCACGACCAGCTCCTCGTCCGTGGGGTGGAACCGGAACCCCGGCGGCAGGTTGAGCTCCGCCTCCGCGTCCCCCGCCGGCGCCGTAATCGCCATCCCCGGCTCGGCCTTCACCATTGCCATCATCCTCCCGGAACCTCGAAGAATCTAGACGACCACTTTCCAGAGAACTCCTCACCTCGTGCTAGCTGCTATGTCCTGGCTGGAACGAAAGGCGGCTGCTGCTGATACCGCCTTCGGCTTCGCTGTTATCGGCGGGTGTGTTTCCTTGGCCACCAAGGCGGCTATATACGGGCCCTGCGGCACGTGGGCTCCGGATGAGCACGCCCGCCCCTGCCTCGAAGGTTCGCGCGTGGACAAGGGTTTGACCCTCGCGACGGCTCTGACGAAAGGGACAGAAGGGTCAAAAGAGATTTTATTTTAGCAGCTGCGCTACGCGATAAGGAGGTTTTCGGGGCGGAAATTGTACATCAATAAACCTCGGCGAATGGCGTGCGCGAGCCCCGCCATGGTCGTCGGCCGTGACGACAGTCTCGGTGATCATCTTCACCGCCTGTGCGTGCGGTGCTCTCGGCCTCTCATTTGCGTCACGTGCGAAATGTAAAAAGGAGCCCACGCCGTCCTCCTGTAAATTTCTCGTCTCTGCATGCTTTGGATTTATATTTTCTCGTGGAGAAATTTTCATCAAGGGGCAGGGGTCTTTTCAGGGAAAGAAAGTGAGGAGCTGCGTTTCACACACGCTATGTTCTTTTTCGATGAGCATCTTAGAAATGAGTGGTTATTTTAACAGCAGACAAAGCTGCGTTCGATAACCCATAGATGGAATGTACTACGGCATATGCCATGAGCTGCAGGTGTCTAAACCGTACGGAAGCCGTACGCCCTATATGACGATCGATCGACACAAGGATATGCTTGGGACATCATCACAACATTTAACAATTAACAAAAAAAAGCATTTAACCAAAAAAACGTAACTCTGCTACGGAGTTTTTCTACATGTAGCTCGTACCCCTTTGTATGGGAGAGAACAGAGACTGCTCTGCCTTTGTGGCCTTCAGGCCATGGATGCGCGGTGGATCTCGGTTCTCGTCGGCGGGAGGGCTCCGTTTTCTGGTGTTAGGATCAAGGTTTGTTGGGGCGGCGCTCAGATGGCGGCGGCGGCGCCTCGTTACAATAAGGTCTTCCCGGCTTCAGTCCCATCTCGGCGGCGACGTCGAGAAGCCTGTGGGAGTGGTGTGGTCTCATGGATTTCTTCTGGCGGTGGCATTCTTCGGATCGTCAAGGAGCTTCAACGGCAGTTCTTCCTTCTTCTTTGGCTCCGGGACGGATGTGGTCTTCTTGACCCGTTCGGCGACTTCCCGTCCGCAATCAACAACGTCAGGCCGGCTCAGGGAGGAGCGGCAGCGGCGGCGCGCCGTCGACACGATCTGGAGGTTGAAGACGAAGGGCATCTCAAATTTTTTGATGTAATTTTCGTTTTTGTTGAGCTGTTTTGTATTGTTCGGTGTTTCTTTTAATGCCAGTGTCTTTAAGCAAAAAAAAAACAATTCGAGGGGATAAATCCCAAGCATGGACCGTTCATACCTGGTACGGTCACAGACAGCTAGAGTCGGTGTATCTGTAACCTACTGTACTAAAAAAAAACTTTGTTCCAATCTGCACGTGCCTTCATCCTCCATCTAGATGCACTGAACCTGAACCTTACCTGGGTGCGCCTGGGGCGGCAGGGTGGGGTGGCGAGCGTAGGCCAGACAGACATACAGGCAGATAGATAGCGCCTTGTCGACCGCCGATGATCTTCATTCCTCTGGCGGTGGACTATGTTTTGACATTGCAGACGAAAAGGACGGACAGGCAGCTACGTACCTCCGAGGAAAGGGAAAAGGATCCATGGCTGCGGCTGAGAAAGCGATGGACACTACAGTAGATGCTAGGGAGTAGATGGTGTGCACTTTCCTTTCCCTGGGCAAACAAAAATGGCTGTGCACTGCAGGAATCTCTTCGGTGTGATTCTCCTTAATTTAGCAGGCTGCTGTGGTGTGCGTTTATATTGGAATACTAGACATCTTAGCGCGGCAATGCCGCGCCCGTTTGGTGAAATTTAAATTTGGAAGTGTTGTTATGTAAAAGTTGTGAATGTTTGAGATTTGTTGAAATACGAAGAAAGTTTACGTTTAGAAATTGTTCAGTTTTTGGAATTTAATCGAGCTGGGAAGTTGTTTAGATTTGAATTATTTTTGCGTTTGCAAAATGGGTAGATTTGAAAGCCATTTTTTTTTGAATATTTAAATGTATATGGCATACATGTTGTGGTAAAATTTAAATTTAAAAATGTTCACATTTGGAAAATCGTATAGGTTTGGAAATTATTGAAATGCAAAGAAAGTTTATGGTTAAAAATTGAGCGCGGCAAATGCTGTGCTAGTGTTTTTAAATTCTAATTTGAAAATGGTGACGTGCTAAAATTGTATAAGCCTGGAAGTCATTGGAATCGAGAAAAAAAATTGTTTTGTAAATAGTTGGATTTTAGAGATTGCTCAAATTTGAAAATGGTTGTAATTCAAAAAGAGTTTACGTTTTAGAAATGTTTAGATTTTCAAAATTGGTTAGAGTGAAACCGTACTAAGGTTTTAATGTTTTTGTTGCTCATAAAATGATCGGATCTGTAAGAATTTTAAAATTTCTGTATGTCTTAAATTTGAAATTTGGATTAAAATGGCATGCGCGCGGTCGTGTGGTTAGAAGGGAAAATATTGCGGAGTAAAATAGTCAAATTTGGAAATGTTGTATTTGAAAGCAATTTAGAAATATTCGTATTAAAATTTGTTTGGATTTGATTGTACTGAAATTTAGAAAATGGTTGCACTTAAAATTTATTTAAATTTTAGTGTGAAAATGTGGTGTAAAAAATTCAAGTTTGGAAATGTTCACGATATTTTAGTTAGATTAACATTTAATTTGAAGTGAAAAGTTAGTTAGCGTTTATTTTTATGGTTATATTGATATATTTGAAGTTATTGTTGTACTTTGCATTTCACATTCCTATTATCTTTTTCTTTTGCTGGAATAATAATCTAAATATTTTTACTCTTTTTTTAGACAAATGTCTTCGTTATTACATATTGGAACATTGCTTATGGTTTTTAGACAGATGACTTTATTATTAAAAGAGATGTGAAATGTTTGGGATGGTATTAAAAAATGGTTCCATTATCATTTGTTTAAGAAATTGGAATATTGCTTAAACAATTTTTCATTTTTTGTCTTTCGTTTTTGCTTGAACAATAATCAGAATATTTTACATTTTTCTTATCTTTTGTAGAACATTTAAAAATAATTGTCGAAACTAAATAAAAGTAGTTCTTACGTTTCATCATCTAGTAGAGCTCATCGTGGACGTTGTGATTTAAAATGTTAAAATTCGTCGTAATTTGCCGTCTGGCATACTTGCAAATTTTGTAGCCAATTTAGATTTAGATGTCCAAATATGTTTGTAGTTTGACATAGGTATTTAATTAAGTTCAAAAATTAGGAGGGAGTCCACTGTATAAGTATTTTTAAAAAATCAACTTCATTTATTTAGAGGGGATGTATTTATGATGTTTGCAAATATTTGCTAAATTGAAATGTGCAAAAAATGTTTGTATTTTATCGTAAGTAGTTAGTATGTATTTTCCTGGTCATGTTGGTATTTTTTCCATATTTTTCTGATGATTATATTTTAAACTATTGGTCATGTAATTTTAATTTTTTTTTTGTAAATTGTAAGCAAACTGGACCTACATGGGTAGATCTTAAAGTCATTTAAATTTTTTTTTGAATATTCAAATGTGTATGCCATGCACGTGTGGTAAAATTCAAATTTGAAAATGTTTACGTCTGAAACTGTGTAGGTTTGAAAATTATTGAAATGGAAAGAAAGTTTGTGGCAAAAAAATTGTTCACATTTCAGAAATAGTTTAGAAGAAATACTGTGGTGTGAAAAACGGTTTTGGAAATGTCCACATTAAGAAAATTACGCAGATTTGGAAATTATTAAAATGTATAAAGAAAGTTTACGTGTCGATATTGTTAAGTGTTTGTAAATTATTCAATTTAGGAAGTTATTCAGATTTGAATTTTGTTAATGTTTGCAAAATGTTCAGAATTGAAGGGCATATGCGAGCTTGAAATAGGTATTTTTTTTTTTGTTTGGAAAGTTGTTTAAATATCGCAAAATAATATATAAAGTATTTTAAAAATCTTTGGAGAATGTACTATTTTTGAATTTTGCTTTCCGATACGATTCTATTTGTTTGGGAAGTAAGTTGAAAACAGTTAGTTGAAGCATTTAGTAGTTTTTGAAGTTGTGTAAAAACCATATAACAATGTTTGCGAAGTGTTCAATTTCGGTACTTTTTAAGGTTTGAATTATTTAACCATTCGTAAGATAATCAAAGGTTGAAGACTTTTAATTTTTTTTGTAGTGTTCAAATTTGAAATTTGAATTTAAATATGTAAGTATGGATGCAATTTAAGTTTTAAATTGTCATTATTCTAAAATTGTTTGAAATTTGGAAATTGTTGTAGGTTTTTAAAAAGTTTACGTTCTAAAAGTGTTAAGGTTGGGTAGTCTTTAAGTTTTAAATTATTTTAAAGTTTATAGAATAATCAAATTTGAAAGTTGTTAAAAAAATTGTGGTGCTTAAATTTAAAATTTGAATTGAAATGCTCAAATGTAGATTTTAGGAGCTGAACAATTTGGAGTTTATTGAAATTTGAATTTTGCGTTACTGTTTACGAAATGAGCAGGTTTGGAAGTCGTATGGCATGGCAAAATATTTGAATTTGTAATTTGTGTTTGAATGCTCAAGTATGATTGTTTTTCGCATGTCTAAATGTAGGCCATTTTGGATTTTCAAAACTTATTTGTTTTGTGTCAAAAATAGTTGACAATTTTTTTCCCTAGCATTTTGATGTATTTTCTT
This sequence comes from Poa pratensis, assembly GCA_947311845.1. Classification (NCBI taxonomy): domain Eukaryota; kingdom Viridiplantae; phylum Streptophyta; class Magnoliopsida; order Poales; family Poaceae; genus Poa; species Poa pratensis. The sequence goes on along the minus strand of CAMZMU010000058.1, from coordinate 27,312,084 downwards.
ATATTTTGTTTGTGTGTATTTGAAAATTTCCAAGTGTTGCAATAATTTGGAAAAGGTTCCAAACTATATGTAACGATTATGTTGGTTGTTGGATAAATTTGGTTTGAATTGAATTTGAAATGAATTTGAAAAGTTACACAAGGCCGCGCCCGTGCGGTGAATAAAATTTAAATTTGGTAGTGTGCACATTTAAAAGTTGTGTATGTATGTTTGGAAAGTAAGCGCGGACTTCGCCGCGCCCGTGGAAAGTTTTTTTTTTTTTTTTGCTGAAACAGTACTCCAAATATTTTGTGATTTCTTTTAGTACAAATGGATTTGTTATTTGTAAATTGGAACATTGCTTATGTTTTGAAGACAAACGATTCCATTGTTAAGAGGAATGCAAAATATGTTGTAATTATTTATTTTGGAATTGTTAGAATATGTGCGGAGATGTGTTGTCTGGTCTGTTTTTTTTTTTTTGGGGAAATTTGATTTTCTGTCTGTACTTTTTTGAATAATGATATATAAAGCTGTATCAGTTCTTGCAATTATTATTTTCAATTTGTAGGAACATGCATGTAAATGTGTTGGTTGTAAATAAATATATTTTTTTTGCAAATTTTGTAATTTTTTCCTTTTTTTTGGCAGTTTGGAATATTTTTTACCGTGAGCTTCTTATTTAATGTACGGGAAACTATATTTTTTTTGGTAATAATTATTTTATGTAGTAATTTAAAAGCAACAATGGGTTGTTCTAAGAAGTTATATTAGTTATGGTAATTGTTTTTTATTGAATTAGAATTTGTTGATCCGTGAGTATCCGAGTATTCGAGATGATTTTATATAAGCCATGTAATTGATATGGAAAGCTATAATATGTGTTGTATTTTTTTTTAAAAGTTGTTTAAACATGCATGAGGATGCGTTTGTTGTGAAGACATATTTTTTCCGTAAATTTTGATATTTTTTTGTATTTTTCTGAGTTGTATGTCAAAAGATATGGTTTATTTGAATTTTATTTCTTTTTCTGAAATTTTGGAAAACCTTACAGGCGGGACCCGCATGTCAGCCGCTCCGCGCTGACGTCAGCCCTCGACGTCAGCGGCGGCAAATGGCCGGCGATGCCGCGGCACCGCCGAGCTCGTGCGGCGCGGGGCGGACGCGCGCGCCCGAGATGGGAGGGATTCGGCGGAGGAGAAGGAGGGGACTCGAATGAGCGGCGCGGCGTGCCAAATAGTGGCCGGAATCGCCGGCGGCGAGCGATCCCGCGGCGGCGGTTGCCGAGCACGGCGGCGGCGAAACGCGACGGCTCGTCGGCGTCTCCGGCCGTCCCAGGCTTATTCCTCCGGTGAAATTGAAGCGGGAGAGGCGGCGGAGGTCTCGTCTGCTCGGATTCGAGCGGGGAGGCGCGGAGCGCCGCGGCGCGCGGCGGCGGTGGCGGCGATCTCGGCGTCGCGGGAGAGAGAGGAGGAGAGAGGGGGCCTGTGGCGAATTTTTCACGAAGGTCCCTGTAATTTTTTTATTTGCGCTTTAGCCCTTCCGCGATCACAGACAGGTCCTTTCGGGGGGGGGGGGGGTTTGGAAAAGTCTGCGGCGACCGGCTGGACCCGGCGCGACCGGCGCGCGACCGGGTGACGTGGCGGCTTCCTATTGGAAGAAATTCGAGAATGAACAGTGCACTCGCGGGAAGGGGGACGTGGGCACATCCGGACCGTAGATTCTCTCCGATCGGACGGCCCTGAATTGTCGATGACGTGGATGCTGAAATGGGGGCTGAATCCTTTCAGCCTTTATATATGGATCTATCTATGGTGTCACACGGCTGTGATCGATGACTTACTGCTATACTCGCTCCGTTCCTAAATATAAGATGTTTATCTTTTGTTCACATTCACATGTATCTAGATGTATGTGGACATGTTTTAATGTGTATGTACACTCATTGGAATTTGCACCTAACCAACATGTGAGCTAGCTAGAACATCTTATATTATGGAACGGAGTGAGTATGTGCTACCACTAGCTGTCATGTGGGCTAAACATGCATGGTTGAAGACTGTGGAGTTTACAGGCGTAATATGACAGGGAGCACTCATAACCAATTAGCTAGCTTTATGGGCATCCTTGACCCTCTTTAGATTTTTGAAGATTTTCCTTCCATCTCCTCAAGCTCCCGCACCACGGTAAATTGAAGACATGGTAAGAAGGAGTGGACCCGTTCAAGGGGAGGCTGCCAGCGATTTCAGTTGACGCCCTCTGTGCTTTGCTCTGCCTGGACTGCCACTTGGCGACGGCTGTCGAGGATGCCCACATCCGCCATGGAGGTCCTTAAGGTCTAGACTTTTTTTTAACGGAGAAAAAAGTTTTGCCCCAATCTATTAATTAAGGAGTTTTATAGAAAATTTAAAATGCAAATTATTACAACGGATTATTCTCCCATCATTATTTCGCTCAACCGTTGGGCACCTGTGGTGACCCAAAGTTTTGCTTTCGTTCTGTTTTTCTCGAACAACTCGATAGGTGGTGTATGCTTGTTGCGGAAGACGCGAGCATTCCTTTCATTACAAATTTTCCAAGATGCTAGCAAGGTGATTGAGGCAACGGCCTTTCGGTTCAAGGTAGAGGAGCAGGTCATGGGAATCCGCCAATCCTTACGGAGAGCACAAATATAGCATTCCATCTATGAGGGTCGAGAGCGTAGAGATCAAACCAATCATTGATGAGGCTCCAAAGTCTCACCGTGTACCGACAATGGGCGATAAGACGAGCCACAGACTCAGTCTCTCTCTTACATAATGGGTTAGGACCACCATTTTGCCACCCTCTCTTTGCTAACCGGTCTACCGTCTAAAGCCTATATTGAATTGCAAGACATGCAAAAAACTTCACTTTGGGAGGAGCCCAATTTTCCAAATCATTTTCTTCATGTTACTGGTGGGTGCACCAAGGAATTGGGCTTTATAGGCCAAAACCGGCGAGTATTCTCCATTTGTCGAAAGAGTCCCAAGTGGTATCACCCTCCAAAGATAGTTGCGGCCAGAGATCCACAAATTGCTCCAAGAGAGCAAATGAAAATTCATCGGTCAACTTAATTTTTTAATCCATTCAACGCCATGCAAGGCACTCGAGATGCTCCACCTTTTCCTTTAGGGAAGGGGGGGGGGGGGGGGGGGGATGTTGCTAGACTGTTATTTGTTGCTTTCCTGCACTGATGATGTAGTTCTTATTGTTACTATGTTAGCTACATTCTTCATTAATGCCAGGAGTTTGTTCCTTTTGCCCGATGCGCCTCCCCCTAAGGATCCTATTCCTCTATGGTCTAGTTGCACCTATGTTGTTCACTGGTGCGTGATGTCCAAGGTTGCTACCGAAGTTGCAATGGTTATGCCTACCGACAAATCTTGACCCCCCCCCCTCGAAAGACAAAATATGAGTATTGGGGGGGGGGGGGGGGGGGGCAAAAGACTAATATTTTTCCATCTAGAGGGTGGGAGGGGGGAAGGGTCAAAAGACTAATATTTTCCCATCTAGACCCACCCGAAAAAATTCTTCACAAATTAGTCAAAAGTTTGGGGGGGGGGGGGGGGGGGGGGGGGGTGGCCCTCTGACTTGTACTAAGGTCCATCACTGCTTATGACTACTGGTTGCAATCTGCTGCTCCATTGTTTCGATCATGTGTGTAAATGAAGTTCCAAATGTGCTTGAGTGGAATGTCTGTGGGCTCAGTGAACCCTGATCGTTGTGCCATCTCATCCTTCTCTTGTCACAATGCCGTCAAGAAACCAAGCTGGAGAATGTCGGCGTCTACACTGCATATTTCCTTTGAGGGCATCGTCTTAAGGGTTTTGCCCAGCGGCCAGCAGTTGGTACTAGAGGAGGCATCCTTCTCCTCTAGGATGACAATGAAATTCACCACCAATCACTTGCAAACTGGGGACTTTTGCCTCTGGTGCGTCGCTTAAATCCGATTGGTACTAGAGTAGTTTCTTTTTTGTCTCATGCACTCATGTCCCATGAGTTGCATTTCCCTGCGGTTATTTTATTTTTCTGACTTCTGCATTGTATGTTTCCTTCTTCTTCTTGATCAATGAAGTGGATTTTTTTGCCACGTTTGAAAAAGAGAAAAAAAAAAGGTGTTTGTGTAATTACATGTACAACTTCGGCAGTGTGCTCGGTATTGGGTGGATTCTGGTAATCTAATCTACATATTTGATTTTTTAGTTACTGCGTGGATAGAATCAATAAGGTAAAACTTTTAAATCGTTTGTAAGCTAACTAAAGAGATATCAATAAGGCAGTGTACAACTTTTAGCTACTGCTCGATGACGACGCCAGAGAGTGAGAGAGAGAGAGAGGCGACGGTGAGATGCTGGCCTCCTCGATCGATCGCACCTGGCGGCTAAGGTGAGGTCAGCAACGGCTCAGGCAAAGGCGCATCCAGGGAAGATGCCAGGGGATAGGAGTGACGCAAGCGCGGACGTAACCAAACCACAGGTGCGTTTACTTTGCTTCCTTACGTGCGCTAGATTGATCGAGTCATGGCGTCACTGCAACTACGCCAACTGCTCGGCGACTCTGCTTGGTCAGATAACTTGGTCGAATCAGCAAACAGGATTTTAGCACGTTCAGCACAAGGGCTGCACCGTGCCATACGACGCACACCGGCGGAACAGGATAGTCCAACCACACACATCTGCAGCCTGTTGAATACCACGACTTCTTCTCCGAACTGGCGGCCGGCAGGATAGTCCAACCAAGCCATCTGTCCGGTCTCTCGATTAGAGCATCTGCAACAAGAGTACGTATATCCAAAAGACCACTAAACAACGGGTGGCCAAACTTCTTCCTTCAAGCTGTCCGCGGACATGTTCGACTTAGTCTAAGCATAGCCATCGCAGGATTTGTACGCTCTCTCGATTGGAGCATCTCCAACTAGAGTGGGCAAATACAAGCCCATTTTAACCCATACGAACGTGTCCGCGGACAGAGTCCGAACAACCACCAGATGTCGTTTCCTCCAACCACAAGTGCATTTCCTATCCCTCAAATCCATGCAAGTTATGCATGTCGATCATACGATCATTCAAAGTCATAAATAAATAGTTTAAATCAACTTACAGTTATATATCCAGAGTATATAAAATGCTTATTCTTAGTGCATAATTCAATTTTAAATTCCCTGATTTCCCATGAAGGTACACATATGCTCCACCAGATAGTTGAGTAGTTGGATATGCGCTTGTTGATCTCAAGGTTGTCGATGCATCTATAGAAAGAAAGTTGAGAACATGCTGCATATCTTGTTCTGGGAGGCGGGCATGTACTTCGGGCAACAAAAAATCATTCGTGCGAGCTGCCCCTTCTCACTCGTCCTTCACAATCACGTTGTGTAAAATTACAAAACAAGTCATCACATGCCATAATATCTTCGGATCACACATCATATTGGAGCACGAAGAATACCCCCAATGAGCAGGGGGGAGCTACGTGGTGCTAGCCTAGTGCACAGCCACCAGGGTCGATAACTTTTTTACTAGCGACTAGGTCCGTAATAGCAACGGTGCACCAGGTTGTGGCAGCAGTTGTGCACCACGTCCCAATAAAATTATGCGCTTGTTTAGACGTATGGACGTGGGGCTTTTGGAGATCAAGGCCCGGTGAGTACTAATTGACTACTGGGCCAGGAGTCAACATGCCAGCCTAGTAGAAATAAATTGATCGACCAAAGCGATCACACTCCCACAAAACACGAGGCCGTCCGCGTAACTAACCGTCGACCCATCCGCTCCTAACGAGGCGATTCACCGGGGACTCAGCAGGATCCCATCATGGACGGCTGACTCTGGCAGCGCCATGCGTTCCTGCAGCGATCGAGCACCCACGGGATTGCAGAGGCGCCAAGTCCCAACGCTTTTAATCGACTTCAAGGTACAAGAACAAGAAGCCCTAATTTTCCGATTCGATTTTACAATTCCTTGTACGAGCTTGTTGCAAAGTGGAGAATTCAGTTCATCTAATTACTCTACAAAATGCAGGCACACATGTATCTGTTAAAATAAAAAGTATCATCGGAAAGTCTAGATGATAAAATTGGGAAAACATATACTATATGATATTTTGTACACATCATTAATTCGAGGTTGGATGATATTTTTGCTAGTATTGATTTTTGTGTGTGTGACATCATCGTTAGTTTATTCATTTCTTAAAAAAAACTTTATCACCTTCTATGGTGACATATTGTGTGTTCTTCTTTTTGTTAAATTCTATATGCAAAACTTGTCAAATGCAATACTATTAGTCAGTCAATCTATGGTATATTATTGCTTCGATGTTAAAGGTGTGCACCAGGTTAAAAAAATTCTAGCTCTGCCCCTGCCAATGAGTTTGGAGCACTCCAAATGCCCTCTCAACATGTTTCCTAACAGATTCTTGTGTAGCCGTAAATTAGATTCTTTTTTGACCTACGGATTACTTGTAGTTTTCACAAATGCCGACCGTTGAGGATAAATACCATCGGAAAGATAATATCTCATGGTGTAGTCGTGCCTGTTGATGGTGTAGTTACATGTTGGAGCATCCCATCAGAAAGTCTCTTGAACAGGGGAGAGCGGTGAAACAGATTGATATCGTTGTGAGAACCACTCGTTGTCTTAACGGGCAAAAATTCCAACACTTACAAATCCATTTGATGGTGGTCTTCACAAGTCGATGGGCAAGGTGAAATTTTGTGCAAAAACTGCTTACTGGTGTCATGTTATCAAGTTTTGTGCATAAAACATGTAAGTCGTTAAAAAGTTAAAACTTTTATTTGAAATGATCTTTTAGCAATTTTACTGTTCATCCAGGGAGTTAAGCTAACTCCAGGGAGACAAGACGACCACCATTGTATGTTTGGCCATACATATCAATATTTATTTCTTCAAACTTGAAAAATAATATTTTAGGACAAAACAAATAGTACTTGTATTTCAGGAATTAGTAGAACGAATAATTACGGGCCATTTGTTTCACTGCAAGTCTATAGGAGATAACAATTATACAAAGATGGGTAACAGCACACTGATGTTTAAGATTTCATAAATGATAAATGGAGTTAATTTAGATCACTCGATTGTATTGCTATACAACACAGAAAACCCAACACTGACAGGAAAAAATGTGTCAAAATACTAATCAGGCCCTAAGGAGGCAAGCTACAGTCAAAACATCTGGCTAGCTATCTAAAAACTACACCGGAAAACTCTGCAACAATGGGATGACCAGTAACGGGGGCTACAAAACGTCAGCCCCGCATCATGTAGTGCATCTGACATACCTATCTACAAATAGCATGACTATGCTGCAAATTTACAGTCAATTACAATGGTCGGTATTTATCGCAGATCTGTCAACTGTATTTTAGAGTGGATCCATAGACCCACTCTTCAGCCTCTCCATTCGTGCTTGCAGCCCAGATAGGGCTCTCTCATCCATGGGTGGAATATTGCTTTGTGTTTGTGGTTCACCATCCAGTCGTGTCCCCCGTGGAGCATATTACCGTTCATACTTGTCAATGGCCGAGTCTGAGGTCCATCAAAATTGCCTCCCACAGCTGCAGCTTGAATGCTTTTCATTCTTTCCCTGAGAGCATCCAATGTCCCTGCTGGCAGAGAAATAAATAATTCCGATAATCAGAAGACAAAATATCAATAATGTTGATACATATAAGTTATATATCCAGATGCAAAAAGAAAGCATAGGAAGTAGACCTGAGGATTGGTATCTATCGGTCTGTTGATCAGTAGATTGTAACCTAATATCAGAGTCTCCTTGGACTCTGAAGGGGTCATCTTCGTTACAATCTGTTTTGCTATTTATCGATTTTGTTGTGAACAGGAGAAGGTGCGAATTTTGGAGATGGTATAGATGCTATTGGAGGTGGCGTTGATAATGGAAGACTTGAGGGTGTTCTTCCAGCTGCGGCATTCTTCTCCACCTGGATGCAACAAAAACATATTTCGTGTATCAGTCAAAAGTACCCAAAAAACTAAAACCCCTCCAGGAAAGAGATGACAAACCTGAGCAAGCCCATCTCTGATGTACGTTCTAAATGCTTCACTTGCATTCTGAAGCTGAGAAAATATATCAACCTGAGGAAAACATGTTCACGAATCAGGAAACAAACCAGAGCAGATATCTTAAAATGGCAATATAAGAAAATAAGAATTCAGTTTCTCAGTTTACTTTTCCAAAGATGAAAATGTAAGCAGCTGCGCTAAGTAAAAACATCAAAGAAATTTCCGAATGCGTGGGCAGTGATGTGCAACCCATTTCATTTGAATTCAGCTTTAACGGCGGACAGAGAAGTATACTTGAGAAAATACCTTTGGGTACAGCTGGGTTATCCGGTATAGCTCATAAAGACCAATTGTACATGTTTGCTTGTCACCGATTTTCTTGAATACTGCAGCAAGCTCTTGCTGATCATACACAAAAGAAAGGGCAAAATGCGTCAAATAAGTGCGGTTGAATCTGGTTAACCCACAAGAATGACATGGTGAAAGGGGCAAGTGGTCTAACCTTCAATTGTGCATCAGTTGAATGAGCTGATGGATTTGGATTATTCGATGCAGCATCTCCCCAGTGAGTTTGACCCATAGGTCCAGATGGCGTCAACATCCTAGCGGCTGCAAGGGTCTAGGATGACCCAATAGTATTGCTTAGACAAAAAAAAGGCGATAAAAGCTTTCTTGGAACAATCAAAGGACATGATATTTCGAATTATACCTGAAGATTAAGATCAATGTATGCCAGAATGATTGGCTGAGGTTCAGCATCTATAGGGACCATTGAAAGGTGACCTTTTATTGCTGTACCTCGAAGCTTTACAAGTTCATGCAACACAGTTTTGACCATTCTTAGTGGTTTGTCATCAGCTCCAGCCCTACACCATACACAATGCATCTCATGTGACTGAAATACAAAAATAAATGATTGAAGGGTAAATATTCAACTCGGGTCAGCGCGAACCTCCTCCGTATCTCTTCCATCCCAAGTTCTTGTAAATAAATATGAACACTTTGAAGAATGCGATCAAGGTCGACTTCGTATATCGTACTTTGAAGAACCTGAAAGATGACATAGCCATTAGAAGTGACACCCCGTACAGACTCACAATGGTCCACAAACAAATAGCCGCATACCTTTGTCAACTTAATTAAACATTTGACAACTAAATCTGAGAACTTCTGATTTTTTACAGCAAGGGACTCTGAGGGAGTAGGGCATGGCCATCTTGATGGGTCTAAAGGTCTCAGTAAGTTGATCAATACAACGAATGAGGATGTTCTCTCAGCATTATCCTGTTCAAAGTAGGAGCATAAACACAAGCAGACAGCAAGCTTAAGAGAACATGAAAGGAAATACACATACCAGGATTTTAAGCATTAAGACATTAAGAGCCTTGAGTAGTTGACTGCCATCATCCATAAGGGGAACTCTTTCATCTAAAAGCCAGAGTAGTAGCTCTGTGATAAGGTTATCTAGGGTACCCTCTTTCACAGCATGAGCAAGTCGTTTGATCTGGAAAGTCTGCAGAATAACAACAAACTCGTAAACAACATTTAAAAAATATATAGAAACGAAATAAAGGCAAACCTAGACATAGCAACAGACCTGCATGAGAGTATTTAATACATATTTGCAAGACCTTGAAGAAGCCCCAGATAGACTGAAATTAAAGGTCTTCGGAACCTGAAAGATTTGCCATCGTCAGAGTGACCGAAAGCTAAGCTAAATAAAACAAAAACAAAAAACTTACCATAACAGACAAGCATGAAACTAATCTGTCAGCTTCCTTGATAAGATCGTCAAGCACAGAGCTCTCCGGATCAACTGCCTGAGTTAGCTCATGACATATGACTTTCATTCCTTCAACAGACTGCATGAACAAAAATATCAAAGATCAATGCTTACACTTCAATAATGGATGTACAAACACGGTGAAACTAATAGATGGTTACAGCTAGATATCACAATACAGTATTAGAAAAGGAGATGGCCAAACCATGGGAAGTGAGTAACAGCACAAACCTGCTCAGGCACACCTAATGCGACAATATCAAGAGCTTCACGCCAGTCTGCAGGACCAGTAGCTACTGTTGCTATCTGCCTAGGTGCCATATGGGCATCAGCATAACCAAAGTTCTCCTATTCATAGAAAAAGCATACATAAGTGGAGTTATGCCACTAAATATAAAAGGAATTACAAACCCATTAAATAAGATAGCTGGAGCACCTTGAGATCATCGATCCTGCTATTGAACGGAAACCAACTCTCCACTTTGTTCTGCTACATCAGACCTATACCCAAACAATATGAATAAGTACAAAGACATTGGCATCACAGCGGGTGGGTGGTGGGGGGGGGGGGGGGGGGGGGGGGGGGGGGGGGGGGGGGGGGGGGGGTCTGTTATTGTTTTGTTCCAAATTGTCCATCGTACATTTTTTGTCCTACAAAAGTTGGACAAGGGGAGCAATATATAGCACAGTACACACCTTGGAGGTGGGGGGGAGGGGAATGCATGATTGAAAACAAGGAACTAACCCATTCTCTCTAACTGAACGTCTCAAAGCTGCTCGAGCATCGCCGGGCCTTCCTTCTCTCCTCTTGTCCATTTCCCGAGCCTATACCATTATACAATCCTTGCTTTATCAGGTAAATGAACAATTTTACACTAAAAATATAAATTTCTTGTGGGTTGATAGATGATGATGACCTTCCATTTAAATCTATCATCGAGCATACTTCTTTGAGCATCTGAAAGTTTCCAACGAATCGCCAAACATCGTCCCCTACATGACCAAGAGAGTATACTAAGAACATCTTGCAGATCAATTCCATTACTTGCCGCCACCAAGCCGTAATATAGCTAATACATATAAGTTCAAATATGCAAGCAAGCATGTTTGATGAAAAAAGGAATACAATTCTCAGGAGTAATGTCCAAGAGCTTGCGGGAGTAGATCAACAATAAGTAATCTAAGTTTGTAATAGGGCCAAGCCGCTAAGGGCTTCAACCAGTTGATCAGGTAGTACCAAAAAAACAGTTGTAATATAACATGAAAATCAACTGCTGGAAATAGGAAGGGAAAGGCCTTACCAAGGTTCTTGTAAGCAGTGGCAAGTGTATTAAGAGCGGCTTTCCTGATTTCTCCATCACGCTCTGCTGTTAATGCCGCAACAGATGGCAAATTTTTCAATAAACCACCAACCTGGAAGAGTAGAAATAAGCATGACCATAAGTAGGCAAGAAAATCAGCCAGCTAGTACAGAAAGGGCAGAAGTGACGGATCCATACCTCAGTCCCATTAGTATCCATGAAATATCCAATAATATCAACACACTCTATCCTGGTTCGGTTGTTCTTGGAGCGCAGGCCCTCCAAAATATAGGGAAGTAGTTTTGGAAGAGCGTAGATATTGATCATTTGCTTTATCAGTTCCCCCATTTTCTCCCTGACTTTCTCAATGTTGTGACCAGACTGCAATACAGCAGTTGTTTAGATTTGAAAAGAATTTGCATTGTAAGTACTCCCTCCGTTCCTAAATATAAGATGTTTTAGCTTTTTCGAGATTCACATGTATCTAGACACGTTTTAGTGTGTATGTTCACCCATTTAAGTCCGTATGTAAACATGTGAAATACCTAAAACATCTTATATTTAGAAACGGAGGGAGTAGTAAGTATGTTTCAACTATGATTGCAGCGTTACTTATAATGGTACCTTCTCTATAAGGCAAGGAAGGAAGATTGCAGCTTCTGCTTCCGTCAACATGTAAGATTGATCTTTCAGACCATCAAATAGCTCGGGGAGAAAGTCAAGAACCTACCAAGTTAAAATAAAGAAAAATACTCGGAATCAATTTAGCTACAGTTTAAGATTGATTTCAGACCATGAAATAGCTCGGGAAGAAAGTCAATAACCTACGAAGTCAAATAAACAAAATACTCATAATCAATTGAGCTACAGGACCCAAACAAAAGAAAATAAGTTTGATTGAACTTTCAGCTACCATACCTTCAACAAACATGTCGTGTTAGATTCACAGAAGCGCAAGACAAACCATCTAAGTAATATATCAAGAAGCTCAACCACTTCTTTACGACTTGATGGCAGTGCCTGTACAGTTGGATAGCATCACAACAAAAGGATCATATGAGCTAGGTTACGCAGTCAAATTGCAGAGATAAGAGTTTCAATACTGTCATCAATTTCTAACCTTTTGTAGCAACTCAATACCATCAATTTGCCTCTTAAAGTCTGAGTTCCATAGCCGCAAGCTAACATCTTCTCGGAAATGCTTAAATAAATCAACCTGCAGATTTTTTTTTTAAGAAATGTGATGAGTTGTTTAGATGACAATAGATAGCCCATCAGGCAAAGCGGCCAACCCAATGCCCACATGTTGAAAAAATAAAATAAAAGGAAACATCAGATTGGTATGTTGAATGAACTACAATGCATCACAGCAAGCGATATTTGCTACAAGAAAAAGATCAGGAGGATGCGGACATTTCTGGAAATTACTAATGTACAACCACATAACTTAATGAAAAGATGGTAAGTGCTCACGATTGAAATGAGCACATTCCATGATTGAATCTAAAACAACAGCAGCATGAGCAGATTCTAAGAGAAAATTCAAACCAACAAAATTAATATGTAATAGGACTTGTCATTTGCCACTTGCGAGTCCACAGTGTGAACATGGTTTTTGAGTCGAGCGACTAGTCGAGACTATTCGACGACTAGTACATGAGTCGCAATGTGAAGTCCGACTCGGCATCTCGACTCGACTAATTGGTTGAGTCGAGCGACTCAATCGACTAGTCCAGATTTTTGAGTCGACCGCGACTTAAAGTTGGCCCCGCCTGTCATCTTTTTTCCAATATTCCTTGCCAGCTCCCGTGAAACCTAGATCGACCAAATTTCCCCCTGAGTCAAAACTGTTTTGGCGGCTTGGCTCTCGCGTCCCTCTCCCTTGGATTGTATTTTAGACTATTAATAAGTATATAAAACTAGTCGAGTGTCCAAGTCCTTCCTCTTTTGCCCATGGTTCTGCCTTTCTAGTGTTATATACAGTTATGCATGAGTCGAACATGAGTCTCGACTAGTCAAGACTATTCGAGAGTCGTTACCCCTAAACGACTCGTCGACTCATCGACTCAAAAACCATGAGTGTGAATACCAACTTTTGACACAAGCACAGTGCTAATGCTAAGCATAAGGCTCTGCTGCCCAGTGCTCACTAACCTGCTATACCGGCCATTTCTAGTTCTGACATGAAAACACAACTGTGTAACATATGCTATGTTTGCGGTAATTAAGTTGTATGCAGCTGCTGTGTGTACAGATTTGTGATTGAAATCAAATCAGCGTCAGAAGTAAGAGTAACAAAGAAGGTTTTCCTTGCCATACAGCAGTTTGCTTTTAATGGCTTCAAACTCTTATCAGATTATTTTGTGCGTTATAATGTTTTGTTTATGATAAATGATAATTCCATGTTACAGCTATAAATATAGATACAGATAAGTTCTCAACACGGACCTTGAGCTCATCAATCTGCTCACGTCTCGGTTCTTCAAACTTGAATTTACGTACTAAAACTCGTCTCTCCCGATCTTCCTGCAAAATTAAATAAAGATGCAAATATAAGAGTCCAATGCAAAACTTTGCAAGTTGCGATATTGAGGGACTCGATGATGGCCTACCTTGTTCGAGTCCTTGATGTTAAATAACGCCTGAGATTGTGAGAGTCTTGAGAAGACATCATAGTAACAGAGGCTCTCGCTGGAACTCCTCTCTGATAACAAAAATACTATAAGAAAAAGGCATTTTCCACAGTGACACAGACAGCAATGTTACGCACTTGAGATGCAGCTTTGCCAACATTAGATGCACGATCATTGGGCCATGTTTGCCGTTCTTCAAACCACCTTTTGATGGCAAACTCATGCTTGTTGTCACCAACTTCACAGAATCAGATAATCCTGTTTAAATGATGCAATAATACAAGATCAGTACAGAACAACAAGCGCTGAGAATAAACCCAAAATGTGAATTAAGATTCTGTTACACCTTCGTGTACACTGGACAGTTTCAACCGCTCTGCTACAATAGCCATAGTAGGAGATGGTAAATCTCTCAAGTTCTTTGCACCTACACAATACAGTGAATTCAGCCACTCGAAAAGTTTCAGGAAAATGAGCAGGTGAATCAAAGAACATGCCGGGGCAACACCTACCGCTGCTTGGCCACATATCTTAAGAATTTCATTCATAAATGTCTCAGCAGCTTTGCGGACTTCAGATGATTTATCCTATTCAACAGAAGTATATAACATCATTAGAATTCACATGAACTGTATATGGATACACAAAAAACGAATACAATGAAATAGCAACTATCTAACAAATACCATCAAAGAAGATGCAGACGGCTTCAACAATGGCAAAGACTCAGCTGGATCACTCATTTTAGAAACATGCTTAGACAACCAATCAAAAAGATCCTTTCGCCCTTCTGAACCACTTTTCTGATCACCCAAAGCAACAGTAATATATGGAACCATCTTATCAAGTTGAGCAGCAGCAACCCAGGAATCTAGGGCATTTACTGTGCACTCTCGCATGTGCTTCTTATTGTCCCCGATACACTTCAACACGTCTGCCAAAATACCCTACATTGTGACATAAAGTTGCAGTTATTATTGGTGCAAAACAACAGCACTAAGAAACATATAAAAACAAATATGGAGTTGGTGCAAACCTTGCTTGATTTTTCAATGGAAGGTCCCATCGCAGATGCAGACCACCAATCGTTGATAAGGTTGCCATCACAAATTTTTGTTACTGTCATTAAGGCGGCCTCTTAGCGCAGTGAACAGGTCCGCTGCAGTTAGAAGATAACAACGACAATGGTTGTGAATTTAATGAACATAAAACCAACATACCTATTTAACAGTTGTTAGAGATAGACAACAATAATGAACCTGTGCCTGTTGGCTGAATGCGCTTATGGGCCTCCTCCACAATTTTATTGACTGCATCAATGGACTCCAGCCTTACCTGTCATTTCACACAAGTACAACATCAATATCAAATGCAGGCAAACTTACATAATTAGCCCAAGAGTAAAAAAGAAACCAAGTAACTGCATATTACCTTCCAGTCTGGGCTCCCCAAATTTTTCAGTAAAGCAGGCGTTATCTTAGAACTTATGTCTTCCCTTGGCAGACCATCTGATGAGGCAGCAGATGTGGATGATGCACTATCCAAGGCTCTAACTGTTCTTTTGGAGGAGCAGCAGCACCCTGTTAATCAACATAAATGCCGTTAAAACTCCAATAAAAAATACATTTACATACAACGACCAAGACAGCATACCTCAAATGGATTCTTTTCATATTCAGCATCGAGAGCACTGAGAAGTGCCGGTTTGACATCACTCAAGAAGCCTTTGATATCTACAGGAGAACTTTATTAAACAACAACCAAAAAGTGCATTCATCAAGCCATACATAAATTAATAAACAAGTAACAACCTGGTCCTACAAACTTATGAGCACACCAATCAGTTTAATAGTCGCATTTCGAGTTGCAGCGGCACTTGATTGCAGACCAGTGTCTTTGCAAAAATCAATTATATCCTGGAAATAAAGAAGGGTATGAGCAATAGTGCAGTGTCTTCATAACTGTAAATAATACTTAGAAAGCAAAGTGCACCTTTAGTTTTAAATTGGAAATCCCAAAGTCTTCGACGGCAGATACCATCCAAACAATACCCTCGCTAAGAACCTTCGGATTCTTGTGCTCTTTCATTATTTTGTATAGCTGCACAAAAAATGATGGAAATAATTATGGGGTTGCAAATATCATCAGTCAGTGGAAAGTGTTCAGTACTTTTTGTTGTAATGTTCGAGATCATACAGATATTCTCTGTATATTTAAACTGATTGCTACTTGTAAATGCACCTAGTGCAAATTGTTCTAGGCTCATGCGTTAAGATTCATATGTGATAACCCCACCATATTGGGGCTATGCAGAAATTGTGAATATGCATAAAAAGGAATGATGGCTTGATTGCAATATATCATACCCTATCAAACACAAATCCTGGCCCTACTGCCTCACAGAAGGCGGTGAGACATTTCATTGCAGGTGCTCGAGTTTTTATATCAGCAACCCTTTCGCTTATGCCTGATGAAAAATGGAAATAATAAATATTTGAATAATCAGCATTCTATAAAGACATAAGCAACAGTGAATAAGGAAAAGGTGATCAATGCAGGAATGTTCAAATTATCTCAAAACTTGTCGAAGCTAAAGTAAGAGGAGCTCATACCAAAATGCATAGAACGACACATCGCTTGGGAACTTCTTTACAGTTGAGGCGATGTAGGTGATGACCTCTATAACTTGTTGTTGAACCTGTTTTTTAAAATATATATGACATTACTTCCTTAGGAAATATTTTTTACACAAAACAAAATTATTAGTAATTACCTGCACGTTTTTTTCACTCCATCCAGGCACAGCACATAATAAACGAACAAGGAGTTCAGCAGATTTATCGAGTTCTGTGAGATTTTCTACGTCCTGCTTTAGCATGCCAATAGCTGACAAATAGAACAATATTAGTATTTGAATGAGAAACATGGCAGCATTCAGGTTTGGAAGAACAGTCTTTAATGAACAATATTAGTATTTGAATGAGAAACATGGCAGCATTCAGGTTTGGAAGAACAGTCTTTAATTTCAAGACAGGGTACAAAAAATAAAAAATAGAACAGAAATAGCAAAGATTAAACAAAGTTATGTCAAGATTTCCTTGTTTAAGCATGGCATAAACACATTAGATGTAAAAACAAATCGAAGCTTAGTGTCCCAATCCAAATAAGATAAAGAACAAAACAGGAGCACAGGATCAACGCTAACCTTCAAGGCGCTCTTTCCAGACAGTGCTCTTTAACTGGGAAATTGTCTCTGTTTTCACGACAGAGTTTAATCTCTCTTCTATCTCTTCCAAACTCATCTCAGAAGGCTGCAAGAAATCAAACAAATAAGCATGTGAGCTTGCATTTATCTTCCTCAGTGATATTTGCAGCCATTACTTTGTAAATTTAGCATCGCGTCACTGTTACTGCAAATCAGCTGGATTTAACAAAAACACCTTCAGTTAAATATATGTGGTCAGTATCCCTATGGTAAATGCAAAAACTAGAGTCTGGAACATATTCATGAAATATCCTGGACACCAAAAAAAATTAGACATTTTCCATAGCACTAAGTGATAATTGACAAAGATAATGTGTGATTAGCAGCTAAAACTTATTACAGACTTAATGAATGACAATAAAAATCAGAAAGACTTTGCTTGTAAGAAGAAAGCGGATATTATTATGACAGACAAGTCACCTCAACATCTTCAACCTCAGGAGCAGCAGAAGCCTTTGCCTGTGATCCACCATCTGTCTTTTTTGTACCAGTTGATTTTGCAGGCCCGGATTTCTTAGTCGCAGCCTACAAACACAAACATGGTGGTTAACATAAAGAGTAGAAACTCAAACATAGAATGAGTATACGCATCCAAGAGCAAGAAAACAATACTAACCACTGTGGGGATAGTCTTCTTTCCACTAAGCATGCTTGCAGCAGATCTCCTCATTGATGAGCTATCTGTAACCTACATAAGTATGAAAAATCATGGTTGGTTTTTCAACTGAGTAAGTAATATATCAAGCTACAATGCAATAAATATTTTAAGCAGTGGCCATGGAAATCTGTTATTATGATAATGCGGTCCTTAAGCTTCGCAGGCTACTGCATAAGGCTGGTGGCTTCTCAAAGCACTTACATTTTTCTATTTTTAATATAACAACCCAAAAGCATCTTTATTGTCATGAAAGAAAAACCTTAGAGCCGTTTGTAAAAATTATTCTAACAAACTGTGTTCTAGAAAGCAGCAACCCCACCTAGAAGATTTATGCTGCCTACGCCACCTGATTAGTGCCTAGCACATTGGTGAAGACTGGCAACAAAGACAATTCCAGAGAGCAGGCTACCCAGCACAATTGCAGAGGAGAGTGGGTTTTCGAGGACAAGCTACAGAGTACATATAATGTGGCGTGGTATTAAAATAAAATAAAAACATATAAAAGGTACCTCACGAACAGATGTTACGGCTCCAGAACTTGAGGCGGGCACTGAAATGGAATAGTTGGTGTCTGTTAAGTTTGACGTTGTTCTTCTAGAAATCAATACAAAACAGAGATGTATGGTTCTCATCTATAAAAATGGAAAGCGGCATAAGGAATAACCTGTCCCTGAACTTAAAGGAGTATCAGTGGCAGAACCAATCATATCTGACAGTTTCTTTTTCCTCACGTCGTCTAATTTCTCCAGGGAGCGCTCCAAAGGTTTCATACCAACCATCTAAACAGATAGCAGAAGTGCCCAAAAATTAAAGATTGTAAACAACATTAAAGGATATAGGGCTGCAAGAGAATTGTACAGTCAAAAGAAACAAACCTTAGCTATGGCAGTCAAAACGGAAAAGGAAGAATCCCGAACTTCAGGGGTGCTATCATTCAAGCACTAACGGTAAAAATAAAAATTAGTGAAGATGCATAACATAAATACAAGTAAACAACAAGAAAAAATCTTGACCGCTTATCAAAAAATGGCTGTTCACCTCCATGCAGATGGGAACATAGTCTTTGTGCAACTTTAGGACAGTTGCCTTATTGCTTGTTTCAATGCAAAATGCAACCCAATTTAGCGTTAACGATCGAACAAGAGGGACCTTGTTTTTCACAGCCACCCGAACATCTACAATAACACAACAAACGAATTTCTTATGGATTAACATGTTTGCTTCTTCCAGTATGTATAAAACAACACTACCTTAAAAACATTTCAGCTTTTACTTCTTAAGATATGTATCCATTGTTTTTTTTTTTAAAGTGTGCTGCCACATAGACTGGTCTGCTGCAGTCTAAGAAAATATGTCAAGATTTCTGAGCTGACCAGTGACATATTTAAGAGAATGGGACAGACACCGGCATTGAAGATACAGCTTTTAATAAGAAAATACTAACCATCAATCACATCAAGGAGAGTGATACAACCAGCCTTATGGATTGCTTCAAGTGTCTGAGTCAGTGCTTCTGTCATAGTTGCTTTTTTCTCTTTCAATTTTTCCTGTTTAATATAACAGAACAAGGACATATGGGGTGAAAAAGGTTACTTTACTTGATTGATCGGCGTTTCAAGATATTGCAGCATACGAATTTCTTCAGTCAAGAAAAACATAAAATATACTAATACTCAATTGCCCCGAGCCTTGTAAGAGGTTACTTTTAACAACACGGTTAATTTAAAATATATTGATTGGAATATAGGAGGAAGTCATGCAATCAAATGAAAGAGGATCTCAAGTACTCCCTCCGATCCGGTATAAGTGTCGGAAGAAACGAGCTGATTACGTGCAAATACATAGCGCTACCTACGACACTCTTTTAGGATCAGAGGGAGTAGTAATTTTATTACACAGTTAAAAAACACCAAATATATTTTTCTTGGCACTGAATTATAGTCCTACAATAACATAATACTATCCAATTATCCAGAACACAGATTTCTCACCGCATGTGTGTGTGTGTGTGTTGTTACTATTATGATGCACAGTGCACTACATCTAAGTGAACAGATCTATAGCAATGGTCAAGGTGCCCTGGTCCAGGACACCTGGGCAAATCAGGCAATAGATCATAGTTGTACAATTATTTATTATTATATAAGACGATAAGTTCTATCTAACATTTAGAGAAAATGTATTGGTCATACAGGATCCAGTCAATCTTCTAAAATCACAGAAAATCGCATCTCACACTTGGAGAGAAAGGTGGATGAAGCAGATCAGCAGCACACTGTCCAACTCTGCTCACTGCTTCTCTCCCAGGCTGTGATTCTGCTGTCTGTCACAATGACCCTATTCAGATGTTCTTTACTTCCAAAGTACCTCCCCCAGGGCTATGCCCAGCCGATCAGTGATAGTATCACTGGCAACCAGGGTTCAGGATTATCCCTACCTCTCCCTTTCCCCCTTCTTCCATGCTAAGCTGAACGAATCGCATCTTGAGATTTCTTTTTCGCCAGTCAGATGCCCTGACCAACAAAGCACAGTCACGCTAGCCGACATCTCAAGCTTACAGGCATGTTTCAAACTACGCGACCAAGCCAGGCAACAGGCAGTAGAGCGTAACAGAGACTGTTCGTCCTTTAAGTGGATAACATACACACATGCAAATTTGGCAGCACTAATCAGTTGTGTGGCTGAGGGCAGGCATTGCTGCAGTGGTGAGGTCCTCCCCAATTGTGCCAAGAAATCCTGGGTTCGAACCAGCCTCCCTGCATTGCACTTTGCAGGGGTAAGACTAGGTTCCTATAATCCCTCCCAGACCCCACCTTGTGTGGGATCCTCTATGCACTGGGTCTGTCCTTTTTTTAATCAGTTGTGTGGCTGAAGTGAAGGGCAACATATCACATATACAAAAACACAAAACATTCTATAGTGTAAAGCAGATCAGACATCTTAAGCTGGCAGATAGCACAAGCAGCAACACAAATGTTAGGAAATTATGATTATTCAGAAAAAGGATATTTCGACTTACAAGTAAAACAGGAAGCAGATTCCGTGAATTTCCAGAAAAATGAGTTCTTAAACCTTTAGCTAAATTCCCTATAGCTTGAGTAGCTTCCACTGCAACGGCCAAATTAACATCTGTAACAAGCTGCGATGGGAAAAAAACATAGAGAAGCAAGTGAATCACAAATTACAAACATTATTACACGCAACATCTTTATGATAGCACTTAGGATCCTGAACAGTTCTGTGGTAAATAACACTAACAACAAGCTTAGCAAGGACATAAAATTACAGAAAATAATAAACGGCTTTTATCACAAAATGCTACCAGGTAAATCAAGAACCTTCCCAAACAACATAACACGACCTCCCAAAGAATATAGTGTGCAGGCAGTTCCACATCAAGTATTGCAACACTACAGAAACATAATACGACCTCTTAAGAGATTACCAAAACAACACAAAACAAAATCTTTTCAGGTAATGATTACTGAGAAAAAATTATCCAGGCAGTTTTAGGTAAGTACTCACATACACATTTGCATGCATTACAAAGTACAAACTCGATATAAGCCAGGAACTAAAAGGGAGTCTTATTGTAAATATTATGAAACAGGAAAACATTAGATGAGTCAGGAAACAACCTTTAAATAAAAACATATATCGTGCCAACAAGTAAAATCAGTGTGCACAATGGGCACAAGTTTTGATGTATGAAATAACATAGACTTCAAGCAAGTATTAACCTTTTTAAGTGTTCGAGAAACTTCATTAAAATCACCAGGAGCAATTTTTTTTGTTGAAGCAAGCTTAGTCAGCTCTGCCACAGCGTCCCTTCTTTCCGACCATTTAGTTGCTTTCTGGAATGACACACAACACAATGACATCAAAATCAAATACAACAGTAACCTACGTTTACTATGACGGTGACTATTCAAGACAGATCACATACCACGCCATCCCAAAATCCAGACTTTTCAAGTGGAGTTAAAATATCCACAGGGTCAACAAGATCATATTCATCGATCTCCATAGGGACTAGAAGTACAATTTCATCAGTACTCTCACAGTAAATATAAAAGGCAACTAATTTGTCAATAACAGAAAAGAACGTAACAATAAAAATGCTCCGGAAAACAACAGACCATCTGGCACTGCCTCGTCACAGGTGCTGGCGCCTGTTGTCTCTGGTACAGCTTCCTCCTCAAGCTCTTTTTCTTGTTCGGATCTAGTAAACAATAGTAAAATCATATCACTTTCAATACCTTATAGGCCATGTTGAAAATAAAAATATGGTATTCACACATACACGAGTACGGTAAAAGGAATACACCTCTAGAGTAATTCGAAAAAGGCTTTAAGATGTTGTAGATGTGCCAAACAACAATTCCTTGTTGAGCTACCCTACATATAGTTCTGCAACTAACACACTGTAAGAGGACCCTATTACTCCTTAAAGTACAGCATTTATTTACTTTACTCCCCACAAGTTTCAATGCCGTTTACTTAACCCTCTACCAGGTTTTCGTCTATGGTTTTGCTGACATGAATAAGGGTTAGACGGTTCTGTCTGTGTGCCCGAGGGGGGGGGAGGGGGTCATGTTCTCTTTTTATAAATGAAAACAGAAATATGTGCAGGAAATCAAGAAACTAACCATTCAGTTAAGGTGTTCGATTAAACCGTAGAACCCGTCAGTGGCGACTATTTTTTGGGGTGTCGCTCCACAGGACTCATCCAGGAGACGTTGCTCGGCACGATGCATCGGCGCGTGACTGCCGGCCGAGCACGGAAACAACAGAGGAAGATCACTATGCCCGGGAGAGTACTAGAAGCAAAGAGAAGTAGAAAGTATGTCTGATCTTCACCTACCCTACGTACTTGCAGGTTGTTGGGACTCGTAGGCAAGGAGGATTGGATGAGAAGCTCGAGATCTAGCGTCCTAGTCGTGGTCATGCAGATTGGAAAAGATGAGGCGCTGCTATATGAGAATGGGAAGGAACGGAGTTGATTCAGAAATTCAGCTAGGTTAGGGAGGGAAAAAATGAGCTGTGCAAACATCTGTTGGGCCTGCTGCGTGTAAACATGTTGTCGGGCCGTTGTGCTTGAATTTTTGCTTTAAATATTCTGTATCATCGGCTAATTCAGTTTTTTACCGAACAGAAACCAAATTTACTAAAGTGTGTTCGGTTAATTCACATGCCAAAAACTGCATGGACCGTCTAATTAATTGAAAATTCAGTTTATTCTTTGGTTTTTGGTTGGGTGTTTAGTTCTGTGGTTTTTACACGCCTTGACATGAGAAAATACTCCCAACCAGTGGGTCCACCAGGTCAGAGGGACAGACCAGAGGAGGTTGCTCTGGAACTGAACCCCCATGGCTGGCAGTTAGAGCTCATTGGCAGCAGGATGTTGCCAGACATATCTTAGTTTTTGCAAAGAGAGCGCTGGAGCTTGCCGGCAGTGGGTAGCGGTGATGATGTGGCGAAAACTGGTGACATGGATGCCATGTGGACAATAACAAGGTCCACATTAGCAAAAGCAGGTCTAAAACTTAGGTAAGAGGTTAAGTAAGCAGTGTTGAAACTTAGGAGAGTGAAATGAACCAAAAATAGAATGGAGAGGGTTATTCAAACCACTGCAAGTCTGCAACACTTGTGGGGACTAAATGGACTTTTTCCTTGTAAATATGAAGTTGGTTCATCTCTACTCAGTATTACTGCACGAGAAAAAGAACTACCAAAACAAAGATATCCAGAATACTGCGATAAGCAAAACAGTGATAAAAGTTGTATCAGATGCTAGGAAATGCAGTACTTTTGTATCGTATTATTCATGTGACTGGCATTTGATCATTTTCATATAGATCACAAAATGGGAGAGTTTAGATATCTAGTATCCCAGGTTGCGTTAGAAATTGCCCATGTAGCTAAAAAATATCAAACAGAGAAGTTCTTTTAAAAAGTTGACCTTATCTTGCGAGTTGGCTTAGCAATCCCCGAAACATTTGATAGCTCTGCTTCCAATTCTTTTTTCTACAAACAGAAAGAGTGATTATACTGTTGGTCGTAATATAAATCATCAATAAACACACTGCACTTGTACAAATAATCCCACCATTGTATCTCTCATCTTCTCAAACAAAATTGACTTTACGGGCTCTTTGCCAATCCATCGACAAAGCTCAAGCGTCAAACCCTTGGAAGAAGCCCGAACGTTCTGATCCGGATGATCGAATAGCTCAGGAAGCATCTTTAGAATTTTTTTGGGTGGTACAACCTTAGCTCCGAATTCACTGGTAGGAAAAAAAAGTTGTTAACAGAGTTCGAATAAAACTTGTTCTAACAAGAAACCAAATTACCAGCTAGGAACTTACCTAAGTGCTTGAAACATAACATCAATAGCAGGTACAACAGCTTTAGCCACTTTATTCTTTACAGCCTTCTCCATTGATTCCTGAAAGCACAAGCACAACAAGTCAGTTTGAGCAATCTAGCATGCTATCAACTATTAATGTAACTATAAGAGGGAACATGTGGTGGCACAAACTACAAAGAGGTCGGAAATATTATTAGATTGGGTAAGTAGGCAACGAATAAAGAATATGGTATTAGGTAAAGGCTAGCATCAATGCCTTGTGGCAAGATCATGGTTCAAAAGGCGTTTGCCTAGGCGCGCCTAGGCACGCATAGGCGCAAGGCGTTGGCCAAACGCCTAGCGCTTAATCACGCATAATCACCGCATAATTGCGCATAGGCGTGCGCTTTGGTCAGAAAAGCGCAAGGCGCTGGCAAAACGCATAATTAACGCCCAGCGCCTTTTTGAACCTTGGGCAAGATATGATGGCATCACTCTTATAAATGCTAAGATAAATCAACAAGCTCACGAAAATACTTGAGTGATCAAGCAGATACTTGCAATTGCAAATAAATGATGAGATACCAAATGAAGCTTCCACGCATCAACGAGTGTGATCTAATTTTGCTATGTCTAAGCTAAATAGGTGTACCAAAAGGTACTCACTCGTGTCTCGAAATACAGGACACTGTGGGATCTGTGCAGTCAAAGCTTTGAAACTTTGACCGTTAGTTTATGTGGTATGTAAATTTACCACATGATATTAATGTCATTGGATTGTCTTCGAATACTTTCATAATATATAAGCTTCTGCTAATATATTGCGATATAACCTTTGGACTGAAGACTAAATGACTTATATTAGAGAGTAAATTAAATTACAAACGCAAGTATCAGCATGTAAATGCATAAGCGTGCATATCCCGTCTCCATCCTGATGCTACTCTTGTCATATCGGTATAATTTTAGACCACCACCATCATCATAATGCACGTCAGTTGAGTAGGAAAAAAATCTGTTTTTACAGTATTTGGGTGGGTTGGGCATGGATTGCTTACAGGTGGTAATTACAAAATAAGTATAATATACTCCCTCCGGTAGTAAATATAAGCCTTTGAGATTTTTATCTTTTTCCTGATTCATACGTATCTAGACGTATTTTGGTGGGTAGTTCACTCATTTTGCTCTGTATTTGGTCCATATTGGAATGTCTAAAACATCTTATATTATGAAACAGAAGGAGTATATTGGAGGTGAACAAATGTAAGAGTTGTCTTCACCATCATGCAAACTTACAGGTGCTCGCCAGTAATGCAAGCTCCAGAAGCACCCTCCTGAGATGCAAACTAACAGAAAATTTCCCTATTGGATCAGCTAAACTACTTGCAGAATTTTGGAGGCTACCATGCCAGAATAGAACATTGCAAGGTTAAGGAGGCAATTGGTGGTTGCTATCTCAGGCATTGATCCATGGTAAGCACTGAACTAGTAAACAATAGAACAATTTGTGACCCGGCATTCGCTAAGAGGTAACTTTAGTATTTGACATTCAATACTACGTCATAGGTTTAACGCATTGGGCGTTACAACGGCATTGGTACATGGGCAGGTAGTGTGCAACTTTATACAAAATGTGTGGCATAAGTTGTGGGAGACAAAGTGGCTGAGAGTAAACCATGTCTATTTGCTCAATGCATAACGAATAATCATAATTCATAGCTTAAGTAATGACGGGGTGCAGTTCCACTTACAAGGAAGACCTCTGACGCCTCTAGCTCCACCCAAAGGAGGAACGCAGCTTGAGCCTTCTCCACAGTCTTCGGCCGACCAGTGAGGCACTTGGCACAAATCGCGTCGCACACCTCCTTGGCATACCTGGGAGGGAGGCGCCAATTCCATTCCGAAAGGCGTCGGAACAAGTGACCAGAAGCACAATACAGCAAATGATGTAGTAGCATCATGTAGTAGACACGCACCTGGATACATCAGCATCAGCGGCTCGCTGGAACGCTAGCAGCGCGTCCAGCGCCTTCTCCTGCACCGGCGCGTTCGCATCCGAAACCGCCTTCTTAAACAACGGAGCTGACAAGCACCAGACAGGGAGGAACAACAGCGACGTTCAGATCTAACCGCAGAAAAATCCGACAGGAATCCCGAAATGGGACCGCGCGAATGGAGAGTCGCGCGGATCCGAGCGCTCAATGGGGTGGATCGGGAGGAGGTGGGGGTGGTGCTCACCAAACTCGCGGAGGCGGGCGTCCTTGGGGTCGGTGATGGAGTCGCAGACGGCGGCGAGGTCGATGTTGGCGTCGTTGCGCACCTTCCAGTTCTTGTGCTGCAGCCGCTCGTCCCACGGCAGCTTCTTCGCCTCCTTGAGGAGCTTCTCGTCCTCGGTCGACATGGCCGGCCGCCGCCGCCGCCGCTAGACGGGGCGCTGCTACCTCCAATGCGGCCGCCGTCCCCGGATCGATGCGGCCGCCTAGGGTTTCAAATTGTTCGTGGGGGAGTTTTGGATCCGAAGGGGGGAGGGAGGGAGAGGGGAGATGGGAAGGGGAATAAAAAGGTAAAATCGATTTTTTCGAAAGTGGAAAATGCAAGTGGAATAGAGAGGAGGGAGGGAGTTCGGAGCTGCGTCAGGTCAGGAGCGGAGCGAGCGTCATTTTGTTCGTCCGTCCGTTCGGGCTCGCACTCGCACGGGGGAACCGGTAGGTTTCGGGTCAGGGTCTACGCGCACGAGAAGGTGCTCTCGTACTGTCACTTATCGGTGGGCCATGTCCTGTGTTCCACGAGCCGGTGGCGCTGGGCGAGGGAGACGGAGCGTGGGACGGTGTCGGTCCGGTCGGCTGAGTTTTGAAAGATTTTGAATTTCCGGTGAAGACGGGCGGACATCGGTGCCACGTGTACGGATGAGATCTCTCGTGCCTGTGCTGTTTGTTCTATCTCCCGGTGAGCTGTAAATAGCGTAGATTCTGTACATCGCACATTTCTTTACATCTTCCCCACCACATGTGGTAATTTTGACAAATGTGACCCTTTTGCAAAACTTTAACCAAATACTATCTCCGTTTCAATGAATAAGGCGCACACGCTTTTCAAGACGAAGTTTGACCAAAAATTTGAGTAAAAATTTCTTGATTATATTCTACATAATTTGTATCGTTGGATCCATCTTGAAAAGCACTTTCTAATGATGCTAATTTAGAAAAGCATAATTTCTACTTAGATCTCGTGGCGGTGTTGGTTAGTGTTTTGGTTAGGTGGTTTGCTCTCAGGTCGCTCCTGCGTGAGCCTCTGTTTGTCTTTGGTCGGGATGTTGGCACTCCCCTGTTTTTAACTACTTCCTTTGCTTGGTGTGCGAACACCTGGTCCTGTAATAATCCCCGTGTATGAAAACACTATGGTGCTTTCTATAAAGCCGGGCCCTTTTGGGGGTCTTTTCTCCAAAAAATGATGCTAATTTTATACCAACAATCTTTATATATTTGGAGTAATTCTTGGTCAAAGAAAAAACATGCAAAACGATGGCGCCTTACTTATTGGAATGGAGGGAGTAATAATTTTCCTAAATTTGTGTCCAGATTTGACCTATTTTGGTACGGCCAAACCCTCTCGTGGTAGCCTTGTAGGTGGTACCGATTGGGCGGTCGGGTCGGCAAACCCTCTCGTGGTAGCCTAAATTTGTATCCAGATTTGACTCATTTTGGTACTGCCAAACCATCTGGCGGTAGCCTTGTACGTGGTACCATCCGGGCGGTAGGATTAGAGTGGTAACGTCGAGATGACATTGACTGTACCACGTCTAACCATACCATTGTAATGTTTGGCGGTACCAAAAATGGTTAGATTGGGCTAAAAAGAAATAAAAAGTTCATTTGAGTCTCAAAGTTTGCAAAGGGTTTTAGGTTTTCCTGACTAGCCACCATGGGACATGGGCCAAGTGTCAAAGAAGGGGGCTTACCAGAAAACTGAGAGTTGTGGCGTGTTTTTGGATGAAATACTATATTTTGTTTTTTTGGAATTTGATGCTAATTTGGAAATACTATTCGTTGGAGATGCTCTTAGGTGGTTCTTTCTCCTCTTTCAAGGAAAGGACATGTGGACTCCTACTCTACGACGTCTGATATCCAAGGACGGATAGGATCAAGAAATGAACGACGGGCTATCATAGGAATTATTAAAATAAAAATAAAGTTCCACTTTAGCCAATATTTTCAATAAAACACGGTTGGCCCACCCCAAACAGTAGCAACACATTCATACACATTTATTACATTCCTAGATAGGAATAATAAAAAGGAGATCTATCATATGTTTTGTGTCAAATTTTTGTGTGTGTTTTACCATATTCGTAATAAAGTAGTAACACCATTTGAAATTAGTAGGGGGCTCTTGGATTTAAGGGTTTCTCTTATAAATTTTGGAGCATCATTTAAATTTCTAGGAAATATAATGGGAGTGAATTTTTATTTGTATGAATGAATCTCAAAGTATTTTTCTTAAGGAATCTTTTGCACTACATTTTATAAAAAATCTAGCATACGTAGGAATCATTTGATTTTATGTGATGGGATCAAACAAAGTTCTGTGCTCATGAAATAATGTACAAATGGAATGGATATGACATTGTAATCTCTTTCCTATTCCTGCATTTTTAGAAATGCCCTAGCTTTAGCACGTTCCTTAACATTTTTATATGAGTGTTCATATCGATTGCGCTGGTCGTTAGGGCATGAAGAAATGAGATTTTAGGAAGGAAGGTCAATTAATAACTTGAACAGAAAAACTCCTCTGCTTAGTACCGTGGCTACCAACCTCCACCACGTGTTTGTGGCTGATAGGTCGACCTGCCAGCCAATTAGTGGCTCTCTGTTTCAGTGTAATTGGCACTTGAGCTCACACGATATGTTTAGAGCAAGTTCAATACTATACGACGAAGCTATGAACGAGTCCATTTGGGGGGCCATTGCCCCCCTCCCCCCCTCTTCCCCAACCATCCCATCGAGCGGACCCCAATGGCCATGTCAATGTCATGAATAGACAGCCCAATCACTCATTCATATAAGGGAATCCAGTATGTTGACCATAAGGAAAAAATGGTCTGCATGAACTTCCAGGGGCGGAGCTACTGTATGACTGGGGTGACCCGACGACTTATAGCGCAGTAAAAAATGACCCTTGTGAAAATAGGATTTTGACCCAAACCTATCATGCTCAATTCACCAGTGCAATCCCACTAGTTCATGCGCAAAACACGCAGCACTAACAACCCACTAGTTCTTGCGCAAAATAATCACTCTGGGTATTTATATATGCTCGCTTCGTTGCCGCCTCGTATATTTTTCCTTTCGCAATGTCATGCGGTCAACACAAGTCTGCTCTGTCCCTCGCTGGCACTCCCCTCTATTGCGAATGTGTAAGTGCCACTACAACTTGTTTTTCCATCTACTTTGATCCGAGGGAGATCTAGGAGTATTCACAATTCCTAATAGTTCAATTATCTTCAAGTTTTGTAGTGTGTCGATTTATTTCTTTGTTCGAAGGTATTGACCTATTGGGTAATCAGGGATCGCGTGAATTTTACAATCTGCTCCCTCCGTATCAAACTATAAGATGTTTTAGCATTAATCTTATAGTTTGATACGGAGGGAGTAGGTTAGTTTTCAAATCACACCCAAGCACAATGTGAGGTAGTCTAACAAGAAGGAACTTGTATCGTAATTTAACATATACACTAATTTGTAAGTATTTTGGTACAAGCAATCTCTTGCTAATTTGACAGGTAGTAAAGATTTAATGGAGTACTTCTTGAATTTGAAAATAAAATTGCCATCACCCACGACCCAATGGTTATTATTATAAAGGGCCATCAAAAACCATTAGACGTACTACTCGTCTTTGTCTTCTGCCGGTGCTTGAATGAAAATAGTGAAGACAATGCTACGTATTGCATTGGTGATGATTTCATGAATCACTGCACCATTTGCTTTTTCTTGGAGTAAAGATGTCTGTATTCAACTCCACGTACGTAACTACCTAAGCATAGCTAGACCGCTTTCTCAAGATGAAAATGAAATAAACAGAGAGATAATTAGTTTTGTAACCTGACTTTATTGGAGGTATATTGCCAACTAATACATCTTACCATGTGAGTTTGCTAAAATATACATTACAAAAATGTTAACTAATTCCGGCTGCGCATCTAGTCGTGTGAGCTGTACACATTCATTCCGACGCCGGTGACCTTAATTCCTGGCTTCGCCCCTGTGAACTTCCATATACATTGCGAAACTTATCCGTAAGCTCGAAAGGTTAAATGTGGCCCTTAAGGTTGTAAGTAGTCCATAAGCATTATAAATAACACTATTTAGTGCACATAGCAATACAAAACAATTTTCAATCACAACAGTGTGAGGTGGCAGCTACATAGTAGTACCTAAAACAGTTTCTGAACCGGACGCCATGCAGGAAAGTAACAAAGCAAAAGGCGAAATTAACTGATCAAAGCAGCAGCACTCATCACTTTCCGGACGGGATGCAATTGTTTGCCCCAGAAGTACGTACTTGGTAACTTGGGCGACACAAGTCGGATGGTATGATCTCCATTCTCCAACGAAGTCGTAGCGGTAGTTCATGGTGGTAGGCTGTGAGCAGGACTGGGCAGTAGTTAGTTTAGTTGGATAACAAACATGCCACCATAACTTGCTCTTTCGGTGGCTCTCGTAAAGCCACTTGACTTACGCTTCAAGCAGTAGCTAGGAACCAGATCCATCCACGATCGGCCGGCCGCCTTTATTTGTGCCCCGTTGCTTTCCCAGCGTATTTATCTGTATCACACGGACGCCACCGGAATAGAGCCGGAAAAAGGCCCGGCTGAGCTGAATCGCTCAACCGCCAGCATGTTTTTATTCTATTT